>CM053613.1:66167117-66209969 GCA_028646535.1 Procyon lotor
TTTGGGTCCACCTGGGAGAGCTCAGTCCTTCAATCTAATCCATGACTCATCTTCAACTTAACAGTCCACATGAAACCTCTGATTCGAGCTGTACATTCACCACCATGCGTGAACATCAAGTCTGGGTGCTACTTCTGAAACAGGCTTCGAGAGATCAGCATCCTCATCACTTCATTGCTACCTGCAAGAGGGAGGAAGAAGGAAGGATTTAGTTGCAGCCAAGTCTGAGAGCTTGGTAAAGTTTAAACCAAGGTGCTCCAAGCCTCATTCAGGGCAGTGGTGGCTATAAACCATAACTGTTGCTTTAACTCTGAGTGGGATGGGATTATCACAGACTTCTCTCCAAAGTACAGAAAAAGGTCAGGAAGTAAGGAATAAATTTACTCTTTAAAAACCCTCTCCTAGCCCCTGCCTTCGGCTTAGGTCATGATCTCAGGGTCCTGGGATCGAGCCCCACATCAGGCTCTCTGCTCAGTGGGGAGCCTGCTTCCCCCTCTCTCTCTGCCTGCCTCTCTGCCTACTTCTGCCTACTTGTGATCTCTCTCTCTCTCTCTCTCTCTCTCTGTCAAATAAATAAATAAAATCTTTAAAAACAAATAAATAAAAAAATAAAAACACCTCTCCTGGGAGAGGAGAAGATGGCTGAGTAGGAAGATGCTGAGCTCACCTCCTCCCATGGACACACTAAGGCTGCAACTGTGTACAGCACAACTCACTCTGTGAACCTACACTCTAGCAGAACAGCTATTCCACAGTTAACGATATAAGGAAAAAGTCACACTGAGAAGGGTAGGAGGGGCAGAGACTACTGGGAACCAAGCCCATGGCATAGTGACCCACAAGCAGGAGGATATCATAGGTGTGGAGGTCCTTCCTGAGGAGTGAGGAGTTCACGTCCCACAGCAGACAGCCCCTGCCTTGGAGATCTTCACTGGGGAGATGAGGCCCCATATTGTCTGGCTTTGAAAATCAGTGGAGCGTAATTCTAGGAGAGCCAGGGAGCTACAGGAAACTGAGACACCACTCTTAGAGGGCCCACACGGCATCAGTCACTCAGAGCCCAGCACGGAGGCAGCATTTTTAAAAGCTCCTGGGTTACACGAGGGAGGTTTAATGACTAATTTTCGGGTGAGTGCCAGAGGGGCAGGGATCTGTCTGGGAATGGAAGTGTTAGCAAGTGCCATTTTTTGTGTACTCCTACAGCTTAGCCAGATGCCTTGGGAGCAAGATCTTTTCAGCAGAAACTTTGTGACCAGAAGAAAGTGGCATGATCTATTCAAAGTGCTGAAAGGGAAAAAACCTATAAGAATAGTCTACTTGGCAAGGAGAGATAAGGAGTTTTCCAGACAGGGGTGCCCAGCTGGCTCAGTTGGTTAAGTGTCCAACTCTTGATTTCGACTCAGGTCATGATCTCAGGGTTGTGAGACTGAGCCCAACACTAGGCTCTGTGCTCAGCACAAAGTCTGCTTGTCCCTCTCCTTCTGCTCCTTCCCCCTGTTTGAGTTCTCTCTCTCTCAAATAAATAACTAAATAACTAAATAAATAAAATCTTAAAAAAAAAAGTTTCCCAGGCAAACAAAAGTTAATGGAGCTCATCATCACTACACCAACCTTATAAGAAGTGTTAAAGGACTTCTTTACATTGAAAAGAAAAGGCAATAACTAGAAGTAAGCAAATTATGAAAAAAAAATTTCACTTGTAAAAGCAACATGTAATATAGGTCACTTATAAAGCTAGTATGAAGGTCAAAAGAAAAAAAGTAGTTTTAAAATCACTTATATCTAGAAAATTAGTTAAGGGGCTCATAAAATATGATGTAAAATACATAAAGTGGGAGGGTGCTAAAAATGTAGTGCTTTTATAATGTGTTTATAATGTGGAACTTAAGAAACCATCACTTAAAATAGACTGCTATATAATAGGGTGTTATATACGAACTTCATGGTAACCACATACCAAAAACCTATAAGAGATGCACAAAAAATAAAGAGAAAGGAATCCAAGCATAAAATTAAGGTAAGTCATCAATCACAAGGGAAGACAGCAAGAAAGGAAAAATGAAACTGAATAAAACAACCAGACAACAATTAACAAAATGGCAGTAAGTACAAACCTATCAATATCTCCTTTCCTTTAAATGTAATTGCTTCAATCAAAAAGACAAAGGGTGACTGAATGGGTTAAAAAAAAAAAAATACGAGACCCATCTATACGCTGCCTACAAGAGACTTACTCCAGACCCAAAGACAAATAAACTGTAGGTGAGGGGATGTAAAAGATATTCTAAGTAAAGGGAAATTTTTAAAAAAGCTAGGGTAGTGATACTTATATCAGGCAAAACAGATTTTAAAATAAGGACTATAACAAAACACAAAGAAGGTAATTACGTAATGATAAAAGGACGGATCCAACAAGAGGATATGACAATTATAAATATCTGCATACCCTATCTAATAGCCCTAAATATATAAAGAGAACACTAACAGACATAAAGAGAGAAATTAAAGTAATACCATGATAGTAGAAACTTTAACACCCCACTTACATCAATGGACAGATCACTCAGACAGAAAATCAATAAGCAAACAGTGGCTTTGAACGGCATGTTAGAACAGATAGGACTTTAGGACTTCATAGATACATACAGAACATATCTAAAAATGTCAGAATACACATTCTGTTCAGGTGACTTGGAAGTGCACATTCTCTAAGGTCACATGTGAGGAGACCACAGAATGAATCAATACATTTAAGAAGACTGAAATCATATTAAGCATTTTTTTCAACCACAATGGTATAAAACTTGAAATCAATTATAAGAAAAAAATGATAAAAAACACATGGAGGCTAAATAACATGCTATTAAACAACAAGTGTGTCAACAAAGATCAAACAGGAAATAAAAAAAATACCATGAGACAAATGAAAATGGAAAGACAAGTTTCAAAATCTTTGGGACACAGCAAAAGCAGTATAACAGGCAAGTTTAGAGTGAAACAGGCCTTCTTCAAGAAACAAGAAAAACTGGGGCACCTGAGTGGCACTGACTTGAGGGTCAGTGAGGGTCATGAGGGTCATGACTTCAAGCCCCATGTTGGGGGCGAAGCCTACTTAAAAAAAGAAAAAAACAAGAAAAGTCTCAAATGTACAATATAACTATACACATAAAGGAATTAGAAAAAAAGAATGAACAAACCCAAAGTTAGTAGAAGGAAGGAAATAAAGTTCATGGCGAAATAAATGAAACAGAGACTAAAAAAAAAACAACAGAAAAAGGGTGCCTGGGTGACTCAGTGGGTTAAAGCCTCTGCCTTCAGCTCAGGTCATGATCTCAGGGTCCTGGGATCGAGCCCCACATCTCTGCTCAGTGGGGAGCCTGCTTCCCCCTCTCTCTCTGCCTGCCTCTCTGCCTACTTGTGATCTCTCTCCTCTCTGTCAAATAAATAAATAAAATCTTTAGAACAAAAACAAAAACAACAGAAAAGATCAGTGAAACCAAGAGCTGATTCTTTGGAAAGATACACAAAATTGACAAATCTTTAACCAGATTTATTAAGAAAAAAAATGAAATGAAAGAGAAGTTAAAACTAACACCACAAAAACATAAAGGATTATAAAAGGCTACAATGAAAAATGATATGCCAACAAACTGGAAAATCTATAAGAAAGAAAGAGATAAATCCCTAGAAGCATACAGTTTTCTAAGACTGAAACAGAAAATCTGAACAGACTGATTATGAGTAACAAAATTGGACTAGCAATCAAAAAACTCTCAAACAGGAAAAGTCCAGGATTGGACAGCAAGAGAGAGGAATTCTACCAAACATTTAAAGAGGAGTTAATATCATTCCTTCTCAAACTACTTCAACTGTTGAATTACTGTTGCTCACCTGAAACTAATATAATATTGTATGGCAACTATACTTCACATTAAAAAAAAAAAAATGTACCTACAAAAGCACAGAAAAAGCCCCAAAGGAGATTTTCTGTATTTACAATATAAAAGGAATCCAAAATATTAATTCTGACTGTGGAAATATGAATGATTTTTTTTTCACTTTTCCTATATTTTATAAGCTTTCAACAATAAATATGCCAATTTCTTTGGTAATCAGAAAAGTAAATTTTAAAAGGGCAAAAATATTTTCCCTGAAACATCAACACTTCTTGCTTCATTTTTACAATGGCTTTTAATGCAAAGAGAAATATGAATCCCCATGAGGAACCCCCACATCTCAAATAAAATCAAATCTAAAATTACAGATTTATCCTATAACTACAGTCCACAATGAAACAAAGTGAGACTGGAGCCCCAAATTTTCTGTAAGTGGATGATGGCATGGCCTCAAACAAACGTACCTGGCTTTTACTATTTCTTCTTACAAGGTTAATAGGAAGAGTCAGAATAAAGGTGAAGTCTCATGTTGTTAGACAACAAAGTTTACTAAACCTGTCATTCCTAAATGCTGGGTAAGGAAGTAACTGCAAGAGTAAACAGGAAAAAGCCTATGGGGAACTTGAGCACCAGGGACTGAGCTCATTGACTTATTTCAGGGCTTCTGCAGGTCTGCAAAAGAAAGCAGACTCTAACTTTTAGAAGCCTGTGATTTGGACATAAGACCAGAGTGGTGGGTCTCAGAGTGTGGGTCTCAGACATGCAGCAGCAGCCTCACTTGAAAACTTGTTAGAGATGCAAAATTCTCAGGCCTACCTAAGACCCACTGACTCAGAACCTCTGGGTGTGGAGCCCAGCAATCTGTTTTCCCAAGCTCTCTGGGTGATTCTGGCACCTCCTCAGGTTCAAGAATGCTTTGAAAATGAAAGAGACGCCAATGCCCACAGGTCTATCCTATGCCTCCGGGGAAGCAGCCCCACACTGCATCACTGAAAGTCACTTAAATAAGCTTTTGCCCTATCTAGCTCTCCTATAATATAACCCTCCTGGCTGCCTACGCCAACTGCAACAAGAGTCACGTAATTTCAAGACTTCTGCACTTGGTATGGAGAGTGGAAAAGGCCATGCTCTGAACTGGCCTCCAGCAGTTTACACATTTTCCAGCCCAATCCAGTCTGTGATTGTCAAGAAAAATACTAAAAATGATTCAGTTTACTGAAAAATCTATTAGCAATATTAATAGAGATATTATCAATTTATAGAGGTTGCCTGTGATCAAATCAGCTCACATTTGCCTTGTAGAGAAGTTTTGAGATCCCGGAGGACCAAGTACTTTATAAAAGTAAAGAGTTACTGTTGAAGTTTTCAAAATGCTTTCCATATATTATCTGAGTTTGGAGTGTTCTCTAAAATTTGCAGAGAAAAAGCAGAAATGGAGTGATTTAATAGCTTACCCACGGCGACAAAGCAGAGCCTCCCGACTCCCAAGCTAGTGCTCTGTATGGCACCCACAAACACTTCCAGAGCAGGGTCAGAAGAGGAAAGAAGAAGGCAAAAGACAACAGGGCCTGATGGAACCCTCAGAACCAGTCAGCATGGGGATAACAGGCTGGAGAAAGTGGCGATCCTATAAGCATTCTTGGAGAACAGCTCTGGCAATTTTTACCTTCTAGGATTTGATGGACCCTGGAGTCCCGCACGTACTGCTGAACAGCATAGTCCTTCAGGTAGCCATAGCCTCCATGCATCTGTAAAGCCTGGTTGCAGATCTTCAGGGAGACAGGGATTAGACATCTTTAACTGGGGGAAGACTGTGGAACATATGGCTTCTCTTTCTACCCGAGCCCCCAATCTGGCAGCCTGCTGTAAACTAATATGAGGAAGAACAACCTACAGATAACCAGCCAAGCCCAAAGAGGGGCTCCATATTCTGTGTGGTTAGACAACAAGGGAAGTTTACCCACTGAACTTGTCAGTTCCCATAAGGCAAGCAACTCGGAGAGCTCTGCCTTTCTTGCTTTATTATCTGCAGGGGACGAGCTGCCCACAAGCACTTTGGCTGGAATCATGTGAACTTCCTATGATACCATCTAGTGACAATGTAGCCTCATGTGGAAATAGTTCTGCCCTTGACATTTTAAACACAGCATAGTTCTAAATTTGAGCAAGAGGCATGGGGCTGCCCTGACCTTCTTCCAAAGGTAGTGTCTCATCTAGAACACAATAGAATGACAGTGACCGAATTGAGTGTGTAATGGCATGAAGCAGGTAAAAAGTCAGCTCTGAGGGCTACCAAGCAGGTCTCTCATGAGTTCATTTATATCCTTAAGCCCCAAGGTGATCTCTGCAGCACCCCAGGAGTAGACTAACGGCTCTCAACGTCCCTGGTCTTAGCAGCTGCTCCTTGTCCACCCAAGACAGCCAGAGGGCATCATCACGCACAGCAAAGCATTCATCTGTAGCGAAGAGCTTGGCCATGGAGCACAGGGCCACTGCATCTTCCCGCTCCTCCTGCAGAGCCACTGCTGCATTGCGGATTATCAGCCGTGAGGCCACCAGCCTTGTTGCCATATCAGCCAGTTTGAATTGCAGGTACTGCAGCAACAGGGGAGAAGAGAATTGGACAAGATACACAGGCTTAGACCAGCACCTGATCTGGGGCTCTTTATAAGACATCTCTCATGAGGTAACTTTTCTAACCAACCCTAAGCTTCAAAGTCCCTACCTCTTCTACAAAAAAAAAAGTACTGCCTTATAAGTTCTACAAGTTCTGCCCTGTGGTTCAATATCACCTCCTGAAAAAGGTTACTGATAAAATTAGAACACAAGTTCTAAGACGGGGCAGAACTCCAATGAAAACTCATAGACTCACCCTCCAAGAGAATGTGGGCCACAGAGCAGGACTCATGCAGAATGGAAAGCAAACGCTGGTTCCTCTGGGAAATTACCTGGTTACTGGCCAGAGGCTCTCCAAACTGCTTCCGAACACTGAGATGGTCTCGGGTGAGAACGACTGAAGCATGAGCAGCTCCTAGGGAGCAGGAAGCTGGAAAGGCAGAGTGCCAACATTTCAACTGAGCCAGGACGTGCTGCTTGCCCCAGCCTGGCTACCTCCCCACCCCATCCTGTTGTGTTCTCACCAACATTGATCCTCCCTCCATTCAGTCCTTTCATGGCAATGACAAAGCCCTGTCCCTCGTTTCCAATTCTGTTGGCCACGGGCACTGCACAATCTTCAAAGATCACGGCGCGGGTTGGCTGTGAGTTCCACCCCACCTGGCAAAAATCAGGGACTGTATGGCTGCCCAATAGGGTGGCATTCAGGGCAGTCACTCTTCAATTCAGTCTACAAGCCCCTGCCTACCGATTTCATCCCACACTGTTCTCTTCTTTGCTCACTACCTTAGGGCCATATTGAACTTTTTTTTTGGTTTCCCAAATAGGCCTTCTACTGTTGTTTCTGCCCAGAATTATTATGTTGCTTCTTCTAATACTCTGGATCTCATCTCAAAAGTCATGAGTTCTGAGAGCCCGGACCTGTTACAGAAGTTTTCAAGCTCTTCTCAGCGTCTTATCAACCTGTTTTATCTCTTTTGTAGCAAAGAGCACTTCCAGAAGATACACTGCTTATATATGTGTCTGTTTGCCCATCCCTGCTTGCTGACAGGTAATTTCTATGAGGGCAGAGCTTTGTCTTTGTTCACTACCCTACCCCTACTGTTTACAAATGCTCAGCACATAGTGGGCACTCACCAGCTGTCGAATGAATACACAAGTGTCCTTCCACATTTTCCTTACATTAAAAAAATACATAAAGCAAAACTAAAAATTAAAAAAGATAAAAATAATACACTTAAAAGTGAGAAAAAACAGAAAATGAAAGGAAGAAAAGATACACTTTTTGTTCTGCAACTTATTTGCTATTTTTCTCTAGGCACAAAACCTGATAGCTTTGTTCTGTCAACAGACATCAGATACTGAGGTGGATACTACCTATGTGTGTTGAAATAATCATCACTGCCTTTATAAGCACCAACAACCTAAATCAGTATAACTTCATCCTATAAAATTATGTATCAGACCATGTAAGTCCATCCATGTTGTATGACTCAAAGCAGACATTCCTAAAATTAAGATATTCTATAGCTATATATTTTATATATCACATATACAGCTTATATCCCACAACCCCAGCTTATATGCCTTATACAGACAAGACGACGTATGCCTTATAATTTCAAATAAGGCTAGGAGTGACTTTTGTAATCCTTCTTCACCCCAGGAGCCAGCATCATGCTTTGCACATAGTAGGAATCTAGTAAAAACCTATTATACTATAAATGAAAAGGAGCACTGAAACCTCTCTTTGACAGTTTATAAAATATCAGGAAAGCTCATGAGGAGAAACATGGAAACCCTAGGCACTATGAAAGGAGAACTATAGTTAGGGGTCATTTCATTACTTGACTTTTCCCCCAAAATCCTAACTGTAAAGGTACATATTGGAGGGAGATGGCTATTTTGGTCCCCCGGCCTAAATCTGAATGGTTCTCATCTTCCCACAAGCTACAGCTACGGAATCACACTTCTACTATTCATGGTCTGGCTGTGGGATTGCTATGTCCTAGGAACATCTTTTCAAAGCACCTATGGAAACACTCTCCCTCTTTTTTTTTTTAAGAACCATTATTTTTTTTTCTTTTTTTTAACATAGCACATACCCTCCCCAATGTCCACAACCCATCCACCCTAACCCTATCCCCCCACCCCCCACCTCCCAGCCACCCTCAGTTCATTTAGTGAGTCTAGGAGTCTCTTATGGTTTGTCTCCCTCCCCATCCCTTCCTGTTTCATTTCTCTCCCCACCCCCCTCAAACTCCCGCCTTGCCTCTCAAATTCTTCATATCAGAGAGGTCATGGAAACAATCTCCCTCTTACATTACTGAAACACTCATGATTGTCTCCAATGAGTTTTTTTTTAATTTTTATTTAGAGAAGAAAAGTGGCCCATGTGCTTTTCATCCCTGAGACCTGTAGTCACCACCAGATCTGTTAAGTATTTCTTCCTGGGATAAAAGAATGTGCCAAAATAAGCTGGATAAGAAACACAGGTGAAAAGTAAAGGTGGGACAGATGTCCGAGAAATCCCTTACACTAAAAGACAGGCAGCTGATCAAACTTACTGGCGCACTCTGCCATTTTGCCAGTGGTGTGGTATTCCTTCAGCCATGCTCTATTCTATTCCATATGCTCCTGTTGAAATCCTAATAGAAGCAACTGCGTCCAAGTCAAGTTAGCAAGTATTTAAACTATTCCCTGAAATAGAACAGAGGTTGGTCTGGCAGGTGCCAGACTCTTGAATTGTTTGAGCTTCACTGTTTTGTGTCCAATAGCCACTTACCTTTTTTTCCTTCTTGCCAAAGCTAAGGCCAGGGGTCCCCTTCTCCACAACTATACATGAGATGCCTTTGGGGCCTGGTCCTCCTGTTCGGCACATGACCACGTAGATATCTGATTCACCTCCACCACTGATGAAGGCCTGGCGGGTGAAGAGGGGGTGTACAGGGACTGGGAAACACATCTGTCTCTGGAGCCTAACACCGGGGAAAACAATCAGAGTCCTCCCAGCAGTAGGACACTAAGAGGCATGATGGCACAGGGGGGTAAAGGAGGGGTAAAAAGAACCTGTGCTGAATGAGGAATCAGGAATCTAGTTGGTGAAACTATAAAAAGGACAGACAAAAATGAGCGAGATTATCTGGACTCAGATCAGAAGAGTGAGAAAGTGAAGATAAATAAAGGGAAATAGGTCAGAGGTTCTCTACCCAACGTGTAAAACTCCTAGGAAATATTAACTTGCAGATAGCAAGGATCCGGGGCGATGTCAGCAGGAAGATAGGAACAATCTCCAAGGTGTTCTGTAAGGTGGGCATGCTGGTACCTTGGAGCCATTGAGAATGTAATGATCTCCTTGTCGTTTCGCTGAGGTCAAAAGGGAGGCAGCATCACTGCCACTTTCTAAGGCAGGGATCAAAAGGAAGCAGAGAGGGTGGGAGAGAAAGTCAGTGAAGGTAAGGGGGCCCCAGCACAGTTCCACTTCCAAGGAAATCTTCCCTTATAACCAACAGCTCAGCGTTTCATACTTTAAAATGCACACAGCCAGAGGAACTCTCTGTATATGGTGAAAACTGTGGACAGCAACTAGACCATTTTCCATCTCCCAGCACCCTGAGTACAAGGAGGCTCCAGTTTGCAGTCTGGAGAAACTCTGCCCTAGAGCCCTCTTAGGCTCGTGACATCAGGCCATGGGAATGTGTTATTCCACGACCCAGCTTCATGGTAAACAAGGGTTATATGTGTCAATGGGACGAGAGAGTGCTCAGTGATTTCGCCTGAGCAACATCCCCCGCTGCATCTTGCTGGCAGTGTGGCAAACCCACCTGGTTCAGTGAGGCAGTAGGAAGCAAACTTCTCCATGGTACAGAGTGGTGGGCAAAATTTGTGCCTCTGTTCCTCATTTCCAAAGGTATCAATCATCCAGACACACATGCTGACAGGTATACCAAGAAGAAAAGACAATGATAGAGTTAATATGGAGGAAAGGAAATCTGAGAGGGGAAGGATAGGGAAGGAGAACACAAGCAGCAAAGCAAAGTGAAGAGGAAGAGAGAGTGGGAAGAGAAAAGTCACCACTGAGAAGATCTGTCTTTAAAGGAAAGGCCTGGGTTAAAACATATTCATGGAACATGTACTACCCAGGGATAACCAGGGCCAAAGTGTTTCTCAGTTGGATGTTCATGCTATTTTTAGGTTAAATGAGTTCCCTAAAAATCAAAGAGTTATATGTACTTTGACAAATTCCTGGGGGCTTCAGCTTTAGGTTAAGGAAGATGGGAATAGGGCCTTGACCACTCTCCTGAAGAAGTCTATATCCTTCCAGCTCAATCTAGGATTTGGGAGAAGACGGACAGATCTCATTCTCTAACCAACATATAAGATGACAGATTCAAGTTCAAGAGGCAGCAGCAGATGTAGAGAGAACTTTTTCTTTTTTTGAGAGAGAGAGAGAGAGTGAGTGCATGTGCTCGTGAGCAAGGCGGGGAGCAGAGGGAGAGAGAGAGAGAATCCAAACGGGCTCCACGTCCAGTATGGAGTTTGACATAGGGCTCAATCCCACAACTCTGAGATCACGACCTTTTATAGTCTGGTTGCTCAATGGCAATCAACTTGAAAAGATGCACTTTTTCTTATTTATCTGAAATTTCCCAGTCAACCCGATAAGTACTTCACTGTGCTCACCAAGCTCTGGCACTCACTTGTGGATGCTTATATAGGCTGTGGTGCTGGTGCAGCCTGTCGCCAAGGCCTCAAAGATGACAGATGTATCGAGCCGTGACAGTCCAGACCCACCTACATCTGTTCGTACATAGACTCCCCCAAAGCCAAGCTGAGCAGCTTTCCGCATTGCATCCACTGGGAACAACTCCTACATACAAAAAGAGAACAGGGTCATCAGTAAGGGATTCACAGATGGACTTTACTTCAAAGGGCACAGTGAGGGATTAAGAGGTTTACATGTGGGAGTGTATATATTACCCTAATTTAACAGGCTATTTGTTATCTATAGTAGCAGTTAAAATGCATTCTATAAGCACTGATTTTCTAGCATTTAAGTTCTTTTAAGTTATCAATAGAATTGCCTTGGTTTTAAGAGTGTCCAAATCTTTGTACAATTAAAAAACAAAACAAAACAAAACTGGACTCTATGAGGGAAGGAATCACAACATTACCACTACTCTCATTTGCAGTAAGAGTTGTGCAAGGAGAGTAAACACAGAACAGTTAGGACTACAAGGAGATAAAGACAGGGTCACTATAGGAGGCATTTGTTGGAATGTCTAGCCACAAGGAAAACTCCCACCTTCTGGTCCCATTCTGCCATATTTGGAGCCATCTCCCGGGTAGCAAAGTCAAAGGCCACTTTCTGAAATTCTTTTTGCTCTTCATTGAGTCCCACGGAAGCTGTGGGTAAGATTGCATATATTCAATTTCAGGACAGGGGTCAGAAAGAGTACTGTCAATATCAAGAAACATGAAGTTGAGACAGGGACATGCTGTAACATTTCTCGGATACCGTACAACCTTTAATGTCCATAGACTAGCCTTGCCCAATCTTTTTGTTTTTTTAAAGATTTTATTTATTTATTTGACAGAGAGGAGAAAGATCACAAGTAGGCAGAGAGGCAGGCAGAGAGAGAGAGGGGGAAACAGGCTCCCTGCTGAGCAGAGAGCCTAATGTGGGGCTTGATCCCAGGACCCTGAGATCATGACCTGAGCCGAAAGCAGAGCCTTTAATCCACTGAGCCACCCAGGCGCCCCAGCCTTGTCCAATCTTAATATATGATATATTATCTGATGATAATATCTGATATATCATCTCTTTTCCCTTCTCCTTTCCTCCCTAGTGGATCAGCTGGCTTCATTTACCTCCCAAACGCTTATTCTTTCAGTACTCTTATTTATCTCTTCCTCCTCATAAATCCACATTAAAAAACAGTAAACATATACTGACCCTCAAATTATGGTAAACATTTTTTTCCTTTAGTATGTCCTACCTTTTCTGTATTAGTATCCTGGGAAATTCTGTCCTACCTATGAATCTCAACAGCTGTCTATTTCAACATATCATTTTAAAAGATCAATTGGAAAAGGAAGATATGTATACTTTGGTTTACCTTTCAAATTAAGGAAAAGATCTTCCTCTTTTTTTAAAAATTTTATTTATTTATTTATTTGACAGAGAGAGAGACCACAAGTAGGCAGAGAGGCAGGCAGAGAAGGGGTGGGGGGAAGCAGGCTCCCTACATGAGCAGAGAGCCTGATGTGGGGCTCGATCCCAGGACCCTGAGATCATGACCTGAGCCGAAGGCAGAGGCCTTAACCCACTGAGCCAACCAGGTGCCCAAGGAAAAGATCTTCTAATAAGGCTATGCATTTGGCACTGATAACATTGGTGATGGAAAAAAAAAAGTATTCCAGTATTGAAAATATGGTTAAGGCCCTACTATATCTGTTTTTACCCAATGGATTCAGCATTCTCAGAACATTTTCTATCATAAACTATTAGTGATGTGACTTTGGGTAATTCCTTTGCTTTTGGATTTAAGATACTTAAAAGTTAAGGACAATAAATTGACTGACATCAACAGATAGGTAGTATGGCCTCATTAGAAGTTTCTCTAGAACTTTAAATATTTAATAAAAGACTACACCAAAGTAGTCCTTAATCAGAGGTGATATTCTTCAGTAGAAAGAGAACTGTATCTACCAACATAAACAGAATGACTACCAATTCACAATATCATCACTCCATACATTTTCTTTAAATAGCCAGTTCTCCAAATGACATGAACACCATCTCTTACAGATTTTTTAAAACTGCATAGAGTAAGTTCAGACTGAATTAGAAAGCAGACATCCAACTCAACTAGCTAGTTAAGTGAGGTGTAAAATATTTTTCCCATTTTGCAAAGTGATGCAGACTTCCAGCTAGCAGCAGGCTAGAGCTGAAAGTAAACAGCCTAGGCAAATCTCCCATGAAAACAACCACCTTTTGGTGATAGTGTAGCAAATTTAGAAAAGATGGGACCACAAATCCTGGAACTCTACATCAGGATCAGCAACCTACACAGAGTGACTCAGGCTTACATTGTTCATATTTGTATCTCTTTTGTTGTTCTTACTACTGTCACTTTGAAAGGACCACCTGCCACAGGTGTGTAAGAAAAAATAGAGTGTACGCCTATACTTTTCCAAGTGAAGCCCTGAGGTACAATATAAGGCAGAAAGAAGTGCAAAGCTCTCTATTACCTTCTCAGGTTTCATCCTTTAGTGCTCAAGATGTGGTCATTATGGGGTGATGCTAAACAGCATTAAAGTAAGACTATGGAGCCACATTTGACAATAATTTATTTCAGTGCCTAATAGTAATGAACAATCCTTTCAATAGAGAAGAAGAGCAGGCCGCAGAGTCTGTTTCTCTAGGGAAGGCATGGGCAGCACTAATGGCTGGCTATGTGAGCTAGGAGAAAGCAGTCTATCTGTATTGGGGAAAATCAGAAAGGAATACTTATAAGGAGTAGAAATTAGGCTACCTCAAGAAGCCTAGAGTAGAAACTTAAATTGGTTGTTACTCACAGGAATATGGTTAGGAATAAATGAATTCATGGTTCCTGACTGAGAGTTAGTTCATCCATTTGTTTGCAGAAGTCCTGCAGAAATGCTCTTGTAGATCATAGCTTACAGACCATTCATAAAAGAATATTCATTGAATGTCTACTATGGAATAGTACTGGGGTTACAAAAATGAATATAGTCCATTCACACAAAGGATAACATAAATGGTAATAATGTAAATCTTACAGTATAAAGAGAGGTGCTACAGAATTTCAGTCCCAGCAAGAGCTCAAAAAACATGTACAATTATTATTATTAGAGTAAAACAAGTAGGTCAAGAAACAAAATGTTTTAAGAAATAGGTTTGAAAAAAAAATAGGCTTGAATTGTATCCTAAGTAAACATCAAGGAACAGGTATATGCAAATCTTATGTGCAAGTATATGCAACATAATTACACATTTTGAAATATAATATCCAACCCAATTTTTGATAAAGGAATGCTAATAAAATAAGAGCACTACTTGGCAGAAAAAAGTGGAAAAGGCAAGTTAAAAAGCAAATTATACACAAGAAAGCATGGTAACTAAGTAAAAACACCTGAGTCCCCAGAATACATTAAAAACAAACAAAATAAAAACCAGACTTCACGAAGTTGGCCAGAGTTACTAGCAGAGTTCATAAGCCAACACATGGTAAAATGTAAAATGGCAAAGCTAAACAGAAAAAAGGCATGGGGCTCCTGAGTGGCTCAGTCCATTAAGCATCTGTCTCTTGATTTCTGCTCAGGTCACAGTCTCAGGGTCCTAAGATCCAGTTTGGGTTGGGCTCTGCTCTGGGCGTGGAGCTTGCTTAAGATTCTCTCTTTCCCAGATGCAGAGGAAGGGGAACCCTTTTACACTGTTGGTGGGAATGCAAGCTAGTGCAGCCACTCTGGAAAACAGTACAGAGGTTCTTCAAAAAGTTGAAAATAGAGCTACCCTATGACCCAGCAACTGCACTACGGGGTATTTACCCCAAAGATACAAATGTAGTGATCCGAAGGGACACTTGTACCCCATTTATAGCAGCAATGTCCACAATAGCTAAACTATGGAGAGAGCCCAGATGTCCATCAACATAGAGATGTGATACACACACACACACAATGGAATACTACTCAGCCACAGAAAAAAAGAAATTTTGCCATTTGCAACAATGTGGGTGGAACAAAAAGGTATTATGCAAAGTGAAATAAGTCAATCAGAGAAAGACAATTATCATATGCTCTGTTATGTGCAATTTAAGAAACAAAGGATCATAGGGGAAGATAGGGAAAAAATAAAACAAGAGGAAATCAGAGCGAGAGACAAACCATAAGAGACTCTTAATCATAGGAAACAAACTGAGGGTTTCCAGAGGGGAGGGAGATGGAAGGAATGGCGAAACTGGGTGATGGACATTAAGGAGGGCATGTGATGTAATGAGCACTGGGTATTATGTAAGACTGATGACTCACTGATCTCTACCTCTGAAACCAATAATACATTATTTGTTAATTGAATTTAAATTTAAAAAAATTCTCTCCCTCTCCCTCTGCCCCCCACCCCTACTGCCACATGCCTGTACATGCACACACACTCTCTCTCTCAGGGAAAAAAAAAGGAAAGAAAAAGGGCCCAAATGAGATGAGGAATCCCTTCACTCTATAACAACCTAAGTGTAAGCAACAGGCAAAATAAAACCAAACAAAAACTCTAAATAATATAAGAATCTTTTTTTTTTAATATAAGAATCTTAAATGTATCCAAAGTAGAAACCTAACTAGAGAATCAACAGTTCTATTTCAGAATCTTGGGTTTCAAAGAATGCTTGGGACATTGCAGCGGAAGAGCACTAGACAAGCAATCAGGTGTCTGAGCTCTGGTTCTGAAGTTATTAAATGTACAACTTTCAGTAAGTCAATTACTTCAATCAGCTTTAGTTATCCCATTGTAAAATGAGGGGGCTACACTAGACACTGAGTAAATGAAGAAAGTATACATAATGAATATATATAACATAATAAAATACAAATCATAATTTTCTTAAAAATCATTTTTCACTTATTAAAATATGCAATGAAACAAATGTTAATCACTCCCATTAATTTGATATTCTAGTATGTAGAATGATACATTGAAAGGGTAGTTTCCCTTCATTTTACTAACTAAAAGGTACTTTCTTTTAGAAAGGTGTACCTCACTGGCTCAACCTACACAACTGGCTGCTAGAAATACTCAAGCCTATGTAACCTATTTGTTATTTAGTATTTAATATTAACCTATTAAATATTTAATTTATTTGTTGCCAGAACAACTCCTTATTTGCATTGTTATCAGCAAGGGTGACCTTGTTTACCTAATTTATTCCAGTTGCTAGAATGGTCAGCACCCTGTGAAGGAGTTTTAGGACACGGAAAGGAAAACGGTATTCTATCATAGTGTATGCCATAGATCTGGGTGTCAATATAAGGGATTCATACCAAATCTGTTATAAAGAAAAGTGTCATTTATTAAAAAGAATTTTTTTTCAGAAGAAAAAACATGATTATATAATGGACAGAGTCACAAAGTGGTTGGGTATTTCTAGTGGGCCTAGGCCCCCATCACTCCTCATTACTTCAGACCAAATTATTTGCCTGGTGCCTGAAGACATTCAGGTCTGTCATCTCTGGGTAGTTTCCCATTTTCAATAATAATTATTTTTCAACGGGAATTTCAACACTAAAAATGTTTTATAACTATAGGTGATAAGTCACAAAATTTACGTGAGCGAATCTTCGATTACTTCAAGGAGCTTCGCTTCATCTATCACCACCAGCCCAAGCTATTTACATCTTTACTATCCCTTACCACCCAGGATTAAGACAAGACAAAACAACACCAGGAGTTTCTATGCACCCACTACATATTTTAAAGTAAGGATAATAACAGAATCTACCTTGGCGTTGTGAGGATCATTATAAAACCCTTAGTTATTGTATTCATAAGTAAGTGAATTTATTTACATATTAAACCTGATATCAACTTATTAAACTTGTCATCAAGAGATTGATATTACCGAGTACGTTTATGTAAGACCTGAACAACTAACAAATTATCATTTCCTATCTTCATTTATCTTCAGAGGACCCCTGTGACGTAGGCAGGAGGGAAGACAGTTAAAAACCCAAGGGACCACCTGGAGCACGTTTTTCCGACGCCACACCCACGAATTTGGGGGTGCGGTGGAAGAGTAGCAGACGAGGCCCAGGGGCGCAACAGATGAAGACCGCAGAGAGTCAGGGCGGTCAGTGAAGCCAGTTAGGTGGACAGAATGGGGAGACCAGCCGGCGGGGGAAGCCCACTTGGGAATGAGCAGGTGGGCCTGGGGGTGGTGGCCCAGGTGACCGCCCAGAGCGAGCCCGGGGTGACAAGCGCTCTGTGGGCGCCCAGGCCACGGCACCCCGTCCCCGCCCGGGGACCGGACACCTGCACCGGCAGGGTGAGTCTTACGGTCTATGCAGGAGACCAAGCTCCGGCGACTGCTCTTGGCCGGGGCCCGCAAAGCGCCGTGCAGGCAGTACAGCCACCCTCTCAGGCGCCAGCAGCCGCTCCGCAACATAGTAGCAGCTCCTACTCCAGCCAGAACCCGCACGCACTGACCTGGGCAGGACCAGACTGGGCCCCGCAGTGCACCCTGGGCGCTGTAGTGCACCCAGCGCTTTCACGGCTCAGACTCAGGCGGGTCTACGCCGGAGCAGGACTACAACTACCAGAGATCCTCAGGGCCGCCGCGGGAAAGTGCCTTGTGGTACTTAGCCGTGGGGTGGGGGGAACTCCATAAGGCCGGCCTTCTGGGAGCCTGGGTGAGGTTCTGTTTGCGGAGTCGTGGGATCTGTGGCTTGGGGGAATGGTGAATGAATTAGAGAAGGATCGGGGAGAGAACCGCGGAGACTTTAGCTGCAGGTTTTGCAAGATGGAAATGGGGGCGTAGATAACTGGGAAAGATTTAGCGGCCCAAGGCCATTTGCATATGTTCTCCGCAAAAGTCTCTCGGGGCTGAGACTCAGATTTCTCTCATTGTCTCCATCTTGCTTTGCGCAGGTTTCTGGGGGCACATAACAGAGCTGCGTCTTGTTTCTCTCGATTGATTTGGAATCATCTGGTCTTCAGCCCTCGCAGGGAAACCATGCCGAAATCCCAGAAGAGGCTCGCTGGGGCTGCTGGGCCAGGTGAGCTGTACCTAGGCTGCAAAAAGGCAGCCCTGTAAAGATAGTTTCTCTAGGATCTGTATAATACTGTTCACTTTCATGGCACTTGGGTGGCTCAGTCGGTTGAGCGTGGGACTCCTGTTCTCCGCTCAGGTCATGATCTTAGGGTGGGATCGAGCCCCACTTGGCCCCGCGCCCCACTTGGCCCCGCGCTCAGCGGGGAGTCTGCTTCTCTCCTCCCTCTCCCTCTGTTCATACCCAGGCTCTCTCACACACACTCCCTTTCCCTCAAATAAATCATAAATCTTAAAAAAAAATACCGTTTATTTTCAACTCCCTGCCTGTGGGGAGAATCCTTTCTGGATTGTTAATGTTAACTTTAATTGCCCTCCATCTTCTCCTTTTCTCTTCCCACCAAGCTTATCACCCAGAGCCTCTTCTGTTCATTGAAACAGTAGTTGTTTGGCATAGATAGAAGGTGGCTTGTACAAAGGCAAAGAACATACAGTTCTGCTCTCATGGAAAATGCAAACAGACATAAGTGAAAAGGGTCTTAAGAAACCATGGCTAAGGGTTTGAGAGCAGGGAGGAACACCTTGAGAAGGAAGTGGAACTTGAATCCATCCTTAAAAAATGGGAAAGCTTTCCATAGGCAAAGGAAATGTGATGCCATTTTTATATTCACAAGGATGAATGGAAGATGAACAGGAACAAAACAATTGAAGGTAGAGAAGTACTTTTGGACTGATGACAGTACATTGTGTTATTTAACCATAATGGTGTTTGCAGTGTGTTTAACTCCAGAGGGACCAACTAAAAACTAGGCTAGGGAAGATCAAACTACTAGACATCTATAAATGATACTTAATAAGAGCTGATGGAGGAGCTGGGACTTAATTCAGAGGTGGTATGATATAGTCATTAAGTGTGAATTCAGATTGACTACGGGACAGTTCCTGATTATACTGTTTACTGAAATGTGTAATCTGGGACACATTTAGTAGATGAACAGAACATCTCATACATTATGTAGATTAACTGAGTTATTGTTAGGGTAACAAATAGAGCTTATATAGGAGGAATTGAACAACTTAGCTGTTGAGTGCCTACTATGTTCCAGACACACTTTCTCTAATTCTCTTTGGAAAAAAATCATCTTTGCCATGTCTACGAAGTCCAGAATGAGCTGTTTTATCCAACATCTCTTGGCACCTTCAAAGATCAGAAAGCAAGTCACAAAGCATAGTGAGCAAGCAAAAAAGAACCATGAGTTGGTGATAATATTTACTGAGCATTTATTATAATGCCAGCCATTATTTAAGCCCATTGTTTGCACTACCTTATTTTATCTTCAAAATAAGTCTGTGGAGTAGGTACTTGGTTTCCTTATTGGAGAGATAGCCTTGGCAAAGGCACAGAAGAGAGTGAGAGAAAGAAAAGAATTTACTTAATAGAAACCAGGGACTCTGTCAGTCCTAACCCACAACGATGTACACTTTTCTGGTCCCAGTGAATGGATAATCTAGGAGATAACCCTGTAAGGTGGGCATTCCTGTCCCATTTTTATAGAGAAACTGAAGTTCAGCAATTCAGTTGCTACTGTCAGCAATTTACAGATGCAGGATTTGGATCCAGGTCTAACTCCAAAGAATGTGCTTTCCCCACAGTGGAGCATTACTTCTCAGCAGGCATGACCAATTTCTTTTTTTTGCTTCTACTGCAGACAGTAAGGGGCCAGCAGGAAAACGTACCAAGACTAAGGATTCAGCTGGAATGGGTAACTCCAGCCCTGAGAAGACTTCAGCCTCTAAAAACTGTGGGAAGAATCTAAGCAGTTACTGGCTGATGAAGTCCGAGCCAGAAAGCCGATTAGAGAAAGGTGTAGATGTGAAGGTGAGACCAGGTACTCTAATCCCTTCAAACTGTATTCTCAGCTAAGAAGTGAATATGGGACACCACAGGGTTTCATCACCAGTTTCTCAGAAGGGTAGGGTTAGGGAAAAGGTTAAAATCAGCAGGACTTATTACCAGCAATTATCTCTTTTGTGAATCCTCTATCTAGGGTAGAGGGTGGCAGACTTTTTCTGTAAAAGGCCAAATAATAAATATTTTAGATTTTTGGGTCTCACAGTTGCTGTTTCAGCTCTGCTGTTGTTGCAAGAAAATGGCTATGGGCAACATGTAATTAGGTGGTGTGGCTGTGCTCCAATAAAACTATTTACAAAATCAGGCAGGGCACAAAGCTGTAGTTTGCCAATCCCTGACCTGGGCAACATTTCAATCTTAGGTTGCCTTACTCTTGACATTTACCATACTCCTATGTATCTCTCTGCCAGCAGTTAGTATATATTCAGTGAATTAATATAAGTCAGCTTTAGTAACAGCCTGGAGAAAATAGAAATATATAAGTTTAATGAGTGAAATACAAATAACCAACACGTTATTTTATCATCTAGATCATCTATTCAACTAATCCTTTTAATTAACAAGATAACAAGGTAACACAAAGCTTACTGTACATTTGCCCAATAGAAATGGCTCTGTGGAACTACTTCCCAGTAAACTATATATTTCCACTACAGCAAGTAGTACCCTCAAGATAGGGGAAAAAACCTATCTACTTCTATATACTACCGACTGGCTTCAAGACTGTTCAATGAATGAATTCATTTCCTGTTGCCTAGTTCAGCATTGAGGATCTCAAAGCAGAGCCCAAGCAGACAGCATGCTGGGATGGTGTTCGAAACTACCAGGTAAGAGGTTAAGAGCAGGGCCTGAGACCCAGGGTTAGAGAAATGCCCGTCTCCTTCCTGGGACTTAGTAGCAAAATCTCTTGGCCATCATTGTTTTTTCCCAGATCCCAAACTGTGTATTCAAAACTACCCTAATTCCTCTGCATACAGTTTACAAATGGCCTGTGTTCTGGCCAGTGTCTGCATATAAGTCTGGGTGTCTTGGCGAAGCAAGTATTGAATTGAATTAGGGAGAAACTGCAAAAAAGAAAAACTCATCTAATAAAAGCAGACTTGATTTCCGCTAATTAGTGTTTTCCACTGGGTGAGGAGGATAGTTCTTTATTCTCCCCTGGGATAGGCCCGGAACTTCCTTCGAGCCATGAAGCTGGAGCAAGAAGCCTTCTTCTACCATAGCAACTGCAAAGAGCCAGGCATCGCAGGACTTGTGAAGGTTAGTTGTACAAGTGTTGGTCTTAATCCCTCCCCCTACAAGGAGACTTACTCATATAGATATAAAGGAACACAGCTTAGATCAGTAACAAAAAAGAAATACTCTCCTCCCTATCCCTGCTGTCAAGTCACAAGAATATGGAAAAAAGCCACCCTGGCCCTTTCCAGTACAGCAAGGACTATAATAAGACAGGCCCCAGTTCAGGTCCTACTGGTACAGACTTTTCATTCTGTGCCTCAGTCTTTCACTCAAAAACAGGCCTGATGATAGCTCTTTCAAACCAGAAGTTATTAGGATAAGATTATTAACTGCAGATGGAAAACCAGTGGTACCAATAATAACCTTTAATATTTGGTTTTAAAACCTACTTTCAAGATTTTTGTCAAAACAGGTTTGATTTCCTATGTTTGCTCTAGACTGTGTATTATTTCCAGATACAGTGGCTCTAGAGCAAGGCAGAAGAATTGAGTATGTGCAGGGTCAAACGAGAAAGCTGGACTTGAATTAAAAATTGGCCATGAAGCTGACTGTACAGGCAAATGATGAGAGACTTGGTTTTGGTTTCAGATTGTGAAGGAGGCTTACCCAGACCACACACAGTTTGAGAAAAACAGTCCCTATTATGACCCATCCAGCAAAGAAGACAATCCTAAATGGTCCATGGTAATGACTACTATTTTTCCTATTTCATGAGAGGAAAAGGATGGACGAAGAGAGGGAGGAAGAAGGTGTGTGGTGTCTTGAGGTCAAGGTACACAGTCCAGCTCTTACACTCAGAAGAGGTTACCTGGCTTTGGGGATAAGAACAGAACACTGGCAGCCCTGCCCCTAAGAACCTCCCACAAGAAGTTAAAACACACAGTGGACAGAAACTGCCTGAACATTCCTTTCTGTCATCTAGGTGGATGTACAGTTTGTCCGGATGATGAAGCGTTACATTACCCTGGCTGAGCTCAAAACCCATCACCAAGCTCACAAAACCACTGGAGGCCCCTTAAAAAATATGGCTCTCTTCACTCGCCAGAGACTCTCAATTCAACCCCTGACCCCAGGTAAGAACAGGCCCTTTGCTTTATATTACCCATATACCAGGAGAACTCCATGAGCTCACATTTACTAGTGATTAAACTTGGGCACAGTATTTAACTTTTCTGAACCTGTCTCCTCACCTGTAACACCCTTGAGGGAGGAACTATGTCTGGAGTTACCCATTACCCACCAGTGCTTGGCACATAGTAAAACACTCCATAAATAGTTTTTGAATGAATGACTACCTGCCTCAGTAACAATGTGAAATGCCTGGCACAATTTCACTATTCAAGAGGAGACACACCTAATGCTTTTCTTTCTTTTCCCCTTCTTTGGTAGAGGAGTTTTATTTTATTTTGAGCCTGGAGGAAAAGGAGCCAAGATAACCGGGACACTGTTGCTGGAATAGGCAAGACATCACTCCCAAGAAGTCAAGGTTTTGTGAGACAAAAGAAGGTGTGTGGTCGCTTGCATGTTATGTTCACCTGGGGTTGTGTACATAGGTGGTTTTCATGTACCTTTTCCAATAAAACATTAATATCAAAGATGGGAAGCTTTTCTTTTAAAATGGCACTGGACTAGAATACTCCACTGCAGATCTTCTACCCCTCTGTAAGAAGCAGGTTTACCTCTACCATCTTCCTTTACTGTAGCGAATACCAGGGTGCAGGGTTCAGTCTGTTGCCAGCTACTGAAACAAAATTTCGTCTTTCTACACCAGCCTTCCACACCTGCCCCTGAAGTCGTCTGGGCCCCACAGAGGGGTAAACCATCAGCAGTTTCAGCACAGCTTGCCAGATGAGAGTACAGCTGGCATTCCTTTCTCAGCATGTGCTTGTCTAAAATGGGTGTTCATAAAACATCATTGCTCACCAGGAGGCACAGCCAAGGTGAGGGCAGGTGTTGTGTAGGATCAGGGTAGGAGTCTATCTCCCCTTGGGTGTGAGTGGGACAGTGTAAGATAAGAAACCACAGACCCTGGTGGACCATGGGCACAATGCCTCCAAGCCACAGGGGCTTCCTTTAATCAGAGAGACAACTGAAACAGGTGTTCTTTTTTTTTTTTTTTTTAAAATACAGCCATTGAAAAGACACATTAAGAAACATGTAAACACTGCAGCTGCTTAATTACAAGTTGCACTGCTTGGTTTAGTACCTATGCACTCCCAGTGTGGGGACCTGTGAAGATGGGAGTGGGGCCTCCCCTCACCTCCACAGTTGCACAGACAAGGAGTAAATGGGGTAGGGGCAGAGTGAAGGAAAACAGAAGACCTGGCTTATGCACAGCTCCTGAGAGAATAAAATCAAATTCTACCTTCTAGTTCTCCCAGAAGAAAGGTTTAAGATGTTAGGAAAGTTGGAAAATGAATTTGGGTTGTCAGTTGGGAGGCAGAGGAATTGATAGGTCCTTTCTAGTTAGAATACCAGCTATTCTGGGAGGCACACCAGAGCCTCATCTCATGTTGTGGAAAAAGCAAGGAACACAGAACCTACCTCCCCCAAACACTTAAGCCCCCAACCTTGATAATCCAGGGGCAGCTGGATGGGTAATCCTGATCCCATGGGATTGTCCGTTGCACCTGTACCTGGGGTCTAGCATGGGGGGTAGGGGGAACCACCTTACCTTCCTTGGTTCTGCTGTCCCCAGTCAACCTCAAGTGCCATCCCAGTATCTTTTCCTCCAGTCTCAGTCCTGACCCATGAGCCTGCCCAGTCAGAGGCCCATGACTGCAATGATTTCTGAGGAAAAGAGGAGTCTGAATTTTCCACAGTAAAAGATGACACAGGAACCAGCCCCTCTGCTTTCCAAATTATGGAGAAGTTGGACCACCAAATATTGTACGTATTGGCCAGTGGGGTCTGCTTGAAGGGAAGGGAGGCCAATAGGTCATTTCCAGATGAGACAGAACAGGATGTCAACATCTTTACTCCAGTAGGCCCACACACAGTGCAACAGAGGAAAGTCCCCCTCTCCTTTAGCGTAACAAGAATACCCACAAGAGTTTTTATATATATTTTTAAACAAAACATCAATGGTCCTAAACTGTGGTCAGTCAATTGGTGAAGATGAAAACATAATTTGGCAAGCAGAATTATTCTGAAATTGTGTAGCAGTCTTCTGCCGAGGCTCTCATCTCTCTCCTGAAACTCAGAGAGGGAGGGGACATGGGTGACAGTAAGAAACTTCCAAGCCCCAATTCCCACAAACTAAATGGAGGGAGAGCAAGGAGTGATGAGGATCTATTCGTAGGGAAGCAAAGAGATCAAGGCCCCTTCCCTGGGATCTCTTAAAGGAAACAGATGCCCTTGTTTAGGCTTGCTGTAGCACACAGCAATACGCTAGAACCATCCAGCCCCAGGGGCCGGGAAGCACAGTCACGGGATGAAGGCAGACAGCTACCACCCACAGTCACCATGCTTCTTCCTCAGTGGGCCTGGCTTGGCCTCCTGTGTTCAACACTGCTGCCATCCATGCATGACACTGACCCCAGGGTGTCTCTGTGCCCAGAATTTCTCACAGGTGAGGGGATAAGAGCCAAAGGCCCTTCCACAAGCTTCTGTTTCAGGACGTTACTGATAAGAGTCTGTAGAAGACGGAGAAGGGAGGTGCCTGGGTCCCAGCAGTGAGAGAAAGGCCAGAAAGGAGGTGGCTTGTGGAAACTTCAAAGCACCACATCCAAGACTCCTAAAGAGGTAGCTTCCTGATCTTGAGTCCCCCCCCCGCCCAACATTTAAGATACGACAGGGATAGTAGAGGGGAGAATAAGATATGACTACCCTGGGCCCCATTGGCAGCTCAGAATCCCAGGGACATGTTCAGATCCTGTATCAGGAAGCTCAGAAACCCAGGAGCCAAGGATGCCCGCTCTCCGCTCTCCTATAAAATGCAAGGCAGCCCCACATGGAAGGCCTCAACAGAAGGCTCTTTTCCCCAGAGACTAGCTACTGGGATGCTACCTCTCCCTATTCCCACATCAGCCACAGAATCTCAAGGAGACTGCCTCCCAACCCAAGCCCCTTAGGTTCTTCAGAGAAAAGAATTTAAGTCAAAACACGATTTGTTTTCAGGTTGCAAGTAACGGGTCAGTTGAGCATCACACTGTCCTCCCCCTCCCCCAGCCGCTGGTGTTTGGTAGACGGGGGTGCTGGGTTGGAAGCCCAGCAGCTTCTTGGCCCTGGGGGCCTACTGCCTGCTGTTGTTGTCAGACAGCTGGCTGGGCGTCCGCACCTCACCCAGGGAGGTTGTGCCCTCGAAGCGCTGTGAGGCGATGGCTGCCTGGTGGGACATGCTCTTCCGTACGATGTCACCTTTCCTCCACAACACCACTTCCTGCAGAATTGGGGGAGGAGGGCAACATGCTACCTTGAGAGGGAGGCATGGGGTTCCCAGAGGCTCCAACTTTCTCCCGGGCATTTTAGTAAAACCTCCTCTGCTTCTCTCTCCCAAATGACAGCAGTTACCCATACCACCCCAGGGTTCCTTCTGATGGTGTGGGCAGGAAGGGTAGAGCGGTTACAGGAAAGCAGATTCAATGTGTTATTCTTGCTGTGGGACTCCCTCTTGGTGAACCAACAAGTGGCACAGAGACTAATGAATTCTCTCCCCTGTACTGTTCTGCTTAATCTGTCCAAAATGGAGCCCGATCTTTACAGGAATGATGCCATTCCTGCTGTGGCTCTAGGGCCACCAGGGGTCTCAGGGAGGTGCCCCGGCCTCACCTGCTGTTTGAAGTAGCGCCGTTCCTCCTCATCTATCAGCACCAGGTTGAGGTAATAGCGCACGGAGAACTTCTTGTTGATGTCCCGCATGGTAGGGGTGAGCTCGTAGCCCGCCAAGAAGAGCCGGATTGGGATGGACTCTCCTGTAAGGGCCAGGCAGGTATCAGAGTGAAGGGTAAAGTGACCCATACTACCTGACACCAAATCACTCTCTGCCCACGAGATGCTACCTGAGCATGTCATGGAACACTCAAGGGAATGCTTATGCCTGGTGGGAATTCGCATTCTGCAGCTCAGTGATGTGCTGAAGCAAAAACATGACTGCAGATCCACTCCAGGTCCTGTTGCGTCTTCTCTCACCATCCCGATACAGAGACCCATGAGTATGAACAGCACAGGACACTACTGCTAAGCACTTTTGATTATATATAATATGTCTAGTTGCTGGGTTTTCACAAGCCAACTGTCAAACCCCAGCTAACTCATCATGTCACCCAGCAATTTCGATGCCACCTTCCTCCATTCTAAATAATGTATGCCCCCAAAATACATCTGCACTCTGAGATGGATTGGCACAGTGGTATAGTGGTCTGGAAAAGAGAAAATCCTCATTCTGGCCTTAGTTCTCCATTAACTAGTTGTATGACTTCTGAGTTAGTCTACTGCTTTCTCTGGACCTTAATTTTCTCTTGTGGAAAATTGTGGAATTAGACTACGTGGTATTTTTTATCTCTTCCAGCTCTAACACCCTGCCTTTCCTAATTTAAGTGAAATGAAACTAGGGCAGTAATTCTACTGAGAAAGGCCAAACCTATAATGTAGTCTAAAGCTAATTATAAAATGCGCCATTAATTATCTGCTATTTTGTCTTATTTCTCAGAGAAAATGAAAAGTGGCTCTACTTGCATAGCTGGTGAAAAATGGCACATAAAGAGTCAGAATAGCTCAGTCCTATCCCCCCCCCAAGGACTTGGCATGGTGACACTCAAGAATCTGCTGTCATTGTCCCCTCCATCCCCATGGAACACACACGTGGGAATAAAATGAATAAAACCTTGGCATAACCAAGCACTTCTAAAGGAAGAAGTACATTCTTCATGATCAGTGGCTGCAGGGCCAGAAGAACATAAAGATTGCTACTCCCAAAGAATCACAGATTCCCCAAATAACAAAGCTTTCTATGCCATTCATTCCAGATGTGACGTCTGCTCCGGGGATAGGCAGTGCAGTGCCATTTTCTGTCTCATTCCCAGTGTGGTCTGTGGCACCTGGTAGTGCTGCCAAGAGTATCTACACTTGGTGAATGAATTCAGAGACTGAATCAATTTTCCAGAGCTAGAACTAAGGAACATAAATGATTATTCTGCATTAATCTCTGGACCTCTAGCAGCAAAGAACACCAATAGGAAAAAGTAGTAAAATGTTCAAACTGTATCTGCTAAGCTAGTGCTTTTCAAGCTTTTGTTGTTACTTAAGAGGCATAACTCTTGTGATGTAATCTCTAGTACAAGCTTGGTATGCAGACGAGGCCAAAGTGGAGCTTTTCTGGGTGAAGGTAGGGAAGGAGTTTGGAGTTCCACATATCCAGCCCTCCTTTTCCTCTTCATTGGGATCCACAGTGAGCAATTAGAGATGAGAAATTATAGGTGAATAGGAAATCTTACTTTAGCAGTACAATCCCTCGAGCCCCTCCAAAACTCTGCGGGGTCTGGGGGAATGGGTGAGGCAGCTGCGGGATGGGTGCCAGGATGCTCACCTCTCACGGGCGCCCCGTCCATGATCTCATACTTGGCTATCGTGTCATTCTCGTGGTAGACATTGGGGCCTGTGCCTGTTGTTTCCCGCTTGATGATATCTATTTCCATGTGCTTGATTTTGATTCTCACCAAGAGGAAGTAGATCTTCCCTACAATGACATCTTTCAAGTGGTATCTGGGGAACAGAAAATAAGATGTGAATACGGCAGCCAAACTGCACACTTCCAGGTCTCCTGGGTTTCAGGGGAGGGGACGCTGCCAATTGGCTGAAGTTGGAGTCACAGTGCACACTCACCCACGTTCTTACCACAGCTGCCTTTGCAGAATGATTTCCTAATATGTGCTTTATTGGAATCACAGTAACTTCCATCCCGTTTTCCCATAAGCAACTCACAGGATGATGTTCTTGCATGTTAGATCATGCATTCTATGCTCACCCATCTGATCTATCTTCTCAGCACTTTAATTTCTTTTATACCTTTTGTGTTTGTGTTGTTTTAGATGTCCTGACATATGGAAGGCCATGCAGGAACCAGGTCTTGCTCTTTCTCTCTGAGCTCACAAAATGTCTTTTGGGAACTGGGCTTCAATCGCCTGCAGCAAACAGTTTTGTCTGCTGGACGTGACAGCCCAGGCAGGTGCAGAAGAGCAAGATGATGCCTTATGCTCCATCAGTACCTCTCTCTGGGCCCTGCTCACATGGCTCATGCTCTGTGAGCTGTTATGAGTTTGGCCATGCTGCGTAATGCTTTCTGCCCTTTCCAGCATTTCTCTTTGAGTCAGTCTGGAATACCAGTGGTCTGCAGCACCTGTGCAGTTTGGAGTACCAGTGTGCCCCGCCCTGTGTCAGGCATACATGAAGAAAGGAAAATCTTCAAACCTGAAGCTCAGAATCATGGGACAGGAGTATTGGCAGGGACTGTAGAATTTAACCTCCTTATATTACAGGTAGAGAAAAGGAAGTTCAAAGATAGATACTTGAACAAGGATTTGAGTTCAAGGGGGGACAGACACAGGATGTGAACCTAAGTGCCTAATTCCTAAGCTTGTGTTTTTTTTTTTTTAAGATTTTATTTTAACAGAGAGAGAGAGAGAGAGAGAGAGAGAGAGATCACAAGTAGGCAGAGAGGCAGGCAGAGAGAAAGGAGAGAGGGGGAAGCAGGCTCCCCGCTGAGCAGAGATCCTGATGTGGGACTTGATCCCAGGACCCTGAGATCATGACCTGAGCCAAAGGCAGAGGCTTTAACCCATTGAGCCACCCATGCGCCCCCCCTAGGTATGTGTTCTTCCCACTATTTCAGGCTGCCTTTCTGCTTACAGTCTAACTGGGAAAACTGCAGACATTCTCAGTAGATAATCTAAGAACACTTACAAAATCAGAATGGAGGCTGCTCATAGCATTTCAAAAGGCATGCTAAGAGACCATAGATTCTAGAGGTTTTCAAACTTTGGTAAATGAACATTCCTTTATTCTAAATGAAATCCTGTGGAGGGCCTCACTCACTCTTCTTGGACTTTATCTCTTCTGTATGTGTTTGAAACCCACTAACCTGTCTCCACCTTACAGAGGAGAAACCCAAGGTACAAACATGGTAGTACTTGCTAACCTTACCCCAAGGGCAATCCCTAAAAGCAGAATAGGACTGCTTGATATAGACAGTGTGCTCTTACACAGCAGCCTGCTCTGAGGAGGCAGAACAGGTGTGAACATCCAATTCCTGAGGTCATGGGATGGACTCTCTACAGTGCCTTTCACATACCGCACTTGGTCTTGAACATCTTGCTGACTGACAGCTATTTTGAGTTCTACAAGGCAGCATTGCCTGCCAGCTACTCCTCTTACTACCTAGTAAGTAACGCTAGAGCGTTGGTGGGCAGGCAGTCTTTGGTGGCTCCTTTCCAGAAGACCCACAGAGCCCTGAGGCTGAAGAGAAAGGGGAAGAATACTGTTCCCTTATGTGTCCCTGCCTGGCCCAGATCAACCTCCCTCCCAGCTCACCCCACCCCATCCCATAGGGGGCCTTGCCAAGCAGGGCCCATTCTGGGTCATGAGAGGTTCCAGGCCAGGGACAGGGAAAAAGTAGGCCTTTCCCTCACCCTTGTTCTAGGAAGCACGTTGTTAGTTTTTCAAAAAGCCCTGTTCCTAACCCATACTACCTGGATAATAGGGGTCTCCCCAGTAAGAACCCTAGAGACTCTAATTTCTTTTTTTAGCTCTCTGTGAAGAGAACACACTTCTACTTTTGCACATCTGATTTTCAAACATTTTCAGGAATATATTATACTGAAAAGAAAGATGCTTATGGTACATTTTTGAAGTGTCAGTAAGTTTTGTGATTTACAAGCCTTAAATTTTTTTTTTTAAGATTTTTAAAATTCACTTATTTGAGAGAGAGAGAGAGAGAAAGAGCACAAGCAGGGGGAGAGGGAGAGGGAGAACATGGGGCTCATTCCTAGGACCTAGGGATCATGACCCATGCAGAAGGCAGATGTTTAACTGACTGAGCCACCTAGGCACCCCACACTTAAATATCTTCATGTTTGGACAACAAACAGTTTAAAACATACATGGCTTCCCAACTTGCTGTTAGAATTATTTAAAGACCTTTATAAAAAGGCATCAGGTATTCTTTGCTATAATTCATTTAAGTTCAGGAGGAAGCAGCAAACTATGGCCGTTGCGTGGTTTCTTCACATTGATTTCTAGAGACATACTGTATATAGAATACAAATGCTAATGGAAATTGTATTCTGAGATTATTTTCATCAGTAGAAGGAAAGAGCTGTATCTACATCCAAAACAAATAACCTTAATTTGGCTTGACCTTAAAAGACAATGTAGAATATTTAACTTAAATGTACCTTCTTAATTTCCATTTAAGTAAAATGAAGTTTAATTTCCTGGCCCACCTTTCAGCAGCCTGGCACATATAGTCACAGTACCAGGTCAGTGGCCTCCCCTCCAGCGCGGCATTATGAGCCAGCCAAGGCCAAGGCTCCACCCGCTTGGATTCCCCTCAGGTCCCATCTTAACCTCCCTCAGTAGTTCTCCATGACCGTGGGGCCCCATACTTACTTGGACTTATTATACTCAAACTCAATGTGCAGGCAGTCCTCGATCCCAACCTCCATCTTGATAGAGGAGTTCAGCTCTGGGTACGTGCTTAGTGTGTGGACCACAATGTCCATCTCTTTGACGACATCATTGAGGCGGCGGCTGATGGTGGCTCGAAGGAAATACCTGTAGGAGATGGATGTGTCATGAAGGAACACTCCCAGTCCACATGCTGCCTCAATCTATGCACCGAACAGACCCACTGGAACGAAGCAGTGGTTACAGTGGTTAACCTTTGGGGCTTTGTATTCCTTTGAGAATTTACCTCTGTGGACCTTCCTCCCAGAAAAAAATGAACATACTCACTTACGTGCAAAATTTTGCAATTATAGTACCAGGGCATTCAAAGACCATCCCTCCAAATGCCTTTTCGAGCCCATCCTCTGGGCTCAGAGCACTGCCTAAATAAAAGTGATTTCTCTGTTCTATACTCCCACAGCAAGTTATCCTAATGCCTTCCAAGCCCCTCACCACTGCCTACCATGTACTTGTGTACAGGTTTTTCTTCAACTAACTCCTGGGTCTTCAGGCACAGGGATCTGTCTTACACTCTTATATTTTTATGTCTGTGTTTAACAATATTCAATCAATTAAGCAATTTCCAAGTCTCTCAAGTTAAACAGGAGTGATAGGGAATGGAGAAAGTAAGTCACTTCATTCAGCAAATTCATCTCAATCCTTCAAGTTTTCCAATGCTTTTACTGCTAGGCATCGGATGAATAAGATACAGTCTCATGGGAAGCTCACAGTCCACTTAGGAAAGTGGGCCAACAAAGCAAGTGCTAATTCAGGTAGAGGAATGAAGTCTATGGGGAGAGAAAAAAGGGCACTCAGGTAGAGCAGACCTTATAAGTAAAGCAGCAGAGGTGGGAGAGGTCCTGGTTTGAACAAAGAAAGTCTCTGGCTGAACCTTGGATCCTTGGGGAGGTGTTGCTGTGGTAGAGGATGAGTGGTGAAGAAGACAGAGACACAGCCCCTGAAGGACTTAGCATGCCAAGCCCAACTGTCTGGTCAGCTGCTTGAGCATGGCAGATCCCCGGCATCCCTGTCCCCTTGACCTACTCTATGCTCATACCCAGTGAATGAAGAAACAGCCCCTTAATGATATTGTCTCCTAAACAAAACTTAGATGATCTGCATCACCTGTCAACTATGCCTGGAGAAAGCTGTGAACCAGATCAATGACACACTTAGGCTTCTCTCCTTTGTGTGGCCCTGACTGATGCCCGGCAACCTTTTATACACCTCAGTCACTTCTCCCACATTCTCCAAGACATGTATTTGTCCCTAATCCTTCTCTAACTGCTCAGGCTCTCTAGCCTCCCCTCCCCCTGCTCTGTGGAAGGCACAGCTTTTACTGAGAAGAGGAAGGCCTTCCAAGTCAAGATTGATTAATTCTCCCCCTTCTCTGCTTCACACCGTTTCTTACTTCGGTCCTAAACATGCGTCTTATCTTTGCCCAACCTTTCCTCCTTCCAACAGCACCCCTGTCTCTCAAGACCCTTCTCCTCCATCCGGCAGAATGATTTTCAATCTGGGTGCACGTTACAAGCACCCTGGGGATGAGGTGCTTCCAAAATCCAGATGCCCAGGCAGAGCTCTGCTCTGCAGAGGCACACAGGCGTCAACATTTTTCGAAGCCTCCCAAATGATTCTAATATGGAAGCTTTGGTAGAGAACTACTGCCTGGCATCTCGATCCTTCAAGTTTTCCAATGTTCTCAAAATATCGAATCTTTCTTCAGTAAAGGCTTCCTCCTTTGAGTTTATACAAAGGCCCAAACTCCTCAATCCCCAAAATACTTTCCAGGCTTTGTACTCCTGACTGTTCGTCAGGAACAGTGGACCCAGAGGTGTCCTGTTCTAATTGTTGCAGCCTCTTCCCTTTTGCCAAACCCAGTGGACATGCCTTTTCAGCCTCAGTTTTGACATTGGAGAGTAAAACATCTCCTCTTCTTTGAATGAACTTTCATAACTCTGTATTTTGCCCGTGCCTTAGACTTTAAATTTGGATGGATCATCTTCACTACAAATCGTCCCTTTTTCCTAATAGCCATCTATCTACACCTACATTCACTGGTTAGTTCTGTTGCTGCCCATTAAATTCCCTGTTTGCTGCCTGATGCTGCTGTGCCCACTAAGGTAGGACGCTCAGGGCCTTGTACTAGCCTTCCAACAATTTGTCTCTGCACTCTACCCATTCATCAAATAGAACATGTTGACTTTATATTAACCATCCAAAGAACCACTCCGCCACCTAAAAACAAAGAAAGAGGAGTCTAGAGTGATCTTTTCATTTTTCCCCCTCTAGTAATATACAAGTCCTTCATCTGGAATCACATCTATAAGCTGCCCTTAACTAATTTTCCCTTCTTGACTTCCTCACTTTCTCAACATGAATCCTAATGTCTTTATCTAATTGGACAGCAACACTTTCTTCTCTTTTATTCATTTATCTATTTTGTGGTAAAATACAGAAGGAATTCAGGGTATACCACCTCAAAATATGCCACAATAATACTGACTAATTATATTGAGCTGAAAGCAACTGGCAAGAAGCAGACACAGGAAAACTCTCTGCCGTTCCCACTCTCTACCAGGAAGAGCAGGACATTCTTAATCACCAGAGGCAACTGTTACCAGCCCAGAAACTGCACTAGAGAAACCCACATAACAAATCTTGCTAAAAGGATTCTTACCTTCCATTTGTTTCTCCCATATATGTACCTTCTCACAACTTGTAGTCCCTAGAAGCTCAAAGTCCCTTTCCTTTGTCCTGTTGCTTCGCTGTACAATTATCACTCCTCTGTTAAGATGCTTACATAAGCTCCAAGTCCTAACCACCCCTTTGTGTTACCAATCCATGAGTTCCATGTGTATGCACAACACACATGTGAACCAACCAGTCTGCCTTTCTTTTGCTAGCATGTCTTCTGTCAGTCTGATTTGCAGGGCCTCAGTCAACAAACCTAAGATGGATAGAGGAAAAAAGGGTTTTCTCCTCCCCTACGACATATAAAAATTTAACATTTTAACTATTTTTAAGTATACAGTTCAATGGCATTAAATACATTCACATTGCTGTGAAAGCATAGTATTTACCTTTTTATGACTGGCTAATTTCACTTAGCATAACACCTTCAGTGTTCATCCATGTTGTAGCATATGACAGGATTTCCTTCCTTTTTTAAGGCTGAATAATATCCCACTGTATGTATATACCACACTTTGATTACCCATTCAGCTGCTGATGGAACTCAGGTTGGTCCACCTTTTGGCTGTTATGAACAAGCAGCTATGAGCGTGAGTGTATATGTCTGTGTCTGAGTCCCTGCTTTCACTTCTTTTGGATTTGTATCCAAAAGTGGAATTCCTGGATCATATGGTAATTCTATTTTTATTATTCTGAGGAATCACCACACTCTTTTCAACACCTTTCTCTCTGACTTAAAAACATTTAAGAGCAATCCATTTTAAAAAATAAAATTATATAGGGGCGCCTGGGTGGCTCAGTCAGTTAAGCAGCTGTCTTCTGCTCCAGTCATGATCCTAGGGTCCTGGGATTGAGCCCCACACCAGGCTCCCTGCTCAGCAGCAAGTCTACTTTTCCCCCTCCTCCCTGCCTGCTGCTCCGCCTCCTCGTGCTCTCTCTGTCTCTCTCTGTCAAATAAATAAAGTCTTTAAAAAAATTAAATTAAATAATAATAAATCCCACAGCCAAACTTTGGTGACAACTAAATAATCCTCATGGTTGTAAAGCTTTTTCTGAGTGCAAAGTCTCTAGTTTGAGTGGTATCAGTGATTAGAACTCTCTGCACAGATTGAAAAAGAGGAGCCTACAGTCACTCTTCTGATGGAAGAGGAGAGAGCAGGGAGAGAAGGGAAGGGGAAGGAAGGTCTTCCTGTAGTCCGCACCACCAGGCCTTAAGGTGATGAAGACAAGCTGATTTTATAAGATAGCATCAAGACCTGGACCAGGTGTCTAAAGTAACAGAGGAAGTCTGCTTCATCTCAGTGACATCACATAATCTCAGGTTACATCCAAGAGTCTAGAGCCTCTTTGGATTTTTTTTTTTTTTATCTCAGTGGCCCCTGGAATCAGTCTCTAACCTCAGAAACTGGAACACTAAAAACAGTCCTATGCACTTAAACTGCGTTTATTAATTTTTTAAAAGCTCGTCACACTGTGTTATGTTTTACGCTCTCATCACCCCAAACGATAGAGGACTGATCTAGAATCCAAATCTATTCAATTTTTCAAGCGAGAAAACTGAGTGACACAGCTCAAGATCACATTGTCATTGTGTGGCAGAGCTGGACTGATGTATCTGTATGTCCTGATGTGCAGCCCAGGGTATGCTGGGTACAGCAAGTACCAGGGTATGAAAGCTAACTGTTGAATCTTCAGGAATTTTAAAAACTGATTGTTAAACATAGCGACTATTTAAAATTAAATTATAAAAACTAATAATTAAGATTATATGAAAAACAAAGGTAATACATACTATAAACTCACTGCTTCCTAATAATTTTGCTACCTTTTACAATACTCTCTGCTCTTGGGGGAATTTACTTCTAGCTGTGTCAAGGTGGCTACTTTACATCTCTCCCCAACTCTGTAATTAGGGACATTTGGTTAGGAGCTTGAAACTGGCCATGATGGGAATAATTACACTACAGAAACAGACAAATGCTACAAACCAGGGCTTTTCCTCCCAGAGAGCACACCACTGCTCTCAGCTCTCTGTCTTCTTGAGACCCACATAAAAAACCTGAGAAATGTGGACAGCTTCAGGGAAAGGTGCAGAAACAGCAGGCACAACTTACCGTAGCTTTACATTCTGGCCTGTATATGACTCATAGGGCTTCTCCACGTGGGTGAATTCAAAGTCGAAGGCTTGTGATTGGCTAATTTCTCCGGGCCGGGCCAAATCCTTCACCAGGGACACAAACTCATGGTGGTTCCCGCGGTCGTAGTAGAGCTCTGGAGAGAAAGCATCAGCCTCTACTACCAGACCCCGAGCCACATGGGGCTTAGCAAGGAGGCTCCAGGATGCAGGATCCCCTCTTCTGAGAGACCTCCCCCCAAAACAAACTCCTCCTAGCCCCCTTTTTTTGACGCCCTTTATTTTCCTAATCGCGCTCTTTCACTGCATTCTCCATATACTGATCTTCTCCTTCCTTCCCACTCCCACCTTCCCCACTTCTTCTTCCTTTCACCACTTTCTAAACACTTCAGTTTTATACAGAGAAATCCAGTGGTGCAATAAAAACCAAATATAACCCTGCTCCAGCCTATCAGGGCAGTACCTTAGTGAGAGCTCTATCAGGGGAACTGCTATCAAAAATACTACATTGCTTTAAAAACATTTCTAAAAATATTTCTAACTTTTGAATGCATGATCATAGTTCTTTAATAATATCATCCTTATAATAACCTGAAGTAGCTAGGACAGGCCTTGTCACCCATTTAATAGAAAGAACTGAGGCATAGCATGGTCAAATGATTGGCTTAGAGTCTCAATGCTGCCTGCAGACCTCAGATCAGAGCTGATTTCCTGCTAGAATGAATCTATTTCTATGACCTGATACAAAGGGAGTAATAACATTATACTTTGTAAGGTTCTGTAGGAATTAGAGGAAGTAATGCAGGTAAATGACTCAGAATAGTACTCAGTTGATAGCAAATACTCAAAACATATTAGCTGCTAGGTGTTACGATCCCTCAAAGAGTAATCTACTGGATGTAGAAGTTTTAGTGTTATTCCTTCCAACTAAATAAGAGGGGGTTTCCACAACTTCAGTGAGCACCAAAATCAATTGGAGGGTTTGTTAAAACCAGATTACTCAGTCCTGCTGTCTGGGGTGAGGCCTGAGAATCTGCATTTCTAATAAGTTCCCAGGGGATGCTGGTCCTGCTGGTCCAGGGACCATACTTTGAGAAACACTGCTCTAAATTCATCTTCCTCTGGAAATACTTCGCATTCGAAACTTAATTACAAGTTTATGCCATCAATTTATCCTCTACTATTTTATGCTTATTTGTACTCTGCTATTTAAGTGTTAACTCTTCTATATGCATGGTCTTTAGAGATAAGGCCTAGTTCCTGGCACCACCTCAGTACCTGGCCGCGCAGAGAGGACACTTAGTACTGACTGTGAGTATACATGGCCACATCAGAGTCAAGGTACCACCCCTTGGGCATTTCTGGGCTCCAGTCCTATGTAAGGCCACAACCTTCGACAGGGTAGATCAACAGGGGAACTAGATCTGGTAGACTGCACTCAATACTACTGCTGTTGGCTGCTTGGGGACAAGAAACGGGTCCACAGAGAGGAGCGTCCAAGACAACGGCCTACTAGGCCAGTTCCCAAATCTCCAGAGCACAGCAGGTAATCTCTCTCAGGGACAACCTGAACATCAGGGCAGTGGGGCAGAGCTACATTTGCGTGGGTCCGCCTCAGGCACCACAAGGTCTGAGCCCCAATTAGGACTGCATCTTTGAGCCCAAGAAATGAAGTGTCCAGTCCTGCCCCAGGGGAGAACCATGCCCAGAAAGAGAAAATGGTTTCAAGTAGTGCTTTCAGTCTGAGTGCAAAATCAACCCCTTGCTGCCCTAGCTGCTGCTCCCGACAAGCCTATTCCATAAGGAGCCTTCTTTCACCCTCGACAAGGAAGCATTCTAAAGCTGAGTGGGCTCTGTGCTAATATTCCTCCAAGTCAGGAAGGTGGCATTAGCATGGTTTAATCCGAAACTAGTGCTGTATGAATTTTCTGTATGAATTTACACTGTATTCTGTGATTAAAGTTTGTTGCTAATTTCCTATATAGTTACACTTTGATCCACTTTATATTGCAAACAACCACCTTCTCTTCAAATACTAAATGGAATCAGTAGCAGGCAGCATTCTGCATAAGGAGTAATAACATACAAAATCGCTAAATGGGAGACCACACTTAAAATAAGTGTGGTTGAAAAGACAGGGAAAGGGGCGCCTGGGTGGCTCAGTGGGTTAAAGCCTCTGCCTTCGGCTCAGGTCATGATCTCAGGGTCCTGGGGTCGACCCGCATCAGGACTCTCTGCTCAGCAGGGAGCCTGCTTCCTCCTCTCTCTCTGCCTGCCTCTCTGCCTACTTGTTATCTCTGTCAAATAAATAAATAAAATCTTTAAAAAAAAAAAAAAAAAAGAACAGGGAAAGGTGAACAATCCTTCTATTTTAAAATCCAGTAACTGTGTCCCCCAATAAATGTAAGGAAGTACAGTGATCACGTAGGAACAGAACCACTGGGACAAGGGCTTTGTCACTTACTCTCACTGGTCCATTGCTACCTAAGCCCTTGTTGATAGTCCTGACACCTATGTGGGAAGTGACCCCTTAACTGGTGGACCTGGTATCTTAGCTCCCAAGCACTGGATTCTGGCCATAGTTTCAGGGGACAGAAGCAGGCAGAGCAGAGCCCCAATGCCCATTAACTTTAAATGAGAAATCCAGAGTTGAGAAAATGATGGAAAAAGAAGGATGGAAAAATAAACAACTGTGATCACATATACCAAAGGCAACATGAGAAACAAAACCGAGAAGAATCCAAGAGCGCTCAGAGAGCAGACGGCCAGAATCTGAGAATCCTAGCACCGTTATGCTTGACCCAGCAGGGGAACCTGGCTGTGGCCACCTTTGGCAGGAGAGGTCCTTCCCTGCATAGTGTCACATTCTCCCTAGTGCTTTTCCTCCTGGACACATGTTAATACTAGCTCCTGCATTAAATGTCACATAAGAGTGGTAGTGTGTAGTCTGAGTGGAGCTGGATTAGGCTTTTTAATTTATAATTGATAAGCCATTTGCAGCGCTCTTGCAAACACTGTGGTGCAAAGAGGCAGAAATAGCAGCCATATGTTGCTATTTGCCAGAAAGTTTGGTTTCCTCTCACATAAATTAGAACAGAAACTACAAGGCTGTTCTAGCAAGAGGCTGGGCCATGAAGAGGCTATATTCATGACTGTATTCTATCCCAAAGATGCAATGACAAGTTATCCCTGGTTCTCCCCAACCTCCAAAACCCTCAGCAACCAGGAATCTCAAGTTAGAAGTAGGAACTGACCATGTTTTTTGTTAAGGTAACTTCCCTGTCTTGAGCCTCTTTCTTGATCCAACAGGAAGAAGTGACTTTTGTAGTAGGATGTTTTCATTATGAAACTTGCCACTAACGGCTGAGGGATGAATTTGCCACTTAGGAAGGAAATTGAGCCAGCTTTGCATCACAGGGACATCATTAGATGCATCCTGAGACCTGCTACTGGGCCGGGACGATGTTTGATCCAAGCTTCATACAAGTCTTAGAAGAAACATTAAGTCAGCAAGGGCAAAAAGACCTCCAAAGGGCCCAGTCCTGATTTCCCCAGCCACTATCTGCTGACTGTAATCCAGTCAAGATCATGCTGGCCACACCCACTCAGGTCTCCTGCACCCTAGTACACTTGATAAAGCAGTAACACCTCTGGGCTGCCCATCCCCAGCAAGACACAGCTCAGCTGGAGCCCTGCAACAACTCAGTAATAGGCCAGAATCGATCCATTTAATCTCAACGTGACTTTTACTTAGCTTTTCATTGGTTAATGAAATAAAATACAGAAAGCCTCTGGAGTTTTTATAAGTACAGGCTCCCAGCACCTAGGTGGCTTAGTCGGTTAAGCATCTGCCTTCAGTTCATGATCCCAGGGTCCTGAGGTTGAGCCCTGCAGGACTCCCTGCTCAGTGCGGAGTCTGCTTCTCCCTCTCCCCCCAGCTTGTGCGCTCTCTCTCTCATTCACCCTCTCGCTCTCTCAAATAAATAAATAAAATCTTTGGAAGTACAGGCTTGGCTGGTACTGATGGGTTCAGATCCATCCACTGGCATTACTTTTTTTTTTTTAAAAGATTTATTCATTTGAGAGAGAGAGAGAAAGAGAGAGAGCATGAGCAGGGGTGTATGGGGGGGAGCAGAGGGAGAGGAAGAAGCAGAGTCCCAGCTGGGCAGGAAGCCCTGGACATGAGGCTGAATCCCAGGAGTCTAAGATCACGACCTGAGAGAAAGGCAGAATCTTAACTGACTGAGCCACCCAGTGGCATTACTTTTAAAAAATTTTTAAAAATCCGATATTATCTATTTGGTTTTGGAGGACAGGGGTATTAATATCTGCCCTCCTTTGTAAGTTTGACCTTCTAATTACTTTGGTTTATTTAACCTCATTAGTCTCTAAGATGGCCCAGCTCTGCCTTATATCTTGCATTACAGTTCCCCAAATGAGTGCAGCTGAAAAATGGTCTCTTTTAACAATTAAAAAATTCCCCTCCATGCTTCTTATATACATTGCATTTTTCTAAAATGTGGGCCATCCCATCCTAGAGTGACATGGGAGATGCCCTACCCACACATTTGTTGGCTTTGTTACAACAGACCAAGCCATTGAAAAAAGCACACTAGATGCAAGAAGATACCCAACGTGGCTCACAAACTTACTAAGGGTTAGAGAAAACATATACAATAGAGATGAATAAATAAGACCTTCCTATACTCTCAGGGGGCAACATTCAAACTGCAACATCCAAGTAGTTGGTGTAGAACTGAGTGACTCATGGTCTGACGACTCTTATTTTCTTATATACAGGGAGAAATCAGCCTAAGAAAGTGTGATCAAAGCAATGTGCAACAGTAAGTGAACTGACATCAGCTTTAATGTTCCTGTGCCCTAGTCCCCTCAGGGAAGAGACTGTGTGGGTGCCTGCTGGTGGGTGAGTCATCCTAGCTCCGAGTGGCCTAGAGTAAGGGCCACACCTAGTTTACCAATGCCTCTACCACAAGCGCCAGCAGGAAGCCCTTCCTCGTCACAGCAAGCTGCAAAGCAAACCTGCACTCCCCCTTTCCTTCATTCAAGTAACTTTGGTTTATCTAGGAGAAGTTGAGAAAAAATTCCAGAGAACAGCTTCCGTAAATTTCTAGATCTGATCATGTATCCAGGTAGCAAATATTTATTGAACACCTACTGTGTGTTAGCTCTGAGACTAGAGAAAAGCCAGCACACTGATGATGGACTAAAGGCAGTCCCTGGTTTTCAGGGACTCAGAATTTAGTGAGGAAGGCAGACCAGGAAAAAAAAGTCACAAGCTTGTCACATCCTGTTTGAAAAGAGGTACTAATGAGGCCTGTGGAAGAGCAGTGGAAGGAGGGCTTCAGTCAGCCTGGGGAACTTGGGGAAGGCTGTCAAGAGATATCATGTTTGCTGAGCGCTTAAAGAATGTGTAGGAGTGGAGTGCCTGGGTGGCTCAGTGGGTTAAAGCCTCTGCCTTCGGCTCAGGTCATGATCTCAGGGTCCTGGGATCGAGCCCCACATCGGGGTCTCTGCTCAGCAGGGAGCCTGCTTCCCCCTCCCTCTCTGCCCGCCTCTCTGCCTACTTGTGGTCTCTCTCTCTGTGTCAAATAAATAAATAAAATCTTTAAAAAAAAAAAAAAGAGAATGTGTAGGAGCCTGAGTGGAAGGTCATATCTTGTAGAAAGATGTTCACATACAAAGGGAAGATGCCAAGATTCTAGAAGGAACATATTTTGATGAAACTATAAGAGGTGAGGGTTAAGGGGTAAGGGAGAGATGAGGATGGGGAGAAAAGAAGGGTTGCTCAGTAAGGAGTTAGGTACACTTTTGCCCTGTAACCAATAAGAAGTTGAGCAGAATTTTAAGGAGGGGACTGACAATGTCAGAACCACTTTTTAGAAAGTTCACTCTTTTAGAAGATGAACTGAAAGATGAGGAAAGCAAAGGCAGGAAGGCCAGTTAGGAGGTGACCACAAAAAGAGATAATAAAGGCAGCATCATTGGCAAGAAGAGGAAGCACAGACTGGAGATGTATTAGAGAGCTGTTGGGAAAGCAGACTGGGAGTGTAGGAGGAGGAATTAGTCTAAGATAACTTCCAGATCTTTGAGGCTGAATGGACACAGGTGACATAGGCCACAATGGAGCACACAGGACAAGAAGCAGGGCTGGACCTGGAGCAGAGAAAGAAAGAGGTTTCTGTTTTACATGTGTTTCTGAGGGACCTGTGGGGCATCCAGGTGGAGAGGTGCCTAGCAGGCAGTTGGAGACACAGGCACGGAACTCAGTAGAAATTTCAGGTCAGGACAGAGAAAGAGGTTGGGAGTCACCAGAATATAAAAAGACACAGAAGTTATGGGTACAGATGAGACTGCCAGACCAAGTTATAGAAAAGAGACAAGAAACAAAATTACTCATGTTCCTGCCTACCTCTAAAACCAAAATTGAAACAGGAGCTTTTCTGAGCAGGGTCCAGAGTGGTCCAATGCAACAAAAAGCCAAACATTTGTCTCTGCAAGGGCTCTGTGTAGAGTCCCTTTCACAGGTTTCCACTTGGGCTAACATGTCGCAATGGGGGAAGGCAGACAAGTAGACCAAAGGGAAGGCTAACCAGGTCCAAACATTCCCCATGGACCGCCTGCACAGGAATTGGAGTGACTACAAGGTGACATGTTTTAAACGTCTAGTGCCTGGAAACCTCCTGATGGGTCAGGCTTAACGGAGAAAGAGAAAATGACAATAATCATCTTAACTTCCTTTTACTAAGTACCTATTATGTGTGCTAAGACCTGAACATCACATATATTATCTCTAGTCCTCACAAGACCCTAGCAAAGACTGTGCTATTATAAACAGAGCCCTATTTAATTTAAGTCACCCTTTCTGCATGACCCTCAATCATGTACCAGGCAGTC
>CM053613.1:66210069-66245369 GCA_028646535.1 Procyon lotor
CCTACTTGTGATCTCTCTCTCTCTCTGTCAAATAATTAAATAAAAATCTTAAAAAAAAGGTTAACTACATAAAGAACTTGATTTTCAAGCTGTGGAACTGTTCCACAGAAGGAAGGAAGAAGGGAAGGAAAAAAGAAACCAAATTCAAGAGACTATGGTTTATAAGAACATTTTTGAGTTAAAATGGAATTCAATGAGGAAGGTAGACAGAACACAATGATAGCAACATTCTTACTGTCATACAGCAAGACCTATACTGTACATCATCATTCATAGAGCCAGACCTAGGAGCCTGACCAAAGCTCCACCCACTTCATTCATAGTCAAAGAATGCAACGAAGGAGAAAACCACACTACCACAACCTCAGCAAAGTTATTCACTAGCCTCGCTCTGGTGCCCTAAGATCAGTAGACTGTTGACACAGATAGACCATACTCTGCATGAAGCATTATCCCTTGACAGCTCAACATTCTTTTCACAAATTGATTTTGTTATCCCTGCATAACAGGTGAGAAAGCTGAGGCTCAGAGAGGCACACAGCTTCCTCAAAGTCACCGGGTCAACAACAGCCCTCGGTGTTGAGGCTCAGGGAGAGTTATCAATGGAAGCTAAAAGTTTGGGAGAAAACCCAGCAAGGATGATTATTCAAGGAGTTAGACAAGAAACCAGGCAGGGCAGGTACAGCAAGCAGCTCCGTCAACTTCCCTTTCACTTATACTAGAGGGAGGCTTTGACTCCATTCCCCTGAACAGCTCATTTCACAATGCTGGGTAGGGGACACTCTGGTTATCTTTCACTTATTGATGAGGTATCACCACCTCCTGGAGTGATGGTATAAGACACAGACTAAATGTGCCTGTTTACACTCATATTAGAGAGCCAAAGAATCCATGCAATAACTTTAAAACTACTACTTGAAAATGGGGATGCTAAGTAGGCAAGCACTTCTCCACTATTCTATACCTTATGCTTAGCATGAGATGTTCTGGATTCATCCTGTCTACCAGTGGTCCTTTACTAGGGGTGATTTTACCCTCCACAGAACAGAAGGCAATATCCCAAGACATCTTTGGGCAGTGCTTTTTGGGGGTGTTTCTGGTATCTGGTGGGTCAAGACCAGGTTAATATCCTGCTAAATATCCTGAGACAACAAATAATTATCAAGGCCCTAAAATGTAAACAGTACTGCTGTTAAGAAACCCTATCCAAGCTAAAGGCAGGAGAGTAGAGGGTATGAAACTCACATTTTAGACTCTTTCTGATACATAAAAGGCCAGTCAAACTCTGGATTTAAAATAGCAAAAAAGTTTCCTATACGATCAGCCAGTCTTCGACCTAATTTTATACTCTCAAATACCATAGGCAAATACTTCAGCCAGAGCACTGGCCACATAGACTCCTTTTTCCAAGATTCCCTCTACCTGTGCCAGTGTTTCCTGCCCCTGTAAAACAGGAGAACAGATTCTTTGCTGAACTCTCAGGATATGAGAGAGAGTATTTAACTAGCTTTCCCAGGAAGTCTATAAGAATAGGGTCATACATGCAGCCTGTGCTACAGGTATGAATCTTTTGCTAGAATTTTTTTCAGCCCACATGAGTATTTACTGTGAATCTACTCCCGACCTAATGATTAAGACCATTTATTTCAGAAATACCTGAGAGTTTTTAAAAACACAAGACTTCAAATAGTCTTAGAATTAGAGACAACCCCACTTTGACTGGCAGTTCCCAAATTTTCTGTATTGTTACTGCCTTTTACTGTCTAGTTTTAATTATTAATAATTATATTGGAAGATTGTTAGAGCATTGAGAAATTTTGATCATTTAATTTTGGACTGAGAAGAACCATTTTTTGTCTGTAAGGAGGAAATTAGTCAACTGAAAACTAGCATTCTAATAAAAAAGTCTTAGAAACACAGGCTAAGTAGTCAGAAAGACGGAAGGCTGCAGGGCTTCCTTCTCAAAACAGGTCCAAGGATAGGAGATCAGAGCTAAGGGGAGAGAGAAAGGTGACGAGCTCTCTCCCACATCACATGTAAAAGAAAAAGGGGGTGGATGGGAGTGAACTAAGTGAGGCACAGAGGAGCAGCTTAACTTGGGTCTGACAGCTGTGGATGTCCAGACAATGGCAAAAGCAGTATTGAGAAAGGTCTCCCCCTAACAAACCCACCTGCAGGCTAGGGCAGGAGCATCTCACCCGGAAATCCTAAAGGAAGCAAAGATGAACGCATGTTTAAGGGACAACTAGAGTATCCCAGGGCAAGATGCCCACAACGAGGCTGTGGCAGGGATGCTCTCCATTGCCCTCGGCCACCCCCACCGTCCTCGCGATGCGCTGTCACTTTTGGCAGGGAAACGGGCAACGCAGAGGCAGTCGCCGGCCGGCGGGCCTCAGACTGCAGTGGCCAAGGGGCTCCAACAGGCCTCACCGGAGCTGGGCCAGGAACCACCTAGCTCCCCCGCCCCCAAGTCTGTGTCTGGCCGGGCGGGGGCGGCCGGGGAGGGAGGCCCCGGGTGCCCACTCACCGATCTGCCCGATGAACTCGATCTTGATGCCCTGATGCTCCAGCCGCTTGTTGGGGTTCTTGAGTGCGAGGCTCACCTTCCCGGACACTGTCTCTCCGTCGTAGAAGAGGAAATATTTCTCCTTCTTCCCGTCCTCCGTCTTGTGCTCGGCCCGCTTCCTACTCTCCGCATCGTTCAGCAAGATTTCCACCTCCACGCTCTGTCCGAAGCCGAAGAAGCTCATCTCACCGCCGGGCCGCGCAGGTCTCGGTAGGACCGCTCCTCTCTGCGGGGTGGGGGTCCTAAGCGAAGGCCGGAGGGCAGGACGCTGGACCAGCTCTCTGCCAGACGGGGGGCGACTGCACGACTCCCGGCTATACGGGGAGGGGGCAGGGCCCGCTGTAGCGCCTTGGGTACCAGTGCAACGCGACTCGCCAGTCCCGGGCGAGCCCGAGCAGCTGGCAGCAGTGAGGGGCTAGGGCGAGCAATGCAATTGGAGGGGGGTAGTACAGAGCCCGGGCGTGCTTGGCCGCTGCCGCCCACCGGGTGGGGTGCGGCGCTGAGCAGCAGCGAGCCAGCCCCTGCCTCTGGCGGTGCAACACACGGAGGTGCTTCCGCGGCTCCAGGCTGGGGTGCGGAGGGGCGGTGGGGCGCAGTCTCCAGCCCGGACGCGCCGGAGACGCCACGCGCATGCGTTCGCCTCTGCCGCTGTAGCTTTCGCCACCCGGCCCCCGGAGGTGTGCTCTTAGCGCATGTGCAGTGGTAGACTGAGCGGCCAATCTTTCCCTTAGTTGACATGGCCGTTACAGCCTTTTTCCAGTATCCAGGACCAGACGTCCCATAAAATTAAAAGAACTGCAGATATCCTTTCTCGGTGCTTTTTTGTTTGTTTTCCTTTATTGTTTTAGTTCGGTAAACATTAGGCTACCATCCACATTTGAATATATACAACGTTCTAGTGCAGTCTGACGGGGTAAAGGTAACCCTTTGACACGCACGGGAAATGTCACTTGACGGGAGGGGGCAAAGGTGACATTTAATACAGGAAGCATCCTGTCTCAATTTCTCTTTACAATGTCCTCCCACTTAAAAAAAAAAAAAGGCGAGAAAGACTACTAAGCTTTAATTTAATAGTCGACCCCCACTTTAAATGGAAGCCTAAAAAATATCCCCGGGGAACGTTCGCTCAATCTCAATCCTTGGCCTGCCCCATTCTTTGCGCATGCGTTAGAAGACCCTGCTGATTGGTTAATAGAGTGAAAACGGCTAGGCGCGATGATTAGTCCGTAAGAAATTCCCCACGTTGTGATTGGTCCGCAGGAACGTCTCGGAGCGCGCGCGGGAGCGAGCTTTGAAAGTTGACCACCGGGGAGGCTAACCGGTTCCTGAGAGATAATGGTGGCGCTGCCGGGCCTTGGGAGCGGCCTGCAGCCTTGGTGCCCGCTGGATCTCAGCCATGGTGAGAAAACAAGGCTGTGAATCTCGGGGAGGCCAGGCTGTGGTGCTTTGCGACTGCGTTGTTCCTCTGCCCGGGCCTGGGGTGGGGGTGGGGCGCTCGGCTCTCGGCAGAGTCTGGGGTCTCCAGGTCTGTGCGTTCCAGGACAGTGGCGAGCCAGGTCTGAAAGAGCGGCCCAAGCTAGGAAAGGATAAGGAAAAAAGAGCTCATATGGTCCGATCTCTTTTCGTTCTTTCGCATATTTTCTCGGCCTTATTCTGTAAATCCTCACCGCCTGTCTCATCGATTTCTTTGGTTTTAAATAGTAAATCTATTTATTCGTTCAGACTTATTTCCTGAACTTCGTGTTCATTGGTTTAAATGGATGTCTCACCAGTACCTCAGACGTCACATGCATGAAACTGGGGTTCCCAAAGCCAGTTATTGGTACCAGCCAACCCACAAACCTGAGAGTCATGGCATTCTTTCTTCATCCTTAATGCTCATAGCCACCGGTTGTCCTTCCCTCAGAGATGTCTCTCAGGTCCTCCTTGCTTCTTTTCCTGATGCTGCTGTCCAGCAGCAAGCCCTCATTATAGCCAGCCTATATATTCTAGCCGCTCTCTCATGCTAGCTCTTTCAGCCTATTCCCTACACCTCTACCAGGATCACTTTTGAAAACACACATGTGACCCTATCAAGTCTTTAAGCCTATAATGTTTCTCCTTTATTTCTTAAATAAATGACAGATCTTTGGCATGCCCTGTAAGAGCGTTCACCACTCACTGACTGCAGACTTCTTTTCCAAGAACATAGCCTTTGGAGTCGGAACAGTGGGATTGGCTCTTTAGCTTAGCATCTCCGTATCACTGAGCAAGTTGCTTAACCTTGCTAAGCCATTGTTTCCTTACATGTCAAATGGGGATTATAATAATATCTACCTCATAGGAGTTTTGTGAAGATTAATTTAGTACCTGGCATATAGTAACTGTGAAATAAATACTAATAATGACTCTCAGCCTTCACACTAAGACTCAGTGTTGTAGCTATTTTATTTTTAAACAGGCTGTACTTTCTTTCCCTTTGTTCTTTCTGTCTGAAACGCACTTTTTTGCATTTCTTTCCCTGATAAACTCCTACATTTAGGTCGAGTTGAAGCAGAATCATCCTTCCCACTTCTGTTATCCTCCCCACCTCCTCCATAATATATTCTTTTATGCTCTCTAGTGTCTTACATACCTATTACTGTTTTAACACTGATCTATTGAAAAATAATAATAGTACCTATCATTTATTGAATTTATTAATTTCTTCACACTAGATCTTTTCTGTTTTCATTGGGACCTGGGTAGTTGTGATCCAGAAATAAGATCAGAAATACTGGTGTGTGTTTAAAAATATACATCTAAGATAAATGGGAGAATATGTGAGAAAAAGAGGCAGGAAAAGATGCAAGAATATTTTTAGGAAGAGGATTCTATTTGTTAGGAGAATGATTAGGAAAGAGTGAGTGAATAATTAAGCATGTTAAACAGTTGCCTCAGATGTCCCTTAGTGCTGCATACTTTATTTGGGTTTATTAACTTGATTGTAAGATTTTCACAAAGGGATATTCGAGGAAATCTTTTATTAACCTCTCTTTTTTCTCCAGATCGAATTTACGGGAAAGCCATATCGTTCAGTGTTTTGAAATGTTGTTCATATCTAAAAAGCGTTTTCTTTCTTGGTATTTTTAGATAATGATCAATCTAATAACCATCTGCCAGTTCTGATTTAAAAAAAGATTTTTAACCTTTCCTGCTTTCTTTTAATTATGCTACACCTGTATTATATATTTAAATGTGGGTTGTGACTGTAAGTTTTCTTAAAGATTTTATTTATCTGACAGAGAGAGAGAGAGAGAGAGACAACAAGAGTGGGAGACAGAAGCAGGCTTCCCGCTGAGCAGGGTATCAATGTGGGGCTCAAACCCAGGACCCTGGGATCATGACCTGAGCTGAAGGCAGACCTTAATGACTGAGCCACCCAGGCGCCCCAAGTTTTCTCTCTCTTTTTTTTTTTTTACCAAGTTTTCTCTTTTTAAATGTACTTAGAATCTAAAGGTTATTGATGTTTTACTTGTTATAAAAATGTTTTATTTAATTGCATTTTCTTACTAGAATGGGTGGACACAGTATGGGAACTGGATTTCACAGAGACTGAGCCTTTGGATCCCAGCATAGAAGCAGAAATCCTAGAGACTGGATTAAATGCATTCACAAAACTATATGAAAGTATTTTCTCCTTTGCTACTGAAGAACGTGGATCTACAGAGGTATAAATAAATAAATAGATAAATAAATAAAATTAAAAATCAAGCCAGCCATCTTTAGGTGTTAGTAGTGGAAGATGAAAGTCATTATAATTTGAAGCTTAGCCTTTTTTTTTTTTTTAAAGATTTTATTTATTTGACAGAGAGAAACACAGCGAAGAGAGGGAACACAAGCAGGGGGAATGGTAGTGGGAGAAGCAGGCTCCCTGCTGAGCAGAGAGCCCATGTGGGGCTCGATCCCAGGACTCTGGGATCATGACCCGAGCCGAAGGCAGACGCTTAACGACTGAGCCACCCAGGTGCCCCCCCCCCCTTTTTTAAAGATTTTATTTATTTATTTGACGGAGAAAGAGAGATCACGGGGTGGGGGGTGGCCCGGACACGCAGGCTCCCTGCCCAGCAGAGAGCCTGATGTGGGACTTGATCCCAGACCCTGAGATCATGACCTGAGCTGAAGGCAGAGGCTTTAACCCACTGAGCCACCCAGGTGCCCCTGAAGCTTAGCCTTTTTAGTATATAGTTTACATGGAGTATGATAAGAATAGTATAAAGAATATGGTTCATTTGTTATAAAATCCTAATGGCTAATAGCTAAGTCAAGTGGGAAAATTACAGGTTCAGTTTAGGCTTTTGAACATGAGATTCTGTTAGGAAATTCTTAGGGAGATGTAATAGGTCACTGGCAATGTGAATTGGAAGACTAAGAAAGAAGTAAAAATTCAACCACGTAGATAGAAAGCCATCTGAATCAAGGGGATGGGTGAAGTGCAGTGATGCATGAGATCAGTGAGGAAGAGAAGAGACAGGACAGGACTGAAGAAGCTGGTTGAAGGTGATCTGCAGGCAAGCAGTCAGTCTGGCGAGTGTTGATATGAAGACTAGGGAGTAGCCAGGCATCAAGTGCTGTAGAGGTTATGGGCAGGCAGAGTCCTGATGCAAGGCAGTTGGGGCAGAGATGATTGGATCATCCTTGGTGACCTGCAGAGTCACAGTTACAGGTGAGTGGAGTACAGCTGAAGTGATGTTAAGAATGAGGAGGTGACTGCTATAAAGGTAGGAGGTGATTTCTTCTGGAAATTTCAGGTGAAAAAATGCAGAGTGCTGATAGGATTCTAAATGTGCTCTTCTGTAAAGTGGCACGTGCTAAGCAGTGTGGCTAAGCCAAGGCATTACCTGCCACTTTTGCTGTTTTCAGGAAAGCAGGAAGTACAAGGTTTGATTGACTTCTTGATTGACCTCTTGAACTTTCGTGGGCCCAAGTTTTTTTTAAAGTTTTTTTAAAGATACTCCAGGATAGCTCCTGCTGTGTTTGGTTTATAGAAATAACCCATTTCCTCTTCATGTGTTTAATTGGCAAAACATGGAGCAATGATACAATTAATAAAATTGTGATTTATAGTCGAGGTTAGAAAGTATTTCCTTTCTAACCTAGGCCAGTTCTGAAATCTGCTGAGGGAGAAACTTTCAGATATTTCTTTTCCTGTTCCCGTTGACCATAGAGCATTTAAATATTAAGTATTTATTTAATTTATAAATTAATTTTTTATTTTTTCATTCAAAAAAATAAAAATAAATAATAAGTATTTATATAAATAATATAAAATATTAAATATTAAAGAAATAAGTAAGGGGCTCTTATTTCTTCAGCTAGTAATTAGAGTGATAAATGGTTTTGAGTACTTTTAATATAGAGGGATAACTTGTTTGAGTAAACACTAGTATAAAAATATATAAGTATATATTTTTGAAAATTTGATTATTTAAATTTCTTGTATACTTCTTTATCTTTGGAATTTTGAATACTACATTTTAATTTTTGTTTCAGTCCTTTTGAAGATTTATAATTAGGAGCCAGGTTGGTCTGTTCTTTTTCTTTTTTTAATAAGGTACTAAATACTTGCAAAAATCAAATAAGAAAAGAGATTTTCCCATTTCTCTAATTCTTGGTTTTTATGTCTGTCCCTCCCCCCAGAGCATTTGGACCTTCTTCATTGAGAACAGTATTTCTCATAGGGCACTTGTGGCATTGTTCTATCACTTTGTTCAAACAGTCCATAAGAAAAGTGTCAGTGTGCAGTATCGACAATATGGCCTTCATGCTGCTGGGCTTTATTTTCTGCTGCTAGAAGTACCAGGTATGTTTATTTGATATGACAGAATAAATATACTTTTGTTTTAAATTTTTACATTGTTTTGAGTCCTTATATTTTGTTTTCTTACTTCTAAAATGGAGCAGTAGTAACCTATCTCACAGTTGATCTGAGGATTAAATGAGATACGTCTGTAAAATACATGGCATGTTAAAGGTGTTCAAGATATATCTTTCCCTTGTTTCTTGTTTTTTAATATGGTGTGTCTATAACCTAATGCAATTAATCTGAGAGAGGTAAGATTTGAGGAGGGGAATTATTTCCAAGCTACAAGAATTCCATTCCCACCTACCCCCATCTAGTGTAAAAAGCTGATACTGCCTGCTCATCTTCTGACTCCCCGTCCAGATTGAGAAAGACTGGGAGTCATTGTGTTATGTATAATCTCTCTTTTATGCAGATAGGAAACAATAGGTTCAAACCATTCTACTAAAGCATAAGAATAGCTAGTAATGCTTGGTGAAGGAAAGCACAGAAAAGTAGTCTGTGAGCATTATTCTACTTCCTTTGTTGTCAGAGCACTTAGGTGGCTATTCGTCCTATGAGCAGTAGAAGAGTCTCTTCTACCTACCCCAAACCCAAGGCAAGAGAGGATGGTACATAGACGGGGATACAGCTGGAGAACCTAAAGTTGCTGCTTGTTATTATTTACATAAATTCATTTGTAATAAATGTTAAGGATGATGATTATCCCATATGATTTGGGAATTGGTAAAAAGACATATAAAGCCTCAAACATAATTTGTATTATTGTTAAAGCTCCCAATAATGACTTCTGAAATAAGTTTCTAAAGACTTTGGTCTTGTTAAATAGTATCTCAGTTGTAACTGAGCTGTCTCACAGAAAAGTGATGGTTTTAGGAACCCACTTCTGTTCTTCTCTTCACTTACTAGATGCAGTTCCTTCTAATTAAGGCTGAGATGTATGCCAAAGTGAAGAGTGTTGTTCATTATAGGCCACTTGCAGCTTTCCAGCAAGTGGTGTTCTTGCCAATTACCTTCTGTTTTTAAATGTTTCTGGATTATGGTTGCGATACTGTTGATACTCAATTTTTAATCACAGTGTGCTCTTTTTCAAGATTGTTTTGGTTATTCTGGGTCCCTTGCATTTCCATGTGAATTATAAGAGATGCATGTCAATTTCTTCCCAAAAGGCTTCTGGGATTTTGACAACGTACTGAATCTGTAGATCAGTTTGGGGAGTGTTGCTGTCTTAACAACATTAAGTCTTCCAATCCATGAACACAGGCTATCTATCTTTCCATTTATTTCGGTTTTCCCTAATCTGTTTCAGTATTTTATATTTTTCAATGTATAACTCTTGTACTTACTTAGTAAAATTTATTCCTAACTATTTTATTCTTTTTCATGCTATTGTAGATGAAATTGTTTTCTCGGTTTCATTTTCAGATTGTTTACTGGTCGTGTGTAGAGATACAATTTACTTATTTATTTACTTAATATTTAAATGTAGTTGATGTACGATGTTACATTAATTTCAGTCATACAATATAGTGAAGGAACAAGTCTATATGAAAGCCTTATGCTATGCTCACTCCAAGTGAGGCTATCATGTCACCATTCTATGCTATTACAGTACCATTGGGTATACTTCCTGTGCTGTGCCTTTCATTCCCATGACTTCCTTATTCTGTAACTGGAAACCTTCTTTTTCCCCTTACCCATATTGTCCAACTTCAACCCCTCAAGCAACTACCAGTTTGTTCTCTGTGTCTTTGGTTTGTTTCAGCTTTTTTTGGTTTGTTTTGTTTTTTTAGTTTTCACGTATATGTGAAATCATATTTGTCATTCTCTGTCTTATTTATTTCACTTAGCACACTACCCTCTAGGTCTGTCTGTGTTGTTGCAAATGGCAAGATCTCATTTTTTTTTGTAGTTGAGTAATCCATTTTATATTTATGTACCCCACCTTTATTCATTTATCTATCAATGGACACTTGGGCTGCATCCATATATTGACTGTTATAAATAATGCTGCAGTAAACATAGGGGTGCGTGTATATTTTTGAATTAGAGCTTTCTTTGAGTAGATACTCAGTAGTGGAATTACTGTATTTTTCGGTATTTCAGTTTTTAATTTTTTTTAGTAACTTCTATGCTATTTTCTTTCCACAGTGGCTGTACCAACATTCCCACCAACATTACACGAGAGTTGTTTTTCTTCATGTCCTTGCATTTGTCATTTCTTGTTTTGTTTTTTTTTTTTAAGATTTTATTTATTTGTTAGAGAGCGAGGGTGCTAGCATGAGCAGGGGGAGAGGCAGAAACAGGTGGAGGAGCAGACTCCCCACTGAGCAGGGAGCCTGACCTGGGGCTCCATCATGAACACTGGAACCAAAGGCAGACGCTTAACTGACTGAGCCACCTAGGTGCCCCTCTTGTCTTTTGAATTTTAGCCATTGTGATAGGTATGAAGTAATATCTCATTATGGTTTTGATTTGCGTTTCCCTGATGATTAGTAATATTGAGCATCTTTAAGTACCTATTGACCATTTGTATGTCTTTTTTGGAAAACTATCTGTTCAGGTCCTCTGCCCTTTTTTAAATCAAAGGAGTACAATTGATTTTTTATTACTGATCTTATACTATGAAACCTCGCTGAACTTATTTACTTTTTCTAATAGGATTTTATCTTTATCTAATAGGATTATATCTTCTGTAAGTAGACATAATTTTACTTCTCTTTCCAGTTTAGGTGCCTTGTATATCTTTTTTTTTCCCAATTGCCCTAATGAGGACCTTCAGTATAGTGCTAAGCAGAAGTCAGGAGGTGGGCATCTTCTCTCGTTCCTGATCTAAGGAGGAAAACTTTCAGTGTTTTGTCCTTAAGGATGATATTTGCTGTGGATGTTTTGAGGATCACCTTTAAGACATTGTTATTCCTAGCTTGTTGAGTGTTTTATTATGAAAGGGTATTGAATTTTATTATTTGCTTTTCTGTATCTGTGAGATGGTCGTGTGATTTTTGATTCTTATTCCGATAATAGAGTATAGTATTATGGCGATTGATTTTCATGTTTAACCAATTTTGCATTTCCTTGATCACAGTGTATAATACTTTTTGTGTGTTGCCAGAATCTGTTTGCTAATATTTCATTCATTCATTCATTCATTTATTTATTTACTAGAATATGGAACGCTTCACAAATTTGGGTGTTATCCTTGTCCAGGGCCATGCTAATCTTCTCTGTATTGTTCTAATTTTAGTATATATGCTGCTGAAGCGAGCACAGCTAATATTTTATTGAAGATTTTTGCATCTGTATCCATAAGAGATACTCTCTTTTTGATAAGCTTTTGTCTGGTTTGGGTTTCAGGATGATATCACTCTAATAGGATAAGTTGGGTAATGTTCTTGCCTTTTTTATATTTTGGAAGTTTGGAAAGAAGGGATTGTTTCTCTGCCTTAAATTTTTGGTAGAATTGAATAATGAAGCCATCTGGGCCTAGAGTTTTCTTTGAAAGTTTTTTTGTTTGTAAAATCTATAGTCATATGTTGTTCCTTTTCATGTCTGATTGGAAATTTGTATTTTTTTGTTATTTTTATCAGTCTAGAGGTTTATTAATTGTATTGATTGAAATGCACTTCTGATGTTATTGATTATACTGTATTCTTGGGACACCTGGGTGACTCAGTCAGTTAAGCATCTGACTCGTGGTCAGCTCAGGTCATGATCTAAGGGTCATGAGATCGAGCCCCATGTTGGACTCTGAGCTCAGCATGGAGTCTGCTTGAGAGATTCTCTCTCTCCCTTTCTCCCTCTCTCTTGCTCATGAGTGCACACATGCTCTCTCTCTCTCTCATAAATAAAATCATTAAAAAAATTACTTCATGGTAGCCTACCCTATACACTAATGAATGAATCCTTATTAAGTTTTTATGGCATGTTTTACAGTCATATTCAAAAATTGGTATTGGAAACATTGTTGCATTATTGTTTCCCTTCAAATACAAGTATATTTTGATAGGCAGTTATCCCTGAATTAACTCGATCCTTTTGAGGCTTGTTTTAAGCTTCGTTAGAGCAGATATAAGATAGCCTTTACTCCAGAGCTAGTATAGCCCTACTCTTAAGATGTGTTTCTTTCCAGGGTGCCTGTGTGACTCAGAGGGTTAAAGCCTCTGCCTTAGGCTCAGGTCGTGATCTCGGGGTCCTGCGATTGAACGGGGAGCCTACTTCCCCCTCTCTCTGCCTGCCTCTCTGACTACTTGAGATCTCTCTCTTCTCTGTCAAATAAACGAATAAAATCTTTAAAAAAAAAAAAAATTGCGTTTCTTTCCAAGGTGGCTACTAAATGCTCTAGGTGTTTAAGTTGCCAGCACTGGCTGGCCAGAACTCAAATGTTTCTCAACCTTGCGTGAGTTATGAAAGATATTCATCTTCTAGCTCCTTGGAAATTGTTCTTTGCCTACCTTCATAAAATTTTACCCTCTGTGTACATAGCTTATATTCAGCCCTATGGAGATCTCTGAAGCTCTTTTTCTGTGTAACTTCTGCTTCTCCAGTACTGTGCTCCATAAACTCCAGCTACCCTTGTCTTCCTTACTTTGATTTCTATATTCTCAACTTAGTAACACTGTCATAATGTACTTGGGTTCACCTTTTTCTGCTGTTGTCCAGAAATTGTCTCAAAACACAAAATTGGGGCAATTTTAGGATTTACCTCATTTGTTTTTGTTTCCTCAGAGATTATGTTTCTATGCTGCTTACTGCTCCATGTCTGTAAAATGGTTATTTTATACATTTTTGTCCAATTTTATAGTTTTTGGCTATAAAAAACTATAAAAAAAAAAAAAAGTAGTTACTCGTTATGCCAGTTACTCCCTGGTTAGATATGGATATCTTATTTATTTCTGATCAGTACTATTTCTCATCTCCTGATGCTGAAGTTGAATGGTACTTATTTGCTAAAGGGTCATTGTTTATTTAGAGTTAATGATAAGCTCATTTTTACTTATTAATTCTTCATCTGTTGTTATAGACCTATTTCAAGACAATTAAATCTACCCTACCTATTCTTTATTCTTTATAAATAGGCAGTGTAGCCAATCAAGTATTCCACCAAGTGATGTTTGACAAATGTATTCAGATTCTAAAGAAGAGTTGGCCTCAGGAATCTAACTTGAATCGGAAAAGAAAGAAAGAGCAGCCTAAGAACTCTGAGGCAAATCCAAGAGGGAATAGGAAAAGAGGAAAGCCACCTAGGAAAGAAGATATTGAGGTAAGAAGTAAATGGAATAATAAAGCATATCTGTACCAATACAAGATTGTGATTTAAGAATTAATTTTATATTAAAATACGATTTTGGGCATCATGATTATAACCAAATGATCCTAAAGTATCATCAGCTCTCAAGTATGACCTTAAGTTGTTTCATGCTTTGTGTACTACTGAGAATACATTTCTACCTTGTCATCTTTCCAACCTCCCCATAATCTCTCACCAGCCTTGTTCCCAGGTATGCTTGGCGTATTTGCCACATTATCTCATTGTCATTAGAGAGGAAGATTGAAGTATCCTGAGGACTCATGTCCATAAGAGTGTAATGGAATAATATTAATTCCAAATTCTTGTGTGATGACTGGGTAGGATGGTGGACGTTCTTTGACATGAAAACTTCCAAAAAACAAGAATTCTCATTGACACAAAAATACAGAGCTAGAACCTATTCTGCAGTCATCTAGTCCAATGATTTATTGTTCTGGCTGTGGAGACAGAGCAGTTGAGGAACCTGATCAGGGTCACATCACCTCAGCAATTCAGCAATCACCTGGAGCTTAACTGGACTTGGATTTGAGTACACTGAAAACCATGGGACAAAGTGTTAGGCATTACTATGCAGCAGGTGAAGCAGGTATCACCTATACATTTCTTTATAACCTAGGTGAATGAAATAGAAGAACACGAAGATGAAGACAGTATTTGTTTTTCTGCCCGAGACCTTTGTCAGATTCGAAATACCATCTTTCACCTTTTGAAGAATTTTTTACGGCTGCTGTCCAAATTTTCCCTTAAAGAAAAGCCACAGTGTATACAGAATTGTATAGAAGTAAGTGAGAATTCCAAAAAACCTTGGGGCAACCTCAAAGGGCAGAGCTGATGGCTAATGCTTAATGAGTAGGAAACATCAAGTGTCTTCTTGTTATCTGTTTTCCAGGTCTTTGTTGCATTAACTAATTTTGAACCGGTTCTTCATGAATATCATGTGACCCGAGCCAGGTGAGCCACTAATTTTTCTAATGCTAAAATTTTGCTCTAGCAAAAAGTATAAATGCCATTTTAATATAATTGTCACACAAGGAGAATTTATTCATTTGGATGTGGTTTATTATAGGGTTACAGAAGATTCAGAATAATATATGCTTTAACTAAATCTCTGCCTTTTTTCTTTAGAAACCTTAACCAAGCAAAATATGTACCAGAACTGGCTTATCATGGACTATATTTGCTCTGCTCCCCCATTCATGGAGAAGGAGATAAGGTAAAGGAGAAAAAGATTTGATTTAATAATTTAATTACTAGTTGAATTGAAAGCATCTGAATCATATAGTGGGAAAATATTGGCAGCATTTGGTCTAATTGCCATTTTAATTTATCAAGTCATTTTCATAATCTTATATCATTTGTAGCAAAAAACATCACCATTTCTGTTTGCTGCCTGTTCTTCATAATAAAACTAATATTCAAATACTTGGAGGCCATGGCAAGTTACTGTTAGGTTTCTTTTTTTTTTTTTTTTTTTTAAAGATTTTATTTATTTATTTGACAGAGAAAGAGAGAGCTCATGAGTAGGTAGAGAGGCAGGCAGAGAGAGAGGGGGAAGCATGCTCCCCGCCGAGCAGAGAGCCCAATGTGGGGCTCAATCCCAGGACCCTGAGATCATGACCTGAGCCAAAGGCAGAGGCTTTAACCCGCTTAACCACCCAGGCGCCCCTAATGTTAGATTTCATACATAAAATGGTTCTAGTGTGAATTAGATAGGAAGAACACTGAATAGAATGTCACTTTTAGAGAAACAGTCACCAGATTGTTCTCAAAAGAACAGACAGTTGTGGAATTTTAAAGTTTTCCTTGGCAAGTTTCTTGTACGCTTCAGTATTTCTATTAGTGTTTATATCGTTTTAGTTGAGAATTCTATAGAAATATTAGTGGTTATCATTCCTAGTTTGTATTCATATATGGATTTTGCTCACTGAGGTAGTATCAAGATCTAAACTTTGGAGTCATGGTTGTTCAAGCATTATGGTGTTACCAGACTTGGATGTCATTAATAAAACAAGATTTTACAAAAAATGTAATAGAATGAGGTCCTGTGACTCTCGGTGACTGTGCTACACTTAATTTCCAGGGTGAGTCGCGTGTTGATTAAGAGGTAGGTTTGAAGATGGTGACTAACATAACACAATAAAAATTTCAAAAAATAAACTCAATTGGGTCTTTAGGGAAAAAAAATTAGGTTCAAGGGCACCTGGATGGCTCAGTCAGTTAAGCGCAGACTCTTGATTTCACCTCAGGTTGTGATCTCAGGGTCCTGGAATCAAGCCCCACATTGGGCTTGGCATTTAGCATGGAGTCTGGTTGTCCCTCTCCCTCTGCTCCTCTTCTCTCTCTCTTTCTCATAAATAAATAAAATCTTAAAAAAAAGAAAAATAGGTTCGGGACTTTGGGCCAGGTTGTGTACTTTTGGGCCTGGTTGTGTACAACTAGAATTCTGGTTGAATTCTGGCTCCACCCCCTTTAGCTGTACCTCCTTATATGAGGTACTCAGCCTTTCCAAAGCCTCTGTCTTCTCGTAGGATTGTCAGGAGGAGGAAATGAAAGTGCCTGTCAGATGCTGAGTGCCATGCCTATTTAAAAAACATGCCATATTTTATAATTTATTATACCATTTCCTTTCTGTGTTTGAAATATGGATGGGATAGAATTCACATGAGTGCTTTCAATTTCTATGTTCTTTGTAACATTTGTAAAGATTAGCTGGATGGGGAAATTTATGCCTTTAAGTCCACAGTATCTCTCAAGATGTAGTATTTTTTTTAATTGTGAGAGGGTTGACTAGATGTTAGACATGTTGGTTTTAGCCATGGAGGCTCTTTTATTAGGTATAAAGTAGAAATAATATTAACATATATAGATAATGGAAATGCCTCACTTACCTTATGCAGTTGTGAGGTTTAAGATTAAATCTAGTAATATATATGAATGTGCTTAACACCATACCTGCCACATATGTGGTTTTTAGTACAGGTTTTATTTACAGGATGAATGAACTGGTTAGTTGAGTAAATTATATGAAGTGATATATTGGAAGGTGCATTAAAAATTTCACGTAAAACCCAAGTATAAAATGCCATTCTTCCCTTGTTCTATCAGGGATTAGCAGTAGCATTTTTTTGCCATTTAGAAGTGACAATCCTCTATTTGCCCTAATTTCAGGGCTACAGTTTGAAAGGGTAGGGAGAAAAACTAGGTGACATTCCTATCACTACCTATAAGCAGTGTTTTCACTGTTACAGTTTCCATCATGTGTTTATTGAATATGTGGTAACTGTCCAAGAATCACATTTCTGGTGTTCACCCAAAAACTCTGTGAACCCGACTTATCTTCACACAGCTTGAAATGGTTTACCCTGGGACACTTGGGTGGCTGAGTTGGTTAAGCGTCTGCCTTCGGCTCAGGTCATGATCCCAGGGTCCTGAGATTGAGCCCTGGATTGGGCTCCTGGCTCAGTGAGGAACCTGCTTCTCCCTCTTCCTCTGATCCACCCCCCCAACTTGTGCGAATGTGCTCTCTTTCTCTCTCTCAAATAAATAAAATCTTAAAAAAGAAAGAAAGAAAAAGAAAAGAAATGGTTTACTGTGGTCTGCATCGCTCTCTTCGAGGCCCTTGGATTCTTTATCATGCCTTAAATAGAATTTTCTTCTCTTCCAGGTTCTAAGTTGTGTTTTCCATCAAATGCTGAATGTGATATTAATGTTAGAAGCAGGTGAAGGAGCCCATCGTACTCCCCTTAGTATTACAACATCAGTCATCAACGGTAGAAAGCAGGCGGTCCAGTTCATCAGGTGAGACATACACAGCTTGGATTTTCATTCTCTTTATCACTCTTCCTTAACCCTCCTGGGCCCTGTACTAGCCAAGATTTCTGACATCTGTAGAAACTAACAGATCTCTGGTCTGTTATGGTTTTTGGGGGTCAAAGTAAAGCACTTCAGAGCTCCTCTGGTTTACGTGGCCCTCAGTTCACTGTTGGTAGCCTCTGCATGTGGTCATTGCTGAGGGATACAGAGTCTGTAATTCATGGGCTAGCACCAGCCTCCAGCTTGATTCCCACCAGCCTGTAAGGTCAGGCTCTGAGGAACTACAGTTTCCTTCTCATCTGTTTTATCATTTGCCTCAGGGTTTGCTTCTCTTACAAGTCTGCCTCTTCCTTTCCTTTTTGTATTTCTGTATTCTCTTAGTCTCTTTCTCTTTGTTCCATGCCACTTTTTCCTTGTTTCTTCTCACTTTTCTACCCCCTCCCCCCTACATACCAAATTCCTAAAGGGAAGAATTAAGTTAATTTTTACTTCTTTAACAATAATTGATAAACCAGTTTTCCCCTCATGAATCACATAGCTTCACCTAAGAAGTTTCATTTCTCAGCTTTACTGAGGAAGACATATTTGCTATGTCATTGGCTTTTCTTTCCCTCCTTTATTGAATTTTTGACATGCATTGTGGAGGTGGTGGAATGAAGTGGTAAATATATGAGAGTGTGTACATGCCTGTAGGTGTACATGGGATATAGTGTAGTTGGAGATGTGAGGTGTGGATGGTAGAATCCAGATATATAAAAGCTGTCATCTGATCACTGAGCAAATATCTCTTGTGAGGTGTTTCTTAAAACATTAAATAACTAAGATGCTTTAAGTGGAAACACCCATATTGGTTCTTCCATAGTAGTTCGTGATGTCTCCAATTGCTGTAGTATTCAGAATGGTACAGATAAACACTAAAAATGGGTCAAATCTGGGCATTACTATGATAATCTGGCGCACCTGGCTGCCTCAATTGGAGGAGTGTGTGACTCTTCATCTTGGGGGCATGGGGTTGAGCCCACATTGGGGGTAGAGATTATTAAAATAAATAAGTAAACTTAAAAACTAATAATTTTGGATTAAAGTTTGGAGACTAATTGTTAACAAAGCCAATGAAATGGTAGCATTTCACTCAGCTACCACAAGGTGGTGCTGTGTCTTATTATTATTTACCCCAAAAAGATATATTTTAGAGTCTCAGTGTGAAATTTAGTAAATAGCCAAAAAAGTCATACGAAGATTGCACATTTGCTCCTCCTGACTGTAGCTGTCTGCTTGGCAGCAGCTCTCTAAAACCACATAGAGGACACAGTGAATGGTTTTCTGCTGTGAAACTGTTTTACTCTATTCACTGAAACAATGCTTGCAATATGGGATAGTTTTTAATATTCAGGATTTCTAAAACATAGAGGTCAAAGTGTTTGAGACAGAGTCGAAAAATTACTATTTTGTGTAGTTGGTGTATTGTAAACAATGGGTGTGTTTTCTTTTTTATATAGCTCACTTGTGGATGAACTAAAGGAAAATGTATTCCCAGTCCTTCGTATCTTACTCCAGCACATCTGTGCGAAGGTACCATTTGCTTTAGTAGTAATAGTAATAATAATAAAGATGATGATAAAAATATATACTATACGTGATGGTAAATGTGTATGCTTGTGTGTATATTTGTTCTTGTGAATGAGTCTGTTATCATTATGGAAAGTAGTTTTATTTAATATTTTCACTACAAGTTCCCATTGACAGAGTGTTCTTTTTGGGGGGGGAATTCTTTTTATTTTGGAAAATTTCAAACATATGAATAAATAGAATAGGGTGATGAGCACCTACCTTCAACAATTTTGTGTCATTTATACCTGTATAAGGTATAATTTCTTCAAAATCATGTAAACATTGGGTTTTTCATTTTTTAATCAAATTCCACCATATCCATATCCATTGATGCTTAAATATTTCATATGTATCTCTAGAGGATAAGAACTCTAACAACATAACCACTAAATACTAACACACCAAAGAAAATATATAGTAATCCCTTAATATCATCAAATATCCAGTTAATGTTCAAATTTTTATGATTAGCTCTTCAATTTCTGTAGCAGTTTGGACAAATGATTCTTAACTTGAATGCAGTAGTAGATTCTAGGGGGATCCATAAACTCTCTGAAATTATGTGCTAAGTTTGTATTTCTGAGGCAAGGGCTTATAGATTTCTTACAGATTAGTTTTCAAAGGGGTCTGAAACCTAAAATTTGCTAGCCATTTTTATAACATTTAAAGATTCACTGAACTAGTTACATTAATTAATTTTCCATTTGTATCACAACATGTGTTTCAGTTGTCCTGTAGGTAGATATTGGCTGGACAGCCTCTCAATGCTTATGTTTCAGGTGACTGATAAATCAGAGTATCGGACCTATGCAGCCCAGTCCCTGGTCCAGCTGCTCAGCAAACTTCCCAGTAGGGAATATGCTACATTCATTGCCTGGCTTTACAGATATTCACGAAGTTCCAAGGTAGGAGATATGCATAAAATCTTGGTTCCTGGCTCTGCAATCTCCTGACAGACAGATCTGAATACACAAGGGATACTTTGGTTTTTATTCCTGTCTGATGGAGGTTCTTATGATTTTGCTTTATCAGATCCCACACAGGGTTTTTACTCTAGATGTTGTCTTAGCTCTATTGGAACTGCCTGAAAGAGCGGTAGATAACACTCTCTCGTTGGAGCATCAGAAGATCTTAAAGCATAAGTTCTTGGTGCAGGAAATTATATTTGACCGTTGTGTAGACAAGGCACCAACTGTCCGCAGCAAGGCACTGTCCAGTTTTGCACATTGCCTGGAGGTATCTGTTACCACTGCATCGGAGAGCATACTGGAACTTCTTAGTAACAGTAAGTGTGGTGTTGGGACATGGAACCTGTCTTGTGCTTTTCAAGAAATTGGACTATAAGGAAAATCATTCTTTGCTTTTGCAAAAGTAATAGATACAGTATGATATACTTTTACCCTCATAAAATAATTTCAATATATTTTGTTGTTGAATAACTTTTTAAATATAGTCATACCTTGGAGATTTTGTGGGTTTAGTTCCAGACCACCACAGTAAAGCAAATACTATAGTAAAGAAAGTCAGATGAATTTTTTGGTTTCCCAGTACATATAAAAGTTATGTTTACTTTTTTCCACTGTTGTCAGGTGGCAATTGCATTATGTCTAAAAAAAGTACTTAATCATAATTTAAAAATAATTTATTGCTAAAAATGCTACGTATCACGTGAGCTTTCAGCAGCTTGCAGTCTTTCTACCAGTGGAGGGTCTTGCCTCAGTGTTGATGGCTGCTGACCAATCTGCATGGTGGTTGCTGAAGGGGGGGGTAGCTCTGGCAGCATTTTCAAAGAAGACAGTGATAAAGTTTGCCACATCATTTGACTCTTCTTTTCACAAATGATTTCTCAGTAGTAGGAGATACTGTTTGATAGCATTTTACCCAGAGTAGAACTTTCTTCCAAAATTGGAGTTCATTCCCAACCCTCACAGCTTCTTCACCACAAGTAGATTCCGTCCTAGGAAACCACTGTCTTTGCTCATCTATAAGAAGCTACTCCTCATCTGTTCAAGTTTTATCATGAGATTGCAGCATTTCAGTCACATTTCCAGGCTTTGCTTCTAATTGTTCTTCTCTTGTTTGCACATCTGCAGTCGGAACACATATATCATTTGTTAAGTTTGCTGTGTTGTACGGGTGTGATTCATAGGACCCCAAAACAATTATAGTAGTAACATCAAAGATCACTGTTCATAGGTCACCATAAATATGAAAAAGCTTGAAATATTTTAAGAATTACCAAAACCTGGCAGACACAAAGCAAGCAAATACTGTTGGAAAAATGGCACCCATAGATTTGCTTGTTTCAGTTACCACAAATTCTCAATTTGTTAAAACTGCAGTTATCTGTGAAGCACAGTAAAGCAAAGTATGATAAAACAAGGTATGCCTGTTAGACAAGCCTGATAAATTTGAAAGGTCTTTTAGAGTATTTTAGATATTCATGTTTTAGAGGTGAGATTGTTGGCTGCCTTTACTATTACTTTGCATTTTTGGGTATTGGCTATATTGGGCCTAATAGCCAACCATTTTAAATGCATACCAAAGAGAATATTATTGTCAGCAGTTTAGAATCTGTTTTTATGCCTAATTATCTTGATTTTCGTGATTCTGTGAATATTTATTTGGTGCTTATGATACTAGGCCATTTTTCCCTCTTTTCAATCTGCTTATTTTTAGGTCCTGCAATTTCAAGAATAGAGAGCCATCCTGGTACCTTACCGAGAAATTCATCAGGTAATGAGTGAATGGATTTTCCAATATTGAATAATTTTCTTTTTTATTTAAAGGACTTGCTGGGTATTTGACATGTTTTTTCTATTTCCATATTTACCTTTTTAATATTGAACTTTATTTCTTCATCAAGGAAATTGAAGTTCATTTCAATAATGATGTAGTAATTTAAATGTGTAATATGCCATGCTTATATTACTAAGAGGTATAACAAATTTTTATCTTAATGACTGATCTTTTTTCATTATTTTTAATTTAAGCTTTTTCCTGTCAGAGGCAAACACTTAACCCTTCTGGAGGCTCAGGGGTGATCAATATAGACAGCAGTGGTGAAACAGATGGATCTGGGGGTATGTCAGATTTTATTACTATCAGATGAGAAATAACTATTGGATTTCAGACAACTGTAAGTAGAGTCAAAAAACCTTGGATTTTTTCTGATTAATTCACCCTTAACAATTGGAACATCTTCTTAAAAGTGGAATGATTTCTATTTTATTTTATCTTTGATGTTCTTGCACTATACTCTGTTTCATCTTAAGGTAAAGAACAAGCTACATTCACTTATCATGTCCTGAACCTCAGTATTTCTGTGACACATAAGAGAATATTAGAAAATATTTTATTTCCTTATTAAAGGCAGTCATTGTGAACTCTTGGGATTGCTGACCAAAAAGGGACCAGCTGCTAGAGAAAGTGCTGCACATAATAAATTTGTGTTTGGAGAAAAGTTATCATAAAAAAAAAAAAAGAAAAGATGAAGAATACCTTCGTACCCAATCTTGTTCCTATTTTTAATTCTTCGTTACTTTTTTCACTATGTCATCTTGACTCTGATAGGGCATCCCAGAATTCACTTTTTTTTTTTTTTAAAGATTTATTTATTCATTTGTCAGAGAAAGAGAGAACACAAGCAGGCAGAGAGGCAGGCAGAGGCAGAGGGTGGAGCAGGCTCCCCGCTGAGCAAGGAACCCGATGCGGGACTCGATCCCAGGACCCTGGGATCATGACCTGAGCCGAAGGCAGCTGCCCAACCAACTGAGCCACCCAGGCGTCCCCAGAATTCACTTTTAATAAATGATAGGGAACTATAAATTGAAGCTCACATTGAAAAAGTCAACTCCGAATTTAGATTATAATTTCTCTTGATGAATAAGATAAACCATACATACTGTATGGGATGGTTGTGGGGTCCTCTTTCCCATGGCCTCCAGCAGAGGATTCTGAATACAAGTGATGCCTGATCACTTTCATTGACTTACTGAACCCAGAGTAATCTGGGATGGCTTAAGTGCTGATTTGATTCAGAATGGAAAAAAAACAAATCTAGACTGGTAAGTGGGTAGATCTGGAGCCTACTCCCAGATTCTGTGTCTGTCTACCTGTGTGATCTTGAAAAAGTCACTTTACTTCTCTGGGCTTCTTTTTCATCTGTAAGATGACATAGCATGAAATAGTGGGGAACACCATTTAGAAATGAGAGGTGTTCTGAATTCTTGTACCAATTCTGATACTAAATAGCTGCCTGACTAAGACATGAAAGCTAACCAAGCACCCTAATTTGTAACTTTCTTAGTCTAACACCCTCCCTGTCTTTTACAGAGGGCTGTTGTCAGTCTGTGAAAATATTGTTTAGAGAAGTGATTTTTCAAGATACATAAGTGAGAGAATATATGTGTCTCTACACATATATTAATTATGTAATTAGATTTATTAATTTATCCTCTTAACATTTATCTGGCCCCTTCTAATCTGTGCTAGGCATTGTAGATACAGACTTTAATAAAACATAGTTACATGTGTTAAGGAGCAGTGGGAATAATAAATGTGTGTGTATACAAATTTTACCTACATGTTTGTATATATAAATTAGTAATGTCAGGTAAGTGCTGAGGTCTATGTAAAGTGCCATGAGGTTAATCACTTATTATTTTAGCCTGAAAGATTAGCATGGAATTAGATTTATATGGCTAGATATTAGGATGTGTTACTCAGATACAGAGCGATAACTCAATATGTATATAAACTGATTTCCTAAGATATTATAAAAAATTTATTCTGCAAAAATGTTGAATGTCTGTGTTGACTCCAATCTTAACAAGTTAAGTGCTAAGTGTTTTCTTGGGGAAGGCAGAGGGGGAATCTTTTTTTTTTTTTTTTTTGAGATGTAATTCACATACCATAAAAATTCACCATTTAAAGTGTATGATTTGGGGTGCCTGGGTGACTCAGTCATTAAGCATATGCCGTTGGCTCAGGTTGTGATCCCAGGGTCTTGGGATTGAGCCCTGATTCGGGCTCCCGGCTTGGCGGGAAGCCTACTTCTCTTCCCTCACTCCCCCTGCTTCTGTTCCCTCCTTGCTGTGTCTGTGTCAAATAAATAAATAAAATCTTTAAAAAATATAATAAAGTGTATGATTTAGTGGTTTTTACTGTATTTACAAAACTGATCAATTTTCAGAATATTTCCTTTGCCAAAAAAGAAACCCCATTCTCATTAGCAGTTCCTCCCCATTCTCCACTTCCACCAGCCTCTGCCAACCACTGATTTGCTGTCTCTACAGATCTGCCTATTCTGGCAATCTGCCTATTCCACATAGGTGGAAGCATACAATATGTGTTCTTTTGTGGATGGCTTCTTTCACTTATATAACATTTCATCCATATTTCATGTCAATATTTCATTACTTTTTATAGCTACATAATAGTCCATTGTGTGGATAATACTACATTTTGTGTATGCATTTATCAGTTGATGAACTTTTGGGTTGTTTCCATCTTTTGGCTATTATGAATGATGCTGCTATGAACATTCTTGTACAGGTTTTGTATGTAAATATATTCACTCCTTTTGGGTATATATGTAGGAGTGGAACTGCTGTGGTCATGTAGTAACTCTATGTTTAACATTTTGAGGAACTGCCAAACTTTTTCCAGAGTGGCCATACTATTTTTCACATTTACACACTAATGTGTACAATTTTTATTTCTTCACATCCTTACCAACACTTGTCATGTCTATTCTTTTTATTGTAGCCATCCTAGTGGATGTGAAGTGGTATCTATCTCACTGTGGTTTTGATCTATATTTCCCTTATGACTAACAATGTTAAGCCAATTTTCTTGTGTTTATTGGCCATTTATATGTCTTCTTTGGAGAAGTGTCTATTCAACTTCTTTGCCCATTTTTTAAAATGGGTTGTCTATTTTTGAGTTGAAACAGCTTTTTATGTATTCTGGATCCAAATTTCTTATCAGATTATGATTTACAAATACTTATTTTCTCATTCTGGGGATTTAGTTTTTTCACTTTCTTGATGGTGCTCTTTGAAGCATAAAACATTTTAGCCTTGATAAACTCTAGCTGTCCACTTTTTCTTTTTTTCACTTGTGCTTTTGGTATCACAGCTAAGAAACCACTGCCTAATTTTTCGTAAAGATTTGCTTTTATGTTTTCTCTCAGAGTTTTGTAATTTTAGCTCTTATGTTTTGGTCTGGAATCAATTTTAGTTAATTCTTGCATGTGGTATGAGGTAGGGTCCAAATTTTGCATGTGGATATCTAGTTTGACACAACAACATTTGTTTAAAAGACTTTCTTCTCCTTTGAATACTGTTGGTACCCTTGTCAAAAATCAACTGACCATGGACACATGGGCTTATTCTGTACTTTCATTTCTATTCCACTGACATTCCATTGTCTCTATTTATGGCAGTACCACACTGTGTTAATTACTGGTGCTTTATAGTAATTTTGAAATCAGAAAGTATAGCTTCTGCATCCTTGCTCTTGTTTTTCTAGATAAATTTGGCTATTCTGTGTCTATTTCCATATGAATTTTAGGATCATCTGTCAATTTCTGGGAATAAAAAAGCCAGCTTGGATTTTAGTAAGGATTGATCTGTAGATCACTTTAGGGAGTAATGCCCATCTTAACAATAGTAAGCCCTTCAGTCCATGAACATGGGATGCCTTTCTGTTTATTTAGATCTTCTTTAATTTGTTTCACTGATATTTTTTCAGTTTTCAGTGTACAGTTCTTCCTCTTTGAGTTCATTCCTAAATATTTTATTCTTTTTGATGCTATAATAAATTCCAGTAGTTTCTTAGTTTTATTTTCTAACTGTCCATTGCTAGTTTTTGCAACTGATGTTTGATGATTTAACCTTTTGTCCTGGAACCTTGCCAAATTTGTTATTAATTCTAATTCTGTGTATGTGTATGGATTCTTTAGGATTTTCTATATAAGCTCATGCCATCTGTGAACAGAGAGTTTTATTTCTTTCTTTTCCATGGGTGCCTTTTCTGTCTTTTCCTTGCCTACTTTCCCTGGCGAGGACCTTTATTACAGTGTTGAAGAGAAGTGGGGAGAGCAGATATCCTTGTCTTTCTTCTGTACTTACTTTTCAGTCTTTCACCATTGAGTGTGATATTAGCTATGAGTTTTTTTCAGGATGACTTTTATCAGTGTGATGAAGTTTCTTCTGAGTTTGTTGAGTGTTTTATTATGAAAGGGTGTTGGATTTTGCAAATGCATTTTCCTCATCTGTGGAGATGATCATGTGGTCTTTGTCCTTTATTATATTGCCAAGGTGTATTAGTTACATTGATTGATTACATTTCATTTCTGGGGTAAATCCCAAGCATGGTATATAATCTGTTTTGTATCTTTCTAGATTTGATTTGCTGATATTTTGTTGAAGATTTTTTGTATGTATTCACAAGGGATTTTGGTCTATTGTGTTCTTTTCTTGAGATATTTTTACCTGGTTTTACTCTCAGGGTAAGACTGCTTAATAGAATGTAATGGGAAGTATTTTCTTCTTTAAAAGAGTTTATGAAGAATTGGTTTTCATTTTTGTTTTAACATTTCGAGGAATTCTCCACTAAATTTCTCTGGTCCTGGGCTTTTGTGCATGTGTGGGAAAGTTTTTGTTTTGTTTTGTTTTATTTTGAGGGTTTTTTTTTTTTGTGGGAAGGTTTTTGATTTCTTGTTATTATATTGAGACTATTTCTTCTTGGGTCAGTTTCCATAGTTTTTATCTTTGTAGACGTTTGTCCATTTCATCCAGATTACTTACTGTAACATAAAATTGTTCATAGTATTTCTTTGCAAATCCTTTTTATTTCTGTAATGGCAGTAGTAATGTTTCTTCCTTTCCTGATTTTAAGAGTTTAAATCTTTCTTTTTTTCAACTAAAAGTTTGTTAATTCTTTTTCAAGGAACCTACTTTTGATTTCATTGATTTTTTTCCATTTTTTCTCCGTTCTCTATTTGATTTTGTAATGTATTTCCTTGTCGCAGAGTGTAGTTGGGGATCCCTTAGCCTCCTTCAGCAGATCATTGAAGTTAGTATTGTTCTCATAATAATACCAAGACTCTGCACTGTAAAGCATTCTGATTTTGAAGAGAGTCTTGAAAATCTTCTTTTTTATTTAGCCAGATATTAAAGAGTTTGCAAAGATGTAAATGCCATTGTCACTAAATATTTTTTGGGGGGAAATAGAATTAGTTTTCATTTAAAAATGTATCATTTATAGTGACACATTATCCTATTTTAAAATGAATTATTAAATCTTTTTACTAGAGATTTTTACCAAAAAAGCCTTTTAGGAGTCTTCAGAGAGTTTTAATAGTGTAAAGAGGCCTGTGATCAAAAAGTTTTAAAGCTGCTGTTATATATTATTTAGTATTTTTAAAAAATTATGATTTAGAGATTCCTTTTTTGTAGCTAAACAAAATGGAAGAGCTAAATAATTCATTCAGAATTTTAGATATAGGAGCCAGGATTAAAAATTGAATTTTTTATAAATAAATAAATAAATATTTTGAATTTTTAATATCCCAGAATTTATGCCCTTCAAAAATTATACTATTCTGTCCTTTGCATTATTGTGACTAGCTAATTATTTGACATTTCTTTTTCTACACTATTTCATACTCGGATTTCTTGGGATTTAAAATAAGCTAATTAGTCAATTTTTTAGAGTGTTTTCTCAGTACTGTATGGTAAGATGTTAGATACTGTAAATACAGTTTTTCTCAGACCATAATGATTCTTTGGCATTTCCTCAACAGTGAGATGTGTCATGGCAATGCTGAAAAAGAGAATCAGGGATGAGAAGACCAATGTCAGGAAGTCTGCACTGCAGGTGTGAGTTTTTTCTAGATTTCCTTGAATGTGCACTCTTTTTAACAGTAAAAACTTGGAAGTATTTTGTAAAAACCCCAGCCATAGGCATTATTTAGCTTTTTTTTTACTTAACATTTGTTCACTTTGACCCTGCTGTATATATGAATTACAGAGATGATCTAAGGGTTTGTCTGTTTTTAAGTTTTCTGGTGGGTTGTTGACTTTTTGAGAATCACATATTTATATCCTTAACTTCTTTTTTTGGATTAGGGATTCTTAATCTAGGGACCATGGATGGATTTTGATAGGGTACATGTAACTGCTGAATTTGTTTGTAAATACTTGTTTATGTAAAATGTATATCAGATTTTTCTCCAGAGAGAGACCTTAGCTTTCATCAGATTCTGAAAAGGTGAGATGTTAGTGGGTAGAGGGATGGTTCCCTGACCTCAAAAGTTTTAAGAACCACAGACTTAAGTCTCATTTTTGTCTACAGTGTGTCTTTTTACTATGAATAAGTCATCAATTCATGTTAAGTATGTTCCTTCTAGGTACTAGTGAGTATTTTGAAACACTGTGACATCTCCAGTATGAAAGAAGAGCTATCACTTCTGCAGGACCAGTGTCGGGACCCTGCAGTATCTGTCCGAAAGCAGGCCTTACAGTCTCTTACTGAACTTCTCATGGTGAGGAACAGTGCATTTTTATATGAAAAATAATTCAGCATAAATAATTACCTCTTGCTAAATACTAAGTTGACTAGTGGAAATTCTACCAAGTCTACTCTAGGACTATACCGTGTAAGAGAAGAGGTATCCTTCAATTACATATTATAGGTTATGCTTCATATTAATTTAAATTATGAACTAATGCTAGAGAATGCTAGTAATTAGCCTTTTCTTAACTTCAACTTAAATCTCCCATAGAAATGTGAATTTTAAAATTAATTTGGTCAGAGGTCAGAGGCCTAGATTAATTTTTCCACATTAAAACCTATTAGATGATATTGCCGAAAGAATAGATCCACTAATCTGATATGTAATTTACTTCATGATAGAAAGCAATAAGCAATGCATACTTTCACTTCCTCTGTCAGCATCTATTCTAATTGCTCCTTGGGATAAATATTCATCTTTTGTTCTTGATCTTGAATTACCAGAAAGTGCTGATTTACTACTAATAATACCATAATGACTTCCTAAGTTTAAAATTTCACTACGCACTGATATACAGTAATTGGAGATTGAACTTTGTTTTAACATATATTTCAAATGTTGATTTTTTTTTTTTTCACTTTGATGGATTATTTGTACTTTGTGTGTGTGTGACTATATTTAATCTGTCTCAATATTGACCACAGCCTCACTGATTTGTATTTAGACTTCTGGTAGCATCAGACTTCTTTATGACTTCATGATGTTTAATTCCTAAGGCCCAACCTGAATATGTCCAGATACAGAAAGCCTGGCTGACAGGGACCATCCCAGCTGTGATGGACTGTGAGAGCACAGTGCAAGAAAAGGCTCTGGAATGCCTTGACCAGCTCCTGTTACAGAACATTAAACATTACAATAAATTCCATACTGGAGACAATAGCCAGGTACTGGCTTGGGCACTTCTTACTCTCCTTAGTACAGAAAACCAGGAACTGAGGTATGTTAATTCAAATCGCTTAGCATTTTTGTAGTGACAGTTTTTTGTGAAGCTTTTGATTACCTCCTTTGCTTTTCTCTGAATGTTTAAATTGTCTTAATATGTAGTGGAAAGCACTGATGGACATGATACATTAATAGTAATTTTCTAGATATTCATTTTTGTCAACGATGACTTCCTAGTTCTCTCAAATTAAACTTTTCCTGACATTTTACTGGATTGGTTGACTTAATACCGCTGCAGTATTTTTTTCCCCATATAATAGCATTTACTGAGCATACACTGTACAGTGAAGACTGCAGTGAGGGGTTAGCACCTGTTGTATTGCTAAATTTTATCTATACTGCAGTAATCTTGGAATTAGCTTGAGTTTATACTACCTTAAGTGACTTTTTTTTTTTAATCATGTAAGAAACACTTCCCAACTTGTTTACATGTAGCCATGGAGGAATTATCACACAATAGAAACATACTAGATTTTGTATTGTAAAATGCTGTTCCGTGGCCCTGGCAAATCACCAGGAAAATGGTGCTTAGCAGGAGCTGTGGAGAAAGCAATGGGGAGTTAGTGTTAAATGGGTACAAAGTTTTACTGTGGGATGGTAACAAAGTCCTGGGGATGGATGATTGGCACAACGGTGTGACCCCACTGAACTATACACCTAAAAATTGTTAAAATGATAAATTTTACTATTTACATTTTACCACAAGAAAAAAAAGATTATTTGCTCAAAATTAGGAAGGAGAATATAGAATTAGGGTCATAAATGTAAAAAAGTTTTGAAATAGCCATTATAGAAAATGAGCTAGGGCAGCAGTTCTCAAAGTGTGATGGATTCATGAGCTAAGACTATTTTGACCATAATATTAAGATGTTATATGCCATTTTCCACTTTTATTCTTTCACAGTACAATAGAGTTTTTGGAACCATATGATAATATTGAAGCAAATTAAATGCAGAGGCAGTTATAATAATCCACCTGTCTTCTGTTTAAGCCAGACCATAAAGAGATTTACAAAAAGTAAAAGCAATGACACTGTTCTCACCAAGTTTATTTTGTTTTGAGAAAGATTTTTTTGTAAAACAATACATTTATGTTAACTTGTAATTGGCTTATTTTTTTTAGATTAACTAATAGATAAATATTTTTAAATTTCTCAGTTTTAATTTCTGCACAGCAGGATATAGCCCACATAAACCAAAGCTCTTCAAGGTGATGCATAATTTTTTAAGTTCGAAAGTGACCAAAGATGAAAAAGTATGAGAACCACTGAGCTTGGGAATCAGTTTTTCAAAAAGGATTATTTAAGAAAAGTAAGGGCTGATGGAATAGAATTCTATAAACATTTGTAAACAAAATCTTGTGGTATGTTCTTTAATAAACAGAAAGTAGCTAGAGCATTAGGATGTGTTCAAGAAGAGAGACTTCACAGAACTGATGACTTCTGAATTTGAATGTTGAAGGTTAATAAGGAGGCAAAAGGGCATGTCCATGGGAAATAGCCAGTGCAAAGCCATGGAAGCATAAGCAGTGCGTCCTGTTAGGAGCCATAGGATTTCACTGTGGGTGGGGAAACAGTGCCTGTCGGACTGTACGTAAAATGAAAGGAGATGTTAAGCAGGGCCTCCATACTGCAAAGTTGTAACATAGCCTACCAAGGGGTTTGACTTTAGATAGAAAACAGAATGGGAGCGGGAGGCTGCTGATGAATTTAAAGTGGATGGGTAATACAGGATTTTATATTTCAGGAAGTGTTAACCTTGAAAATAAAACACTCAATTATTTTACTGGCAAAATGGGTTTATATGGGACTAGCATAGCTGTGACAAACCACAGGCAAATCTGGAGATCAAAGGAGAGGAACTGTTAGTGTTTAGAGAAAAGGGGGACTTTGGGAGGGGCTGTTTTGAAGGAAAGCCCATTGAGAGAAAACGAGAGTTCAAGGTGGTGTTGGTTTCTCAATGGCTGAGTTGTGACTCTGAATTGGTTGGGCTGCCACCAGGCTGGAAGGAATCCTTCCTCTTGGCTGGAGTAGTAAAGTTAGTTTGTTCCTCTTGGGAATACAAATCATAACCCTTCCTGTTGGGTCTGCTGTAATTGATGACCAGTGGTAGACGTGAGAGCTCTCCTTGCTTCTCAGCTCCACTTTCAGTTTCACAGGAAGTGTAGAAAGGTACTTGTGCTTGGTTACCAGGAGACATCTAGAATCTAAACAGGCCAGAACTGAAATGATTTAAGTTGAAGATGATGAGGGCTTGCATCAAGGAGAAGGCATTAGAAATGAAGAGAATGAAGTATGTTTAAAGATATTTAACAAGTGGAAGTATAGAATTGGTAAAGTTTTGAATTGAGGGTTAAAAGGAATCAGTACACTTTCCTCTTCTCAAATCTAGTGGAAAGAGACAAATTCACAATTTTAGTAGAAAGTGAGATTTAGGAGCAAAGAGGAAGGGCATAGGGCAGTTTGGTGAGGTTTTTTTTTTTTTTTTTTAACTTTTTTCCTTTTTTTAGCTTAAGTTGGCTTCCTATTAATGGTGGCAAGAGCTGAATTATTTCCAGAGGTGGAATAAGCAGAATTAACCAGGCAGTCATAATAGTGAGTTTCCAGACAGAAAATAGCAATACAAAGGCTTAGAGGCCTGAAGGCTCCATAATTCTGTCCAAAATAACTAGTCATTGCAACTTCCATTCACCGAGGTATGGAAAGCAGAAACAGGGCAGATTTTTCTGAGCAGAGGGAGGGCAGGAGATGGAAATCCAATTTAAATGTATACACAGCAAAGGAAATAATCCACAAAACTAAAAGCCAGCCTATGTAATGGGAGAAAATATTTGCAAATGACACATCATGTAAACGGTTAGTATCCAAAATCTATAAACAACTTATGAAACCCAACACCCGAAAAACATATAATCCAGTTAAGAAATGGGCAGAAGACATGAATAGACACTTTTCCAGAGAAGACATCTAGATGGCTAATAGACACATTAAAAGATGCTCAACATCACGCATCATCAGGAAAATACAAATCAAAACCACAATGAGATACTGTCAGAATGGCTAAAATGAACAAGTGAGTAAACAACAGGTGTTAGTGAGGATACAGAGAAAGGGGAACCTTCTTACACTGTTGGTGGGGATGCAAGCTAGTACAGCCCCTCTGGAAAACAGTATGGAGATTCCTCAAGAAGTTAAAAATAGAGCTACCCTATGACCCAGCATTGCACTATGAGATATTTATCCAAAAGATACAAAGCTACTGATTTGAAGGGGCATATACACCACAGTGTTTATAGCATTATCAACAGTAGCCAAATTATGGAAAGAGCCCAAATAGCCATCAACTGAAGAATGGATAAAGAAGATGTGGGGGAGTGTATGTGTATGTGTGTGTGTACGTGTGTGTGTGTGTGTGTGTGTGTGTGTGTGTATTTAATGAAATATTACTCCGTGATCAAAAAGAGTGAAATCTTGTCATTTGCAACAAGTGCATGGAATTTGTAATGTGCTCAATGAAATAAGTCAGAGAAAGACAAATACATGATTTTACTCATATGTGGAATTTAAGAAACAAAACATGAACATGGGGAGAGGAAGGAAAGGAAAAATAAAATAAGATGAAAACAGAGAGGGAAGCAAACCATAAGAGACTCTTAAATATGGAGAACAAATTAAGGGTTGTTGGAGGTGAGGTGGGTGGGGTGATGGGTATTAAGAAGGACACTTGTTGGGATGAGCACTGGGTATTCTATGTGAGTGATGAATCACAAAATTTTACTTGTGAAATCCGTACTACACTATATGTTAACTAACTTGATGTGTGCTTGCAATGCTTTGTCATGTCTTAAGTGGAGAGCTTTTGGTAATGAATGAGATCATTCAGGGTTCTGTTGTAGGTAAGAGGACTAAGAATAGAACTTTTCAAAATCAGCCATTAGAGTGTTTTGAAGAAAAGGGATTAATGAAGGGAAAAGAAAAGAGATCCAACAAGTAGACCACAGACCAGAGTACGAGGGCAGAGAGAGTGGTCAGTAATGTCTGGCAGAGGTCATGGAAAATGGGGGCTGAATATAGCCCATTGATTTTGATATTAGGATAGAGGTCAGTGGTGTTGTACAGAAGAACCAGGTTAGTATCTATTGAAAACATTCTGACTTGATAGAGAGTGACTTGTGATCAACAGTGGGGCTAACCGAGGGGTAAGCTAATTGAGGGAGGCTTTTGGGGAACTGTTCAGCTAATGTGGAGGGGTGTGAGTTGTCAAATTTGAGGTTTTGTAACTGAAAGTTCGGAGGAATTTTTTTCCCATTCTGTTCACTTCTTATAGCAAACATTACTTAATATTTTGTGTTACTCTTAATAAATTTTAAAATATTTTCTGACTGCATATATTTTGCCTTTGGACAGTAATCAGATATAAATTAGGAGTGACCTGCAGTAAAATTCTAGATGTTTATAGATAGATAAACAGTAACTAATTTATTAAAACCATTAATTTATATGGATATGCTTATATGTAGATGTGTTTATTTTATTACAGTTGTCTTCTGCATGCTTTGAGAATTCTTTTGTTTTCATGTAATGAGAAAGTCTTGGTATGTGTGTATGTTCCTAGAAGTTTAGGAAAAATTAATTGGAGGAGGAAGTTTATTTTTCTCTTCGCTTAGATAGGTAACACTGCATTTGTCTTATCATTCGTGTGATCTCGTTCAGTGCTGTGGGAAAAAGTCAAATAAGTGATATAAAACAATGATACAACACCAGCACTTTAAAATGCCAGAAGCATTTTTTGTCTTATTTTTAAAGAGTTTGAAGTATGTATTTCTAAGTGGTATTGGCAGGTCATAGCAAAGTTTAGCTCATTTAATATCACCATATTTAAATGCTAGGATGTCATTTGTCTCCAGTCCTTCCATTGAAAAATCAGCAATGTCTATGCTTTTTGTCACTAAATCCCTCTAAGCTCTGGATATATTTGTTGTTGGTAACCCATCCCTTATGTTTGTATAGCAGTTTTGGAGGGAATGCGGATAAGAAGGGTCTCAAATGAACTGTGAAATTTTATTCTTTGCCTTAAATACTTTATAAGGGAAGAAATAAGTATATGTTATTCTGTATAATAAAAATTTTAGGGGTGCCTGGGTGCCTCAGTTGGTTAAGTGACTGCCTTTGTCTCAGGTCATGATTCTGGGGTTCTGGGATCGAGCCCCGCCTCAGACTCCTTGCTCAGTGGGAACTGCTACTCTACCTGCTTATGTCCTCTCTCTCTCTCTTTGTCAAATAAAATTTAAAAAATATATATATATTTTTTAAAGATTTATTTATTTATTTATTTGAGAGAGAGAGTGCACAGGTAGGCAGAGTGGCAGACAGAGGGAGAGGGAGAAGCAGGCTCCCTGCTGAGCAGGGAGCCCGATGCGGAGCTCGATCCCAGGACCCCAGGATCATGACCTGAGCCAAAGGCAGCCACTTAATCGACTGAGCCACCCAGGTGCCCCTCAAAAAAATTTTTTTAAAGATACCTTGTTTGTGTGGTACTGGCACGAAAACAGACACATAGATCAATGGAACAGAACAGAGAGCCCAGATATGGACCCCCAACTCTACGGTCAACTGATCTTCGACAAGGCAGGAAAGAATATCCAGTGGAAAAAAAG
>CM053613.1:66245869-66313182 GCA_028646535.1 Procyon lotor
AAAAAAAAAAAGATATCTTGTTTGATATCAAATATGTCACTAGCCAGAAACTTCTGCGTAGACGTTTGATGTGCCAGAGGAGTCTTGGAGCAACAGAAGTTGGTAACCTTTCACGAAGGGCTGCTCTGAACAGTTTTGTATATTTACATTTACAGCTGTTCTTTCCCATCTTTTTTTCCAGCCGCTATTTAAATAAGGCTTTTCACATCTGGTCCAAGAAAGAGAAATTCTCATCCAGTTTTATGAACAATGTAATTTCCTACACTGGCACGGAACATTCTGCACCAGCCTGGATGCTGCTCTCTAAGATTGCTTGCTCATCACCCAAGCTGGACTACACCAAAATAATAGAGTCCTGGGAGAAAATCAGCAGGTGTGCATGCTTATAATGTAGTTGCTGATAGACACTTAAGATTCTTATAAACAAAGCTCATGTCTTAAGGAAGTGGGCTATTTGGGGGCACCTGGGTGGCTCAGTCGCTAAGCGTCTTCCTTCGGCTCGGGTCGTGATTCCAGGGTGCTGGGATCGAGCCCCAGATTGGGTTCCCTGCCCCGCACTCCCTCTCCCACTTCCCCTGCCTGTGTTCCTTCTCACACTGTGTCTCTCTCTGAAAAAATAAATAAAATCTTTAAAAAGAAAAAAAGGAAGTGGGCTATTCCATAGCTATGCATATACATAGATCTTGTCTTTAAATTCTGGTATAAAAACAAACATGAAATTAAGAATAAGTTTTAAGCTTTCAGTTTACCCTTTGTCCCAGTAATTTAAGTGCCTTAATGCTCCTACAACTTGACTCTTAAACTATGCTACCCTACATTCCTCCAGTATTAACAATCCAGAGACTATTTTGTTGGGAGCAGTTTATTTTGGCTCTGTATTGATATTCTTTATGTCCTTTTCCTAGTCAACAGAATCCCAATTCAAACACCTTAGGACATATTCTGTGTGTTATTGGACATATTGCAAAGCATCTTCCTAAGAGCACCCGGGACAAGGTGACTGGTGAGTGTCTGTTGGAAAATCTTGGAAAGACTTTGTTTCTCACTTTACATGTGTTTTAAGCAATTAAATTTGGAAGGTTTTGACTTTCTTTTTAGATGTGGTCAAGTGTAAGCTGAATGGATTCCAGTGGTCTCTAGAGTTGATCAGCTCAGCTGTTGATACTTTGCAAAGACTATGTAGAGCATCTGCAGAGACACCTGTGGAAGAACAGGTAGGCTACAAAGTCTTCCTGGATATGTTTGTCATTTATTTGTACTTAGACATATTACTCTGTTTTGAAGTTGGTAAAGTGTTCTCTTTGGAGAACCTACAAGAATGGGTAGTCTCTGGTCGCTGGTACCACAACGAAGTTCTTACGGGACAAGCAGTTGACATTCCGCGAGAAGATCTTGGCTACTAATGACACAAGGTTCCCTCAGGAAGTCACCACTTTGGTTCTAGGTACAGGTGTCTTCTAGGAAATTCTAGGATTTCTGATCATTTGAGAGGTCATACTCCTGGGAAATACCTGTTCTGTTACTAAAGGCTATATTACTCTAATACCTCTTCCTATATCATGTCCCCAAAGCTGGTCAGAGCCTACAGCTCCTGTTTTCGGTAGAGCATACACACAAATCCAAACCAGGGTTTTATATGAGACAGAGTCATTACTTCTCTAATATCTATATCAGTTTTTCTAATAAGTTATTTTATTACCATGTATTCTGTTTTTATCATGAAATATACTCCTAGGCAATGCTAGTCATAATGAAAAATTTTAGGACTAGGGTTATTAATACTCATTCTAGAAGTCAAAAGTTAATTTCAATAACTGCTGGAATATTTTTAAGTTTCCCAGAATAAAAATATTTTTGCTTCATTCAGCTACATTCCTATGCTTCCTTTTCTTATATAAGTTCCTTAAAGAAAGTCCTTCCTTGATAAGTTACATCTTCTATTTGTAGTAACAGATATAATAAGAAAGTATATTATAATTTTTTTTCCTTAGGACTGAAAACAGGTTGAAATGTACTTAACTAAAAATGCCCTGTTCTTTCCATGTAAATGGTGTCTGGTGTTTTCCTGGAGTGTACCTTTTGGCTCATCTGGTGAGAGGGATACTTGCTTGTTTGATTTTTCTAGCTGTTTGTCTCTTCATCCAAGAAAAACTTTTAAATAGGGAACACTACCTAAGTAGGGAGCATATTTGAATAGCAGAAAACAGGTCAAAACAAAAAGCTGTTCACGAGGAAAGAATGATGTAGGAAAAAGCGAGGAGAAATGTATATGGCAGATTATGAAATTGTGATGTCTCAGTGGCACACTGCTGATTAATGGCAGAGCCCTGCCTGGAACTAAGGCCTCTGACTGCCTTCCCAGTCTTTTTCTTCACCAGCACTGGCTAGAGGAAGAGTGATCTATAGTACTGGTGGCATTGGGGTCTTACGAAGCCACTGGCTGCTCACTAATGGCCCACAGTTGTTAGCACAGTAAGTTATATCATTGTTAGAGTCTGTGAGGAAGACAGAGTTTCTTCACATTTAAAAATTGAGAACTAGAAGAGAGGTTACCACATTTGAAAAGAGGCCATAGTTGTAGCTTTGCGAACACTGCTTCCCTTGGTAGTGGACACTGGACTGAGGCCCTGAGATTTTCCAGAATCTTAAGATATTCTAAATTTGTATGATCTGGTTGTGTCCCCTAAACAAACTTCTCTTTTCCTTTTCTCTGTAGATGAACATTCTATATTTACTGAGAAAAACAAATTTCCCAAAGAATAGGTAATCAGGATCTAGCTCAACAGTACTGTATATGAAAAGACATAGGTCTTGGGGCATTGTTGCTATCTAAAAGCTTGGTACCGGTTAATAGTGTTTTGTGGCTATAACTGGAAACAATCTGTGAGATTTGGACTCTGTTAATAGAAATAGTGTCTACAATAACACCTCTTTTTTGTATTGATGAAATCTAAGTTGGTGTGTTCTAATTTAACTTTAGTGGCAGCTCCTTAGAGAAATGTTGATAAAATTGAATATATCAATGGGAGAGCAATTTGGTGAGGCAGTTGCAAATCACATTGTATAACGAATAGCTGAGGGACCTGGGTGTGTAGCTGATGAAGGGAAGAATTATGAACTGCCTAGCTAAGTTCAAATATATGAAGGACCTTAAAATGAAAGAAGAATTAGATTTATTTGGCATCAAAGAGAACTGATTTGGACGAATGAGTGGAAATTGTAAGGAGACAAATATTGGCCAGCTTAAGATAAAACATACTGAGGTCTGCCTGAAATGGAGGGACTTGCCTCAGAACACATCCTAAGTCATTGGATGTGTTCACAGAGAAGCTGGAAAACTTGACATGAGTCCCTCCCTGTGTGGAGAGATTAGATGGCCATAACGGTTCTCTTCCAGATTCTGTGATTCCAGAATTTCTAGTCCAACTACTCAGCCCAGTTCTAGGCTGGAGGTCTCACACAAGTTGACCTTTGTCTTCTTGCCAGGATAGAGCAAACAGTTTTCAGAAGTTCTCTTGGACAGCATCACAGCCCAGGCTGTGCAATCTATTAAAATAAGTACAAGTAATTCTATAAAAAGTAATAAAGACAGTCATTTTGAAATGTTTTAGGCCACGTCAAAAACTGAAAACATTTGGGTCACAGTAATAGTTTGCCGCAGTTGCTCAGGTAAACATTGAGCACCATTCTGTGGTAGTGCTGCTGGGCCCTGGGGTGGTGGTTAAAACAGAGTCCCTTCCTAAGGCACCCACAGCATAATAGGGCAAATGCACAAGGAAACAGGTGATTTCAACATATACTGTAATCATTCCTGGGGCTCCTGGGTCAGTTGAGCGTCCCAACTTTTGATTCTGGTTCAGGTCACGATCTCAGGGTTGTGGGATCTAGCCCCAACTTGGGCTCTGCACTCTGTGTGGAGTCTGCTCCTCCCTCTTCCTCTCCCTCTTCCTCTCTCCGCCCCCTCACCCCCACTTGCTCTCTGTCAAATAAATAAAATCTTTTAAAAAAATGAATATAATCATTCCTAAGATAGAAATTTGTGCATAGGGCAACATGGAAATCTTGGAGTGAGCCACTTAGCTCAACTTGGGTGTTTTTGGACTGGCCTCCTAGAGAAAATGTAGTCAAAGAGCTATAGAATGTGACTGAGCTCCTCAGCTGGCATGGAAGTGTTATATACTAGAGATGACAACTACTTGAGGTTATTTTAACTAAGAAGAGATGGAAAGCTTGTCTTTAATGAATACATTTCAAAATGATAGCAACTGTTCTCTTTTATTCTATGTCTTTTTAAAGTATACTATTTGTTATAGTAGTTAATTTGCCATCTACATATGCTAGAAGAATTGTGATATTTTTCTCTATTAATGGAAGAGCACCACTATGATAGATCTCTTATCAGGACATTAGATCTTCCCAGGTATTTGCTTTTTGCTCTTAAAGGGAAAAAGAAAGGTGTGTGTGTGTATGTATCGTGTGTGTATATACTATATATATATATATATATATATATATATATAATATATACACACTGTTCTTTGTGAATTCTGCTTAGTTCTTAAAGGGAAAAAGAAAGGTGTGTGTGTGTGTATGTATCGTGTGTGTATATACTATATATATATATATATAAAGAACAGTATATATATACTGTTCTTTGTGAATTCTGCTTAGTTCTTCTAGCCAGATTGCTGAGAGAGCAGATTAGAAAGCATGATGGCTAAGACTTCTCATGGCTTATGGTTTATGCCTTTGAAGACCATAGAGTTTCTTCTGAGAAAATTGTTTCATGCATAGTCTCATAGATATATGGAATCCTTCAGAGATTACCTTTGATTTGCCACAGGAATTACTGAAACAGATATGTGGGGATATCCTTTCCACCTGTGTACAGTCCCTCTCCGACATAGTTCTGAAGCAAAGTGGACCTGGGAACATGGATGAAAACCTGTTTGTAAGTAATTAACTTTTCTAAAGATAACTTTCTAATATGCATTTCTAATGCTATTAGCAAGAAAAGAATTTTTCTAGCCTAGAGCTTACTGTTTTTTTTTTAGAAGAGTTTTTGTGTTGGTGGTCTATTCATTTCTCTCACGTACTTATTATCTGGGGGAAAAACTTGATGGGATATGCTTCATCCAATTAGAGCCTGTGAGGTACCTAATCCAATAGGGAAAACACAGTATGCACTGTGAAGTAATAAGGTAAGAAAGTAATAAAGGGAGTATGCTCTTTGTCCTTTTGGCTTGTTTGTTTGATGTGTTTTTTAAATTATAATGTGTCTGCTAAGCTGTTTGAATATCAGACTGTAGCACTAGGAAATAGTGCTGAGCAGTTCTGAAGCCATGTCTGTAATACAGCAAAATATTTGAAAATTGAAAATATAAATAATTTTGGAGCAGCAACTGTATAACATGGCACCCTGCCTTAGAAATCGTGTCAGTGCAATTGATTCCTGTTGGCCAGTAAACATGGAGCCAGTTTCCTGATTTGAGTGGCTGATCATCAATAAAACATGCTGTGGTAATTCTGACTCCAGCATCCGTTACTCACTAAAGAAAACTTTTTGATGCCCTTCAGTACAGGCCACCATTTCACCAGAATTGGCCATTTTCTCACCTGTTTGAAAATTAGTAGAGCACTCTCCCCTGTGCTCTCCTCTTTGCCACCTCACAGTTGTACCTAGAGACCGAGGACCATGTTGAGATTTGTGAGAAGAGACCATTTGTGCTGAGGTATTAATATGCAACTTTAGTAATAAAAATATTATCATTAGGAATCCAGACATTTCGGTTCAGAGGGCTGTGATGTGTAATATGGCCCTATCCCAGGGTTTCTACAGAGTCTCATGCCTCTAATTTGTCTGAGCAGTCACTACCCAAACTAAGAAAAATGCTTATTATGGAGATGTTTTGCCCTGTATAATATTGTTTACTTCACTCTTCTTTAAATAGAATTTAAGGGGTGCCTGGGTGGCTCAGTTGGTTGAGGTCTCCGCCTTCGGCTTGGGTCATGGTCTCAGGGTCCTGGGATCAAGCCCCACATTGGACTCTCTGCTCATTGGGGAGCCTGCTTTCCCCCTCTCTCTCTGCCTGCCTCTCTGCCTACTTGTGATCTCTTTCTGTGTCAAATAAATAGATAAAATCTTTGAAAAAATAAAATAAATAGAATTTAAATATTCCTTTAATCATTAAGGCATATATGTTGAGGATTTTTTAAATATACATATTCTTTTTTTTTTTAAGATTTTGTTTATTTATTTGACAGAGATCACAAGTAGGCAGAGAGGCTGGCAGAGAGAGAGGGGGAAGCAGGCTCCCCACTAAGCAGAGAGCCTGATGTGGGTCTCAATCCCAGGACCCTGAGATCATGACCAGAGCCGAAGGCAGAGGCTTTAACTCACTGAGCCACCCAGGCGCCCCTAAATATACATACTCTTGATTTTGGTTCAGATCCTGATCTCAGTGTCATAAAATCGAGCCCCACATTGGGCTCTGCGCTGGGCAGAGCCTGCTTAACACTCTCTCTCTCCTTCTGTCCCTTGCCCTGCTTGCACACACACTCTCTCTAAAATAACTAAATCTTTACAAAAATAAAATAAGCCTTTTACATTTTACTATTTAGCTTCACCCCTGCATTTTTAGGATAAAGTAAAAGCAGTGTTATTAACTATCACGTTGAATGTTCTTCATAAACACACAGTAGTGGCAGCTGTGAAGAAGGCAGAAGTTGCAAGTTTTTGATAGGTATCTAAATAGTAAACTGATCAGGAAAACAGTTTGGAAAAATTTTTTTAAAGATTTTATTTATTTATTTGACAGAGAGATTACAAGTAGGCAGAGACAGAGAGGGGAAGCAGGCTCCCTCCTGAGCAGAGAGTCCAATGCGGGGCTTGATCCCAGCACCCTGAGATCATGAACTGAGCCAAAGGCAGAGGCTTTAACCCACTGAGCCACCCAGGTGCCCCATGGAAATATATTTTAAAATGTAAAACAGTTTTATGCCCTTTAACTCTGGATTACTTCTAAGGAAGTAAAACTGTAGGTATTCTTCAGATGGAATGCAAACAATAGTAAAGGATTAGAAATAATGTAAATGTTTACTAATAGTGAAGTAAATTATGATATCAATAGTTTTTAACATACTTATATGGTCATTAAACATATTTATTATATATAGTTACAAAAAAGGTTGAGTGAATTTTACCATGTAGTGACTGAGTTTTTACAGTGGCTGTATGTTTTTATGGAAAAAAATAGTTAATTTGGGGCACAAAAAAATATTGAAATGCCTTTAGCTAGAGTTAATTTTTCTTTTGCCTTATTTTTACTGCAAAATCAATCTTTTTGCAGGTGAAGTACATTTTTACCTTAGGAGATATAGCGCAGCTTTGTCCAGCCAGAGTGGAGAAGCGAGCATTCCTTCTGATTCAGTCCATTCTAGCTTCTTCTGTTGATGCGGATCATCGTAAGGCACTTGAAATTATCTTCTGCATGCACTGTCTTAAGGCAGGGTTAGCCCTGTACTGTAAATAAGCCCTCTTTTCCTTCCTTGTAGCAACATCATCTCAAGGTAACAGTGAAGCCCCAGTCTTTCAGCCACTCTCCCAAGTCAGAGGCTGTGTCATGCCTTCCGTGATTAGAGCACACGCTATCATTACCTTGGGTAAGCAAGAATAACATGAGGAAAGTATTGCTTGTGCAATCTAGTTCCATGGGTAGCTTTTTGTCTCAAATAAGCCAGCCTTAGTAATGTGTTACATATGCTGCACTCATATTTATTCTAGCTCTTGTGAATTTTGGGGGGACTTCTGATAGGAGCTCCCAGTTCAGAGGCATACCAGAGAGCTGATAATGAGAGCCCTCAGCTGGCAGCTGCCCAGGACAGTCAGATTCAAGACACCCCCGTAGGGAACCTGTGTGTTTTATGTTAATTTATTACAATTATACCTGTTCTTGTTTTTGTATTTTTTTTTAATACTCAAATGTGGCACCACGAAGTCTGTTCATCCAGAACTGTATGCCAGGTACTACACTGATTTCTGGGAATGAAAAAATTAATTTGCAGTTCAGTTCATAAAAGGAGGTAGTTTATTTGATACCTACTAGGACTGGTAGATGAGCTAATTAATAAACATATTTCCCCATGGACTCAAGTTGTGAATCTCAGAAAGACTGACCTCTGTTCTATAAATTTTGTTTTAGTATGCTTGTTTATTTTATACTGGATAAGATTTATGAATTTTTTTGTAATAATGGTTATTTTTCAAAAATCTAAGAATTGTGAATAAGAGCAAAACATTCTCCGGGCTGCAAAAAAAATACAAATGGGGCACCTGGGTGGTGCAGTCATTTAAGCTCCTGACTTTGGCCAGGTCGTGATTTCAGAGTCCTGGGATTGAGCCCCTTGTCGGGCTCCCCGCTCAGCAGGGAGTCTGCTGTCCCACTGTCCCTCTGTCCCACTGCCTGCTTGTGTTCTCTCTCAAATAAATAAAATCTTTGAAAAACTATACAAACAAAACTCAGTAAGAGCCTAACTGTGTCCCCTAACCAGTTCTCCTAACCGTGAATAAGAAATAAAATGAGGTGGTCATTCTTTCCTATTTACCTAGCTTAGATTTCAAATTCATTATTAAACTTTTTGGCTTCAGTGGAATATGTGTATTGGTCATTTTCCCGATGAGTAGCTAATTCTGAAATTCAAATATTACTTTAAAAGGATAGTTTTACTTTAATGAAGGAACATCTCTTAGTATATGTTTCATAAAACCCTGGAAGGGGTGGGGAGACATTATTTTCTTAGGTATTTTGAACTTCCTTATATTTGGTATTCTGAGTTTGCCTGCCTTTGACTTTTTGTTTGTGATTGTTGGCATGGTATTTTAACTTTGATCAAGTAAAATCCATAGCAAGATATATCTGGAGAAAATGTAGATATAGGATTAGAGTTAAGACATCTTAATCTCTTTTGTGATAGGGAAGCTGTGCTTACAGCATGAGGATCTTGCAAAGAAGAGCATTCCGGCCCTTGTGCGAGAGCTGGAAGTGTGTGATGATGTGGCTGTTCGCAACAATGTTGTCATTGTCATGTGTGATCTTTGTATCCGGTACACTGTCATGGTGGACAAGTACATTCCCAATATCTCCATGTGTCTGAAGGATTCAAATCCATTCATCCGAAAGCAAACACTCATCTTGCTTACCAATCTCTTACAGGTATGTGTGAGAACAGGACCTGTCATTTTTCCTTCCACTATTGCTTCTGGTTTCAGGGAATATTTGAGTAACATAAAAAATGTGTTGCTCTGTAGTAGAATCCAAAAATAATCAGCCTTGGCTCTGGTTTAAAATATCACTCTTCTGATGTTCTGCAAGGCTTTTAAACAGATCGTTACTTCCTAATGTTTATTTTGGGTGTTCGTTCAGATATCCTGTCAACCAGTGTGAGGTTTCGTTTTTGTGAGTAAATTCCATGTAGAGAAGAGCACACTCAGTGGATAAGTACTTCTAGTTCTGATTCTGTCATCTCCTTGACTTTGAACAAGTCAGTGTTTCTTGACATAACTTCTTCTCTTGTGAAATGAGGATCATGTTTGCCTTGGCTGCCTCAGAGTTGTTCTGAGAGTCCAATGAGACATTTTAGTATGTGAAAGAACTTAGTGAACTCTGCAGTCTTAGTGAACAGAGCACTCAATATTTTTCTTGCCATCAAGAACATATGTTTAGCCTAAAGTGAGGGAGAAATAATAATTGATCTTTTAAAAAAAGGCATTTAACTAAGATGTTTATTCTCGTATGTTCTATAAACTTTTTTATGTGGTTAGGTACCTGATGAAGGCACCATTGGCACTCTCCATTTTAAAGCTATGTACTTTGAGTTATTTTCCTAAAAGAGTAGATATGATGCTGTTCTACCCAAATATCCCTCCACTTCTCTGTGATTAATAAGTATACGTGCTTTCAAGATGGTTGGGAAGTGAGTGCTAACAGACCGAGCTAATGTGCCACTGACAGACTAAGTAGCTGACAGGTGTGATGTCAAACAAAAGAAAAGTTAACAGTTGGTTTTATGACTGAATGCATTTGGGGTTTGTATATTAAAATTCATCCTTAAACAAGCTGGTTTCTCTTTATACAGGAAGAATTTGTGAAATGGAAGGGTTCTCTCTTCTTTCGATTTGTCAGCACTCTGATAGATTCACACCCGGACATCGCCAGGTAATTCTTTTCCTTATATGTCAGAAAACTGAATGATTTACCTAATTTCTGGTGTGTATTAGTTCTCTTTTCTTTAAAATTGGTTTAGAGTTGAGTTATTTAGAATTTAGTGAGCTTTTGGCAGTAGCCAGAGAATTAGCAGATTTGTAAACTACGTAACAAAGCTTTATTTTGCATATGTTTAAAAAAAAAATCCCTCATCCAATTTGACTGTAACTAATCTCAGCACGACTACACTTGCTAACATTGTTGACTCTCCCTAAAGGAGTAACAAAGAGCAGTATATGAGTTTGTCATAGTAATTTGCATAGAATTTTGGTCATTAACTGTTGACTTAACTATGTTGATTTGTAGGCCAATAAAATGTCGATTTTGGTAGAGTTCATGCTTTCTTATAAGTGCAGAAGTTGTAAGGAAGAAATTCTAGGAATTTTAAGATAATCAAACAATGTGAAATGAGACTATACAAATTACAAGGCGTCTTGGAAATGGATGTTTCTTGAGAATTGGAATTCCTTGGCAAAGGAATTGCTTTGCCATTTGTTAATTCCTATCATTCTATAATGTTTTTGAGGATTTATTTTCAGGAGGTTGAGGAATAATCTTAATAGAATATGTTAACCTTGATTATGTTGCATGAATAATTCTTTTTAAAGCAGTTCTGTAATTGGAAAATAGAATGTTGAATGCCATGGCAAAAGCTACCACAGTTGGGAAAAGGTCTTTATAGAGTTCATTAGCTATAAATAGCTTATAATAATGGTTCTAAATATGATCACCAATGATTTACTCTGGGTTCCATGGAAAAATTTCTGTTCGGTTTTCTTTGGATATAATTTTCCAAGGAAGAATATTTCACATAATAAACTAGTGGAAGGTTAACATTCTAATTAATGCTATCTAGAGTCAGAAATAAAAAGTTGAGACAATTACTTTTTCTTTGTTTATATAACTGAGAAAGGACCAAAATAGCAATGTAATGCCCTCTTACCTTTACTGTGCTACCATAAGACTGGCTGTCACGGCTCTCTCCTCCCTACAACGTATAGCCTGGAGGCAGCTATAATTAGAAGTGTGGGGAGGCTCTCATGTGATGAGCCGGGGAGGTGAGATTGGTTATTTAACCTACTCTGGTTTTACTCACTTTCTCAGCTCCTATACACGTATGTGAACAAGAGTATTGGTCAATGTGTAACATACACAGAACCCATTATAGAGGTGATCAGAGGGGCCCTTAGTGGTTCAGTCAGTTAAAGCCTCTGCCTTCAACTCAGGTCATGATTTCAGGGTCCTGGGATCCAGCCCTGCATTGGGCTCCCTACTCATTGGGGAGCTTGCTTCTCCCTCTGTCTGCTGCTCCCCCTGCTTGTGCTCTCTCTCTCTGTCAAATGAGTAAATAAAATCTTAAAAAAAAAAAAAAGCGACCAGAGCATGAAAAAGAAATTAGAAGGATAGGTAGGTATTTACACTATAATAAGATCATCAGTGCAGTATTTTGATACTTCCCTTTTAAATCTTTACATTTTTTTCCCCATATTCTGTGTTTGTTTAAACCACATGGTTTAAATATGGACCCTGATTTTCAGCTTTGATAAGCTAATGATTACCTTTATTAACTGTAATTTAAATTAGTCTGTTGCCCTATTTTTAGGTTAGGTACCTGATGAAGCCCTGTCTGCTTGCATGAAAAACATTAATTTTTCCATACATTCTGCTAATACAGGTCTTCTAAAGACTACAGTGGCAGAGCCTGTTGCATTTATTTCTGACCCAGGTGAATCTCCTGAAGATTCTGGCATGAGCAAATTTGAATGACATTTTTAATTGGTCATATACACCCACTAAAGTTTATGGTTTGCAAAATTGTATGATATATGATGTATCCAGCTTTCCACACAGATGTTGCGCCTATTGTAGTGCCTTTTCTCAGGTTAGGAACTCTCAGCTGTCCCTAACCTCTCCCTTGCTCTCTTTGAATTGCTCCCCCCTCAAGATGCTCTCTCCCTTCCCCAAAGAAGGAGCCACAGAATCCTGAGAAGATGAATGTGCCCTAACCTACCCCCATGTACCCAGGTCTTATGCATCTGCTGACTGACTCAGCCCTTCCCCCCTTCCCAGACTCCTGGGGGCCTTTCCTACCCCCATCAACATCAGTAAAACCTCCTGTCTGCAGTGGAAGAAAAGAAAAAAACAATTTCCCTATGCCCACTAGGTGGTGTCCTTGTAGTACAGCAGTCATGTAGTACAGCAGTCAGCAGTGATGATTACAGTTGATGATCATCAACTATGATCACCATAGTTGATACTATGGGTGATAGTAACAAGTGGGTTGTTTGGGCTTAACTGGGGAAATGCCACAGAAGTGTCACAAGGCAGGACCAGAGAAGTTCAAGGCAAGAGAGTGACTAAGATAATGGCCATTAAGTTGGAAAATATCTGGCGAGGGTATTTGCTATGGTGAGTACTATGAAATGTGTAAGCCTGATGATTCACAGACCTGTACCCCTGGGGCAAATAATACATTATATGTTAATAAAAAAAAATTGTATTGGCTGCTCTAACAAAAAAAAAGTGAAGACAGAGATTGGTTGGAAGAAGAAGTAATTGAGCATGTCAAGGGGTTAGTGAAGTTGTAGAACAAGTGGAATGGGAAGAGGACGCATCAGAAAGCTGGAAGGATAGGTGCGTGTTGTCATGAAGTAGATTATCTTGTGTCACAAGTGGGTGTTCTGTATGTAGAGACATGGTCCAGGATGGGGCTGCAGAGTAGCTACATGGAATATACATGGGAGGGTCAGTAGAGTTGATGAAATCAGAAAAATAGAAAGTTAGGGGTTAACTGACATTAACTATATGGACATTGAAGATTTTCTGAGAAATTGTCTTAGTTCATTCAGGCAGCTGTAGCAAAATACCACAGACTGGGGGTGCCTGGGTGGCTCAGTCCGTTAGGCCTCTGCCTTCGGCTTGGTTGTAATCCCAGGGTCCTGGCCCCACATCGGGCTCCTTGCTCACCAGGAAGCCTGCTTCTCCAGACTCTCCCTCTGCCTGCTGCTCCCCCTGCTTTACTCTCTCTGTCAAATAAATAAAATAGTAAAACAAACAAACCAAAAAAAAAAACCACACAGACTGAGTAGCTTATAAACAACAGAAATTTATTTCTCACAATTTGGAAGTTAAAAGTCTGAAATTAGGTCGCCAGCATGATTAGGTTCTGGTAAAGGTCGTCTTCCAGATAGCAGGCTTCTTGTGTCTTCACATGGCAAAAGGGACAAGGGTTCTTTCCAGGGCAACTTATAAGGACACTAATCTCATTCAGTAATTCCAAAGACCCAGTCTTCTAATACTGTTTCCTTAGGGGCTAGGTTTCCAACACAGGAATGAGGTTGGTGGGGACACAAACATTTAGACCGTAACAGTGTTGTTAGGATTTGTAATGGAGAAAACTAGGAAGCAGTTACCAAGCAGGGGGGGGGGTGGTGGGGTGTAGCCAGATCCTCAGTAGAGGAGGCTGTTGTTATGTGGGCCAGGTGGAAGAATTCAGCCCTCCCTTCCATCTTACCTATACCTTCTCCAAATAGCTTTTTATTCAGAGCACTTGTGGCAACATATTTTGTGATATATATATATATTATATATCATATCTGACTACCTACTAATTTAATAAGCAGGGGAGGGGCAGAGATTTTGTTTTGTTGGCTGCAGTATCTTCGAGCACCTGAAAGAGAGCTTGAACTAAGGAGACACCCCAGTGAATATTTGGCAAATGAATGAATGAAAATAGTATGGAGGGAAAGTGTGGTCCTCATGCCTTGACTCTGGTGTTTGGGAGAAGCAACAAATGACCTTCCTTTAGAGGGCTGTGGGAAATGGTGTCCCTAGAGGAAAGCCAGCCTTGATTTATGAAGAAGTGTGGAAAAGGTAGACACTTGACTCCTCTTGGAACTGGAGTACAGAGTACGCTCAAGTCAGGGGATGTAAGATCAAAAGAAAAGAAACAGGATGGGATGTGATAGAACTGATGAGAATAGGGCAACAAGGGGGCCTGGATTTGAGGTGTTAGCCAAGGATCACATGGATGGAGGAAATAACTTGCCTCAAATTTCAGATAGAATTTTGGCATAAATGAGTCTGAGATAGACCATGTTGTAGGATAGATTGGGAATAGGAGTCTATGAATAGTGGCCTTTATTGAGCAGATAGATGATTCAGAATAGCATTTGGCATGGGAAGACATCTGAAAAAGTCTGATTTTTATGTTCCTACTAATACTAAACAGTAAGGCTGTTTGAAACCTGGATTTGGGTTCTTAGTAAGAGAGTAATAACTGTTTTATATAAGATTATTATGACTCAGATTTAACTGGTTTTCTTTTTGTGTTCCGTGTAATGTAGTTAATGCTGTGTAAAATGTCTAGACAGTATCCCTGAATTGATGGTGTGATTATGTACGGTTCCTTTTAATTGTCCTAAGGGATGAGAAGAGGTGGGAAAGGCACTGAGTTCTTAGGAAGGTGTCTTTGGAAGTGTTGAAGTTTTCTCTTTTAGGTACCTGAAAAGTGCTGTCCTGTCACTCTAAAAGGAATGCTTCAGGAAGCATTCCTTGGAATGTTAGTTTATTTTAACTTTTCAGCTGACACAAAACAAAACAAAATTCTCTCTCTTCCCGAGTTTATCAAGCTAGAAAGATCGGTGAATTTAATCCAGGTAAGGCTGAAATGTGTCTTTTTAGTCCCAGTAAATGTAACAGCAAGAGGAGTACTGAAGTTATCCATTGACTGTGGTTTCTGGCTTTGCATGATGCAAAGCCCTTTGACTCTGCTTCCAGCCCTAAGCATGTGAATCCTTTGCATAGTTTGTGTACTGTTGAATTTATTTGTATACTTGGTTAAGCCAGTTATTTACTAGGGAGTAGACTGCAGTATCTTGCCCATCAGTTATCTCTACTGGTATATATTATTGACCTAAGTTCTGAGTAGATGAGCATTGGACATCAAGTTGAAACTTACAAATTGAAGCTCAGAGTAGCCCCTCTTCTTGCAGAAGGGTACTGGATTCTGTCTGATCTCATTTTCACATGAATGATTTCAGATATGAGGAGAAAATGCAGGTAGTTGTAAGAACTGCTATGCTATGGTAGGTTAACTGTAATAAAGGAAAATAAAGTCTTGTTTCTAGGGAAATGGTTTTTGTTTACTTATTCATATTCTTCACTCTTGGTCACAGATAGCTTACCAGAGTAACCCTTGTTTATTCTTTTTATTTAATTTTAATTTATTTATTTGACAGAGAGAGAGATCACAAGCAGGCAGAGAGGCAGGCAGAGAGAGGTAGGGAAGCAGGCTCCCTGCTGAGCAGAGAGCCCAATGCGGGGCTCGATTCCAGGACCCTGAGATCATGACCTGAGCCGAAGGCAGAGGCTTAACACACTGAGCCACCCAGCCGCCCCTAGAGTAACCCTTGTTTAGAAAGAACTTCACCTGATGCTGTGACCTTTTTTGCCCTTCAGACAGGTCTACTAAACAGCAGTTTGTGTAGAACATACTGACTGCTCCTAGATCAGCAGGGGCATCTAGCTGGCCTTATGTGAACTTCTCCTCAGGGGATTCCCTTTATGAAATAGAGTTTGGTTGGTTTTATGTTCAGAATTATGTCAGGCTGCTTGCTCCCTTATCTCCTTGGTGAGTGGTCAGAGTGCCGCTATTTACAGTGGATTTTATACCTAGGTTTACTTCAGTCAGGTTTCTGGACCTACCTTCTCTGAGTCGTAATCGATGTGTATGCTTTGAATGCAAAGTGATTTTAATACTAGCCTCAGGAGGACCGTTAGGGGAAGGTGACTGTCCCGCAAGTATTGTGCATCCCAAAACCAAGAATCACTTTGTGTCATCCTCATCTCTGCTCCTCCCTCCTTGAGAGCTGACTGGTGCCCCTGTGTAGGTGGAAATTGCATTTAACTCTGAAATGAAATTAAAACATTGGTCTAGACAGTATAAATGGATCAGAGCCAACCCTGCACCACCCCATGCTGACCCCTGAGCAAACACTCGTGCCTTGGCCTTTTCTCCCCTACTGTATAAATTGTCCAGGGTCTGCAATTGGATAACCTGGCTTTTGTCTATGTACATTTGGCTTTGGAAACCACTAGTGTTTTGCCCTTCAGATCTGTGCATTGTTGGTGATATCTGTGTCTCACTGGGTAGCCTGGTACATGTATATCAGATGCCTCTTCTAGGCTTGGGGGCACAGGAGGAAGGAGAGTGCCTGAGGCATGCTGATGGGTCCAAAGCTCAGTGAGAGTGCTTCACTGTGCTCACCCAAACTTTAAGGCTCATAATTAATCCCAGTTCTTGAAGAAGTCCCAGTTATGAAAATTGGCTTTTGTTCGTTATTGTGGATGGCAAACCTCAAGTTGAAGTAATGGCAGCCAAGTATTCATTTTCAGGTGGTGGTCTGTTGTTGCATCAGCCATGAGGACCACAGAATTCTACCTGAAGAGCAGTTTAGGGTTGGTTGGTTGTTTTCCCGCATTTGAAGTATAGCTGAACAATAAAACTTTGTTAGAATTTTGAAAGAAATCCAGGTAGAAAAAGCCTTTATGGTGACCTTGGATTCAAAAAAGGAGACTGTTGCACAAGGACAGACAAAAGAAGCTAAATTTGTATCTTGCTTTTGGTCTGAATGAAGCTGTATATTGGGATAGACTTCATATCCCTTTCCCTTAATTCATAGTTTCCTCCTGCACCTCAGTGTTCTTGGTGTAATTTTAGAGGCTGTATGCAAACAACAAACGAGTCTCTTTCTCTTTTCTCTCCCCTTCTCTGTAGTTTTGGGGAGTTTTGCCTGGCTCACCTGTTACTGAAGAGGAACCCTGTCATGTTCTTCCAGCACTTCATTGAGTGTATCTTCCACTTCAATAACTATGAGAAGCATGAGAAGTATAACAAATTCCCCCAGTCAGAGAGGTTAGTGGCGCTCTCTGGAAGGGCTGGGCAAAGAGTAGGAGGTGGGCAGCCACTCTGTACAAGTGGTAAGGCACAGACCCCAGCCCCAGCGCTCCTTGTGGCAGGCCTGCCCTCTCTGGGCAAGGTGACCGAGACAGTTCACCCTGTGATAGCGTCCTGAGGGAAGTGCCTCCAGGAAGCACCTCTCATTTGTGCACTTATGCCTTTGAGTAGACAGCTTTTAGGATGCTGCAAACTGCTGTTGAAATTAACATCCTTGTACCCTTGCCTGTGTGAAGTGGTAAAATTGTCCTGTTTCACCTAGAGAGAAGCGGCTATTTTCACTGAAGGGAAAGACAAACAAGCAGAAACGAATGAAAATCTACAAGTTTCTTCTGGAACACTTCACAGATGAACAGCGATTCAATATCACTTCCAAAATCTGTCTTAGTATTTTGGGTAGGCCTGATGTGTTTGGGATAAAATGTATATTTAAAATGAAATGTCCTGTGGCAAATAGCTCAGCAGATCTGTAGCAAATGAGACCCTGATATTATGGGAAGACCCCATTTTTTTCATTCTTTAACATCACCTGTGCCCATGCAGACCCCCACTCGAAGCCAAGATGAGCCCTCCTAGCTCTGTGGGATACCATTTCTCCCTGGGGCTGGACTATTTCTCAGAAGCTGATCTTTTGTGCTCTTCTCTCAGCATCCTTTGCTGACGGCATCCTGCCCCTAGACATGGAAGCCAGTGAATTGCTCTCAGATACATTTGAGGTCCTCAGCTCAAAGGAGATCAAGCTTTTGGCCATGAGATCTAAAGCAGATAAGGACCTCCTAATGGAAGAAGATGACACAGCCTTGGCCAGTGCAGTCATGCAGGAAGCTCAGAAGAGGCTCATCTCACAAGTGAGTATGTCTTTCCATAAATGGGCTTGCTTATACCCCTGTGCTCCTCCGTCCACCCCAAGTACTGGTGGTCTGCCTCAGATCAGGATTTTATTCTCACCCATGGCCTTAACACTCACCCCAGTGATGACAACTCTGCCTCTGTTTCTAGCTCCACCTTCTCTCGTGGCCTGAGCCCATCCCACTTGTCTGCTTGGATGTGCCACAGGCATCTCAGACTTCCTCGTCAAAACTGAGTACTCCTCTCTTCTTCCTCTTCGTCTCTTCTCTCACAGTCTTTATTGTGGGGAAGCAAGCCATTATCTACCAAGTTGTCCACAAGGGAACCCAGTACTACCCCAGTCTGGAGTCTGGCATGCCAGGCACATGCTTCCTTTGGCCAGAGTATGCAAATTGGGATCACACTGATTTAGAGTGGTACTTAATTGCCATAATCCTCACCAGGGCCTGGTTCTTAAACTAGCCTCAATCACTAGGTTGTATTTCACTTGAGTCTGGAAAGCTTTGGACCCTAAAGAAATAGACTTTGATACCGTCCAGTGTGTCCTTAGATGCTGTCCATTTTATCTCACAAACCCATCTCTCACAGTCATTCTGCACTTATTTAAACTGTTGCTGTTCCTGGTGGTTTCCTCACTCAGCACCCTTTGTGTCTCTAGTTTCTTTCTGGTCCAGGCTGTGTACCACCTTGCTGCCACAGCAGTCTTTCTTAAGGACAAATTTGATCATTTTATTCTCTTGCTTAAAAGAGACTAGAGGAAGATTGGCTGCAGAGAGCAATAGGGAACTTCAGTGTGATGGATTACAGGTGATTACGAAGACTGTGGTGTTGGTTACTTACTATACTGTTGTCAGATGCATCAAACTGTTCACTTAACATGGGTAAATCTTACTGCATAAAATTTTATACCTCACTGCTGCTACCTTTAGTCTGTAGTTCGGTGGCTTCCTATCATCTTCTGAATAATCCTTATTCTTCTCCCAGGCACATGGAGCTCTTGGGTGTCCATACTGCCCCTGCGCCTCTTGTCTCCATGCTCTCCTCCCTGACTTCTCCATTCCAGGTCCCTGTTGGTTCCTCAAGTGGGAGGTGTGCGCTTCTGCTGTTTTGCCTTTGTACACTGTCTGCCCACAGGGCCTCTCCCACCCTGTCCTCGTTTCCTGCCGCCAAATTCCTACATCTTTTCAAAAGATGCACCTGCCTCCGTAGGCATCCCTCTTCTATAAGTTGCTCACCATCCTGCCACTTGTCACACCATGCCACACATCATAACACACAGTCTGGTCTAGAAGTAGCTTGAAGGCAAGAATTCTTGGCTTCATTTTTATATCCCCAGAGGTTAGCTTTGTGTCTGGTACAGAGAAGGCATTTGATGGTATTTATTGAGTTGAATGCTTTAAGCCACATTTTAAGACTATCCCCATACTTACCATCTGCTCAGACTCATATTTATTAAAATGTTTATTTCTCTCCCGATTGACCTTCTATTTCAGGAACTGATAAGCCTTTTTAGAAATGATTTACCAGCAAGCAACATATACTAGTGACTTTAAATAAGAAGAAAAAGAATACTTTCCAAATTCAGAAGGATAAATCTCTCTACATATGTGGGCTACTATAATGATTATTTTTAATTCTAAGAGATTTATTAGAAAATATCTATGGCTAGTGATGATTCATGGTTAAGAATATGAAGGCTTGATCCAATCAGGTACTATATAAATACATAAACTTTTCTAAATGTGTGCGAAGTTATACACACAAAAAAAGAGAAATACAACACTGACTCTTTTGTGCTTAGACATTCTCAACCATTTGTCATTTCACAGCAGGAATACAAAATTTCCCTTTTGGATAGCTAGAAGTGAACTCATTTTCATTCCAAAAGGGGGATGCTGAGTGGAGGAATTGATTGGATCCGAGATGGGTTTGTGTGGAGGTTTAGAGCTTGTTGTCAAGTTATTTGGCCTATTTCTAATTCCTGTTTCTTGTTTGGAAAGTAAGAATAGCGTTCATCTCCATCCTACTTCACAAAGCCTTCTTCTGTGTGTTTTGAGGTAATGCTTATAAAGTCTCCAGGACAAAGGTGCTGAGTTCCCAGCATCATAATAAAAGATAAACAAGAAGCCTTTGCAGTACTATAGCTTGGCTGTGTGGAATTAGCTAGGTGAGGGAGAAGCCTTTGTCTCAGAACTTTATCCATCTAAAACATGCCTTTGTTTGTGTTACTACAGGTTCAGAAGAAGAATTTCATAGAAAATATTATTCCAATTATCATCTCCCTGAAGACTGTGCTAGAGAAAAATAAGATCCCAGCTTTGCGGGAACTCATGACCTATCTCAGGGTAAAAGATGACCTTGTGCTTTGTGGTCACTGTCTCCTGCCTCTAGCTCATTACTCAGGATCTGTCATGGTTACAATGGTGCAGTTGGTCGGTGAACGCAGGAACTCAAAATGCTACAAAACCAGCTCTACATTTTTTTTAGAATTAGACCAGCCAAACAGGCCTTTGACTGTTGGGGAGAACAGAGAGAGTGTTTGACTATAGGTTCCACAGAAGCTAGGTCTTGCCTTTTTGGTGCTGTTGAGTTTATGAAGAGCTGACTCACCGTGCTGAGCCTGTGTGTCCTTGATGCCAGTTTGGAGATTAATTTTTGAAGGCTTTCCCAACTGGGGTCAAATACAAAGGCTTCATCTTAGTTCATTCTGGTGAGGGATAAAGTGAAATTGGGCATCATGTTCAATTTGGGGATGTTTACCTTTAACACCTTTAACACTTTAAAGGTGTTAACCTTTAATACTGCCTCCACATCAGGAAATAACAGTGGGTCTTGGGGCGCACTGATGGGGGCTGGGCCACCATCACTGGTGGGTTCTGAGGCCACGAAAAGTCGTGGTCTAAGCACCCAAAATATGTAGACTTGCTGTGCAGACATAAATGAGGCCCCGACCTTTCCGGCAAAATTTTTCAATCAGAAATAAATGGAACTTTTTTTTGTTTCTGTTTACACTATGCTATTTTATTCCTAAAGAAATGCTAAAAATTTTTTTCCAGTAAGGGCTACAACCAAATTACATTTAATGTAAGTTCTTCAAATAGCTCTTTAAACTAGAGGAAGTTAAGGTAGGAAAGACAGGCTAATTGTGTGGGGAAAAAATGAGAACTTCCAGTTATTCTTATACTTTTATTTTTTATTGCCCTGACTGTTTTAAAGCTCTGAGAGGAAAAAAAGAGTTTAGATCCTCAGTAAACTACTTAAAGGCTTACAAACAATAAGTCCATCCCCTGTTTCTGAGCACATGCCTGGAGGATGGCCACACGGCTGCCTTATTTGAGCAGCACAGTGCTTGTTCATTGGCAGCCTTTGTGAAAGCAGCTCCAGCCGGTCTGTCCCCCAGCCTGTGCAGCCCTCTCTTCACGGTCACTGGAAGGGTTCATAAATTTCCTATCCTTTACTGGGACTTCCCTCGCAGGTGGGGCTGTGATAAATCATCTCGTAATAGTGTTAGATGAAATGGTTTCTTCCTCTTAGCAAAGAGGCCTTGTCCCTGGCAGCTCCCTGTAAGACCTGAGAATGTTCTTAGCCTCATACGGTAAAAGCTCTTCTGTCCTGCTTCCAGAGGAAGACACAACGATGGGATTAGAGCCATAGTTGTAATTCTCTGACAAAGCTAGTGTAGACAGATGAGCAACTTTTAGACTGCACAGCTTCCTGTAACTTGCTCCAGAGGCCTTGTCAGAGCCAGGACAGTGCGAGGTATCACCCGCCCGTCTAACCTCTGACTTGAATTGCTAAGGGGCCTGCCTCAGTGATACTACAGGAGCCTTTAAACTGGTGGTGACCCAGAGCTAAGCCCGACCACCTAGCTACATCACTATCTCCATCCCCGCCTTCAGGAATGGAAAGGGGGTAGCTTATCATTGACAGTTCTATGCCCTGGTATAAGACCTGCTTGAGGCTCAGATTGTATGTCCTTTCTTCCTCATCATGAACCTGGGAAACTGCCTGTTGAATGGTGAATAGACAGGACGCTCCCTAAGAGATCAGAACTGATAGTTAATCTTTCAAGTCATGCATACTGGCTTCTGTGGTCAATATGAGTGCAGTTGGCATTTCCCAGGAAAATAACATCGTGTTACTTGTTGTTTGATGTACTAGAAATAAGTCTGCTCTCAACAAAACACATCTCATTATTCTGTTAATATTTATCAGGTTGTGTTGCAGAGCTTTTGTATTTATTCAAGAAAACACTAAAAGATGCCTCTGGGTCCATTTTAGGAGGTGATGCAGGATTACCGCGATGAAATTAAGGATTTCTTTGCATTAGACAAGCAGCTGGCATCAGAACTCGAGTACGACATCAAGAAGTACAACGAGCAGCTAGCTCAGGAGCAGGAGCTGACGAGACAAGCAGATGTGAGTGGGGTGGCTTACAGGGCCAGGGGGATACAAAGAGTACAAGTAGGGGGTGACCCTCCTCTCCAGTCTGCCCTCCACTGCCAGCTTTCCCAGTGCTTCTTGAAACCCACAGAGGAGCCAAGGTTGGTTGGAATGAGACCTTTTGGGTTGCTGGTTGTGGACTGCTGTGTGTTCCTTTGCCACGGGTGTCACACAGATCTCAGTCAGGGAGGCTTCCCTTCCCTCACCGCCAGGCCTCATGAACTTGTCTGGAAAGTCATCATAGTAATACTTGGGGGCTGTGTGTGAATGCGGAGAAAGCAAGCTGGTGGTCGGGTTATTTAATCTGTGATTCTAGTGCTCATAGCTAACTAGATCCCTCTAGTTGTCTCAGTTTATGGTCCTGCTCCCCGTGTGTCCCTGTTTTGGGCAGAATGTTGCTTGGGGTATTTCTAGTGAGCTCTCATTCACTTCCAGCCAAAGTGTGCTCATTTCTCTGAGAAATCCAGATAAATCTGCTGCATTAAAAACTGATGAAGGCAGGGGCGCCTGGGTGGTTCAGTGGGTTAAAACCTCTGCCTTCAGCTCAGGTCATGATCTCAGGGTCCTGGGATCAAGCCCTGCTTCGGGCTCTCTGCTCATCAAGGACCTGCTTCCCCCTCTCTCTGCCTGCCTCTCTGCCTACTTGTGATCTCTCTCTCTGTCAAACAAATAAATAAAATCTTAAAAAAAAAAAAAACTGATGAAGGCAAACAAACTTAATCCTTTTTCTCTTTAATGCCATAACATCTGCTATAACTTTCTGAAGAGAAAGTTCTACTTGCCCAGGGCTGACGTGGTTTTAAAATAAATTACTTCTCAACTTGCTCAGGGCATGTAAAGTTTCCACTAAAAAAAAAAAAAAGTGTCAGTAGGTAAATAGTGTTTATTTCTCTTCTCTGACAGGTTGCCCTGAGTTTAGAAGTAATGCCAGCTTTTGCTGGCCAGGAAGATGCCACTGTGCCTACTGCTGCGAGCCAGCCCTCAACACCCAGGGCAGTTGCTGGCCAAGCACCGCCTTTGTCTCCTTCCCTTGAGGCTGGGCTATTGAAGAGGTTCATGCCCAAAGGCAGGTATGGAGCTGGTGCATAAGGAACGGGGCTGACTGCCTTTCACCACATTCTCCGTGGCGTCTGTGCCTTCCCCACTGGCATTTCACAAACACCTCCTCCAGGCTCCTCTCCTTCAGATTTGCAATGAGTGTGGATGAGGGCGCACACCAGAGGCAGAGGGCAGTGACTCCAGCGTTTTTACCCTCCTCCTCTCTGCACGTCTGTGGCATGTTTTCCTCCACAGGCCCATGTCCCTGAGCACCATCGCAATCCTGAATTCTGTCAAGAAAGCCGTGGAGTCCAGTAGCAGGCACCGGAGTCGGAGCACAGGAGTGTTGCCATTCCCATTAAGCTCCCAAAGCCTGGACAAAATGTGCCATCGTGGTAAGTCTCAAGTCCCAGGTGGCTCCAGGGGTCTGAAAGGAGTGCTGGGTTTTGTACTTCAGACACAGTTAAGGATACAGATGAAAACACAGAACAGGCCTCCCTCTTATCCTTTTTTAAATAATTTCTATTTTCTTATCTTTAAAAAACAGTTTTGGGGATTTGGGATTCTGGGTAAGAAGAGATTTAGAAAAGAGAGTGAAACTCTCCCATTAGCAGCAAAAGTGTTCATTTTTCCTGTCTTTCTACTCCCCACACACATGCGTTTGGCCTTATTTATAAAGTTGTAATCTTAGTGAGCATTTTTGGTTTGTAATCTACTTCCTTACACATACTGACAATAATAGTGAACATTTGCCCATGAACTTTTCTAACTTTTATCCCTTTGGCTTCGTAGCATTCTATCTTGTGGAAGTACTGAAACCTATTTACTATTATCCTCTTCTTGGAAATAAAGGTCTTTTTCAGTTTTTTGAAGTAATGTCACAATACAGTATATAATCTAGGATTGATTCCCAGCACTCAGAGACCATGAATATTTCTAAAGCCTTTGATAGTGTCAGGTTGCCTTCTATAATTCACTGCAATTATATGTTGGTGGGAGCCAGTGGTGCACCAGTGTCTTGTTCTCCTACTTAGAAACATTGGTCTAACAATTTCCCATCTTCTTTGCCAGGCTTTATAGATCAAAACTGGTGATGGTTTTAATTTCCTTTTCTTTGAATCGAGTGAAAATGGACATTGTTTCTCATGTTTATCATTTTTTTGATATCTTTTTGAATTACTTCATTATAAGAACACTTTATTTGGGGTATTGACTTTTATCATAGATCTTGCTAATTGTGTTGGGGTTTTTTTGGACAGCTAAAACTTGCCTGTTTTATTCTAGCGACCTCCTACAGCCTGGAGCAGGAGTCCAGTGGAGCTGTGGACCACGTAACTAAACGAGCGATCAGTACTCCTGAGAGTAAGTACCCCTGTGACAAGCTAGCTTCTGCTAAGTCCCTCCTCTGCCACTGTGTGTCTGCGGAAACTGCAATAAGACTCCTCCTCTTGAAAGAGAGGTCTTGTACTAGATGAAGGCGTTCCTGGTGGTTAACAACATTGTGGTGCCTTGTCACATGGTATCTCATGATAATTATAACTCAGCAGCCTGGGCACTAGCTGAATGTTGGTCAAGCACTCTTCTAAGTGCTTTCACATGCATGAACTCAGTCAAACTCCGTGAGGTTCCCTGTTTGACAGACAGGGAGGCTGAGGCACAGCTTCCCTTGGCAAGTGCTGTGCTTCCCATTCTAGAGCCAGCACTTGGGTGCTCCTGCCTGCCTTGGGCAGCCTTGTTTTGTAGCTGTCACATGTCGATGCTGGCCTGCACCGTGTATGTCATCGAGGCCAGCTCTGGAGCCAGCTGAGCCTTCGGGTTCAGTGGCCTATTGAGGACCCACCACCAGCTGTGCCGAGAGCCTCTGTCTTCTCACTCCCATTGGGTGGTTTTTCTAATCTTCTTTTACTTCCTGTTATTTCAAAGTCAAGGTGAGTTAGAAGCATAGAGGATTTTTTCCTGTTACCTTGTTTTATAACTTCTTACTGTCCATGGCGTGTCTCAGTGTGCCTCCTGCCCGTTCCCTCCCCGCCTCCCCCTTCCTCTCCCCGCCACCCCTGGGCTGGGTTCTCAGGGCCCTGCATACACCTGTTCTTGCCTGCCACGGGGCATTCATGTGCCAGGTCCTCACCTACAACTTCCCTTTCCCTGGTGTTCACCACTTCACTCTCTAGCAGCAGCCTTCCCTGACCCTGCAGATGAGATGAGGTGCCCCCCTCCTAGCACTCTGGCCTCCTCAGCAGTACTCACCACACCTCCAGACACAGGGGACCCTCGGACAGCATGGGTTTGAACTGCATGGGTCCTCTTATGTGCAGATGGTTTACAGTGCAGCACCATAGATTGTCTTAGTAACATTTGTGTTTGTCTTAATAGCATTTTCTGTTCTTCAGCTTACTTTATTGTAAGAATACAGTATGCGATGTATGTAACATACAAAATATATATTGACTATTGATATTACTGGTAAGGCTTCCTTCTGGTGAACAGTAGGCTATTGATAGTTAACTTTGGGGCAGTTAAAAGTTATACACAGATTTTTGGCTGTTGGCAGGAGTTGGTAGCTCCAACTCCCATGTTGTTCGGGTCAGCTGTACTACTTCATCCGTCTTTGCAGTTAGTTTATAAGCTGTTTTACTCTTCACTGTACCCACTGGGCCTGCCATAGTGCCTGGAACATGGGAAGAGTGAAATAGATGTTAGTGAGTTAAGCGATGGGACGAATGGCAGAGCTGGGACTGGAAGTCAGGTCTCCTGATTGCAGTTCCTGTATCCTTCTACAGCCTTAGCTCTCTCAGTGCTGCTCTTGGGCATGACTGCAAGGTGAAGCTTCCAACTCTCTTTGGTTATGGTGCAGCCCAGGAGCAAGCCGTTCATTCACAACAACGTTCAGTCAGTACAAATTGTTGTATGTTCAGTCAGTACAAATGTACTAAGTGCCTAGTGTGTTGTCTAGTTGCTGGGCAGTTCTGTGACCTGCGATGCTGTGATCTGTTAGAGTATTTACTGGGTTGTAGAGAATGTCCATCAAGTCCTCCTTTTAAGGGAGATTAACGGATGAACAGAATTCCTACCCCACATCTCCTCATATGACAACTGAATCGTGACTGCTTTTATCATTAAAAGCCATAATTTGGGCTTCCTGTACATTGAACAGGTGTAATATTATATATGTGAAAAATTCAACCTCTTTGAAACAGACAAATTTTTTTATGTTCTTTGTTCCTGGTTCAGAGGAACTGTGTGCTTCTATTTTGGCATTAGGAGCCATATGCTGCAGAAATGGGGCAAATGCATCTCATTTTAGTTTTTCTCATCCTCAGGAGTCCCTGATTCTAGTCTTTGGTTGGTTTCCTAGCAGCCTGAGTTCCTCAGCAGTGAAGCCTGGTGTGCTGCATTAATACTGTTTGAATGTGCATGCATGGAGCCGTCTTTGCACTGAAAATAAGACTGTCAGGTGTCCCCAGGTCAACAGAGTACTTTTTGTCTCTCTGGGCTCTTGAATATAAAATTCGTGGCCATCTCTCCTTATTCTGACCCCAGAAGGAATGCTCGAAGAAGGGTCTCCTATTAGCTCTCCTTCCTGGGAGAATTATCAGATCATATAAAAACACTCAGTTCTGTTTTCTCTGTTGTTTGTAAATACACATTCTGTTGACGACTCTTAGGTGGAGTGACTGTCAGGAAGTGGTCTCTATGAAGGCAGGAGGAAAAATGCTTTCCAATTCCACTATTCTGGCACACCGGTGGTAGTCAGCATGAGCAAAGTGGCTTTGCTAAATGGAAATGAGTCCTTTTTAGGGCTAGATCTTAACTGAAAATCCATGCAGTTCAGCACATCCCTCTTACTGTTGTCATTCAGGCAGCAGAGATGCTCCTGCCTTTGGTTGTAAGTGCTTACAAAGTGCACAGGGGATCTGAGAGCTACTGTATAGCTGCCTTTGCCAAGGTTGGAGACCTATTACCTGGATGTGCTCAGGCTTCCAACTGGAAAAGGAATGTATACATAAGGAAGGGGAGTTTGAATTACAGCACAAGCAGAGACCTCCCAGAAACAGGAATAAGCACAACTGAGCTATTTGAGTGGCAGCATGATAAAAATACTGGTCTCTTAGTTAACGTAGCTTAAGTTGTTCACGGGCACATAGCGCTGCAGCTGCACTGTGGACTTTAAAATGGACTAGAAAGATCTAATCAGTACTCCTAAGGCGGCTACCATGTAGGGCAGAAGGTTTACAGCACGTGGTTCTCGGGAGGCTCTGACAGAAGAGTTGAGCCTTGTTCTGTTCCTGACAAGTGTGCTGATAGCTCATGCAGAGCGGTACAGGACACAAAGTACGGAGGAAGTCCCTGGGAGAGGCATCGCCTCCCGGGTCTCAAAGGACTGGCATGGTAATCAGATGAGGGAGGCCCTCCAGGCAGAACTGCATGCCCAGACCAGGGCCAGGAAGAGAACACTGATGATCGGACATGGTGGCCTGCAGCATGGGAGTGCAGCAGGCGGGTTCCTAATGGCGGCTGGGGGCCAGTTTACACAAAGGTGGTTCTGTCCAGCTCAGAGGCTGGATTTTAGGCCTTCCCCTAGAACACTGAGCTGGCAGGACCCTTAAGCAGAGCAGTCATCTCACCACATGTTTAAACTTAACTCTAGTGACATAGGGAGTAACAGCTAATAAATTACAGTAATAGTTAACCTTTATTCAGCACTTACCTTGTCCCAAGTCCCGTGTTAAGGACTTAACATAAATAATCTCATTTAATCCCTGCAACTCCCCTGAGGTAGGTACATCTATATTCCATTTTGGAGCTAAAGAAACTTGAGGTTTTTAGAGTAGTTCACACAGCTGGTAAGACCCCAAGCCAGTATTCAAATCAAGTCTGATTCAGGTCTGTTCCTATACTCTCCTCCCTGCCTCCTAGGGAGCAGAACAAACTGAAAGAAGAGGAGGCCATGGGTGGAGACCACTGTGCTAAGTCAGGGTGAGAGGAGTGGACATCAAGTGAGGAGGAGAGGAGGCAACGGGAGGAGGAGGAGATAGGAGGAAGGCGAATGTAACCGGTTAGTGATTAGGTGTGGAGGAGGAGCCTCTCCTGCCTGACAGTTCTGGTTTGGACAGTCCATTGATAGGAGATTCAGTAGGAATGTGCTGAGAAGTGGGGGTAACAAGGTGGCCAAGTGTCTTCAGGGAGTGTAGTGAGGGACAGTAGGAAATGCAGGACTCGGAGAGAGGCTGGAGCTGGATGGTGTTGGGGGTCACTGGTGTGTTGGCAGTGACTGGAGACCTGGAGGGGATGAGAAGCCAGAGGCAGTAGGCCGTGGGTATGCAGGGGCCACAAAGCCGTCTGAGGGAGTGGTCAGAGGAGGAGGGAGCCAGGAGACCATGGATAGGATGAGCATCCAGGACAGAGTCTCCAACCTGAGTCCCACAAAAAGGTTAAATTGAGGCCTGACAGGGCCCCTGGATTTGGATTTGACAGTACTTAGGGACTGATACAAGTGACTGAGTAAAACTATAGCAGAAGCTCCATGACTGACCTTGCTTAATGTAAGTCTGTCTCCTACTGGCTTTTCATTAATGGTGTTGTTTTCCCCATATTTACCCAGGGACCATCAATGATGTCACATTTGGAGCAGGAGTCAGCTACATAGGCACACCACGGACACCTTCTTCAGTCAAAGGCAAGTTCCTTTCCTGTCAGATGCATTAGCCACTTTTGAGTTCTGGGAAGTCTGAATTTGTTTGTGTCTGACTCCTTTTCAGAGAAAATTGAAGCCCAGTGTCAAGGAAATGACATTTTATGTTTATCGCTTCCTGATAAACCGTAAGTTTTACCAAGAGTTCCTTTTGAGGTAAATGTTTGTGTCAGGGTTTTATCTTTAGTTCCAGAATGATTGTCTTTCCTTTCCCTAGGCCTCCACAGCCTCAGCAGTGGAATGTGAAGTCCCCAGCCAGAAATAAAGATAACCCAGCCCCTAGCAGGAGGTCACTCCGAAAGACCCCCCTGAAAACAGCCAACTGAAACAGTCATTCAGGAGTATCCGGGAGGCAAGAACCCTAAGGACATGTTGTCTCCTCCCTGTGGAAAGGCAGAGTCCACCTCCCTTACCCCCCAGTGAGAGAAAGACTTACTGTGTGATACCAGAGTTTTTTCTTGTGACTCCAGTACTCTTAACTGTTCATCTGTGTGGCCCGCCAACCTTTTACATTTCTCTTTATGCACTATGTGGTTTAAAAAAAAAAAATTATAAAATAATAGAGAACTGACTTAGCTATTTAATATTCTAATATTCTAATTTTATTCCATTTGAAAGTATCAGGTTCATTCTGATAAAGCATACTCTGGTCTTTAAGGAATACAACAGATCAGCTTTCTTTTATAGAAATGAAGGCTTCGATACATGGTTGGAATTCCCTACAGTACAGTAGTTTCCTGTATCTAATGATGAAATTTTCATTGTAATTAATTTTTTTATTATTTATAAATTGCAGGTTTTTAAAGTGTACAGCTTTATAAAATGAAATAATAAAGGTTAAGCATAAATGCAGCCTTCTGGTATTTAATAGAGTATTTCTGCTTTTAGAACAGGGCTTTTACTGGTAGTCATTTTAATTTACAGTAGGTGTTTAAGAATAATAAAACCCTCCCAGCCTCAAGAACTGTGAGAAATAAATGTGTGTTGTTTAAAAAAAAGAAAGAATAAAACCCAACTTTCCTTTTAGGAAAAAAAATGACTCCTTTTGTCTTTAAGGTTCAGCTCATCTGTCCCTCTGCCTCTGCCCCTTGACAGAAGCTATCTGTGTCCTAACAGCACACATCCTTCTTCAAATGTAAACATGGGCCTGCTCCTGAAAGTTCACCTACGTGTGGCATGCACTAATGCTGGTTTGTGTTAACAGTCCACAAAGACTGCTCCCATGAAGGGGGAAGGGCTTTGGTGTTTCCTGCTGATACCTTTGGGTAACCTTAAAATACGTGTACATTCATGTTTTGTCCAAGAGTGACCAGGAAAAAATTCAGTCAGTTCACTTTTTAATCCCAGTACTACAGAAGCAAAAATACAGGGTTACTGTGTTAATATGTTTTTGGTATAAATGTGGTAGTTGGATTTGAGGGGTAGAATGTCGTTGTGCATTGTGTCTATTCTGCAGTTCTCCCATATATGAATGTTGACACACACGGACATGTCATTGGCAGAGAGTCACAAAGCTGTCTTTGAGTAATGACAGTTATCTCCAAATCAAGTAGATAGTAACTGATGGCAGCCTCTCTTTAAATCTGGGATTGTGCCATTTAAGTGTACCTGCCTAACAAAATGCTAGGAAAATGAGGTAAACTTAACATAAGAGGAGAAATAACGAGGCAAAGTTGATTTTTTTTTTTAAAAGCTTTTATAAATGAGGTTTAACAAATACCAACTTATAGGTGTGTTAGTACAAGTCTGCAACATCTATGTACAACAACAACCACACCAGAAGCCACAGTAGCCTTATATAAACTTCGAGTCTTCAGTCACATTCACATCTTAAAAACACATGAATGTTGCTTTTCTGTTTACATTTTTACAATATTAGGCAACAACTTCCCGGACTCCCTACTCACTTCTCTGTCAGACCCAGTTCACATTGGCACTAGGATAGGAAGTGTTAAGGTCATAAGGGAGTCGATAAGGCCGTCCTATCACTAGGACAACCAAGATGTCAGTTAGAGTGTTGCTCCCCCACCATTAAGACAACGGGGACACTATCCCTTTCTACCAAGGAGGGGGATGAAGGTGAAGGGATATCTTAAGTCTAAAGCATTCAAGACACAAATGCAAAAGAAGATGGGTACCATTAAGCAATTATGAAGAGTTGCTCACCACTTCTGCCAAATACCCCATGGCAGAGTATTCACAGAACTTAAAAATGAAAAGTCAACAGAAGTCTCAAGTATTCAATTAAAAAAAAAACACCCTCCAAGTATAAAAAATTAAGACACTGGAAGTTTAATCCCAAGATGACTATATCCTTCTACATAAAAAACCATCCTTGAAGCATACTGGAGGCGCTGGAACTGGAGGCGCTCTTCTGAGAAGCTCCCTCTTCAAACAACTTCCCGTCATGAGTTTAACACAGCAATGTATCTAAGGCGAAGAACATCTGCTCTTGAAGAACAAAGGCTTTTGCATGATGTTTCTAACGTCCCACACCCAGTGAGCAGCAGTGTCTTGGGTAGATAAAGACTTTAAAATAAAAATCAGAAAACGGCCTTTGATTCAGGCATTTTGCTTTCCTCACCATCAGGCTTTTTGCTGTGGCTGCACTACCTGATGTTCTTCAAAGGGCTGGCCTCCCCGCCAAAACATAATGGGTTTATTGTGAAGTGAGACACAATCTGTGGTATCTCTGTGCTTCATAGCAAAGAGGAAGAGTGGAATTCATTTTCTTAAAAAACATTATTGTAGTTTTCAGAACTGCCTTTGGCCCCAGACAGTCTCATGAACTACAGAAATAAGTAAAATGAATTTTAAAACCAAACAGCAGAGGCTGCTTTGTTTCAGGAGCCATCCACAAACAAAAAGAGCTCTATCATAGGGGACCCAAAGGCTGGGATACCACAGGGAAGACACCCACCCTTCTTGAAATGTCCACCTTACAACTGTCCAACACTATAAAGCTAATCAGCACACAAAGCCATTGTCAGGCCAATAAAGATGCAGTGCACATGCTGGCTAGCCTTCGAAGTTAGTAGCCAGTATCGACTTAGAGTGGGGCACAGGACTCAAGCCCTGGGGGGTTCATTAACATGGTTTCACAGGTATATCCAAGCACTTCTGGGTGGTCTCTGGGCTTAGGTAGTCTGAGTAATCTAGGAAGAGATGGTTCAAAGCCAACCTTAGAGCTCCTTACATTTTCTTTTGGAGAGATGCAAACAGATTTTGACACTATTCAACTGGATTTTTTTAAAGGTTTCCTAAGTAACAATAGTCTGATGTACTATTGTACATCAGAGAATGTAAGTTCTCTTGTGAAAAATGCTGAAACTTATGTGGGAAAAAGGAATGTTCCAGTAAGCTTCCTCGAGAGGATTTTTTGGGGTTAAAATACTCTTTCATTATTGGTATTTTCCAATTTAATACTAGTAGCTTGGAACTCCTACCTTAAGTTGAATTTTTTTTTAAAAAAATAGGTATTTAACACTGTATGACAACATATTTACAGTTTAAATAGAAATTTTCTTTTCAATAACCAAAATACATCTTTAGCAAAAATTTAGAATGTAAAATTTTATAAAATAAACACCCATAGAAAAGCAGAACATTATTTCAGTACCATTTCAGATTTTGCCTAAGATGAAGGTTTCATGTAAATACTAACACCCCCCACCCCCATGGACAAGCAGGGTTCTTACAGGTAAGAAGAACCCTTCTTCCAACAAGCAATTTACCTTCCTGATTTGGGCTGTTTTTATAAAATTCTGATCCAAATAGATTTTCCAAGATGGACACTAATCAACTGATCAACAAAGCCTTCAAAAAGAATCTGCAGTGCTGGCTGTGGGTGGCTATGAAACAAGATCATTGCATAAAATGCCTCTTTTCTGGGTTCACTGTTCAAACTCTGCAGCTGCAGGGTGTCGCAGTGGGTCATGCTCCCAAGCCCTGCAATGCTGGTGCTATGTGGCTGCCTGGTGGCCCCACACAGAGGATTCACCTTGGCTGATGTAGGTGAGTGGCAAATAAACTGGCTTCACAGGCCACCGTGCCCTGCCCAGCCCAGCCTCTGTGAGCAAGAGCTTTCCATTCACCTTAACGCTCAGGTTGGAGCCAGGCCAGAAACAGACTGGGAATCAGCCTCAGTTGTTGTTGTTGTTGTTGTTGTTTTCCTTGTGATGACTATGCCCATCTCGAGGAAAATTCTTTTATTCATGTGGCTTGTTAAAAAGTAAGAAAGGAGTAGCGGTCAACTTTGGCCAAAACAAAAAGCTTTTGCACAAGTGTCTAGCTCTGTCCAAGTGCACTTGGCTCCCGGGCTGCTCTTGATAGGAGTTTCTGGTAGAGGTATTTGCATGTGCTCCCTCAGCCACAGCATCAGATTTCAGATCACAAATGATGACTTGTGTCTGAAGTCGCCCTGCAAGGCCAACACAGGGTTAGATATGGTTATCCTCGACCAATCCAGGGGCCCAAGTGGGAGAGGGAGAGTGGAAGCCAGGTCTAATCCAATCCCCATTTCCCTGAAGAAGAAACTTAAGACAAAACAAATTGAATGAAACCCTTCTTCAAAGGTAACATCTACTACTAGAGCCTGCAAACTGTGAATGCCAGGAGTGTGTACAAACACTGCATTGGGAGGGTTCCCAAGGACGAGTGTCATTTTTTCTGCTGGCAACACCTCGATTACTAGGTTTCCTAAATCGGCTCTATTGCCTCACTCCTTCCCTTACCTCCTCATCTGTCCTGATATAGTTCACTCCATCTGATTTCCCCGGACTCTTGTAACTGAAAAAGAAGGAGAAAGGGCTTCAGTGACTAATTTTCATGTAATGCCAACTTAAACTTTGGTTTTGTGACTTAGAAGACAGGCTCACCTTTCGCCATTCTGCTTATTATTGATGAAGTAACCCCGTCTGTACGCACAGCAGATGCCCACGGTGATCAGGACCAGTACAGCAAGGACCACCAGGATTCCCCCAATAATGCCACCAATATTTAGGTCATCTGGAGAAAAGTGAGATTAAGAGTCTCTTTCTCTCGGGGCACCTGGGTGGCTCAGTGGGTTAAAGCCTCTGCCTTCAGCTCAGGTCATGATCTCAGGGGTCTTGGGATCGAGCCCCACATCGGGCTCTCTGCTCAGCAGGGAGCCTGCTTCCCCCTCTCTCTCTGCCTGCCTCTCTGCCTACTTGTGATCTCTCTCTCTCAGTGGGGAGCCTGCTTCTCCCTCTCCCTCTGCTGTTCCCCCCACTTGTGCTCTCTGGCTTGCTCTCTGTTAAATAAATAAATAAATAATAATAAATAAATAAATAAATAAAATCTTTAAAAATTAATAAACTCAGCTTAAAGTGACATGATTAGCTACGTTCCCAACACCAGAAGACTCCAGAAAGTCTATTTTGAGGAGATAAACATATTGCAAGTAACCACTTATTAGTCACTTAGCTGTTACTCAGCACCTTCTCATCTTTCCTTTCAATGCACCCAGGTGGGTTTTGGTGAATCTAGTCATCTCCAGAAGAAAGGAGATCAGTTATCTAAACTGATGGTCCAATATTAACTTAAAAATGTTCTATCCACGTGCCAGTCTTCAGATGAAATATTTTCAAAAAGTAACTCACAGACTTCCATCTCCTGCTCCTCACATCTAGCTGAGCCTGCATCATTGGAAGCGATGCAGTAATACTGCCCAGAGTCCTCCTTGTGAACAGCATTGAAAACCTGTTTCAGGAAATTACAAGTAAATCATGAGACCAATCAACAGAACAGACCTCTGTGGACTGAAGAGATCGCTATGCTCCCCTCCCCCACCAAGGTGCTTAGTGCAGAGCCTAGTAAAATATCTCATTTGCTTTTCGTTTCCTTTCAGTTTCCTGCTCACTGTCAGGTTCTTCCCTGATATTCTTCCCCAGCAGTCTTGCCCAAGAGCTCCTGAACAATGAGATCCCCTCACGATTTTGGGGATATCAAAGCAACATTCAGAGTGCAGTGTGAAGATAAGGATAAGGACTGTTTCTCAGCAACACTCGGCCAATACAAATACAGAGGATCTTATATAACCTGGCTTGTTACTACCTGTAGTTAGATATGCCACGGATCAGGAGGCCTGGCTGTAGGAAAACCCAAGTGAGACGCTGCTGTGGAGGGCAGTCTGTCCCTACACATGACCAATCTTATTTCATCTCTCCCCCCACCCACTTCCCACCACCATCACCAGGTTATTTTGAAGAAAATTCTAGACACATTTTATCCATAAAAACTTCAGCATGCAACTCTAAAAGACAGGCACTTCTTCAGATTATAACTACAATACTATTATTGTACCTAAAGTAATGAACAATTCCTTAACATCAAATATCCCACCAGTAATCCAGTTTCCCTGTCTCATGATTTTTACGGGTGGTTATTCACATCAGGACCCTAACATTATATTTCTTTAATAGACCTCCAAAATCACCTTTATTTTACAAGTTTCCCTTCCTTTATTTTATCCTCTTAGAACCTACTTGCTTATAAAAAGGAGGGGAGGTTCGTTTTCCCCACAGAATCTCCAATATTATAGGTTTTTACTTCCTGTCTTATAAAATTCATTGTCTCTCCTAGTAAGTGCTCTTTCCACCGTAGGTATCCCTTCCTCAACAAAGACATTTCTATCCTCACATCTGAGAAGAGATCTTACCAGAGTGCCTGTTTCAGAGTTTAAGAGGAATGAGGAATTTCGGAATCTAGGATTGGCTCTGGAGTCTGTGGGCAGTGGCACGTCGTTGCGGTACCAGCTGTAATGCGGCCGGGGGTAGCCCTCACTCTCCTGGCAGTGCAACGTGGCTGTCTTGCCTACAGGCACAGCCTTCGGGACTCTGCACACAGGAGGTACTGGCTTCACTGTGGAAGAAATTCGGGTTGGGATTTCAAATCAGCCACATAGATTGATTCTTCTCAAAGCCAATAAACCTGCTCCCCAAACAGGAAAACCAGCCAGGGGATGCACCACTGCCATCGCCATGTCACGCCCGCAGGCTTGGATCTGCCACCACATCTGCCCCGCCGCTCACCCCCCACATATAATCCCACAGTGCATTTCTAATGCCTCCACCTCCTAAGGAGCACCTCCTATAGCTGGTGGGGAGAAGTGGCTGGAGCTCCACTTCCCTTCTCACCTTCCACCCCAACTCAGGCCGTCCAAGCTCCTACAAGTGCCCACCCCCTAAGTCCTGCAATATCCCCAGGGATATTCCTCTAGGAGGAAAGAAAGAGCAAACTCTTTTACTTATTTTTCCCCTTCCCCAATCTTTATTTTATAAACAGATTCATGAGGTCTAAAAGGAGGAGCATATTTTAACTTCCTGTGAGTTCCTACCTTGAACAGTTAACTCAATAACAATCTCATCAATTTCTTTGCGGTCTTTTCGAGCAACCACCTCACAGCGATAAAGGGCTGAGTCTGTCCGGGTCACATTCCAGATCCTTAGAGAGGTTTTCCCCAATAGTTCTGCACGACCTGCCAAATCTCCTACAGAAAAGAGGATGCAGAACACAAAAAGACTGTTTAAAGACATCTTTGCCACCTGTGAAGAAGGTGGCTTCTGGGGCTAACATCTAACGCCTCAGTAAGGAGACTGCAGACTGGCTTCTCTTTCTGCTCCTGTAAAAGAGAGGTGAACTAAGGACACTGAGCACCAAAATAGTATCTCATGTGTAAGACAACTCATTATGTGTGTCTCTGTTGTTAAAGCAGGGACCTTGGGGCACCTGGGTGGCTCAGTCATTTAAGCGTCTGCCTTCAGCTCAGGTTATGATCCCAGCATCCTGGAATGGAGTTTCCCATCAGGCTCCCTGCTCAGTGGGGAGCCTGCTTCTCCCTCTGCCTCTGCCTGTTGCTCGCCTGCCATGCTCTCTCTGTCAAATGAATAAATAAAATCTTTAAAAAAGATTTTTGAGAGAGAAAGAGAATGAGAGAGAGAGAGAGCAAGAGCATGAGAGGGAGGAGGGTCAGAGAGAGAAGAAGATTCTCCACTGATCAGGGAGCCCAATGTGGGACTCAATCTTGGGAGTCCAGGATCATGACCTGAGCTGAAGGCAGCCATTTAACAAACCGAGCCACCCAGGTGTCCACAAACAGGAAGTTCTTTAAGAAAATTCCCACCTAGTTTCTCTGATGATCACAAGTGCACGTACAGGCAGCCTAAGCTGCCAAAGAAACCAGACTTGTTTTCTGGGAAAAACATTTATCTCTTCAAAATTAAAAGGTGGGGGATAGGGGTGCCTGGGTGGCTCAGTGGGTTAAGCCTCTGCCTTCGGCTCAGGTCATGATCTCAGGGTCCTGGGATCGAGCCCCACATTGGGCTCTCTGTTCAACAGGGAGCCTGCTTCCCCTCTCTCTCTGCCTGCCTCTCTGCCTACTTGTGATCTCTCTCTCTGTGTCAAATAAGTAAATAAAATCTCTAAAAAAAAAAAAAAAAGTGGGGGACGTATTGGTGAAGAAAAAAAAAACAAAATTTTTTAAAAGATTTGTGTGTGTGAGAGAGAGAGAGAGAGCACAAGCAGAGGTAGGGGCAAGGGAGAGGGAAAAGCAGACTCCAGGACACTGGGATCATGACCTGAGCTGAAGGCAGATGCTTAACTGAGCCACCCAGGTGCCCCCCAAAAGATGATATTTAAGAGCCTGTGACTCCTGATGATATTGGGAACCCAAAGCAGGATGACTAAGATTTGGCTGTTTCCACAATATCTCTCCTCTTCGCTGAAGCCTCAACTATCAACTTCTCTGAGAACTCCAAAGCCAACCTTGAGAAGCTATTGCATTTGTTCCTCATGTTTACCCCAGCCCTCCTGTCAGAGTGAGGGTAAGGTCCCACTGCATGTCAGCTATAATCTCTCTCTCTCCCCTCCCGCCACAGCCAGCTCCTAGCAATCCCTCCCCATCTCTCTCTACACTGCTTCAATCATAGCTCAGGCCATCAGCAGCTCCCTCCTAACATCTGCAAAAAAACTCTAAATTAGGACACCTGCTCTGAGTTTTCCCCATTCCCAATATCCTCTACAAAGCAGCTGAGTCAAATCTTTCTAAAGTGTAAATGAAGTCATCTCCCTTCCCTCTAAAAAGTCTTCACGGAATGCAATATACCGTCCATTGTTGCATGGCATTCAGTGCTTCCTGCTTGGCCCTGGCATGCCTCGCCAGCCGTGTGGAGTTACCCCTCTCTCCCTTCCTTAAGTCCCAGTTGTGATAGAGAACTTGCAGTTTCCTTAAGCCAACCTGCCTTTTGCTTCCACATCTATATGCAGAGCATTCTTTCCTGCCCAACACCTTCCTCCACCCCACCCATCACCATCTGGCCTGGTTAACTGGCTTCATAGCTCAGCCTAAATGCCACTTCTGGGAAGCCTCCCCTACTACCTGCCCTGCTCCTACTTCATGTGATCAGAGATACCCTATGCTGACGTCTGTTCTAGCAAATGCTTTCTCAATGTGGGAAGCTTGGGACACAGTAGGTGCTCAGTAAACACCTGTCTTGTCTCCTTGCTGTTCCCTGTGATTCTTCTGATTAACTCATGCAGCCGGTATCATGAATGGGACCGTGATAAGAGGATGGCCTAGGAAAATGCTCACTCTCATTGCTCAATAGGATGGGCTACAGATAGATTTAAATCATAACTAATGAGGTGATACTTGTTAAAGATGAATAACAGAGACTGGGAGGTTCAATATATGATTCTCATTACTTTTCCATGTTTGAATTTTCCATAAGTAAAACAAACAAAACAAAACAAAAAACCAATCCTGGATACATATGCAGGACCAGTCAGAGGGAAGTCTCTGGGCACAAGTATATGCCTGGGCCTTGTGGACAAAGGAGGGGATTAGAGAATCATACCCTGAATTCTGTTGTCAAAAAACACATAGGTGGTTTGGTCATCTTGAATTTTCTTCCACTCAATCCTGGGGTCACTTGTCTGTGAATCCGTAATGATACAAGATAATTCCACACCTAATGAGACAAAAAAAAAAAAGAACTCTCAGAGAATGGGAAACAATTTTATGATTACTTGTGTATCTGGACCCTGCAAGCTATCTCTAATTTTAAAGAAGTCTTGCACGCAGGTTAAAAAAAATCTATCTCCAGGCTCCAAATGACTCTAAGAAAAGATGAATATTTTAGCCAGAAAAATAATAAAGGTGATTAGCAAGGACTTTACTAAATATAGTACACAGGCTCCCTTAATATTCTGCTTGTATGTAGGGAAGTTCTTTGTTATATATGTACAGAGCCAGGGCAGGAATCTGATTCTAGCCAGTATGAAACCTGCAGAGTTCCCTGTTGGCCTGCTGAAGGAGGGCTTCACGGACACATGGGCACATCGAATGCATAGCTAAGGAGCCAAAACACCTCTTGGGCACTGTAAGGATGTGTGTGTTTGTCCTGAGTTGGCTGCAAGACTACCAAATGTCCATTAGATGGTGCCCATTCTCTTAATAGTCTCCCTTGTACTTACTTTCAAATTCCTGTACCACTGGGGTTCGGTTGCTGGATTTGAGATTCACGGCTCCAATCAAGCAACCTGAAGGAAAAAAATAAAGTAAAATCAGAGACAATGCAACTCTTAAATAGCAGAGAACCCTCCAACCAAGTTCAGATTTTCCCCTTCTATGTAGGCAACAATCACTAACCACAGAGGATAGAAAAATACTATATTCCAAAACAAAGTCTCTTAGAGCAAGTTGACAACTTTCTTTCTTAGTCTAACATCACTGGAATAAACTGAGTGGAAGAGTTCTGAGAATTTAGTTCTAGAACATAACTGCCCTGGAGCTAAAGCTCTAAGAATTTTCTTCTTGCTCTGTCATTCTTAATCCTGTCAACATCTTTCATCTAGACCCACCTGGGTCTTGTCATTCCTGCCTCCTGCAGATTCTCTCCTCCCCTCCAGGCTTCCAACCCAGCAATGGCACCCCTGGCGGATTTGATATGGCCCAGACTCATGGCCTGGTACCTTCCCCTTCACGTTGGCACAACATTCTCTGGTATAGATATCAACCAGCTAAGAGACCACCTTGCTCTATTAACCATGTAACCCAGTGATTCCCATCCATTAAAAAGTTTTCACTAGGGGTGACTGGGTGGCTCAGTTGGTTAAGTCAGTTAATCTGACTCTTAATTTCGGCTCAGGTCATGATCTCAGGGTCCTGGGATCCCGCCCCATGCAGAGCTACCCACTCAGTGGGAGTCTGCTTGTCTCCCTCCCTCTGCACCTCCTTGCACTGGCTCACGTGTGCTGTCTCTCTAAAATAATAAATAAAATGGTAGTGAGAAAAATAATAACATAATTTTCATGAAGCTAAATTGAATGAAGCTAATGATGAAATCAAGACATGCCAATTGCATGGTGATCTCTTTCATAACTAGCGTCTGACTCTCCATGTTTCAACAAACATTAAAACCAGTTTATCATGGTCTCTAATGTCTTACCTATTTTCTTGGAGAAGATCGAGAAGGTACAATGACCACCCACAAAATCTCATTCTTCAGCTAGCTGGCCTCTAGGAAAATATGCATTCTCCAAAGAGGGCCTTCATACAAAACCCTCATTAAGGTCTCTGGATCTTACCTTCTATCCCAGCTAAACACAACATGCAGAAAGATGTGTACTCTATGTGTCTTTCTAGCTCCTTGTACATTAGGTGGGATGCATGTCATAACAATGCAGTCTTTCCCCTTTTTAAGTCTTAAAAACTTATTTAAAATAAGTTCTTTAAATGGTTCAGTTACATATGTACAATCCAAGTATACATTTTGATCCTTTCTTTTTTTTTCTTTTTTTTTTTTTAAGATTTTATTTTTATTTGACAGAGAGAGAGAGAGAGAGATCACAAGTAGGCAGATGGGCAGGCAGAGGGAGAAAGGGAGGCAGGCTCACCGCTGAGCAGAGAGCCCAATGTGGGGCTCCATCCCAGGACCCTGAGATCATGACCTGAGCCAAAGGCAGAGGCTTTAACCCACTGAGCCACCCAGGCGCCCCTGATCCTTTCTTTCTTATTTAGTAAGACTTCATTAATTATAGCAAAAGCCATAAAATATTTACTAAGAGGGATGAAAATCAGAAAATCAGAAAATACATATATCTGAGTTGCTATTAATTTCTAGAACACTGACTTCTACAAAAGGTTAGTGAAGGGGTGACTGGGTGACTCAGAGGGTTAAAGCCTCTGCCTCTGGCTCAGGTCATGATCTCAGGGTCCTGGGATCGAGCCCCGCATCGGGCTCTCTGCTCGGCAGGGAGCCTGCTTCCCCCTCTCTCTCTGCCTACTTGTGATCTCTCTCTCTCTGTCAAATAAATAAATAAAATCTTAAAAAAAAAAAAAAAGGTTGGTGAACCAGGACAAGTAAAGATAATTTTGTTTTGTATTGATTAACCTGGGCTACTACTCCTTTTTGGGAACCAGAAACACATCCCATGTATGCTCCAATGACCCACTAAGAAAGAGTAATAAATGATGCTCCAAGTATCTACTAAGGCCACACAGGTTCCTTCTAAGAAAATGATCACAAACAGTTCTTTCAGTGAAATCACTGTAATTTAGATGATGAGACACTGAAACTCTGGTTACAAATGACTATGATCAGGAATCAGCTTCCAATCCAGAGGTCATCTAAGGGGCCTCTGAGATAACTCATGAGAGCTTCACCCAACTGGATAATAACTAGACAACCCAATCTGCCCCTTTCCTTTAAGAAGTATGATGCTAAAAGAAATTAAGAATGCATTATTGAGTTCGTAGTCACCAGAGAAACAGAGTGGAAGAAGAGTAGAAGGAAGCATTAGCTGACTTATCAAAATGGTGGAAACTAACTAGAGTTTGTAACAAGTGAACTGTAGGACAAAGAGGATAACAGGGAACTTACTCTAGTGACTGCAACAATGTCAAATTTTCATGAAGGTCAACTGAGACACATTTTTTACAGTAAATTCCTACAGTGAACTAAACCAATGTGCTTCTTACAACCTAAAAGAAGCCAAGGTAACACAGCCCCAGATAATGAAAATGATCACCTCTTTTAATCCCTCTACTCTGCAACAAAGAGATGAATGCTCTGTACTCCTTAATGAAGGCTTGGCCAGACCCTCTCCTGCCCAATTACCCTGGATAAGTTTTACAGGCAGCTGCCTATGCCAATCGTGGAAGACCATATTATGTCCCAAGAAGATTAAACAGAGGACCACTATAAGCAAGTGAAGCCCTAGTCCAGGTGAGCATTCACCACAGCGGGGCCTGAGCTGAGGAAGCCCACGCTGAGGGTCCTATACTCTCCTATTCTTAAACTAGTCTTTATTATAATTATTCTTAAACAAGTCTTAAACTTACAAATATTCTACACTGCCTCATTTACCTATCCCCACTAGCCGAGATCCCACTTTAAAATACAGATGACCCTTGAACAACATGGGTTTGAACTGCACAGGTCCACTTATAGGTGAGTTTTTAAGGGTTGACAGCAAAAACCACACAGTATTTATTTACAACTGCCCACCCCAGTCTCCAGAGGAGAATCAAAGGTGACTGGTGCAGAAGTCACACTTGCTGCCCTTTGAGAACACAGGGAGAGGAGGCCCACAGAGAGCCGTCAGCACCCCCAGGGAAGCCCCACTACCAGACAGAGCTACCGGTGGCCCATAAACCAACAGGGTGATCAGTTTGAGCACCTAGGGCTGGTGGGCAGGAGGCTGGGCTGAAGAGGAAGAACATACCCAGAGGATCCTCTGAGTGCCCTGCTCTGGGCTGCTCGGTGCTGCCCTGAGTCCCTCTAGCGCTGACCCGTGTCTGAAGCTGCTGATGGTTACAGATGGCACTATACATCCAGGCAGGTGGGTCAGCTGTACTGAACCTTCATGCCGCCCAGCTGCTACCACTGCTGAGCAGAGACCACTAGGCTATGGAACATCATTCCCCGGGGCCAGGCCCACCACCACCACCCCCTGCACCAGCATCTCCTGGAGGATTTTTTAAAAATATCTATACAGTACTGTAAATGTACTTTCTCTTATGATTTTAAAATTTTCTTTCCCCAGGCTACTTTATTATAAGAATGCAGGATATAATACATATAAGAGTTTATTGACTGTTTATGTTATAGGTAAGACTTCTGGTCAACAGGCTATTATTAATAATTAAGTTTCAGGGGAGTCAAAAGTTATAGGATTTCAACTGTGAGGGGAGTGGGGCGGCAGGCACCTATTAGCTCCATGTTGCCCAAGGTCAACTGAATAGCAATAACTTGTGTAAAAGAATGGTGCTATGAGGACTGGGACAAACCTAACTCTTAAAAGCATCACAAGTAACTCACTGGAATACTACCCCTGCTTGAGGAGAAGATTCTGACAGAACCAGACAGGAAATGGGGTCCAGAAGACAGCCCTGAAGTGGTGACTGCTAAAGTTTAATTGTGCACACACTGAACCCAGTACTATCAGAATACTCACAAAGAGATTATACTACTTAAGACTGGAAGAAGGGTTTTAGGAAGGAGAAAAAGGCAGCAAATAGCATCTGTCACATGCTCTTGTCCCTATTTCATATCTATCTTGGATTTTCAGACTCTAAGCTTTTTAGGAGAATCCATTCATTCAGCAATTTTTATTTAGCACCTATTATAGGCCAGATACTGGCCTAAACATTACAGATGGTACATGAATAAAATAGATAAAAATCTATGTTCTCATGGAGCTTATATTCTAGTATAAAAGAACAAGTATTATTAGGTTTACTCATCTTTCTATCTTCAATTCTAACACTGAATGATAGTAGTAGGTACTTGGAAAGTGTTTGCTGAATAAATCAAGGTGCATTTTTTTGTATTCTGTATTGGATTTCCTCGACTTGAGTTTTCCAAAAAATCATTTGGTTGAATTCAGTTTTCTCACAGGGCTATAATGTGGTCACTCTCTTCATCATCCCGCCTAGGAATATATTATTGAATCTTGGACTTAGAACGATCTTAGATATGTGTAGTTGTCTCTCTCTATTCAAAACGTCTTAACCAAATTTAAGCCTCCCCTCAAGAGGCAGATGTGGTTAAGTCTCAAGCATATTATGGTTTCAGTATGTGATTATTAAAATTCAGTAAATCTGGGAAACCTGGGTGGCTCAGTCAGTTAAGCATCCAGCTCTTATTTAGCTTATGTCATGATCTCGGGGTGGTGGGATCGAGCTCCATGTTGGGCTCAGGCTCAGCGTGGAGTCTTATCCCTCTTCCTCTGCTCTTTCCCCTGCTTGTGCTCTCTCTCTAAAATAAAATCTTTTTCTGGGGGCACCTGAGTGGCTCAGTCAGTTGAGAATCTCCCTCTAGCTCAGGCCATGATCTTGGGGTCCTGGAACTGAGCCCCGCATTGGGCTCCCTGCTTAGCAGGAAGCCTGCTTATCTCTCTCCTCCCCACCTGTGCTATCTCTCTCAAATAAATAATTAAAAAATAATAACAGAAAGAAAGAGCACAAGCAGGATCCCCACTGATCAGAAGGCCTACTGCAGAGCTCTATCCCAGGACCCTGGGACCATGACCTGAGCCGAAGGCAGGCACTTAATGGACTGAGACACCTAGGTGTCCCTAACATAAAATCTTTTTTAAAAGATTCAGTAAATCTTTCACCCAGTTTCCTTCATTGGTACATCTTACATAATTATAACACAATATCAACACTGGTAAACTGACATGTGTATGTCTCCACTTTTGTAGAAAAAAATGTATACGGTTCTATGTCACTTTATCACATGTGAAGATTCCTATAATCACCACTGCAATTAATATAAAGAACTATTAAAAAAAAAAAGATACAGAACTATTCCACCAACACAAAGATCTCCCTCATGCTACCCCTTATAGTCACATCTACCCCCTCACCATCTGTTACTCCTAGCAACCACTAATCTGCTCTCCATCTCCACAATTTTGTCACTTAGAGACATATAAATAATATACATATAAATGGAAATACACTATAGGTGACCTTCTGAGACTGACTTTTTTTTTTTCTTTCAGCATAATGTCCTTTAGATCCATCCAACTTGAGTGTAACTATAGTTCATTTCTTTCCATTGCTGAGTAGTATTCCATGGTATGGATGTACCACAGTTTAACTACTCATTAAAAGATAGCTGGGATGGGGCGCCTGGGTGGCTCAGTGGGTTAAAGCCTCTGCCTTCGGCTCAGGTCATGATCTCAGGGTCCTGGGATCGAGCCCCACATCAGGCTCTCTGCTCGGCAGGGAGCCTGTTTCCCACCCCCTCTCTCTCTGCCTGCCTCTCTGCCTACTTGTGATCTCACTGCCTATCAAATAAATTAAAAAATCTTTAAAAAAATAAAAGCTGGGTTGCTTTCAGTTTGTGGCTATTCTGAATAAAGCTACTATGAACATGTGTTATAGGTTTTTGTATGAATAGGTTTCCTTTCCTCTGGAATAAAGGTCCAAGAGTACATGTGCCCCACTGTATGTTGTTGCATGGTCAGTTTTGTTTTGTTTTTGGTTTTGTTTTGTTTTAAGAAACTCATAAACTGTTTCCAGAGTTGGGCTCTGGAAAAAATTCATTGCTTTTAAAATTCAAATATGAATTTCAAAACTTTCATGATCAAAGTTTTTTTTTTGTTTTGTTTTACTAACAAGGGTACACTGGACCACTCTGTACTATCTTTGCAACTTCTTGTGAATCTGTAATTATTTCAACATTAAAATGTAGAACATTAGTTATTCCTAAAATGATGATGATGAACATCATATCACTATGACATTCGGAATCCACTGGATACAGTTTAAAAAAGTGAAGGAATAGTTTTAAAGTATTAATATTTACAATATATCAGAAAATATATACTTAAGAACTATTTAAACTTAATAAAAAATTTTATATAAGTTTTCCTGAATTCTCTCAGTGAATATATAAGTTAAAAAATCAACTGGCTTAACTGCATTCATGATCAAAGTATGCAATGAAAACACTTACGTGATCATGAGTAATATGACAGTGGTCTACATGTTACTGACATTTCATTGAACACGAATGTTTTGAGGTTTTGCTCTAAAAAACCACAGCAACAGGCAGAGTGTCTGCTTTTCCTACCCACCTGAAGGTTAGTGAATAAAGAAAATCAGTCAGGGTGACGTAAAGATTTTCTCTTTACTGAATGTGGTATTTTTGTATCAATAACATATCTGAATTGAATGTGAGACATGGTGTTCCACCCTTTACGTCCCTACTGTGTTTTCTATGTGCAATCTATGACTGATTCAGTTTTCCCACATTCTCACCATTATTATTTATAATTTTTTTATCCTGGAAAAATATACATAACAGTAAATTCACCATTTTAACCACTTTTACACGTATAATTAATTCAGTGGCATTAAGGATATTCAGGATGTTGTACAATTGCCACTATCCGCTTCTACAACTTGTTCATCATCCTAAACAGAAACTCTATACCGATTAAACAGGAACTTCCCATTTCCACCAAACCCCAGCCTCTGGTAACCTCCATTCTACTTTCTATGAATTTGCCTATTTTAGGTACCACATATAAGTGGAATCATACGATGTTTGTCCTTTTTATGTCTGGCTTACTTCACATAGCATTATGTTTTCAAGGTACATCTGTGCAATATGTATCAGAATTTCACTCTTTTTTAAGGCTGAATAAAACCCACTGTATATATTTACCACATCTTGTTTATCCATGCATCATTCATCAACAGATGAGTTGTTTCTACCTTTTGGCTGCTGAACCATGGTGTACAAGCATCTGTTTGAGTCCTGGCTTTTAATTATTTTGGGTACGAACCTAGAAGTTTAATTACTGGATCATATGGTATTCTAGTGCAACTTTTTGAGGAACTGCTAAACTTTACTGATGTGGCTACACCATTTTACAACCCCATTAGCAATGCCCACAAGGGTTCCAATTTCTCTACATCCTCACCAACATTTGTAATTTTCTGGATTTTGTCTTTTACTTTTAATAACAATCTCCTAATGGGTGTGAAATAGTATTTCATTGTGATTTTGATTTGCATTTCCCTAAGCTGGAAGATGTTGCACATCTTTTCATGTGCTTATTGGTCATTTGTATATCTTCTTTGGAGAAATGTTTATTGAAGTCCTTCGTCTTTTTTTTTTTAGGTAGGTTTTTCTTGTTGAGTTGTAGTGGTTCTTTATACATTCTGGATATCAATTCTTTATTATGTATATGTTTTACAAGTATTTCCTCCCATTCTGTTTTATTCTATTGATAGTATCCTTTGATTTACAGAAGTTTTTAAATTTTTTTTTTTTTTTTAAGATTTTACTTCTTTATCTGACAGTAAGAGAGGGAACGCAAGCAGGGGGAGTCAGGCTCCCTGCCAAGCCCAATGCAGGGTTTGATTACAGGACCCTGGGATCATGACTTGAGCTGAAGGCAGACACTCAACAACTGAGCCACCCAGGCGCCCCAGAAGTTTTTAATTTTGATAGAGTTCAATATATCTTTTTCTTTTGTTACCTGTGCTTTTGATGTTATATACAAGACATCATTGCCAAATCCAATGTCATAAAGATTTTCTATGTTTTCTTTAAAGAATTTTAGCTTTATATCTTATATTTAGGTCTTTTATCCATTTTTAAGTCATTTTTGTATAAGGGCCCAAATTCATTATATAGAATGTCTATATAATGAAGTTTATAGATATAAACTATATCTAGTTTTCCCAGCATTATTTTTTGAAAAGACTATTCTTCCTCATTCAATGGTCTTAGCACCCTTGTTGAAAATTATTTGACCAGGCATGCAAGGGTTTATTTCAGGGTGGTTTATTCTGCTCCATTGGTTCTGGTGTCTGCCATTATGCCACTACCACACTGTTTTGATTACTGTAGCTTCATAGTTTCTTTGCAATCAGGAAATGTGAGTCCTCCAACTTTTTTCTTTTTCTAGATGACTTCAGCTATTCAGGGTCCCCTGAGATACCATATAAATTTCAGGATGGGTTTTTATATTTCAGAAAAGAACACCTTTGGGATTTTGAAATCCCAATCTACCCTGAAATGCAGATTCCTCTGGGTACTGTTAACAATATTAAATTTTCTAGTCCATAAACCCAGAATTTATTCCATTTATTTGTGTCTTCTTTAATTTCAGCAATTTTTTGAAGTTTCCGGGGTACAAGTCTTTTACTTCCTGGATTAAATTTATTCCTAAATATTTTTATTCTTTTTGATGGGATTATTTTCTTAATTTCCCTTTCTGTATGTTCATTGTTAATATGTAGAAATGCAACTTATGTTTTGTATGTTGGCGTTTCTTTTTTGTTTTCCTTGTTATTAGCTCTAGGCTACCTCCACACTTACTTACCTTTCTTCCTTCCTTTCTTCTTTTGATGTAATCTTTAGGGTTTTCTACATATAAGATCATATTATCTATGAATAGAGATAATTTTACTTCTTTCTTTCCAATATTGTTTTACTTTTTCCTTTCCAATGATATTTTTTACTTTTTTTCTGTTGACTAACTGCTCTGGCTAGAAATTCCAAAAATTATGTAGAATAGAAATGGTGAATGTAGGTATCCTTGTCTTGTTTCTGATCTTAGGGGGAAACTAGTCTTTCACCATTACTTATGACATTAGCTGTGGGTTTTCCATATATGTTTTTTTTTTTTTATCATATTGAGGAAGTCCCTTCTACTCCTAATTTACTGGGTGTTTTTATAATGAAAGAGTGTTAAATTTTGTCAAATGCTTTTACTGCATCAACTGAGATGATCGTCTGGTTCTTTAACTTTATTCTATTAATCTGGTTATTATCTTAACTGATTTTCATATGTTAAATCATTCTTGCATTCTGGAAACAAATCCCATTTGTTCAGGGTGTGTAGTTCAGTTTGCTTGTATTTTTCGTAACACTTTTGAATCAATATAAAGGAATACTAATCTATAGTTTTCTTGTAGTGTCTTTTTCTATTGTTCATATCAGGGTAATGAGTTAGAAGGTATTCTCTCTTCAATTTTTTGGACAAGTTTGACAAAATTGATGTTATTCTTCAAATGTTAGTGAGAATTCACCAGTGAAGTCATCTGGTCACAGCTTTTCTTTGTTTTTGATTATGGATTCAATCTCCTTACTAGTTGAAAATCTATTTAGATTTTCTATTTTTTTTTTTAAGATTGTATTTATTTATTTGAGAGAGAGAGAGAAAGAGATAGCGAGAGAGAGCACAAGTGGGGATGAGAGAGTGAAGCAGGCTACCAGCTGAGCAAGGAGCCCATGCAGGACTCAATCCCAGGACCCTTGGATCATGACTAGGCTGAAAGTAGTCGCTTAACCGATTGAGCCACCCAGGTGACCCCAGATTTTCTATTTCTTAACAATTAAGTTTTAGTATTGCTTGTTTCTAGCAATTTGTCAGTTTGCTGATGTACACTTCTTCACAGTATTCTTTCATAATCCTATTTATTTCTGTAAAATCAGTAGTTATTCCCCCACCCACTTTCTTTTCTGATTTTAGTATTTCAAACCTTCTTCCTTCCTCAGTTAATCTAGTTAAACTTTGTCAATTTTATCTTTCCAAAAAAGATACTTTTATTTTCATTGATTTTTCTCTATTGTTTTTCTATTCTCCTTTTTTGTTAATTTCTGCTCTAATCTTTACCATTTCCTCCCTTCTGCTGGTTTGGGGTTTAGTTTCTTTTTCTTTTTCCAGTTCCTTAGGGTGTAACATTGCTATTGATTTTAGACCTTTCTTTATTGAAATTTTGTGTTTTAGCTCTTAGTACTGCTTTCTCTGAATCCCATAAATTTTGGTATATTGTGTTTTCATTTGTCTCAAGGTATTTTCTAATTTCCTTTGTAACTCCTTTGATCCATTGGTTAAGAGTGTGTTGACTTCTACATCTGTGAATTTTCTAGTTTCTTTCAGTTATTTATTTCTAGTTTCATTCTACTGTGACTAGAAAAGATACTTTATATGGCTTAATTTTTTAAATTTGGCTTAAAATATGACCAATCCTAAAGAATGTTCCATGTGTACTTGTGAAAAATGTGTATTCCATGTTGCTGAGTGTAGTGCTCTGTATTTGTCACTGTTAGGTGCAATTGGTTCATAATGTTGTTCAAGTCCTAATTTTCCTTATTGACCCTCTATCTTGTTTATGCATTATTGAAAGTGGGCATTAAAATCTCCAATTATTATTATAGAACAATTTCTCCCTTCAATCCTGTCAATGTTTGCTTCATATCATATATTAAGGGGCTCAGATATCTGATGCACACATTTGTAATTATTATATATTATTACTGACATTCTTTGTCTCTTTTAATAGTTTTTGACTTAAAATCTATTTATCTTTTGGTTACTATTTGCATAGAATATCTTTTCCCTTCCTTTCAACTCATTTGGGTTTAGCTCTAAAGTGAATGTCTTATGGACAGCATGTAGCTGGATTATTTATTTATCCTTTCTGCCAATCTCTGCCTTTTGCTGAAGTTTAATCCCTTACATTTAAAATAATTAATAATGAACTTATTTCTGCTATTTTGCTACTTGCTTTCTGTATGTATTATTTTTTGTCCCTTCTTTCCTCCATTGCCTTTTTTTTTTAATGTTTTTTGGGAGTGGTACCTTTTGATTCCCTTCTCATTTTCTTTAGTGTAAACTCTATAGATATTTTCCTTGCAATTATCATAAGGTTTATTATAACATTCTCAAATTGAACTGATACCAACTTAATTTCAATTGTGTGAAAAAAATCTACTCTGTCCTTCCCTTTATTATTGACACAAAGTGCATCTTTACAGGTTGTATGCCTTATCAATAACATACGTTTATAAGTATTTTATGCATGTCTTTTAAATTCTGTAGAATTTATATACCATAATTATAATAAGACTAGCTTTTATATTTGTAATTATCTCTACTGAAGATCCTTATAACTTCATATAGATTTTAGTTACTGTCTAGTGTTCTTTCAACTTGATGGATTCCCTTTGACATTTTTATGTAGAGAAGATAATGAACTCCCTCAGCTTTTCTGAAAATGTCTTAATTTCTCCCTCATTTTTGAAGGTCAGTTTTGCCAGATATAAAAATTTCAGTTTAGAGTGTTTTTCTTTCAACACGTTAAATATACCATTCCATGGTCTTCTAGCTTCCAACATTTCTGGTGAGGCATCAGCTGATAATTTTATTGATGATTCCTACTGATAATTCACTTATCTCTTGCTGCTTTCAAGATTCTTTTTGTCTCTGGCTTTTGACAGTTTGATTATAATGTGTCTCAGGATGAGTCCCTTTGGGTTTATCCTCCTTGGAGTTCATTGAGCTTCTTGGATTTGTAGATTCATGACTTTCCATCCAACTGGGGATGTTTTCAGTCATTATTTCTTCAAATAATCATTGTGCTTCCTTTACTCTCTCTTCTCCTGGGACTCCCATAAAGCATATGTTGGTCAGCTTGACAGTGTCCCACAAGTCCCTTAAGCTCTGTTATGTGCTCAATTGTGTACCCCTCATCCCCTTGACCAAGATTCATATATTTTTTAAAGATTTTATTTATTTATTTGTCAGAGAGAGAGAGAGAGAGCACAAGCAGGAAGAGTGGCAGGCAGAGGCAGAGAGAGAAGCAGGCTCCCCACTGAGAAAGGAGCCAGATGCAGGACTCGATCCCAGGACTCTGGGATCATGACCTAAGCCGAAGGCAGCCGCTTAATCGATTGAGCCACCCAGGTGTCCCCCAAGATTCATATTTTGACGTTCCATCCCCCAGTACCTTAGAATATGACTAAATGTGGAGACAGGAGACAGAGTCCTTAAAAAGGTGGTAAGTTAAACAGGCTATTAGGAGTCCTAATCCAATCTGACTTATGTCTTATATAAACAGGAAATTAGGACATATAGAATGATGTACATGCAGAGGAAAGACTGTGTGAGGACACAGCAAGACAGTGGCCACATGTACACCTAGGAGAAGCCTCAAAAGGAATCAAACCTGCTGACACCTTGATCTTAGACTTCTACCCTCCAGAACTGTGAGAAAATAGATTTTGGTTGTTTAAGTCAATCCATCTGTGGCATTTTGTTATGGCAGCCTAGGAAAATAATACAGGCTATGTTCACTCTTCATTCTTTTTTTTGCTCCCCAGACTTGATTGATACTTTATATTGCCTTATCTTCTGGTTCACTGATTCTTTCTTTTACCTGCTCAAATATGCTCTTTATCCTCTCCAGTGAATTTTTCTTTTCAGTTATTGTACTTTTCAGGTCCAGAATTTCTTTGATTCCTTTTTATAATTTCTTCCTCTTTGTTGATACTGTGATGCTCAAAAATGTTTTCCTGATTTCCTTCACCCTTAGCTCTCTAAGCATATTTAAGATAAATTATTTAATGTCTTTTTCTACTAAATCCAATGTCTGGTCTTCCTCTAGGACAGTTTCTTTTCATTCACTTTGTTTCTTTGAATAAGCCATGTTTTTGTGCTTATTTGTATGTTTTCCAGGTTTTGTTGAAAATTGGGCATTTCACCATTACAAAACTACTATTCAGGATACCAGATTCTCCTTCCCCAGGGTTTGCCCTGTGTGTGCGTGTTTAATTATTGTTGAAAACTATGATACTCTGCTTTGAGAGTTTCAAATTTTTTTTTTCTCAAACGCTATTCCTTTTTGAACATGGTTACTGAGGTTCCTTTACCTTCTTTTCAGCTATGTTCTGACAGACATTTCCTGTTCTGATAAAGACTTCCTTGAATGCCAAAAACTGAAACACACACCATACGTGCGCGCGCGCGCGCACACACACACACACACACACACACACACACACACACACGAGAACAGTTACCTCTCCCAAATCTTTGCAGACTGGCTCCATACAGGTGCACTCCTTCTCCCCTTTCTTATTTAGGCTTATTCTGAGTTTGGGATCACCTGAGATGTTATGCTGTTGCTCCAAATGTCCTAATTTCCTAGTCTTATCACAGCTTCTCTTCTGAGCCTAAGATGGCCTATTGTTTATCTCTACCAAGAATCTCTTCCAGCAATTGTGGGTTTGTAGTCCCCTTGTAGCTTTTACAAGCAGTGCTTACTGCTTTTCCCACCTGCATTCCAACTTATGTGAGACAAAGATAAGCACCTGATGTTTGTCCTTCAGTTATGCCCAGAGAAGTTAGAATAAATGTATCAAACAATCTGCAAATAAGGTTTGCTCTGCTCCCTCCAATTTAAGGGGTGGAGGAGGGGGAAAGGGATAGGGAGAGACTGTGGTGGGGAAAGAGTGAATAAAAATGTCATAAAACTTCCCTACCATTTTGAAGATTATTTTTCTCTACTGGGCATTTATTTGGTTCCTATAAAATTTCAACTGGTTTCCAAAGCTCCTACAAAGTTGGTTCAACTTTTGTTTGTTTGTTTGTTTCAATGTTTCTGTGGGAGAACAAGAGCTCTTGCTGATGTCACTCCAAACTAGTATTATTGATCTTTTTATTTTTTATTTGTTATCTCAGCCATTCTTATTAATCTTTGTACTTCCAATTCCCAATGATCATACCTGAGATGCAAGAAGTTTTTGAAAATGTTATTGACTATAAAGTGGAGGAGAGACACAACTTCAATAGAACATGATGATCTACATGTCAGTAATCTACAGTGTATGATACAGATGGCCTAAGAGCCAGGGTTCAAATCCAAGGCTGTCTTTGCTCTTTCAGGGTTTCTTCTGACAATGTAGCTTTCAGTATATATTAGGAAACTAGCATTTTTGGATTCCATGATTTCCTAGGACTTAACTGCTTCAAATAGAACTGACAAATGTTTTTTCAACCAAAAGAACTAGGTGACCCAGGCCAGTATAGAGGTAACTACTCAGTGTTCTACTTAAAATTCCATTTTCAAAGCTCTTCTACATGCCAAAGCTATAAACTACTATCAAGAAATCTGGGGGGTGGGTGCCTGGGTGGCTCAGTTGGTTAAGCAACTGCCTTCAGCTCAGGTCATGATTCTGGGAGTCCCAGGATCGAGTCCCACATCGGGCCCTTGCTCCACGGGGAGCCTGCTTCTCCCTCTGACCTCTGACCTCTCCCCTCTCATCCTCTCTCTCTCTCTCTCTCTCTGAAATAAATAAAATAAAAAAATAAATCTTTTTAAAAAAAAGAAATCTGGGGGGCACCTGGGTGGCTCAGTGGATTAAAGCCTCTGCCTTCAGCTCAGGTCATGATCTCAGGGTCCTGGGATGGAGCCCCACATTGGGCTCTCTGCTCTGCCTGCCTCTCTGCCTACCTGTGATCTCTCTCCTCTCTGTCAAATGGATGAATAAAATCTTTAAAAAAAAAATCTGGGACCTATTTTTAATACTCCTATTGTCTTTCAGTGTAATTGTGTATCTTACATTTTTCCCAACTATAAAATATTATTAGAAACTTTTTATCTTTCTTTCACCAATAACAAAAGATAGAGAAACATTTAATTATCTTATTATCATTATTATATTTGCTATATAGGGATCAATGCCTTTCTAGTGGCCCAGGGAACAGTAAGTTTTAAATTGAATGGCTTTAGACTTGAAGCCGGAAATATATTAACCCTAAATACCATAAGTGGAATAATAAAAATGAGAACCCCAAGAAAATTCAATATGAGGTCCAAGGCAGGTGAAGGAGAAGTAGGCTAAAAAAGAAAAAGGAAGAAAATAAAGGAGGGAGGGTGAGAGGAATTGAAAGGGAGAACATTAAATGGTGGCAAGGAAAAGAAGTAAAATAAATGAAAATATAAAAAAATGATAATTCCTTTTACATCAAATCTAGAAATTCTAAACTTCTGAGCATCAAAATATGCTTGAATTCATAGCTGGCAAAGCCTCTTGGTATTTGGTCCAAAGGTATTTAATCCTACCTGGGTAATGGAGGATTTCTAAGAATGTAGGCCCTGGAGTCCAGTCCTGGAGGGCTGCTTTGCAGGTGAGCAGAGATGACAAATGAATTATAAAAGCACGCAATATGACATTTCCAACTGTATTAAGGAAAAGACCTGACTTCAGGCTGTTGTGTTCTCAAGCTGATAATAATTATGAAAATACACCAATTCATTGTCAAGCCAAAGCTAAAATCCAAGAAAGAAACCTCTTTTTTCCTTTCTTTCTTTTTTCTGTAAACAACATCCATAGGCTCTGATTTTATTTTAATAAGCAAAAGGTCCCACTGCTTGGTTCACTGTGAGAGTCAATATATGCTTTCTGCCCAGAGGCGCCTCATACCCAGCATAATGTCCATGTCAGCCAGACATGAAGGCAGAGAGGAGAGTAAGGAGCTCTGAAAGGACACATGTGATGATAGGAAGGTCAGCTGAATATGGCCCTGCCTTATATTGTCTTTTGCTTTTTATCTCCTCTGTGCTTTTCATGTTATTCTAGGAGCAGCAGTTGTCACACCATTCTCCATTGGGCTTACTTTTTTGAAAAATATGAAAATAATTCTGTATTTCCGGAGGCATCAAGCTTTGAAGTGGCTCAGTATAATGCCTTAATTTCTTATTCTAGAAACCAAGGCCATCAGAGATGTCACAGTTCCAGAGGTGAGGAAGGAAGTGAAAATAAGATTCCAATTTATTCCTTAGATCACCCTCTAAAATACTGATGTAAGGGGTATTATTTCCAACTTATGAATGAAGTGGCTGACTTACCTCTGACTTACAGCTAACTGATGAAGCTAGTATTCAATTTGTGTCCTCAGACTTCAAGTTGAACACTCCTTCTATTACACTGTACTGTCTACAGTCCCTTCTTTTCTCAAGGAAATCCATGAAAGAAATTAACATTTGGTTGGTTTCATCTGTGTGTACTTTCATGTGTATACTTGATGTGGGAAGAGATTTAAAAGAGATAAAAAAAAAATGTTGGGGGATTCTTCTAACTATTTATTTCCCAAATGCTAAACAGCTCTAAGATGGTCCAAAGGCAATGCTATTCTACAATGCATGAGGACCAGGTTATCATCAATAAATTGATACTAACCATACATTATTAGAGGCATGGTGATATCTTAAGGCCCAACAATTAGGTAGAATCAGCAGGACTTGAGGAGGAAGAGACAAAACCAAGATTAAGAAAGGTTTCACATGGGGTGCCTGAGTGGCTCAGTGGGTTAAAGCCTCTACCTTCGGCTCAGGTCATGATCTCAGGGTCATGATCTCAGGGTCCTGGGATCAAGCCCCGCATCTGGCTCTCCGCTCAGTGGGGAGCCTACTTCCCCTTCTCTCTCTGCCTGCCTCTCTGCCTACTTGTGAACTCTCTCTCTCTCTCTCTGTGTTAAATAAATAAATAAAATCTTAAAAAAAAAAAAAAAGAAAGGTTTCACATGGGACAGATCTACTTCCAAACACACGCCCCATGTCATAAATAGTGGTGTATGGCAATAGTTTTCTATGCAGGAGGACCTGACCAAGAAACTATGACTGGTGTCCTAGCTCTGTCACAGATTTTCTGACCCATCTCTATCTACACAGTTCCCAGATTAAGTGTCCCTTCCCCATATCTGTGTGCCCTTGCCTAAACTACATGAAGAAAAAGCCAGAGGAATGAGGCACTATGTGGAGAGAGGCACTACGTGGAGCGAAGTAACCAAGCTAGGAATCCTGCCTTTGAGAAGGGAGAAACATGGGACTGCCCTAAAATAAAAAGCACAGGCCCTTCCCAGTGAGGAGGTTCCCTCTTTGCTCTTAGAAACAGATGCCAGAGGCATGCATATAAATGAACCTGCAGGGCACTGCAGCACGGGCTCAGCAGAAAAACAAAGAGAGATGATGGCAGGGATGGAGTACACTGTGGCCATTCATCTACATATGAGTCACCACATTTGACATAAGCCGTTGCCTCATTTGGTTAGGGAGCTGGAGCACAGCACACACAGAATAGAGAGCCAGAGGACCTTGGTGTCAATTTCTAAATTCCAGAATAATCTAGTTAAGCAACTGGGCTCAAGAACTACAAGTATCCCACCCCTCTGGCCACTGGTCTACAATGAAAATACATGCTTCTCCTGAGAAATCAAAGGTGGACTGGGAAAGGAGGTCATATAGAGCATAAAATTCTACCTATAAAGAGCCTATCAGTAGTGATCAGAGAAAGAAGAGCAGATAGAGAAATGAGACCTTTAGACTCACAAACAGTACTGTTTTGACCTGTAGCAAATGTGATGGTAAGCTGCTTCTTGTAGTTCAGTTCACTGTTCTGCCAAAAAGGACAACTGGACCTGTTAAGGCACTTTTCTCTAACAGGACAATCAACTTAGTCTGCAGGATGGATGCCTAAGGTAGAGAATAGAACAGAGCAGACATCGTGCTTCCTCCCACCAATATTTTGATAATTAACAAAGCAGAAGAGAACTAAAGGGTAAGTACAGAGTGCTGTTGGCAATTCAATGAACTGTACATTCTTCTGAAAATTGTTTAGGTTGTCTGACAGCACATTGGGAACACTAATTAGGCCTCCAACATTCCATCAAGGTAGGTAAGGATGACTACACTCATTTCCCAGTTAGGGGACCAACTTAATGTCTATAGGCACAAAGTAAAAACCAGAAGCCAGGAGTTCTGACTCTGAGTCCCCACTTCTTGCTCTATTTCATAATCTTTCCTATATAAGAAGAAATGTATTATTAAAATCTATCCAGAACTAAAAGAGACTGCAACAAAAACATGCAAAGAAGATCTGGAACTAAAAGGGAAACATGACTCAGACCCTGAAGCCTAAACTTATATCCCATTGTTCTACTGAAACTCTTTCTCTGATGAATTTGCAAGGGAAGTGGCCTTTTTAAAAAAGCCTCTGGGATAATATGCAGATGGCACTGGCATCTCCAACACAGCCATCTCTTCCTCCTAGGGAAAATGTGGAACTGAATTAAGGGGCAGTGAAGGGAGCAGGCAGATGGGGGATGATAAGGCAGGGGAGGAAACGCTGACGCTGAGGTTCACAATGGCCTTCCCAGTTTATGCAGGCTCCTCAGATTATTCTCTGAAACTACTGTGTTGTTTGCCCCTCCCTTTCCTAATCTGAAACAGTTTTAGCAGCTGTGGACAACAACTGCAGTTTCTTATTTTGGTTTTGAGAGACCTTTTGGAAATTCTGCCAGAGTCTGGGTATCTGATGCCAGACAAGTTGCATGACAATCCCCTAAAATCTTGTTTGAAATACTATTTCCCAACACACCTCAGTCTCTAGAGCGCATAGACCCTGAATTCTTATTCAGTGGGCTGGGAAAAGCATGGATCTGTATTTTTTTCCCTATGCCTCCTAGGTGATTCTTATGTGCAGTCCCTTTCAGGGAACCTTGCAACTAAGTCATTCATTCTGAATGTGCCCAACCAGAAATCTAGAGTTGTGTTAACAGAAGCACAGCCCTTTGTTGAGCATGAGGATGGTGACTGCTTTCCTTTATTATTCTGAAGAATTACTGGCTACAAAATGCTTCTAGATCCACAGGCAAAAGAAACTAATAGGGGAGCCTGGGTGGCTCAGTGGGTTCAAGCCTCTGCCTTCAGATCAGGTCATGATCTCAGGGTCCTGGGATGGAGCCCTGCATGGGGTTCTCTGCTCCACAGGGAGCCTGCTTCCCTTTCTCTCTCTGCCTACTTGTGATTTCTCTCTCTGTCAAATAAATAAATAAAATCTTTAAAAAGAAAAAAAAACTAATAACACAGAATATTAAAATAAAAAATACATTTAAACCATAACAGTTGTTGAGGTAATGTTAATCGTAACCCACAAACTCCCTGATTCAGTAGAGTCTGGCTTATTTTGATTGATTCTTGGAACTGCCTTAGCACACCGGGGCAAGCATCCTGAGGAAGAGGAAGAGTCCAGGAAAAACGAAATTCCAGAAGTGACCATCCAACCCACAGCCAGGAAGATCAATGTCTCGAACTCCAAACTACCTGTCCTTTCCACTTATGGAAACAAAGCCAATTTGAGCAGCAAAACAGGCTTACCACATGGGATACTGGAAAATGTAGTAGTTTCCTTCTATCTTTCACAATGGCTATCTGTTTAACTGCAGAGAGAGCTAAAAGAGAAAAATCAATAGCTGTCTAAGCTCTCCACAAAAAAATTAATTTGGGTTGATACTCATTATTATAAACCAACAAGGAAAAGAAGTTCTTTTAGAAAATGCTTTCACTTTAAATCAGATGTGTTGCTCACTAAGAACTAGTTTATGTATGTCTGGCTCTCTAAAGAGTTATAATTAGACTTCTGGCATTCTGTCTAGTTTTTCCCCTGCTCAAAAGAAACTTTTCCCTGACCAAGACTAGAAAAGCGTGGGTACACGTCAGCATGCATCACTGTGGGACCTCAATGGCCTACTGGGGTCAAGTCTAAATATAAAATGGCAATGCTTTCCAGTGGAGAATATTTACATGTTTATTCTTCAAGACTACTTCTGTGTGCTTGCTTAGCAGACTCCATCTTAGAGAAGAAAATATCCCATAAAATAGCATCTTTTCAACATTGTCTCAGTTCCTTAACCAATTTTTTAAGGAATTTAAGAGCAAGAGCAGAAGAAAGTACACATCAATCAATGATATTTTCCAGGTCCACTCACCCATAGACATAGCTAAGAATATATAGTAAATCAAGCAAAAAAGGATTGTGACAAGAACATAGACAGCTGAATCCCTGGTTAAAGTTTGCCCATAGTTACTTTGGTAATTAAATGTTTATACAAAGAAACCCATAAAAAATATAAGAAGAAACCAAATATCATGGAATTCCAAATACATCTGGTTTGTCATTTTATATATCAATTTGGAGCTGTTTTTGGATGAAGTTTGCAAAATTTGAGTGAGCACACTGCCCTCCATAACGTGGGTGAGCCACATTCAATCAGCTGAAAGGCATGAGTAAATCAAAAAGATCAGCTTCTCCAGGCAGGAGGGAATTCCTCCAGCAGACTGCCTTTGGACTTCATCTGTGCCTTCAGCTCTCCTGGGTCTCTAGAGTGCTGGCACCTGTGATTTTGAACTGCCAAACTCCTTAATCACATAAGCCAATTCCTTATAATAAAGCTCTTTATATATAGAAAACATGTATACACACAAACACACACACACGATAAATAAATTCTATTCTAAACACACATACAATGGCTCTGTTTCTCTGGAGAACCTCAACTAATACACTAGGCTATGTTGGTTCTTGTTTTGAATCTCAAATTTAAAAGAAAAAATCTATGTAATTTCACTGCACATATGGTCCATGAACTCCTTCAGTGGCAATCCTAAATGCAGAGTTAGAGCAGTATCATGTTGTATTCCAATGTTAAGATAGCAGGACAACATGAAATGAGATGCTATTAATTTGAGTATACTATTAGTTGTTTCTAGTTAATTCTATCTCCAAAGCAAAGCATCAAAGATTTCTTGACCATGAGTCTGACTAACCAAGTCACATAACACTAGAAGTGTTTGAAGAAATAAATAGCCTGGAAGGACTTTCCCCATCCCCCTTCTATGTCTAACAGACAGGTTTATGCTGCTTCAGTAGAAGGTCCAGGATCAACATGGGTAAGAAATTACTGTCATGTGAATGGAAGCTTTGGAAGAAGACCAAAAGGGAAAGGGAGAGGGCTAGGTCTTATGTGCCCTTTAAACAAACCACCAAGTAAAAACATGGATAAAATCTCCTAAACTAGTGGTTGGGAAAAATTTAGAAAGGAAGAATAGAGGAGAGGAGGGGCATGGTAGGAAGAGGAGCTGCAAAGAGTGAAGTGCAGGGAATAGGCAGAGGGAAGGCTGAGGAAAAAGAGGGGAAGAAAGGAAAGATTTACCCAGAATAATGGCACTACTTCTGTTGTAATAGGGCAATGATTTCTCAATGTTTTTGATGATTTAAGAGTCTATATGCAGTGGAATCAAAAATGTACAAAACCTTTACTCACCAGGAGCTTTGCTCTAAACTAAAATAAGGAAATGAAGTTATACAAATGCTTGGTGGAGAGGCAGTCACTATCTTTACATGAACCAGGTACCCCATCAGGTTTTCTAACTGCAGACCAATCAGACCAACTGTAAAATATTCTTGGCATTAAAGTATAGATGAACATACAAAATTCTCTGTCTATTGCAGTGAGATCCATCCTAGAGGTACTAAGGCATGACAAATATATGTAACTAAATACAGAACATGTATCAAGGCATATTCTTATTCTGTAAAACATCTCATCTGGAAATAAATTACCCCAAACACACCCTGAGCATGACTTTGGCATGATGCTACTCTCAGTGTGAGCCCAATCCTCTAATACAGTTTCCTATGGATTCTGGTATCAGAACATTCTGGAAAGTGTGTTCTCTCACATGCTACAGAGAAATAATTCAAAGTTATATCTGCTTTCCAACTACAGACACTGCAGTCATCCCTTCCTACTTGAAATCTCTACACCTCACTCCATCTTTTTATCCTTCAGAAGTGCATGGAAATAGCCTTTGCTGTTAAGGTGAAAGGCAGCACAGGCATATCACCCTACTTTAGAAGCTGAGTGGGTAAGCCACCTCAGGGGCTCTCGGCTTAAACACGTATGGTAATTTCACCTACCAATAATCACTGGATAAAAGACAAGGACTAGTTATTTTTGTTTTTGTTTTATTCTATTAATGTATCAACAAGAGGAAACATATTCAAGCTACAACACATGAGGTTTAACATGGGTTTTTTTGGGTTTTTTTTTTTTTAAAGGTTTTATTTATTTGACAGAGAGAAACACAGTGAGAGAGGGAACACAAGCAGAGGGAATGGTAGCGGGAGAAGCAGGCTTCCCGCTGAGCAGAGAGCTCGATGCGGGGCTCGATCCCAGGACCCTGGGATCATGACCTGAGCCGAAGGCAGACGCTTAACGACTGAGCCACCCAGGCACCCCTAAGTTTAACATGTTTTCAAAAATGTTATGAAATATTTCAATGAGGACTGAGCTGCTGGGGTGTGGGGGAAATGGAAGGGGTGGTCTTCACAAAAAAGTTAAATCCTCCTATGTTCACATTAGTTTTAGTGCAATCTCACCTAGACATAAGAATAGATTATAAATGACCAAGTATTCTTTAATACAAGGGTAGTAATATTTTTTTCTCTTGATGACCGCTAATTCATATATAGACTAAACAAATCATATAAAAAGCAACCTAATTATAAAATCTAGAGTTTAATGACACATGCATAGGCAGGACTAATTATATAAGGCTCAATGAATAAATGAACATACAATGAGCATAATAGGAAAAGAGAAAAAGTGCAAAGGTATAAAAAGAAAAAAATGGAATAACAGCAGAGCTATATCATTACAGTGCCAGAGAATTTTGAAATATTAGTAGTGGCAAGCTTTGGATAGTCTTCACTAACCAGTGACCTTTGATTTTCTTCTTAAACTGGTTAACTACCACTTACTCATCTTCAACTGCTCTCCTATGAATAGGAAAATTAGAGATGCCTATTTGGAGAGGAAAATATTCTCTAGAAAGCCACATCAAAGACCTTTTATCATTCTAAAACAAAAAGAAAACAAGCAATGGTCCTACCTTAATTTCCCTACTGCTGAGTTCAACCTAATAAAACTTAATGACTACAGCCCTGGCTAACCTGCCAATTTTCTCGTGTCAAAAGTGACTCTGAAAAATTGATTTTAGTATTCTATGGTTTATTTTAATAACAAAATACACTATAAAGATCCATGAAATAATTAATAAATAACTTTATTTTTAATAAGAGGTAAGGAGGGGTTGGGATTGACTGCAAAGGAGTGACATGATAGAATTTTTAGGGTATGGTACTGTGATGGAGAATACATGACTAAGCATTCATCACTTTAGAACTGTATAGCACAAAGAATGAACATTATTGTATGAAAAATTTTTAAAATATATCATCCAGGATGTCTGGGCAACCAGGATGGAATGCAGACTAACAAATGAAACTAACAGTATGACCAATAACATAACCATACTTAGAGTAGGGAAGAAAGGAGCTGACATAAATAACTTCGCAAAATAGTATTTTGACTGCATATCGTAATACTACCAACAGAAAAATTTTATACAAACATTGCTCTCTAGCTGAAAAATGTTTCTCACACTGTTATGGGTTAGCAACTCTGAAAATACTTTATATGTATAGCAGGGTTGAACAAATAAGAACTATAAATACACCACAGACAATGAGAGCCAAGTTTCTTACTATCAAAGAAAGAAGTTATGAATATTCGAGAGAGAAAAGGCTGGAATTAACCCTGTAGTGCTGAATTAGACACACCAATATAAACTAATGTTTATTTTAATATACATGCAAATAGAGAAATAAGCACAGAGATATGTGTATTCATGGGTTAATATAAATACATATAGATCCTAGCTCTGTCTACCAAGAGAACCTAGGAGTACTGACACATCAGTAACAAAAAGCCTACTCAGTGCCCAGATCTTGGTTTCTAAATACCATGCTCCAGAAAACGGAACTAGGGTTCCTTGGAAAAATGGCTGAAGGTAGGGCTAAGGCAAGGAAAATCCAAGATGAGGCTGGAGCACCTTGTAGTGCCAGAAAGTGAGGAAGTACACAAACAATAAAATATCAAAGAATCAAGAGCTAAACTGAAAGAATGTTCAATGGCTAAAGGTGGAAGATTTGAGTAAAAATTAAATTATGATAGAACTAAATTATAGTACAAAGAATAAAATAAATATCCATTAGTCCAAGATGACATAAATAAATAAGCAAATAAGAGATAATAAATTTTTTTTATAAAAGAATTCCAAGGGGCACCGGGGTGGCTCAGTCATTAACCATCTGCCTTCAGCTCAGGTCATGATCCCAGGGTCCTGGGATCAAGCCCCACATCAGGCTCCCTGCTCAGCAGGAAGTCTGCTTCTCCCTCTCCCACTCCACCTGCATGTGTTCCCTTTCTTGCTGTGTCTCTCTCTGTAAAATCAACAAATAAAATCTTACAGAAAAAAAAATTCTTGGGGCGCCTGGGTGCCTCAGTGGGTTACAGTCTCTGCCTTTGGCTCAGGTCATGATCTCAGGGTCCTGGGATTGAGCCCCACATCTGTTTCTCTGCTCATCAGGGAGCCTGCTTCCCCCTCTCTCTCTGCCTGCATCTCTCCCTACTTGTGATCTCTCTCTGTCAAATAAATAAATAAAATCTTTAAAAAAAAAATTCCAGTTAGTCAAGGTAGAAATAACTAGGTAAACAAAAAAAATGACCTTTAGGTCAGAGTAATAATTGTTGCAGGCAGGCAAAATCCACTGATGATTGCCAAAATTAGGAGAAAATCTTTAAGGAGAAACAGGGTATTTGCACAGTTTCAAAATATCTGATTCCCCTGTGGTGGTTTTATTATCTATCTACATGTGGAGAAATATTTGATATTCCTTCATCTAAGAGGACAAACCTGATTCCCTCCCATGGAGTATACACTGTTCTTATAAATAACAGAGTTCAAAAAGGGAAAAATAGTAACTTTAGGGTGAAAACCCCTTGAAGATACCATGTAAACCCAAAGATTTAGGTAACATCAGTAACGTCATGATATCATGTACCCTTTCATAACTATGATGAGAAGGATATTACTACAACCCAAGTCTAATCATGGGAAAATATTGGACAAATTCAAATTGAGTGACATTCTACAAAATAACCAACAACTACTATTTAAACATGTCAAGGACATGAATTATAGCTAATAGCAAACAAAGGAGATAGATTAGAATAAGAACCACTCGATTGGAAAGAAGGCAAAATAAAGAGGAAAAGACAAAATAAATGATGAGACAAATATAAAACAAAAGCAAAAGGGTATACTTAAACCTAGCTATATAAATAATCACATTAAATTAAATGGTCTACATATCCCAATTAGAAAGCAGAGGCTATCAAATTCAATTAAAAAAAAAGCAAGGCATCTTTAAATATTGGCACAAATAGGTTTGAAATAAAAGGATATGCTATGCTAACACTACTCAAAAGAAAAGTGGGTTGGTTATGTTAATATAAGACAAAGTGGACTTCAAAGCAAAGAATATTACCAGGCATAAAAAAGGTCATGCATGATGATAAGGGGTCAATTGATCAGGAAGAGATAAGAATTCTAAACAATCAAGGACGTAATAATAACGGTGCAAAATAGATAACGCACAAATCCACTTATTAAATTTCAACTCTCTTCTCTCAATGATTAATAGAACAAGCAGAAAGGAAATCAGTAAGAACATAGATTTCAAAAAGCACTATCAACTTGATTTAGTTGATATTTATAGAACACTTCACTCGAAGACAACAAAATACATTCTTCTCAAATGCACATGGAACACTTACCAAAGTAGACCATAAAATAAATCACAAAAAAATTTAGAAGATTCAGGTCAGTTGTGGCAAGATGGCGGAGGTGTAGGAGGCACAGAGAGCCCTGGGAACCAGAAGTCCAGCTAAAGAGGCAGAAAATCACTCTAAAAGCAGGCAAACACAACAGGAGAGAGAAGAGAATAAGAACAGCAATTCTAGGAGCAGAAAATCAACCACTTTCAGGAGGTAGGACATGTGGAAAGAGTGAATTTAAAGTGAGGGGAAGAGAGACCCCGCGGGGAGGGGCCGGCTCGCAGCAGCAGCAAAGCTGCGGAGCAAAAATCTGGAACTTCTAGTCTGCGCTGCTGAGGGACATCGCTCCGGAGGCTAACCGAGGGTTCAGCCCTCGTGGGAACAGTATGGTTTCAAGACCCGTGGGGTCACCGAGGGACCAGGGGAGCCTGAGTGCTACAGAGCTCCCAGGTATGGGGGTGGAGAAGCCAGCAGCAGAGGAGCCGTGCAACGACGCATAGGCCTACCTTGGACTATAGGAATTGAGACATATAGTTCATATAGGGCTGCCCTACTTCAAGCGGGGACCCCACGGGAGGCAGTTCCGGAGACACAGCCTCCTTCCTCCTCCGGGTGGAGCGGTGCAGGAGCACGCAGCAGGAATCTGCTGGGTTTGGGGACTCCAGAAGGGGCCACGCGCACCACAGATAGAGGCGCCCCGCCACGGGCTAGCTGAGCACAGAGCGCCGGCCGCAGACAAGGGAGACGGGAGTGATAACGGCTTTCTTCTGACGGCCTGTGGAGGACTGTGGCGCCCAGCACTCGGCTCCTCTGGGCCAGAGACTGGGAGGCCGCCATTTTCATTCCCGGCCTCCAGGGCGGTACAGAAAGCGCTCAGGGAACAAAGACTGAGAGAGTGAACCTGAGCAAAGTGCTTGGCCCATCCCCTGGCAAGGGCGGTGCAATTCCGCCTCGGGCAAAGACATTTGAGAACCATGGCAACGGGCCCCTCCCCCAGAAGATCTGCGAGAACATACAGCCAAGAACTAGTTAATCGATCATTGAAAACTGCAGAACTCCAGAGAATCTTTCTCTCTCACCCATCTACTCTTACCTTGACAAAATGACGAGGCGGAAAAACTCACCTCAAAAAAAAGAATAGACGGTACCGATGGCGAGAGACCTAGTCAATGCGGACATTAGTAATATGTCAGAAAAAGAGTTCAAAATGACTGTTATCAAGATGATAGCAGGGCTCGAAAAAAGCATAGAAGATATTAGAGAATCTCTTTTGGGAGAAATAAAAGCCCTTTCTGGAGAAATAAAAGAAATAAAATCTAACCAAGTTGAAACTAAAAAAGCTATTAACGAGGTACAATTAAAAATGGAGTCTCTCACTGCTAGAATAAATGAGACTGAAGAAAGAATCAGCGATATAGAAGACCAAATGATGGAGAATAAAGAAGCTGAGAAAAAGAGAGACAAATATCTACTGGACCATGAGAGGAGGATTCAAGAGATAAGTGATACCATAAAATGAAACAATATTAAAATAATTGGGATCCCAGAAGAAGAAGAAAGAGAGACAGGGGCAGAAGGTATATTGGAGAAAATTATTGTAGAGAATTTCCCTAATCTCGCAAAGGGAACAAGCATCAGAATCCAGGAAGCGTAGAGAACCTCCCTCAAAATCAATAAAAATAGGTCTACACCCCGGCATCTAATAGTAAAA
>CM053613.1:66313682-66337301 GCA_028646535.1 Procyon lotor
TCTATATTTTAGAAGTAATTGAGTTCATTCTTTAAATATAATCTTTTGTATTCTGCCCCTTTGCTCACTGTAGTTAGCTTCCTTGGCTTTTATTTTCTCACAGCTGCTCAGAGAGACTGCACATGTTTCCCAGTGCATGTAATATATATTCTTTGGCCACTTTTTTGCAGGGTTGAATATAAATAGGAAAGGATCTTTATTCTCTGATCTTCTAGGTTCATTCAGTTCCATCAGGAAGTTCTGGGTTTGTGGGTTGGTACAGTTGCTTTGTATGTGGAGACAAACCTTAAATGCTTTTATTCTTCTTGTTTTACTTCTTATTTCACAGTAAACATATAGCAGTATTTGGGGATTTCCTCTGTTTTAAGATTCTTCTCAAATCCAAGGACCCGTTGTTTGCTGGAGACTCCAATCACCTGTTCTTACCCCTGAGGAAGGGCAGTATGTTTGAAGTCTCAGTTCTATTATCCAAAAACTGGTCTTTCTTTGTTCCAGGAGAGGCTGACTTGACATTTCTAGCTACCCTGTACTTTGAACTGACTTCTTTGGTGTGTTGGGGTACTCAGTTTATCAGAAGTGAATATAATTGGATTTTTCTTTCCTTTGGTAGCTGCTGGCCAGAATTACTTTTTCCCTATCCTATACCTGTCAATAAAGGACTCTTCAGTTTATGGTTTCACATAATGCACTAAATTTAGTGTATTTAGTTAGGTTTATCAGTATAATGTTTGCTGAGTGTTCACATTGTGCCTGATACTTTCCAGAACCATTTGGGGATTACTCAGAGAGTACATCTATGTATCTTGGGTGTGGGGGGGAGAGGGCTGGAATATAACATTGTACTTTAGGGGGTTTATTTATTGATAGGTAATATAGAAGAGAGCTTTCTTCATGGACTCCTACAAACCTTTATCCCCACTTTATGCAGAGTTTCTTGAGGTAAAGGGGAATACCTTAAGGGAGGAATAGAAAATGGTGAGTATGTCTTAATTTCCCCCTACCATCCCTCTTCCAATAGTTTGGATGTTACTTAGAAACAGTTTCTAAGAGGGAATTTCCTTAAATAAGTATTACGGAAGTTGGCTAATTGTGGAAACAGTTTTAGCATCTGTGGTTGATGTTCTACATTGCAGAACATTTTTGCATATAAGTTTGAGTCTTAGCTGATCACTTTGCCTTCTGCATCATGCATGCAGAAACGGGGTACATTAATGACACCTTCATTTTAGACTTAGTGAAATTTTTAACAAGTATCTTTGGAATCTTTTGGTGAACCTCTTTTGAACATTTAATGACAAAATGTCTTTTGCAGAGACGCCTCTTCTTCCATCTCATGAGTCCTTAGCCTGTGCTAGTTTTCAGGAGCAGGCTGACTTCTAGTTGTATAGTCAACTAAATTTTTTCTACTAGTGGAGAAGAAAGGCATTATCCATAATGGAAAATCCAAATTACAAAGTATAAGAAGCAATTTCTTTAGAAGCAATTTAAAACTATGTTTTAGGGTTGCCTGGGTGCTTCAGTCAGGTAAGCATCTGCCTTTGGCTCAGGTCATGATCCCAGGGTCCTGGGATTGAGCCCCATGTCAGGCTGTCTGCTCAGCGGGGAGCCTGCTTCTCCCTCTCCCTCTGCCTGCCGCTCTGCTTGTGCACATGTGTTCTCTCTCTCTCTTTGTATCAAATAGATAAATAAAATCTTTAAAAAATATATGACTGTATTTAACTTTACTTTTTTCCCAAATATGTTTATTTTATTTTTTCAGTGTTATAAGATTTACTGTTCATGCACCACACCCAGTATTCACTTTAAAAAACATGTGCTATATATCTGACCTAACAGTGTTTACTTCAGGATAATGTTTTCTTGATTTCTTTTTATATTATAAGATGCCACCTTATCCTCCAAATTACAGAAAGTAGTTTTAAGGAGTGATCTTTAGGTTTTTAAAATTTTAAAATCTATTCTTAATTTTCTTATTCCATGTATATGCTTTCTTGGCACTGTGAGATTGATATTGCCCTCTTAGCAAATCACTCTTAGTAAAAACCATATATAGAAAACCCACAGTTAACATCACACGCAATGGTGAAAAACTGAGAGCTTTTTCTCTAACATCAGGAATAAGACAAGGATGTCCACTCTTACCACTTCTATTCAGCATAGTGGTGGAATTTTTAGCCACAGCATTCAAACAAGAAAAATAAAAAAAGGCACTGGGTAGGAGCTTAAATGGTGGCAGAGAAGGAGGACCCTAAACTTGTCTCGTCCCTCGATCACAACTAGATAACTATGAAATCATTCTGAATACCCCAGAAGTCATCCTGAAAACTGACAGAACAAACCTCACAACTAAAGAGAGAGAAGGATCCACATCAAAGAAAGTAGGAAGTGCGGACATGTGGTTTAGGGGAGAAACTGGGTGCTGTTTAGGGGAGGGAGCCATGGTTGTGGAGAAAGGCGAGAGAGAAAAAAAGAGAGGAGCACACAAGAGAATGCACAGGGAGAATATTTTCCTAAAACCATTGGCTGGAAAATGAGACGGGCTGATTTTCATGAGTTCTTGCAACTATTGGGGCATAAACACTAGAATTTTAAAAGTCAGTGGGCTTTGCTGGGTTAGAGCCATGAGAGCACTGCACTGCTCCTGAAGAGAAGGCAGGCAAGCAACCTGGAGGTGGTTGGTATGGAAACAATGACCTGGAAAATGCCTAGGTCACACATGGGGGAAATTATTCACTCTTCCCAGAGGACTTCCCTGAGAGGTAGCAATCAGGGAGATGCCTTTCCAGGGACAAAGGAGCCAGCTGCACCATTTCCCTCTCCCAGCCCTCAGCACAAGAGCCACCTGCAATAATCAATGCAGTGCCAACACTGACTGCCTAACCTGCTTACAGCAAGTCCTACACCCTTGTGCTGTGGCAGGACTGCCTGTCTTGGTCAAGATTGCCTTAGTCCCTATGCAGCAGGCTCCTTCCCCAGAAGACCAGCAGAAACCCCTGCCCACACAATGTCCCCCAACCAGAGAGTTCTGCAGGGCTTCAGTTCCAGTTGAAGTAGTATCAGGTCCCATTTATCAGGCAGACCAGAGCACATCTAGTTAAAACTAGTGCATTCTGGCCAAGGACCAAACACTGCTCACTGCAGGCAAGGAGAGCCTCTGTAAATGACTGTACTGAAGGATAGAGCAGCCAAAACACAACAGCAGAGCTCATGCAGCACATACCAAAGATCTTCCCCAAAGAGCCAGGTCCTGGACATTATATGACCTCTTCTTCATAAAGTCATTACTTTCAGGAGCAGAACATAACAGGCTTTTCTAATACACTGAAAAAGACAAGGACTTAGATAAAATGTCAAGTTGGAAGAATTCATCCCAAATGAAAGAACAAGATAAGGTCATAGCCAGAGATCCAAGTGAAATACATACGAGTAATATGGCCAATGGAGAATTTAAAGAAACAAACATCAGGATGCTCTCTGGGCTTGAGAACAGAATTGAAGACTTCAGGGAGACCCTTAAGACAGAGATAAAAGAGATAAAGAACCAGAAATGAAAAATGCCATAACAGGTTGGAAACAGGCTTGCTGCAATGAACGCAAAGCCAAAAGAAGCAGAAGATTAAGTGATAGAAGACAAAGTAATGAAAAAGAAAAAAGACAAAGTAATGGAAAATAATGAAGGTGAACAAAAGAGAGAAAGAAGAATTATGGAATAGGAGAATAGATTGAGGGAACTCAGTGACTCCATTAAATGTAATAACATTTGTATTATAGGAATCCCAGAAGAAAAGAAAGGGGGCAGGAAGTTTATTTGAGGAAATAATAGCTGAAAACTTCCAGAATGTGGGGAAGGAAACAGACATTCAGATCTAGAAGGCACAGAGAACTATTGTCAAAATCAATAGAAGCAGGCCCACACCAAGACATTGTGACTGATTTTGCAAAATATAGTGATAAAAAAATCTTAAAAGCAGCAATGCAAAAGAAATCCTTAACTTACAAGGAAGACCCATAAGGCTACCTGGAAATTTCTCAACAAAAACTTGGAAAGCCAGAGGGGAGTGGCATGATATAATCAAAATGCTGGATGTGAAAAATCTGTATCCAAGAATACTGTATCCAGCAAGGCTAACATATAGAATAGGAGAGGTAAAGAGTTTCCCAGACAAACCAAAACTAAAGCTTGTGACCATTAAATCAGCCCTGCAGGAAATACTAAAGGGGACTCTTTGAGTGGAAAGGAAGGACCAAAAGTGACAAAAATAAGAAAGGAACAGAGAAAATCAACAGGAACAGCAACAAAACAAGTAGTAAAATGGCACTAAACATATATCTATCAATACTTACTCTGAATGTAAATGGACTCAATGCTCTAATAAAAATATATAGGGTGTCAGAATGCATAAAGAGATAAGACCCATCTATATACTGCCTACAAAAAAACTCATTTTAGATCTAAGGACACCAGCAGATTGAACATGAAGAGCTGGAGAAACATTTATTATACAGATGAATGTCAAAAGAAAGCCAGAGTACCAATATTTAAATTGGACAAATTAGACTTTAAGCCAAAGAGGTTTACAAGAGGTTACACCTCTTGTAACAAGAGGTGAAGAAGGGCACTATATCATAAGAAAGGGGACAAATCCACCAAGAAGATCTAGCAATTATAAATGTGCAGCCAACCTGTGAGCACCCAGATGTATAAAACAATAGCAAACATAAAGGGGGGCATCTGGGTGCCTCAGTCAGTTAAGCATTCTGCCTTCAGCTCAGGTCATGATCCCAGGATCCTGGTATCAGGCCTCATGTTGGGTTTCCTGCCCAGCTGGGAGCTCTTCCTCTACCCCTCCTCTGTGTTCTCTCTCTCTCTCAAATAAATAAAATCTTTTTTTTTTTTTTAAGATTTTATTTATTTGACACAGAGAGAGAGATCACAAGTAGGCAGAGAGGCAGGCAGAGAGAGAGGGGGAAGCAGGCTCCCTGCTGAGCAGAGAGCCCGATGCAGGGCTCCATCCCAGGACCCTGAGATCATGACCTGAGCCGAAGGCAGAGGCTTTAACCCACTGAGCCACCCTGGCTCCCTTCAAATAAATAAAATCTTAAAAAAATAAAAAACATAAAAGAACTCATCGATAATAATACAATAATAGTAGGGGACTTTAACACTGCACTTATATCAATGTACAAATCATCTAAGCAGAAAACCAGTGAGGAAACAATGGCTTTGAATGACACACTGGACCAGATGGACTTAACAGACACATTCAGAACTTTCCATCTTAAAGCAGCAGAATACAAATTCTTTTCAAGTGCACATGGACATTCTTCAGAATAGATCACATACTAGGTCACAAATCAGGCCTCAGTAAGTACAAAAAGATTGAGTTTATACCATGTATATTTTCTGACCACAATGCTTTGAAACTTGAAGTCAACCACAAGAAGAAATTTAGAGAAACCACAAATACATGGAGGTTAAAGCACATTCTACTAAAGAGTGAATGGGTCAGACAGGAAATTAAAGAAGTAAAAAAAAATACGTGGCAACAAATGAGAATGAAAACACAATAGTCCAAAACCTTTGCCATGCGGCAAAAGTGGTCCTAAGGGAGAAGTATATGGCAATAGAGGTCTACCTTAGGAGGCAAGAAAAATCTCAAACAACCTAACATTGCACTTAAAGGATCTAGAAAAAGAGCAACAAATGAAGCCTAAAGCCAGAAGAAAAAGGGAAGTAATAAAGATTAGAGCAGAAATAAATGATATTGAAACTAAAAAGAACCCTAGCAGAACAGACCAACAAAACCAGGAGCTGCTTTTTTGAAAAAATTACTAAAATTGGTAAACCCCTTGCCACACTTGCCAAAAAGAAGAGAAAGGACCCAAATCAATCAATCAATCAATCAGTCAATCACAAGTGAGAGAGGAGAAATAAGAACTCAACACCACAGAAATCCAGTTATAAGAGAATATTATGAGAAACTATATGCCAACAAATTTGACAACCTGGAAGAAATGGATAAATTCCTAGAACCACATAAACTACCCAAACTGAAACAGTAAGAAATAGAAAACATGAACAAATGGAAACCAATAAAAAAATTGAATCAGTAATAAAAAAAAGTCCCCCAACAAACAAAAGTCCAGGGCCAGATGGTTTCATAGGCAAATTCCACCAAACATTGAAGAGTTAATTCCTATTCTCGAACTATTCCAAAAAATAGAGAAGGAAGGAAAACTTCCAAATTTACTCTATAAGACCTGATACCAAAACCAGATAAAGACTCCACTAAAAAAACAAAACTACAGGCCAATATCTCTGATAAACATGGATGCAAAAGTCCTCAATAAAATACTAGCAAAGTGAATCCCAGTAGTACATTAAAAGAAACATTCACCACAATCAAATGGGATTTATTCCTGGGCTGCAGGGGTGGTTTAGTATTCACAAATCCATCAGTGTGATACACCACATTAATAAACAAAAGGATAAGAACAATATGATCCTTTCAATAGATGCAGAAAAAGCATTTGACAAGGCACAACATCCACTCATGATACAAACCCTCAACAAAGTAGGTTTTGAGGGAGCATACCTTAACATATGTACAAAACCCCCCCAGCTAACATCATCCTCAGTGGGGTAAAACAGAGCTTTTCCCCTGTGGTCAGGAGGAAGACAGGAATGTCCACTTTCACCACTGTTATTTAACATAGTACTGGAAGTCCTAGCCTCAGGAATCAGACAACAGAAAGAAATAAAGGCATCCACATCAGCAAGGAAGAAGTCAAGCTCACTATTTGTAGGTTATATAATACTCAATGTAGAAAACCAGAAAGACCACCAAAAAATTGCTTGGACTCATACATGAATTCAGTAAAGTTGCAGGATATAAAAATCAGTGTATAGATATATGTTACATTTCTCTACACCAATAATGAAGCAGCAGAAAAATAAATCAAGGAGCCTATTCTATTTACAATTGTAGCAAAAACCGTAAGATACCTGGGAATAAACCTAACCAAAGATGTAAAAGATCTGTACTCTAAAAACTATAAAATACTGATTAAAGAAGTTGAAGATGTCACAAAGAAAAGGAAAAACATTCCATGCTCTTGGATTGGCAGAACTAATATTGTTAAAATGTCTCTAATACCCAATGTAATCTACACATATATGCAGTCCCTATCCAAGTATTACCAGCATTTTCACAGAGAACAAATAATCCTAAAATTTGTATGGAACCATGAAAGACCCCAAATAGCCAAAGCAACTTTGAAAAAGAAAAAGCTTGAGGCATCAGAATTCCTGACTTTAAAGTGGTAGTGATCAAGGCAATATGGTACTGTCACAAAAATAGACACCTCTATCAGTGGAATATAATAGAAAACCCAGAAATGAGCCCACAAGTATATGGGCAATTGATCTTTGACAAAGCAGGAAAGAATATCCAATGGAAAAAGGACAGTTTCTTCAACAATGGGTGTTGGGAAAACTAGATAGCAACACACAAAAGAATGAAACTGGACCACTTTCTTATACCATAGACAAAAATAATTTCAAAATGGGTTGAAAGACCAAAATGTGAAACCCGAAATCATAAAAATCCTAGGCTTTAGCAGCTTCTTACTAGATATGTCTCCTGGGGCAAGGGAAATAAATGCAAAAAAGAAATATTGGGACTACACATTATTCTGCATAATAAAGGAAGCAACAAAACTAAAAGGCAACCTATGGAATGGGAGAAGATATTTGCAAATGACATAGCTCATAGAGGGTTGGTATCTAAAAATCTATAAAGAACTTTTAAAACTCAACACCCAAAAAATGAGTAATACAGTTAAAAAATGGGCAGAAGACATGAAGAGACTTTTTTTTCAAAGAAGACATCCAGATGGTCAACAGACACATGAAGAGATCCTCAGCATAACTCATCATCAGGGAAATGTAAATCAAAACTACAGTGCAGTATTACCTCACACTGCCAGAATAGCTAAAATCAACAACACGAGAAACAATAGGTGTTGTCAAGGATGTGGAGAACTCTTACACTGTTGATGGGAAGACAGACTGGTGCAGCCACTCTGGAAAACGTATGAAGGTTCCTCAGAAGCTTTAAAATAGAACTACTTTATGATCCAGCAGTTGCTCTGCTAAGTATTTACCAAAGAATACAAAATACTAACTTGAAGGGGTACATGCTTCTTTGATGTTTATAGCAGCGTTATCTACAATAGCTAAATTACACAAAGAGCCCAAATGTACATCAACTGATGAATGGATGACAAAGAAGTGGTATCTCTATAATGGAATATTAGCCATAAAAAGAATGAAATCTTGCTATTTGCAATGACCATGGGTGAGCTAGAGAGTATAATGTTAGGCAAAATAAGTCAGCCAGAGAGAGAAAAATACCATATGATTTGACTCAAGCGTGGAATTTAAGAAACAAAACAAATGATCATGGTTGGGGGAAAAAGAGGAAAATCAAGAAACAGACTCTTTACTAAAGCGAACAAACTGATGGTTACCAGGGGGGAGATGGATAAATTCGTGATGGGGATTAAGAAGTGCACTTGTGATGAGCTGTATGTGGTATGTAAGTGTTGAATCACTAAATTGTACACCTAAACTAATATGACACTGTATGTTAACTAAGTAGGACTTAAATAAAAAATTTTTCAAAAGAGAGAAAAGGCATCTGAATTGGTAAGGAAGAAGTAAAACTTTCACTGTTTGCAGGTGGCATGATACCATGTATAGAAAACCCTAACGTCTCCACCAAAAAACTTTTGGAACTGATAAATGAATTCGGTGATGTCACAGGATACAAAATTAATGTACAGAAATCTGTTGCATTTCTTTACAATAATAGTGAAGTATCAAAGAGAAATGAAGAAAATCCCATTTACAATTGCACTAAAAATAATGAAATTAATAGGAATAAACTTAACCAAGAAGGTGAAAGATCTGAAAACTGTAAAACACAAATGAAAGAAATTGAAAATGACACAAACAAGTAGAAAGATATTCCATGCTCACAGATTGGAAGAACCAATATATTTTTTTTAAAGATTTTATTTATTTGACACAGAGAATTACAAGTAGGCAGAGAGGCAGACAAAGAGAAGGAGAGGTAGGCTCCCTGCTGAGCAGAGAGCCCGATGCAGGGCTCAGCCAACCCCAGAACCCTGAGATCATGACCTGAGCCGAAGGCAGAGGCTTTAACCCACTGAACCACCTAGGTGCCCTGTGGAAGAACCAATATTGTTAAAATAAGTCCATACTAAACAATCTGCAGATTGAATGCAGTCCCTCACAAAATAGCAACAGCATTTTTCACAGAAATAGAACAATAATCCCTCAAATTTTTATAGAACCACAGAAAATTGTGAATAGCTAGTTAATCTCGAGAAAGAAGTATCACAATCCCAGATTTCAAGACTTTCTACAGACCTGTAGTAATCCAACTAGTAAGGTATTACACAAAAATAGATACATAAATCAATGGAACAGAATAGAGTCCAAAAATAAACCCATGCATATATGGTCAATTAACCTGTGCCAGTGGAGTCAATAATATACATTTGGCAATAATATACGAAGACAGTCTCTTCAGCAGATGGTACTGGACAGCAACATGCAAAAGTGAAACCAATCACTTCCTTGAAGCATACAAAAAATAAATTCAGAATGGGTTAAAGATCTAAATGGTTAGACATGAAACCTTAAAACTCCTAGAAAATAACATAGGCAGTAATTTCTTTGATATTAGTCATAGAAACGGTTTTCTAGAAATGTCTCCTTAGGCAAGGGAAACAAAAGCAAAGTTAAAATATTGGGACCACACCAAAATAAACTTTTGAACAGGGAAGGAAGCCAGCAACAACAAGCCAACCTATTGAATGAGAGAATATATTTGCAAATAATATATCCAATAAAGGGTTAATACCCAAAATGTGTAAATAATTTATGTAACTCAACACCAGAAAACCAAATGATCCAATTAAAAAATGGTCAGAGGATCTGAATAGACACTTTTCAAAAAAAAGAAGAAGAAGAAGAAAACAGAAGGCCAACAGACACATGAGAAGATAGATGTTCAGCATCACTCGTCATCAGGGAAATGCAGTTCACAACCATGATGATATATCACCTCACACCAGTCAGAATGACTAAACTCAAAGAGAGAAAATAACAAGTGTTGGCTAAGATGTGGAGGAATAGGAACCCTTGTGCACTGTTGTTGGTTGTTGTACACTGTATATTGATCAGCCACAATGGAAAACCATATGTAGCTTCCATCAAAAACTAAAAATAGAATTACCATATGATCCAGTAATTCCACTACTGGGTATTTACCGAGAGAAAATGAAAACACTAATTCAAAAAGGAATATGCACCTTGTATTTATCACAGGAGTATTTACAATAGCCAAGATATGGAAGCAGCCCAGGTGTCCATGGATAGATGAATGAATAAAGAAGATGTAGTATGTATCTACAATGGAATATTAGTCACAGAAAGGAATGAGATCTTGCTATTTACAGCAATATGGATAGACCCAGAAGGTATATGGTAAATGAAATAATTCAGACAGAGGACAAATACAGTATGGTTTCACTCATATGTGGAATTTTAGAAACAACAAATGAAGAAAACAGAAAAAAACCGAAACTTTTAAATACAGAGAACAAACTGGTGGTTGCCAGAGGGAAAGTGTGTGCAGTGATAAGTGAAATAGAATAGATAAAGGGGATTAAGAGTATGCTTATCATGATGAGAAATTGTACACCAGAAACCAATATTATAAAGTATATTCAATTAAAAAAACTGCAAAAATTTAAAAAATAAAATATGAATCCTGTATTTTATGTGAGAAGACAAAGTAAAGAGAATTTGGATCCACTTAAAGTCAAAGCAATGATACCTGGTCATGATCCTCACATGGTGGACACTCAGTAAAGGCTTATTAATGAGAGAGGCCCAGGCTCCTGCACCAAGGCTCAGCTCCTTGCTACTGACCTCAAACACACTAAGAATCAAAGGTAAAGTAAGAAGTTTTCAGAAGGACTCAAGGCACAAGACTTGTAAACCAGACTGATAAAGTAGTCAGTTTAATCCCATCCTGCAAACTCTTTGACAGCCAGTTAGGCAGGACATGTAAGATTCTGGAAGCCTGCTGTCCTCCCTGCCCTTTCCTTCTGTCACTGTCTCTTTCCCCCCAGGCTTATAGGGTCCTTGCTACCTTGTCTTGTCTGCTCCCTTGGAGTGTCCTACAGGACTCAGCCCAGGAATTGTCTGACATCCATACGTGTCCCACTTAAACTTCCCACATACTGTTCCCTCTGTATTTTACAAGCTGGCTGGATGAACTAACCAGATAAACTAAGTTCCGACTTGAGGTCTGCCTGTGTTGTGTTTCACACAGTTGGTAAGCTCCACCTGGGAGTTACATCTGTGAGATGAGCTAGACATGACATAGCTTCCTAAAGCATCAATATTACTCCAGGATTTGGGGGAAAATATATTATTTGGAAATACACAGATATATTATTGTGGCAAATAATATAAAATTCACTTGATTTTAAGATAAAATATAAAATATAGAAACATAATACTATTAGTTAAATCACATCTCCAGACACTTCCCCTTCATCCTCTTGTCCTACCCCTATGTATAAACCCATTCATTCTCTTCTAGAATTCAGGGCATCTTGGGGGGAAAAAGATGCTAAGTTCATGCCATTATTAAAGGGCTCTAGCCCTTGAGTTATGAAAATTTAGTGCTTGCTCAGTTGTGATGACTGTGTTAGTTTTTTCTAATCACTTCCAGTCTGTGACAAAGCTATACATCTTATGGGGCACACAGGAAACATTTTCAATATTTCAGTATTTTCAATATTTTCCACTTCATTCCTCCAAAATCTGGATTGGGTCCATCCCCTGGGTCTAATGAGTATTTATTGAGTACCTGCTATACATGCAGGGCTTAGTGCTAGAGGATGATGAAGGCCCTGTTCTCCAGGAGAAATACTGTAGTTGTGGAAAAGGCCAAGCTGCCCACACCATGCATGCATAGAACATGATGCATTTGCAGAAGCTTCAGCTACATATGGGCTACATTTTAAGGAGAGTGTGGACACAAAAATCCACAATTTCAAAGAGGAAAACTAGTAGCAATTCCAAGTTAACTAAAATCTGTTTTTAAAGAGTTCTGTTTATGAACTGAAGCTAGTTCTTACAAAAAGCACAATAACCAAAGATGGATAAATAAAACCCATTAGAAAGGTTTGTTTGAGATATTTGAGACTTGCAAAATTAGCTCTAATGGGTCAGGAGAAACAGTAAACTATTTTTACCTGGGCAAGATTTTGCTTTTCCTGTGGATCTAAAGTTAGAATCAGTTGTCCCTGAGGTTGAAATGATTCCTCACAGGTAGGCCCTTTAGACAGATGTGCATTCTCTTTTTAGTTGGGTCAGCCATCTTTCCTACATGTTAGGGTTATCTCTACCATGATAGCTAAGGTGGCAGGGAGAAATTTTTTGCCTAATACCAAGGGCATTTCAGAATATACTAAACTATGAATTAGGCAAATAGCACTTAATCTTTCATTTTTCTCAGCCTGATTTTTTATTTTTATTTTTTTAAGACTTTATTTATTTGAGACCTGGGTGGGCGGGGAGGAAGAACACAAAGAGAGAGTGAAAAAGAGAGAAGCAGGCTCCTTGCTGAGCAGAGAGCTTGACTCGGGGCTCAATCTCAGGACCCTGACATCATGATCTGAGCCGAAGGCAGATGCTTAACCGACTGAGCCACCCAAGTACCCCTCTCAGCCTGATTTTTATGGCATACTGATCTTCCTGATTCTGAGCCAACTTTCTGAGCTCAGTAAGTAGTCTCCTTCTCCCAGAGTATCTTTCCCACTGATATTTCTCCATTAGGAGAACCCAAATATATCTTTGGGTTCAGTCAGAGTCTCCACAAAGTCTCCATTTAAGTGCACCTATGCTGCACAGGGGAGAAATGAGATGAGGTAGATATAAAGTATAAGATGAAAGAGGCAGCTGGCTGGGACAAGCAAGCCCAGGAACAGGTTTCAGAGGTTTTGTTTTTTAAGATTTTTTTTTTATCTATTTATTTGACACAGAGAGAGAGATCACAAGCAGGCAGAGAGGCAGGCGGGGGGTTGGGGGGTAGTAGGGGCCCTGCTGAGCAGAGAGCCCGCCTCAGGCTTGATCCCAGGACCCTGAGATCACGACCTGAGCTGAAGGCAGTGGCTTTAACCCAACTGAGCTACCCAGGTGCCCCAGGTTTCAGAGTTTTATCAACATTTTTATTAGAGTATGTTTCCATTTTCTAGATTTTTCTTTTTCTTACCCATTGCTTGCTACTTAAAAGAGAATTTGAGGGTGGATACATAACGAGGAGTCTATTTGAATCTTTTTCTCTCTTATGCTTATTCTCATGCTTATTCTCTATCTGGTCGTAGTGGTGGAGGATGAGACATATATGTCGTTTGTAATGTAATGTAACTGATTAGATAAACTGTTCTCAAACTTATGTTTCTGGTTAGAAGAATACTTTGAGATGAATTCCCTTTCCCCCCTTTTTCTAGTACCTTTCTCTTAATCTTTAATGAGTTCATCATTTCTTTCTGATCCAAATTTCTGTAACTCTTAATTCTATAGGGCCCTTGTGTCCTCTGAAGAGTGATTGCTTTCTGCATAACATCCAGTGTTCTTTGCTGCTTTCCACCCACATAGACTTTCTTGTTGAGGAGGAGGTGTGATGTAGGAAAATTATGAGTGCTTTTCAAACCCATTTGAATTGATGGCCCAGATGGTGAGGAAAATCCCTTGGAGAGCTAAAAATTGATTAGGTGATAGCAGAATTTAAAAAGTTATAATTTCAGGACCATTTTAGAGTTCCCAGTCTTTATTTATGCATCTAAGTTCCATTTCTCAACTAATAGTGACTTCCTTGAGGGCAGTCTTGGTTTGTACACCACTGAAACCCCAACACTGTAGAAAATGGTTCTTTAATAATATCATAATAATGGCTAACATGGATTGAATGCCTTTTATGTGTTTAAGTACTGTATTGAGTTCTTTACCTATGCTACCTTATTTAATTTGTACAACCGTAAGAGGGAGGTATTATAATTTACTCCTGTTTTATGGGTGAGAAAACAGAAGTTGACTAAGACACAAGTTGCAAATACCCTGATAAGCAGCTAGAGACAGAATTCAAACCCAGGCATTCTAGAGTATGAGTCCTTAACCACTATATTGTACTACTTCCTTATTAAATACTTAGTTTTAAAATAAATATTTGTTGAGCAACACTTGATCTTAGCTAAAAGGCTGAGAAGCGATTATTTGTTGAGCGAAAGAATGAGTGAACCAAACCTAAAATTAATTTTTTGAAGTCACACAGAGATACTTTACTTCTTAGAGTATACTGCTCAGTGTAAGCAGTCAGCAAGGATGCATGGTCCTGTGCTTGGTGCTACTCAAAATTCAAGAAGATACCACCCCTGTTATAAACACCCAACATGGAAGAAGAGTGTTAACACTGAAATTTCTTCTCTTTCTATCACCTTCAAACAAAACAACCAGGAGCAGTTTAACAGTGATACTTGGCTTATGAACTTAACATCTACTGTGCAACTTGGTAATGGCAGGTTAACGTGGCATCAGTGAGGTGGTGCTGTCATTTAAGTACAAATTAAAATGTGGATTTTCGAGGTGCCTGGGTGGCTCAGTGGGTTAGAGCCTCTGCCTTCGGCTCAGGTCATGATCTCAGGGTCCTGGGATCAAGCCCCACATTGGGCTCTCTGCTCAGCAGGGAACCTGCTTCCCCCTCTCTTTCTGCCTGCCTCTCTGCCTACTTGTGATCTCTCTCTCTCTCTGTCATATAAATAAAATCTTAAAAAAAAAATAAAATGTGGATTTTCATCCCAGTTCTGCATATATTAAGTAGTGTGCTCTGGGAACCACAGAGTATTTTCAAGGGGGACAGCCATTTAACTCTAAGCAGAACCATTTGATTTATGAAGAATATTTGTTAAAAGAGGGGTAGCGAGAAAGTGACTTGGGTAAAGATACTACTTCGTAGTGGAGAGAATACTGGACTGTGAGTCAGGATATCTAGATTTTAATCCTGTCTTCATTTTAAATTTCTATTTAAATTTAGCTAAAGCATTTCTGCTGTTAATACTTTGCTTTAATATCAGAGAGTATCCTAACTACACTAGAAAATATGTTCACCTTCTTTGTGTCTTTATAACAGTACAGTATTCTCTCTCTCTCTCTTTTAAAGATTTTATTTGAGAGAGAGAGAGAGAGAAAGATATCACAAGTAGGCAGAGAGGCAGGCAGAGAGAGAGGGGGAAGCAGGCTCCCTGATGAGCAGAGAGCTGGATGTGGGGCTTGATTCCAGGACCCTGAGACCATGACCTGAGCAGAAGGCAGAGGCTTTAACCCACTGAGCCACCCAAGTGCCTCCAGTATTTTTTGGTAGTATTTTCTGTCCACCACTAGTATTGCCTTTTATCTTCTTAAAAACAAATCTGATCACAATACTCTCTTCACTCCAATTTTTATTAAGTACTTGCTCTGTGCCAGAAATTGCTATAGGTCATTTATATGCAGTAACTCATTTAATTATCTCAGTTACCTTATGATATGGGCACTGATACCCACATTTCACAGATGAGAAAACTGAAGCACAGTAATACCTAAAGTAGCATAGTAATTGATGGTGCTAGTATCAGGCCCAGATAGTTCAGTGCCCAAACCAACACTGTCAATTACTGCTCTTCACTGCCTGTCAGTAAAACATTTCTTTCTTGAAAATCATCAACAAAAACATTTATGAGCTCCTTATTTATGCCAGTTACTATTCTAGGCACTGGGGATTCAGAGGTGACCAAGATGTAGGTGCTGGCAGGGGTGAGTGGGGCTCATGGGTGGCTCAGACGATTAAGCGGCTGCCTTCGGCTCAGATCATGCATGATCTGGTACTGGGTAGAGCCCAGCATTGGGGTCCCTGCTCAGTGAGGAGCATGCTTCTCCCTCTCCCTCTGCCTGCTGCTCTGCCTACTTGTGCTATCTATCTCTCTGTCAAATAAATAAGTAAAATCTTAAAAAAAAAAAGATGTAGTCACTGGGGTTCAAAAATAATCTCTACTTAATTAGAGTGCTTTCTTTTCTTTCTTTTTTTTTTTTTTAAAGATTTTATTTATTTGACAGAGAGAGATCATGAGTAGACAGAGAGGCAGGCAGAGAGAAAGAGGGAAGCAGGCTCCCTGCTGAGCAGAGACCCCCCCACCCCCATGCAGGGCTCGATCCCAGGACCCTGAGATCATGACCTGAGCCCAGTGCAGAGGCTTTAACCCACCGAGCCACCCAGGCGCCCCTAGAGTGCTTTCTTTATAACCTTTCTGGTGATTTAATCAGAAGCATGGGGCCACCCCAGTCCCCACCCTGTTACACAGAAAGCAGCATATTAAACTTTCTCCAAGATTAGTGTGTGGCTTTAGACCTCAAGCACGACAGATTTTCATACTTTCCCTTTTCTTAACAGAAGATGTCTATGTTAGCATTCCCTTATTCTATATGTGGACAGGTAAGGACAGGCAAGCAGCATGGGGTAAGAGCACATATCTAGAGCCACAAGCTGGTTCATCTCCACTGTACCTTATTTTTTTTTAAATAAATGTTTTATTGGAGAAAAATAGAACCATCATGTACACAGGGAAGAGAGGTTAAAAATGTAACTGATACATACAGAACAACTGAAAGTCGTTGTTATCCAATGTTGTTTGCAATTACTTTTTAGTTTCTTAAACACCTCCCCTCAACTTTTTTTTTCTTAAAGATTTACTTATTTATTTTAGAGAGAGTGTGGGAGAAGGGGCAGTGGGAGAGGGAGAGAGAGAGAGTTTTAAACAAACTCCATGCTGTGTGTGGAACCTGACGCGGGCTCAATCTCACTACCCTGAGATCACGACCTGAGCTGAAAGCAAGAGTTGGATACTCAACCGACTGAGCCACCGAGGTGCCCCTCAACTTGTTTTTAATAGTCTTGCTAATTTTTCAGTTGAAATGGCATCAAATTTTCAAAAAATTAAGAGCCTCAGGGAAGGAACCAGCTTTCAAGAACAAAAGTTACACAAAAGTTAGTCTCCTCCTAACAGGGACGAATTCTACCTAAAAATCCCTTAAGACTAACTATTGGAAAAGTTGTATATCTCAGAGATCATCAGGGATGAGTTAGGACACTGACTTAGATGGTCCAGTGTGGAGAAAAGATAAACAGACTAGCAGCATTTCCTTGTCAGATGAGCTCATGCAAAGAAGCCAGGGAGAAGCTGAGAAAATAGAGGCAATGGCTGTTCAGAAAGAATTAGGAAGGCATTCTAAATACCAAATATTGTTAACAGTGTGCGAGTTGATGCAGTTAGAAGCAGGCAACTTTTTATAATAGTGGTCACAGGTCTTGAGAACTCAAGAAAACGAACAATAGTAGACACAAGAGTTTCTTCAGTTGACTGTTAGGACCTAAGTATTCTTCCTAATGGCTCCAGATAGTCAAGGAAATAGAATGTTGCCAAAGACATCAAAGCAGTTCTGATTTTAAAAAATTCAAACAAAGTATCGTTTCTCCTCCAAGATCAGATCTCTTCAATGAAAAACAAACAAGCAACAAAAACAAAAACAAAACAAAAAACTCACAAAAACAAATGAACAAAAACCCCACTGATGCTAAAGAGCAGCCTTTTACTCACATTACAAATCTGAATAACAGTATTTTTGCTATTTTCTCTGTATGAAGAATCTTTTTTTTTTTTTTTTTTTCTGTATGAAGAATCTTAAGACATTCCCCTGAAAAGTAGATGTCCAGTGGCTATGAGAAGTCTTCAAGAAATTTTGAAAGGAGTAAAATCAGTATAATACAGATTTTTGGAAATATTTATTTATTTATTTGATAGAGAGATCACAAGTAGGCAGAGAGGCAGGCAGAGAGAGAAGGGGGAAGCAGGCTCCCTGCTGAGCAGAGAGCCTGCTGAGATCATGACCTGAGCCCAAGGCAGAAGCTTTAATCCACTGAGCCATCCAGGCGCCCCCATAATACAGATTTTTAAAATTCCAAACTAGGGAGTATATGGGGAAAATAAAGGAGGACCTTTTTATCTAGGGCTTTAGGAAGTTAGAAGATGGATGATAGGTTTATTTACCAAGAAAATTCTTGGGGTGCCTGGGTGGCTCAGTAGGTTGAGCAGCTGCCTTCTCCTCAGGTCATGATCCTAGGATACTGGGATGGAGCCCTGCATTGGGCTCCCTACTCCGCGGAGAGCCTGCTTCTCCCTCTCCCTCTGTCTGCCACTCTATCTACTTGTGCTCTCTCTCTGACAAATAAAATCTTAAGAAAGAAAAGAAAAGAAAATCCCAATGTACCTTAGTTGCTGTGTGACTTCTCTGCAAGTCTTCTCCTCTGTGATGGGGATAATCACTGGCTCTGCCTCGCAGGATCAATGGGAAAAGAAAGTCCAGTGTTTTAGGAACTTGGCATATGGCGTGTAGGAAATACTCCTGAAGATGTTTGCAGAGGGGTGTGTGTGTGTGTGTGCGTGCATCCATGTGCACACATATGCATATTGTGTAATGGCACACAGGCATATCTATATGAGCATGTGTAATTTATGTAATATATGTATATCCATAGTATTCTTATTTAGATTATAATTACAATTTGTCTTGAAACCTACACTTCCATTTCTGACCTTGAATTTACAGAACATTTTAATTTGCTTTCTTGTAATAAAAATGTTAACCATATGAGATGATAATTTTAACATACAAACTATTTTTTCTATTTTTAGAGACCCACTGTCCTCCTTGAATATAAAATGTAATTCATGGGATTATGGAAGTTGTGGTAGGAGGGAGAGGCTAGACTCCAAATCACTGGACTGTTTGGGTGCTGTGAGCATTTTGGGGTTCTATAATAACTCTGAAACTTGGTGTGTGGATATCCTATTAATTTATGGATCTATAGAAGCTAAAAATGACATCCTCCATTTATAGGAATTATCTAAAAAGAATGCGGATATTCCTGTTTTATTATTTATCTGGATGAGAACACTTTTTTTCTAAGCTTCAGTTTCTTTTTTAATGTGTGACTTCACCATTTCCCCTTTCCCATTCTCTTATTTATACATTTTAAAGTTCAAAACCAGGGCCAAAAGCTTAATTCTGGGTTGTTTGGGAGAGGTTGATTACATGCTATAAGTAAAGTTAAGAGCTCCTTCCTTTTTAATACTATGATTTTACTGACCCTCCACCCATTTCCCCTTAGGATCATACAAAGTGAGAGATGAAATTGCTTAATTTTCATTGGTGTCTTTCCGTAGTTAAGTTAAATGATGGATTTGTGTTAGGGTGGAGTGCAACATGTAGCACAGGTACAAAAACATATAGTAGAGATGAAGAATCATCTTCAAGAAACCATATTGGTCTATACTCTTATATACTATTCTTCTCACAGAAGGAAAAGATTAGGATGCCTCCATATCTATGCCCAGTTTTGGGATTGAGGAATTCTGGTTTAGAGCTACTGTATTCTTATTTAGCAGATTTCTGTGTCACAGGGCCACACATCAGAGACCTGTTTTACTACTGTGAATGTTTTAGAAAACAGTGAGGTATAATTAACATACAATAGACTGCACATGTTTAGTGTATAGTTTGATGTATTTCAAATATGTATAATTCAAACATTATAGTTTGATAAGTTTGATAAGTGGTAGTTTGATAAGTTTGGCATATCTGTAAACTCTTGAAACTACCACCACTCTTAAGATTTGAACATAATCAGCACTACCAGAAGTTTTCCAGTGCCCCCTTGTAATCCTCTTCTGCACCTCCATCCCACCCCATCTGCCTTTTCCCCAGGCAGCCATTTATCTGTCTTCTATATTTTCATGCTACTTTGGATTTCCTAGGATTTTATATAAATGGAATCATACCATATGTATTTTTTTATGTTTGGCTTCTTCCAGCATAATTATTTTGAGATTCATCCATGTGATGAATGCATCAATAATTCATTCCTTTTTATTGGTGAATATTAGTATTCCATTGTATGGAAACACCAGTTTATCTATTCACTGTTCATGGGCATTTGGGTTGCTTCCAATTTTTTAGTTATTAGAAATAATAATGCTATAAACATTTGTGTGCAACTGTTTGTATGATTTCACTTTCTTTGGTAGGTATCTGGGATTAGAATGGTTGAATCAAATGACAGATGTATGTTTAAATTTTTAAGAAACTTTATTATTTTCCAAAGTGGTGATACCATTTTACATTCCCACCTGGAGTATATGAGAAATCCAGTTTTTGAAATTCTTGTCAACACTTGTTATGGTCAATTTTTAAAATTTTAGATATTATAATAGGTGTGCAGTGGTATCTTATTGGTTTCTTTTTTTTTCCCCCCAAATATGTTTATTTTATTTTTTCAGTGTTACAAGATTAATTGTTCATGCACCACACCCAGTGCTCCATGCAATACGTGCCCTCCTCAATACCCACCACCAGGCTCACCCAACCCCCCATCCTCTCCCCTCCAAAACCTCAGTTTATTGCTCAGAGTCCACAGTCTCTCACGGTTCATCTCCCTCTCTGATTTCCCCCCATTCCCCTTTCCCTTCCTTCTCACAATGCCCTCCATGTTTTTCTTATGCTCAGCACGTAAGTGAGACCATAAGGTAATTGGTTTCTTAAAAATTAATTTATTTAAAAGTAATCTCTACATCCAGTGTGGGGCTCAAACTCAGGACGCATGTTCGACCAACTGAGCCAGTTAGGTGCCCCAAGTATCCTATTGTTTTAATTTGCATTTCAGTAGTGGCTGATGATGTTGAGCATCTTTTCTTTTGTTTATTTTTCTTCCATAAAGATCTCTGTCACAATTGCTCAACTCTGCCATTTTAGAGTGAAACACCCATAGACAATATGTTAATGAATGGGCATGGCTATGTTCCAATGAAATTTTATTTACCAAAACAACAGCAACAAAAAAACAGAGCAGAGAAAAAAAAAGCAGGTTGTACATAGACTTGGAATGTAGTTTGCTGACTCCTGTCGTATGATCATGTCATCTGCAAATAAAAACAGATTTTTTGCAGATTTTATTTTTGCAGATAAATTTTTTATTTATCTGTTTTACTTTATAAAACAGATCTTTTATTAATAAAAGAAGAAATTCTTTTCCAGTCTGGCTGTATTCAAATATTTCTTTTTCATGCCTGATTGTACTCTCTAAAACTTCCAACACAGTATTGTCTAGAAATGATGAGAGGAGATATCCTTGTCTTATTCCAGTTCTTAGGGGAAAAGCATTCAATCTGTCATCATTAATTATAATCTTAGTGGTAAATTTTTTGTAGATACTATTGCTCAAGATTAGGAAATTCTCTCTATTGTTAATTTTGGTTTAATTGAACTAGCTTTTGGTTTATTCATTTTCTTCTATTTTTTTCTGTTGTCTATCCTGGAGGTTCCTTTCTATTCTGAATATTTTTATCAGGAATGGATGTTGGATTTTGTCAAATGATTTTTCTGAATTTATTGAGACTATCATATAGTTTTTAGCTTTTTATATGAGGAATTACATTGATTGGTTTTTGGATGTGAAGATGGTTTTGCATTCCTGGAATAAACCTTAACTGGTCTTTAATATTTTTGGGTTTGATTTGCTAAGATTTTATTTGGAAATATATTTTTTTTAAGTTTTTACTTATTTGAGAAGGAGATAGCACAAGCAGGGAGGAGAAGAGGGAGAGAAAGAGGGAGAAGCAGACCTCCAGTGTGTAGGGGGCCTGTCCTGCGACTCAATTCCAGGACCCTGGGATCATGACCTGAGCTGAAGGCACTTAACCGACTGAGCCACCCACATGCCCCTTTATTTGGAACTTTTGCATCTGTGCTTATTAGATATATTGATCTGCAGTTCTCTTGTAATGGTTTTGGTATTAAGGTAATGCTAGCCTCATAAATAAGTTGGGAAATATTTCCTTCTCTCTACTTTTTGGGAAAAGTTCAGATTTGGTATTATTTTTTCTTTAAATGTTTGGTAGAATTCACCAGTGAATCTGTCTGGGCTTGGAGGAATTTTTATTTTTGTTCTTTTTGTTTTTTGTGTGTCATTTCTTTCTCTTTTTTTTTAATAGACATAAAGATACTCTGATTACTTATTTGTTCTTGAGTGAGCTTTGATAGTTTGTGTCTTCCAAGGAATTTATGTTCTTTAAATTGTCAAATTAGTGTAAACTTGCCTGTAATATTGCCTCATTCTAAAAAAATAATTGTAGTGATGTCTCCCTCTCATGCCTGACATTGTGTCTTCTCTCAGTTTTTCCTGCAATCTAAGTAGTTTTATTAATTTTATTTATCTTTGCACAGAACCACCTTTTGGTTTTACTGGTTTCTCTGTTTTCTATCTCATAATTACTGCTTTGATCTCTATCATTTTCTTTTTTTTTTGAAATTTTTTTAAAGAATTTATTTATTTGACAGAGAGAGAGAGATCACAAGTAGGCAGAGAGCCAGGCAGAGAGAGAAGGGGAAGTAGGCTCTCCGCTGAGCAGAGAGCCCGATGCGGGGCTCCATTCCAGGACCCTGGGATCATGACCTGAGCCGAAGGCAGAGGCTTTAACCCACTGAGCCACCCAGGCGCCCCTCTATCATTTTCTTTATTCTGCTTACTTTGCATATAATTTGCTTCTTTCTTCCTATTTTCATAATGCAGAAGACAAGGTTATTAATTTGAAACCTTCTTTTCCAGGGTAGGCCACTAGTGGTGTCAATTTTGCTCTAATTACTGCCTTAGCGGTCTACCCCAAATTCTGATATGTCATGTTTTCATTTTTGTTCAGTTCAAAATACTTTCTTTCCCTTTAAATTTTTTCTTTGATCTATGGGTTATTGAAAAGTGTTTAGTGTTTAATTTCTAAATATTAGGGCTTTCCCAGATACCTTTCTGTTATTGATTTCTAATTTAATTTCATTGTGGTTAGCGAACAGACTTTGTATTACTTGAATCTTCTAAATTTTTTTTTTTAATTTTTATTGACATATAATGTATTATTTGCCCCAGGGTACATGGCTGTGAATCGTCGGGCTTACACATTTCACAGCACTTAACAGCACATACCCTCCCCAATGTCCACACCCCAGCCAACTTATCCCTACCCCCCTCCCTCCGCCTCCCAGCCACCCTTAGTTCGTTTCTTGAGTCTAGGAGTCTCTTATGGTTTGTCTCCCTCCCCATCCCTTCCTGTTTCATTTCTCTCCCCCATCCCCCCAAACTCCTGCCTTGCCTCTCAAATTCTTCATATCAGAGAGATCATGTGATAATTGTCTTTCTCTGACTGACTTATTTCGCTTAGCATAATACCCTCCAGTTCCATCCACGTCATTGCAAATGACCAGATTTCATTTCTCTTGATGGCTGCATAGTATTCCATTGTATATATATACCACATCTTCTTTATCCATTCATCTGGTGATGGGCATCTAGGGTCTTTCCATAGTTTGGCTATTGT
>CM053613.1:66337801-66439564 GCA_028646535.1 Procyon lotor
TTCCCGTGAGGGCTGAACCCCCCGTTAGTCTCCGGAGCGATGTCCCTCAGCGGAGCGGACTAGAAGTTCCGGATTTTGTGCTCCGCGGCTCTGCGGCTCCTGGGAGCCGGCCCCTCCCCCCGGGGTCTCTCTTCCCGTCGCTTTAAATTCACCTTTTCCGCACGTCCTACCTCCTGAAAGTGGTCGATTTTCTGCTCCTAGAATTGCTGTTCTTATTCTCTTCTCTCTGCTGTTGCTTTTGCCGGCTTTTAGAGTGATTTCCTCCTCTTTAGCTGGACTTCTGATTCCCAGGGCTCTCTGTGCCTCCTACACCTCCGCCATCTTGCCCTCCCTCTCTCGCTTTTTCGTTTTCTTGATTGTTTCCTTCACTATGCAAAAGTGTTTTATATTGGCATAATCCTAATACTTTATTTTGCTTTTGTCTCCCTTACCTGAAGAGATAGAACCAGAAAAATATTGCTAAGGCCAATATCTAAGGGTTTACTGCCCAATATTTTTTTTAAGTTTTTGGTTTAGGTCTTACATTTAGGTCTATAATCTATTTTGAGTTTATTTTTATGTATCATATAAAAAAGTGGCCCAGATTCATTCTTTTGCTATCCAGTTTTCCAATTACCATTTATTGAAGAGACTGTCTTTTCTTAATTATATATTTTTGCCTTCTTTGTTGAGATTAATTGACCAAATATGTGGGTTTAATTCTGGGTTCTCTATTCTACTCTACTGATCTATTTGTCTATTTCTGTGTCAGTGCCAGTATACTGTTTTGATTACTATACCTTTGTAGTATAGTTTGAAATCTTGGATTGTGATACTTCATCTTTGTTCTTCTTTCTCAAGATTGCTTTGGCTATCAGCAGATGTTGGCAAGGATGCAGAGAAAGAGGAACCCTCTTACACTGTTGGTAGGAATGCAAACTGGTACAGCCACTCTGGAAAACAGTATGGAGATTCTTCAAAAAGTTAAAAATAGAACTAACCTATGACCCAGCAATTGCACTACTAGGTATTTATCCAAAGGATACAAAAATAGTGACCCAGAGGGGCATATATACCCCGGTGTTTATGGGGTATGGGGGAGCAATGTCCACAGTAGCCAAATATAGAAAGGACTCAGATAAATGGGTAAAGAAGATGTGGTATATATATAATGGAATTACTCAGCCATCAAAAAGAATGAATCTTGCCATTTGCAATGACGTAGATGGATCTAGAGGGCATTATGCTATATGAAATAAGTCAGAGAAAGACAAATACGTGATTTCACTCATGTGAAATTTAAGAAACAAAATGAATAAACATAGGGAAAGGGAAGGAAAAATAAGATAAAAACAGAGGAAGAGCAAACCATAAGAGACTCTTTAACTATAAGGAACAAACTGAGGGTTGCTGGAGGGGAGATGGGTGGATGATGGGGTAACTGGGTGATGGGCATTAAGGAGGGCACCTGACGTAATGAACACTGGGTGTTATACACACCTGATGAATCACTAAATTCTACCCCTGAAACTAATAATACACTGTATGCTAACTAAATTGAATTTAAATTTTTTTAAAAAACATTGCTTTGGCTATGCTGGGTCTTATTTGGCTCCATACCAAATTTTAGGATTATTTGTTCTAATTCTGTGAACACTACTGGTATTCTGATCCCGACTGCACTGACTCTACAGACTGAAATAATATGGACATTTTAACAATATTAATTTTTCTAATCCATGAGCATGGAATATCTTTCCATTTGTGTAATCAATTTCTTTCATCAATGGCTCATAGTTTTCAGAGTACAGGTCTTTCACTTCCTTGGTTAAATGTATTCCCATATATTTTATTCTTTTTGGTGCAATTGTAAATGAGGTTGTTTTCTTATTTCCTCTTTCTGCTACTGTGCTATTAGTGTAAAGAAATGCAAGAAACTGGGGCATCTGAGTGGCTCAGTTGGTTAAGAATCTGCCTTCAGCTCAGGTCATGATCCCAGGGTCCTAGGATCAAGCCCCATATCGGGCTTTCTGCTCAGTGGAGAGCCTTCCTCTCCCTCTCCTTCTGCTTGCTGCTCTGCCTGCTTATACACATGCTCGCGCGCTCTCTCTCTCTCTCTCTCTCTCTTCCTGCCTTCTGTCAATTAAATAAATAAAATCTTTAAATAAGTAAATAAAAACAAAAACTAAAAGCTGGCTATCTCATCAAAATAAACCATCAGGGAAGCTTTAATACAATTAGGTTCCTCTCATTGATATTATAACCTAAAGTTTTGGAGAATTGGAGGTCTAATGAACTTCTAGAACCCAAGGCGAATAAAGCAAAGAATGGTAATTGTTTACATCTGTAAAGCATTTTATAATTTATAGTACCACTTTCACTCACAATCTTATTTGATCCATGTAACAATTCTGTAAAATGGGTATTATAATGATTTCACTATAGATTAAGAGAATAAGTCTCAAATATATTAGGAGACAATTATAACTTCAAAATTTGAAAGTATCAGAGATCAAAGTGAAACAGGTCTTCTAGCTCCAAATTACATTAAAATAAAGATTAAGAAACACAAATTAGACCATGGCTTCTCATCTATCAAGGCTATAGTGTGTTTGAACAGAAATACTTATCAGTCTGCATCTAAAATAGCTAGTGAAACTCCCAAACCCGCAATTAAAAAACAGACACTTCCTTATGCCACACCATTCTCTCATCAATGAATATCTGTATATCTATATACCTATTCCGAGAATTATGCTAGGCATAAGACAAATTTTCTACCCTCAAACTACAAACTACAAGATACACAAATAGGAAAAATACACTGTCATTGATAATTTAAATTAATAGGTCAATCTAACACCCAAAGATATGATTCAAATTAGACTACAATTAGGGTAAACCAAGTTTTGTGGACCCTAAAGTGGATAAAATTTTGAGTCCCTCATTAGGAAAACAAATACAAAATTATGAATACAAAATTAGATAATAAGTGAATATTTATTAATGAGAACAAAAATCACAAAAAAATATAAATTTAAAAGATGGCTACACAAATATCACAAAATCTAGACATATAATCATATTTTCATTAACTCCTCGGTACTCTAAAATCTTTCCCACATCTGAGGATTTTTAGAGCTCCTCATCATATTACAATGATTTTGTAACACTGTCTATGAAAATAACAATGATAATTAAGACTTTAATTCAGGGGTGCCTTGGGATGCCTGGGTGGCTCAGTCAGTTAACTCAGGGGCGCTGAGGTGGCTCAGTCGATTAAGCATCGAACTCTTTTTTTTTTTTTAAAGATTTTATTTATTTATTTGACAGAGAGAGATCACAAGTAGGCAAAGAGGAAGGCAGAGAGAGAGGGGGAAGCAGGACCCCCGCTGAGCAGAGAGCCCAATGCGGAGCCCGATCCCAGGATCCTGAGATCATGACCCAAGCCGAAGACAGAGGCCTAACCCACTGAGCCACCCAAGTGCCCCAAGCATCCAACTCTTGACCTCAGAGTCCACATCAAGCTCCATGTTCAACAAGGAGTCTGCTTGCAATTCTCTTCCTCTCCCTCTCCCTCAGCCTTGCCTCTGCTTATACTCCCTAAAAATAATAACTCTAAAAAAAAAAAAGCATGGTTAATAAAAAAACTTAATACTTTAAGATAATCCATTATTCATTATTCATTACTGGTAATATCACAGGAAAATGAAATATTCATTACTGGCAACCATGCAGTAATTTGGGAATTACTGCTTTCCCAAATTACAGAAATTTGGGAAAACTTCTATTTAAAGTTTCCTTCAGGGGCACCTAGCTGGATCAGTGGACTGAGTGTCCAACTCTTGATTTCAGCTCAGGTCACGATTTCATGGTTGTGAAATCGAGCCCCACATCAGGCTCCACACTGAACGTGGAGCCTGCTTAGGATTCTGTCTCTCCCTCTCCTTCTACACCTTCCCACACCCCCACTCATGCAGGTGCTCTATTTTTTTTTATTTATTTATTTGAGAGAGAGTGAGCAAGGAAGAGCACATGAGCAGGGGCAGAGGGAGAGGGAGAAACAAGCTCCCCACTGAGCAGGCAGCCTGACAGCAGGGAGCCTGGCTCAGTTCTAGGACTGTGGGATCCATGACCTGAGCCAAAGGCAGACACTTAAGACACTTAACCAAATGAGCCACCCAGGTACTCTTCCCTGATTAAAAATAAGTAAATACATATAATATAGTTTCTTTCATGTTTAAGCTATAAGACTTCAGGATATTTCAAGTTTTCTTTTACAGTGACAAATCTTAAATACTCTTTGACATGAGAAAACTCATTATGTGCTTTTTTCAACCATATACTCACTACAGTGGCGTTATGAGGACTTAAAATTGGCATTCACAGTGGGCTCTACAACTTCTTATCACAATGCTAGTAAGTCAAACAACACGGTAGAATATTCCTGGAAACCAGGCCTAGTACTGAGATGATTAGCAATAACAACTATACATAACAGTGACTGTGGACCACATAAATAATTCCACTAAAATCATAACTGAATGTGTTCCCAACTCAACTCCTGTTAGCTGGGGAAAATGCCTATGACCGTTATGATGGTACTCAACATGAGGAGGAGTATGATAGAGAGGAAGGCAGAGTGGAAGAAAAGAACAGTCTTAATTGATTATGGCTAAGGCATCTAACTTATGCAAATCTGAGGACACACTGCTAGTATGAAATCCAGAGCCTTGAAATAAGTAAGGAGTCCAAAAGCCTAAGGTTGATAAACTTCACTTTATAATTTTTTTTTTTAAAGATTTTATTTATTTGACAGAGAGAAACACAGCGAGAGAGGGAACACAAGCAGAGGGAATGGTAGCGGGAGAAGCAGGCTTCCCGCAGAGCCGGGAGCCCGATGCGGGGCTCGATCCCAGGACCCTGGGATCTGACCTGGGCCGAAGGCAGACGCTTAACGACTGAGCCACCCAGGTGCCCCGATAAACTTCACTTTAAATTTGCCTCTCAAAAATTAAGGATCAAACGAATTGCAGTAAGGTGGAAAGTAGTAACAGTAGTAAATCTTTACTACTTATTAACCAAAAAAACCCCCAAAAAACAAAAAACAAACCTAACACTATGAACTTATTATTATGCCAGGCCCTCTGCAGAGCACTTCTATGAATTATGTAATTAATTTTAATTTTACTATCTTAATTAGTGTTATATTTGTTACCACTTAGATACTCTTATAGGAGCTTTATATATAGTCACTGGTTTGCAAAACAATACCACAAATTTATACATTATCACTACTCTTTTATAGAACAGGAAATTAACTGGCAAGTAATATAACAGAGTTGAGATCCAAATCTTGGTCTAGATTATGCTCTTCCTAATAAATAGGAATTCAGAAGAGGATGAGATCACTACAGGTTAGAGATATAAAAAAGACTTTACAGAGAAGTACACTAAGCTGGATACTAGGGAATGAGTAGCAATGAAAAAAAGAGTATGCTCTATATTTGGGGGTAAATGGGCCATGATAATAAAATAGAAATGGAAAAAACAAGGGTTACTCAGAAGACAATGATACAACAATTCTACAGAGCCAAAGACCATGCCCCAAATCATGATTCCCAATAAAAAGGAAATGAAATAAGTCTTATCAATTTTTCAACTATTATACAGCTATAATCTCACAAAAGAAAAAAAAAGAAAGCAACATTTCTCTAGAATCCAGCTCCTCAATGGAAAAGGTGGATGTGGACATTCAAAGAACTGCTTCATCTCTGTCATCAGGAAACCCAAGTCTAGTGTTTTCTCCCTTGAAGGGAAAGCAGTGATTTCCACTAGAAATCAAGGCTTTACAACCAAGTACATCACATTACCATCAAGCTATAGGTAAGTTATGAGGCTTAAAACTGGAGCCTCTAAATTCCAATTAAGTTATCTTCCTCAAGGTTTCATTAAAAGTAGCTTTAAAAAATATGAGCTAAAAGGCACTGCTCATATATAAGAATAAAAGCAACCAAAGTTTTAACAGACTTTATGTATCCTACATGTAGAAAATGTACTTGACAAGAGAGAACAGAAAGTAAAATCTCTGAATTGGAGAGAACAAAACACTCAAAAAAGTTACCTGACCCTAAGCTCACTCTGAGAAGGAATAGTTTGCTGTAATTTGCAAACAGCATGAGGGATATTAGCCACAAGGTACTAGGAGGAGAAAATATTTGTTCTGGCTTCAGTGAAGTCCAAATCCCTCATCCAATGTTACTAAATGTCTTTGGGATTCTTCTCTCATCTCTGATGCCTAAGAAAGAGAAAGAGAGTGAGCGAGCCAGGGAGGAAAAGAGAGACAGAGAGAGCTGCTATAAACAAACACCAAAGGTAGATGCAAGAGGAATTCCAGCAATAACTTCATCTTGACATTTCATTCTGTTTTTCATTGGCTTAATCCTGCACACCCCCTAAAGTTGTACTAACATGATAAAACTGTGAAGATTAGAGAATTAACTATTTTGAAAGTTACATGTATACTTTATTTTCCATTTATATCAAAGTCTTCATTCTCTGACTTATCTACGGAGTAATTTAAATTGGAAATATATAAAGAATATGACCAGATGGGTGTTTGTTTGTTTGTTTTTTAAGATTTTATTTATTTGAGAAAGTGAGAAAGTGAGTGAGCATGAGCGGGGGAGGGGAGGGAGCAGAAAAGGGAGAAGCAAACTCCCTCCTGATCAGGTAGCCCAATGTGGGACTTGATCACAGGACTCCAGGATCATGACCTGAGCCAAAAGCAGATTCTTAACTGACTGAGCCACCTAGGTGCCCATAACCAGATGTTTGACACTAACAGTCATTATCAATCAATGGTCTAACAGAAAAGTTAGGCTACCACAAATTAAGGGAAGGAAGAAATTACAAGAATAAAATAATATTTTTGTAATCCTCCTGAACTCTACTTGTAGTCTACTTGCAGTCAGCATCTATTTCAAAAAAACATTCATTCTAAGGATGTGTCCTCCATCCTGAGCCCTAGAGCCGGTTTCTCAACCTAAGGTACATGAATAATCTTCTGGGGGCGGCAAATCCCAAAAAATAGAATGTAAAAGATTTATATATGTACATAAGAATACTCTTTGGAGGAGAGGGTCTATCTACAGCTTTCATTAGTTCCTATAAAGTGTTCATAACATAAGGTACTTTATCAATGTACCCTAATGGTATGAAACAATTGCCTGGTAAATTAAAGACACTTAAATATTTGTCCCCACTGAACCAGTGCTCTAGAGATTCACAACTAAAGTTCTAAACCTGTTCTTCATTACCAGGGGACTTACAGTCAGAGTGAAACTTCCTATCTGATACAAAGAAATCATATTGAATTAAGAACACCAACCCAAGCAAATAGCTCTCAGTTTTTAATTTGGGATAAACAAACACAGAAACTCTTAAAACATTAGATGTAGTAAGGCTGTAGCAGACTTGAAAACAAAACAAAACAAAAAACGTGAGGCTCTGAAAGATGAATGGTCCCAACCTCTTGGAGATCAAATGAAGTTCACCTGGCTCTAATACATTTCTAAACTTTCAGAAGAGAAAGAGATTTCTAAAAACTAAGTTTTCAAAACATTCTAATGTACTTTCAATTAAAAAATAAACTAATTCAACTAATCAGTTAAAAATTCTTAAATTCCCATAAAATCACTTCTTTGGATGTGAAATTTATATAGCTAAAGTGAGTCATCTAATAAGGGGAATGAAATATGGATGTTTTCCTGGTAGTGTGAAAGGGATGGTGTTTAAATTACTTTCAAATGATTTGGATTAAAACCAATATTATCTCCCCAAGGTCCAAAAATGAATCACATGCAACGCTGGGAAATGAATCCAAAATGCCTAACACCCACAATGCTGTGCTCCTTCCTTCACCCAGAAAAGTATCTGAAAGGCTACAAACAGTGGAGCCTTCCCAAGATGCAGTGGGTGGTTTTCTTCCTCACAGTACACGGGCTGAGACTTTCAGAGAACCAGGATTTTATTGTGTAGGAATCTGAATCTCAGATTCAGATTTCAGCTATAAAGCTCAAGGTTACTTTTATATTTTGCCCCTGAATGACCTCACCTTCACCTTCACCAGTTGCCTGTCTAGTGCAGAACAGCTGTAATGCTCCAAATTTTAAGTTGCTATATCTTGAATGATAGATGGTTGCTTCTCAGAGAATCCAAGGACAGAGATTATAGTTGTACAATTCAGTATATCTTTAAAATAATATACCCCTTGGGGTGCTTGGTGGTTGGTTAAGTGTCCCACTTTGGTTCAGCTCAGGTCATGATCTCATGGGTAGTGGGATCAAGCCTGGTACCAGGCTCAACTCTCAGCAGGGAGTCTGCTTGAAGATTCTCTCCCTCTTCCCCTCCCTCTATTTGTACACACACTCTCTCACTCTTTAAAATAAATAAGTAAATGTTAAATATATATGTTTAAAGCAGTGATGCTTAGCAAGAATCATACAATCCGGGGCGCCTGGGTGGCTCAGTCGTTGAGCGTCTGCCTTCGGCCCAGGTCAGATCCCGGAGTTCTGGGATCGAGCCCCGCATCGGGCTCCCTGCTCCGTGGGAAGCCTGCTTCTCCCGCTGCCATTCCCTCTGCTTGTGTTCCCTCTCTCACTGTGTTTCTCGCTGTCAAATAAATAAAATCTTTAAAAAAAAAAAAAAAAAAGAATCATACAATCCCTCCCTTCAAGTATATCACAACCTGTCTGGGGGTACATGTGCTCTGCAAAAACATAGTCAATACTTTAATATTTGAAACTGAAAAAAGAAATTACCTTCACAATATGAAACATTTAAAGAAAGGTATGTGAGGGGTGCCTGGATGGTGCAGATGGTTAAACATTTGACTTCTGGTTTTGGCTCAGGTCATGACCTCAGGGTTCTGAGAGAGAGTCCTGCATCAGGCTCCACGCTCAGTGTGGAGTCTGCTCAAGATTCTCTCTTCCTCTCCCTCTACCTCTCCCACTCATGCACGTGTGTGTGCTCTAACAAACAAATCTTTTAAGAAAATAAAAAAATAAAGAAAGATATGTGACTCTTTAAAATTAATTAAAAGGGGAAATAGATTAAGTAAAAGCTGAGATTCCTGTTTCTAGCAGTACATTGAATTAGATACTCCAAAAGGCCTTTTCACTCCAACAAGGTCCCATGTAAACCATAGTTATTTTTTTGTTTTTGGGGTTTGTTTTTAAAGATTTAATTTATTTATTTGACAGAGATAAAGAGGGAGAGTGAGAACACAGGCAGGGGGAGCAGCAGGCAGAGGAAGAAGGAAAAGCAGGCTTCCCATTAAGCAGAGAGCCCAATGCAGGGCTCAAACCCAGGACCCTTATATCATGACCTGAGCCGAAGGCAGATGCTTAACCAACTAAGCCACCCAGGCACCCCTGTAAACCATAGTTTTTAATACATCTCTGGGCTCCCACAAAGGGGGGATCATTAAAAGGGCAAATAAAATCACTATGGGCTGAAAACAGAAAGATGGGTAGGGATGTGACCCTGAGAGCAAATGTTCATTTTTAACACTTCAGTGGGGAGACTGTGCTCTTGGGCCGGTAGGAAGGCAGAGAAGCTGAGCCTGAGATTTTCCAATAATCCCAGGGACTCTCAAAGGAGTAAAGCCATCCCAGGTGGCCACTGGCTGGTAGAAGAATACTCTCACAAAAAGTATCTTCAGGTCAGACCCTAAACTAATTACAATCAGTCAAATATCAGCCTATGAGTAAAGAAAAACAAACAAATCACCATAAGAGTCATGAAAAACAACAAACATTAGATTTAGATCTCCAAGAATGTCAGATATTTGATCAGATAAAGAACATAAAACAACAATGCATGAAATGTTTTTTTAAAAAGGACTTTAGGGGCTCCTGGGTGGCTCAGTGGGTTAAAGCCTCTGCCTTCAGCTCAGGTCATGATCTCAGAGTCCTGGGATCAAGGCTCTCTGCTCAGCAGGGACCCTGCTTCCTCCTCTCTCTCTGCCTGCCTTTCTGCCTACTTGTGACCTCTCTCTGTCAAATAAATAAATAAAATCTTTAAAAAAAAAAAAAAAGACTTAAAAAAAATGAGCAAGGAAAAGAGATCAGATTATAAAAAGAACCAAGTAAAATTTCAGAAATAAGCAATATAATTGGGGGGGGGGGGAACTGTATGTACTGGTTAAATAACAGATTAGACACAGCTGGAAAAAAAAAGAACTATAAAGCAAAGCTAAATAACCTAGAATAGCACAGAGGAAAAAATATAAAATTATGACAGAAAGGTTAACAGTCTTAGAAGAGAAAATGACTGAATACATATCAAATCAAAGTCTCAGAAGGAAAGAATTAAGGAACCAGAAGGTAGCCAGTATTAGAACAGATAATACCTGAGAATTTTCAGGAAAGATATAAAGTCATAGATACACAAAGTATAACAAATTAACAAGGAAAAGAACTAAAAAGAAACAAATCCTAGACACATTGTAGTAACATTTCAGAATACCAAAGACAAAGAAAAGATCTTTAAAGTAGCTGGAGAGAAGACAGCCAACCTAACCTAGAGAAGGCTAAGGATATGACTAACTGCAGACTTCCCAACAATAATAATGGAAACCAGAAAGCATCTGTGTTACATATTCCAGGCTTTAAGACAAAATAAATGTCAACCAAAAATTCCACATCAAGCAAATCTATATTTCAAGAACAAAATAAGTATATTTTTAGATACGCATAAAAGTGAATTGAAGATCAAGAGACTTACCCTGAAGGAAGTGATTTTGAACTTCCTAACCAACCCTCCCTTTCCAATCTTTTTTTTTTTAACATCTTAATATTATTTTATTTTTTTCAGTGTTCCAGGATTCATTGTTTATGAACCACACCCAGTGCTCCATCCAATCTTCTGAATATCAGACTAATACTTCTAAAATCATTCTGATCTTCTCACTTCCCTGCTTCGAATTGCCACATGAATTTCTAGAACCTACATAAAAAGGTCCAAATTTCTTAGCCTGACATTGAAAGCACTTTACAATCTAATTACTCTCCAGTGTTTTTTACAATAGATGATCTGGCTCCTCAATTTACTAACTGTAACCCTAGGCTCATAATTAGCCTGCCTAATCCTCAAATTAATCATCTGCAAAATGAGACCAATAAAAACTGATTTCTGAGATCAATTAAAATAGCCCAGGTAAAGCTATCAGCACAGCACCTGGCACACAGTTTTCAATAAATGTTAGGTGGTATTTTTTCTCATTATAACTTATAGGTCCTAAAATGTAACATTTGCATTCCCAATTCCATGCCTTTGCTCATAATATTTCCTTTGCTTTACTGGCCCTCAACACCTCTATTCCCCCCAAATCTGTGCTAGGTAAATCAAAATTATCCCTAAAAGTCCAGCTCCTTCTTGAAATTCTTCCCTACTGAACAAGCACAAGTGCTCTTGCTTCTAAACGCATTAAAGTATTTCCCAAGATGCTACTCTGTTCACTACCTAAACTGTATGTTTCTTTTCATCTAGAGAAGTATTCTTAGATTTCCCTGTTTTGCTCATGGAAAGCTTTACAGCCATGAAAATCAAGACTGCCAAATAAACATGGATTGGCTGATTAAGTTCGAGCACCCTGACAGAGCTACTTTAGAGCGAAAACATGCCCCCCCCAAAAGGCAGCTGTCTTATGATTTGTGCATTCTTTGTAACCCTCCAGACAGCTGCACCTCATTCTAAAGACATTATGTATTTTTCTTAGAGAAAGATATCAAACAAGGAAATCCATGGTGGGCAGGAAGAAGTGATAAGGGTATATGAGCTGACAGCTTACTTCAGGAAACATCTTTCAGAGTCTGTTTTCTAAGGAAGTCAATTTGATCTGGTGTTCCTCTCACCGAAGACAAAGAAAACAGTCCTCCAGGAGTTGCCCAGCTGGCACAAAGGTGGTGCTCAATAAATGCTGGCTGACTCTGAACAGGCAGACCCATAGCAACTACTCAGCTTATTTTGTTTGTTTGTTCAAAAAAAAGGGGGCACCTGGGTGGCTCAGTGGGTTAAAGCCTCTGCCTTTGGCTCAGGTCATGATCTCAGGGTCCTGGGATGGAGCCCCACATTGGGCTCTCTGCTCAGTGGGGAGCCTGCTTCCCCCTCTCTCTCTGCCTGCCTCTCTGCCTACTTGTCATCTCTCTCTGTGTGTTAAATAAATAAATAAAATCTTTTAAAAAGGGGGGGGAGGCAGATTTTCTCATCAGCTCTCTTTCAGTTTTCAGTTAACCATTTGCTGAGGATGCCACAGCTGGCTCTCCAACCCAAAAGCCAGTGACAGCAAATCTCTCAAATGAGTCACAAACAATGCATGATCGAACAACTGAATCAAGTCAGCCCCTCCTTTATTCTCTGTGGCTGACATTAATTAAGAAGCACAGGCAACATACTATCACATTGAACTAAACAGTTTTTCCATTTAAAAAAAAAAATCTTTACTGGTGTCAAATTTAAAATTCCACTATTATATATCTATTAGAGGCCAAAACAAAATGCAATTTTTTTCATTATATAAAAAACATCCTCATTAAAAACTTAGTAAAAAGACAAAAGAATTAGCCAGAAAAAGAGAAGAGTAGAAAACAATCAGCCATAAGACATACCACTCAAAAATAGCACCTCTCAACATTTTGGCTCATTATATTTCAGAGTTTTTTCCCACTAAGCATAAGATTAGTTTTGCAAGTTTTGCCTAACTCTAATCATATAGTATATGCTAGTCCCATCTGCAGCTTTTGTCACTTAAGTTATACCATACGCATTTCCCCACTTTTTTCTTCTTAACCTTGTATAACTGCATAGATGGTAAAGATTTTTAATTAAACCAAGAAATACCATTTTCTTTCTTTCACAGAAACTACTTTAGTAAAAACTGAGAATTTCCAAAGTTCCTGGGGCCACTAGACCTAAGATACATGAAAAATGCCTAGACACACAGGAAGTTTTTAAGATAATTAAAGACTTGCAAGTGACAGAGAATATTTACTATAGTCATATCTGGAAAGATACAAAAGAAATTAAATTCAGCCTCTGTTCCCAATGGATTTTTAATACCATTGAGAAGATAAAATGTATTTATATCGGATAACTGAAACCCAGCATACAACTTTCCTGGCTCTTCTAGAGCTGAGGATACTTCATTCATGTCTGCACCCCCAGCACTCAGTAAACGGACTGTTGTACTAAACTGAACTACAAACTAAGAGCTATGCTTATATGGAAATAGGAAAGGTCACTGTGAGCTGAGGTTAGGTTAGGCAGAGTAGCAGCATGAATATAGTAGAACGTGACTCTGGCAATAATTTACAGAGAGAAGGCTGAACCACAGAAGCTTTGGGATTCTGTGAAAATGAAAGATAACATAAGAAAAAATGTTTGTATAGTCTTTTTTTTTTTTTTAGATTTTATTTATTTATTTTACAGAGAGAGAGATCACAAGTAGGCAGAGAGAGAGGGGGAAGCAGGCTCCCCGCTGAGCAGGGAGCCGGATGCGGGGCTTGATCCCAGGACCCTGAGAACATGACCTGAGCCGAAGGCAGAGGCTTTAACCCACTGAGCCACCCAGGCGCCCCTGTTTGTATAGTCTTAATTTGTTAAACAGTTTGAGGTTTCTACACAATCAGCATTGAAATCCCTGTTGAATACACACCAACTACTCATGGGAAATATAATATATAATACACAATAGATACTACCTAAAAATAAAGAAAATACACCAACACAAAATACTACAGCATTCCTTTAAATCAGAAACAAAGGATAATTCTCAGAAAGCTTTCTGTATTTTATGACAAGTGGCAATGAGGCAGCAAATTAAGGCTTTAGATCTCCACATACAGTACCATAGTGGATACTGTCCTTGCTAAACTAGGTGTAAAAGAATGCGCTTACCAAAACTCTCTTTCAGGATCTCTTTATACTCCAGTGAAGCTATTTGCATATATGGTTAGCATTCAGAGGGTAGAGAAAGAAGATGTGAAATCTGTATTCAACCCTAACACCATCACACTCACACCACCTAATTCTAAACCTAACTTAAAAAAGAGAATCCAGCTTCATGAATAGTGTCTCATTCAACAGACTCCATACATCCTAACTTCATTCACACACATATTTTCTTTTCTTTTACCCCACTTGTGCTTTGAAAAAATTCAAAGAATTTATGGAGAAGGAATCTGCTAATATCACATCTCTAACAGCTGCTAGCTGGATATACTGAATCCATCGCTCCTTCAGTTACATTATATGTCCATGTCAGAAAGTGTGCTTAATTACAAATCTGGTTTCTTTCAAAGAAACTGTTCTAAGCCTAGCCTACTGGGGTTAAGAGCAAGTTATACAGACCTTAGCGGCTGGGTGTAGGATAATTTTATCTGGATGTAATAATGCAATTACTTATGATTAAGTATCTTTAATAGCTATCCATTCAGTCTCAGCAGCCTGAAGCACTCAAGAAGAAATGCCTATCAACAAGTCTTTTGGGAATGAACAGCTGATTTGAGGAACTGCATGCTGCAGGGCAGGTGTTGTTTTTCTGAACACACACACACACACACACACACGTCTGATAGTAATTATATCTGCCAAATGATTTGAAAATAATTAAAACAATACAAAATAAGTCATTCTAAAAAATGTTTTAGAATATTTTTCAAAAATTTTCCTGGAAGTTTTAATTTTCAGATTTTGCTAAACTTCAGCACACAAGTTGTCTTACCCTAAGAATACAAACTGTTACTGTTTTAATTCTAAATGAAGCCCTTCTCTCTCTAAATCTACAAAGATTTGTAAACCAAAACGTAATTACTACATAATCGTTCAAAAAAAGACATGTGGTGTAACATTTATAAGGTTGAATTGCACCTGTCACCAATACAAAAGAATATTTTATATATACAAACCACATAGTTTTGAATATTTGATAATTTGTTAAACTGGTGCATAACAAGAAATTCACTGTCAAATGCAATACAAGTAACCAGAAATTAGATTAACAAAAATAGTTCAAGATTTCTAAATTTAAAATGCATGGGCTTATCACCCTGAGCAAATTACTAAATCTCTCTGTACTTGTTTCTTCATCCACAAAATGGGCAAAATAATAGTAAAAACCTCTGAGAGTTGTTATCAACATCAAATGAATACATTTTAAATTGTTAATAACAGAGCCTGGCAAAAGCTAATAAAAAAATATATCAGGAACAAATTTTAAATGACAATGATGAAAAATAAGAGTAATTGAAAAAATAACCATAAAAATTAAAAAGACAGCTGTCGTGACCTGTGAAAGAATAAAGTTTTCAAAGTATCACAGTATGTTTACAGTACACACAAAATAACAGGAAAAACAGCTCCGTACTGGGGCGCCTGGGCGGCTCAGTGGGTTAAAGCCTCTGCCTTCAGCTCAGGTCATGGTCTCGGGGTCCTGGGATCAGCCCCACATCGGGCTCTCTGCTCAGCAGGGAGCCTGCTTCCCCTTTCTCTCTGACTGCCTCTCTGCCTACATGTGATCTCTCTCTCTTTGTCAATAAATAAATAAAACTAAAAAAAAAATAATAGCTCCATACTCAAAAAAAAAAAAAAAAAGATAGCTGCATCCTCTCAAAGTGATTGTCATCAGCCCTATTTTGCAAAATCTTATTCTTCCTCCTATGTTCTGCTGGTAAATCCCAGCCCTTAATATCAAGAAAGTCACAAAACCTGCACCTCCAGGAGAGCAAAATAAAGTTAAGGGTATGTGAGGTCCTTAGCATCTTCTAGTTTTATTAACAAGGCACCAACTTGAAATTCATTCGTAAACTAAACTTCCAAATGTATCTGCAATAAAAACTGCAAACTTTCATGTGAACAGAACTTTTCAACAATAGGGAGTTGTTCCAGTCTGTGAATAGGACAGTGTCAGTGTGACCAACAAAGCCGGGAGCTGGACATTCCTGACACCCTTGTCCCCTGGCTAGCCTTTGATCATTTATATCTCCCAACCACATGTTCTTGGAAATCACTTTCAGGCAAAGTATATGGACAACATCTATACCCTGAAACTGATCCCTCATCATAGAATCCTGTTTCCACAGCATCTCGGACCCTCACTTTTATCTATCACCATTTGGAACATTCCACAAGAATAAGCATCAAACACAGGAGTGCTTTGTTTTCCTAGTCTGTCTACCCCCACTCCCAGTCACTTCGTACTTTAATTTGTATATTTTGGAAAACATCATGGGATGACAACAGCAACTCAAACAATAAAATAACCTAAGAATTGAAAAGACCTGCAGATGGGTCTACGGATCTGGTTACCTGTGGATGCCCACCACAGAAGTGTGGTAGTGCTTTATAGAAACGTGAGTAAATTATGACAAACTCAGAACACTGTCTGGACTTAGGTCTTAGTTCTCTTACCTGAAAATAGGTTAAAAAAAAATCCACCTCACACAGGTCTTGAAAGCACTAAATGAGATAAAGATTTCGAAGTGCCTAGTATACAGTACATTTTCACGAAATACAATCCACTTCATTCCTTCTGTCCTACTGTCCTGGGACACACAAATCTAAGAGAATTCCGGACAGTGGAAAAGCCAAGCCTCCCAAGTATATCAGTGTGACCTGATCAAAATGGTCCGGATGCTACTTCAGGGTAAGGGTCTGCGGGGTCTCCTAGGCCAGGCTGGAGCCAAAATGGATACTTGATTGAGATCTGTGCCATTTTATTTCCCCCAAAGTAAAGCTGGGTTTGCCCAATTCAGTTCCTTTGTTTACAGCAAGAGAGAATTGAACAGCAGATCCCCAGAAGGCTATGACCAAGAAGACGGCCAGGCCTCAGAGCTGTGCCTCGCTGGTACTTCGGAAGGCCCCTCACTATCCACTTCTGGGCAAGGCGCTCACTCCACAGTGTCTTATCGTAAGTTCCGAGCCCACGCCAAAGCTGCCACCGTCTTTCGAGAGAGCTGTGCCCTCCGCCCAGGGACTAGCCCAGCGCCCAGAGCGAGCTACCCCGGCCTCGCACGCGCCCTTCGCACCCCCGCGCCCACCCGCATGGGACCCCGCCCAGAGGGCCCGCATCGACCCCCGTTTACCCAGACGCGGGCGCGAGCCGCTCCTCCGACCAAGTCCCCCGCCTTCCCGGAGCCGGGACCGCTATTCCCGCCTGGACCGACTCCAGCCGCTCCAGGCCCGCTCAACTCCCATTCGTCCCAGATCCTCCTCTCTCAGGGACAGAAACACGCACACTCACCCTTGAAAAGCAGTAATAGGAAGAAGTCGGGCAGCCGGGCGCAGAGCCGGACCGCCGGCCGCCGCCTCAGCGCCATGACGATGGGAGCTGAGGGGCCGCAGGCTCGCGGCGCAGCTAGGCTTCTCCGCGCGCATGCGCTCTGCCTGCCGGGGGGGAGGGGGGCCCTGCTACCCGCCCCTAGTTACCATAGCGACCTCCTGGCCCGGCACCGCCGTCACCATGGTAACAAAGGAAGCTGAAATCTGGTTGCTATGGATGCAGGGATGCTCTGGACTCCCGCCCAGGCGGTCTCATTCAAAGAATTCGATGGGAGGAGGTAAAGAAGCTTGTTCGAGAATGGGGCAGGGTAAATTTTCCATAGCTATAAAATGAATCTGGCACTACAGATCAGAGAAGGAACACTCAATTAAAACTTGGAAATGAAGTGTTTCCTCATAAATAAGGATGCAATCCAATTGTCTTTGAAGCATGCCCCTCTTTTGAGACCCTGATTCCAAATGTAATGGAAGGAAAACGCACTGAAATCTATTTAAAACGTAAACAAGACAAAAAAAAAATCCATAAAGCAAGACATACATTAGGTAGTACATAAAAGTGATGGCTTTCTAAAATAAACATCATCCATAGTTTCTGTGGTAAATTAAAACATGAGGATAGTTTCTTCTGCAGAAGAGGAGGATAATTCTTTGCTCTAATTTCCGAACATTGGAAAATGGTAAGGCTAGGGTAGAAAATGGAGCAGAATCTTATGAGGACAACCAGATAAGATGAAGGATAAAATGTACGGGAAATTGGACCTAAAGATGCAGGAAGTTTTGTGTGTCAATACTGTGGGAAATTCTTGAAATAGCTTGTATTATATCTAATATAGAAAATACACCGCTAATGCTCCAGAAAACAATAGGGTAAAAACAAAATTCTGAGTACAGTTAGTAAAATATGCCAGAGTTTCCAACAACTAATTTTTTAATGTTTAATTAAGGACTTCATTTTACATACAGTCGCCCTACATTTTTTTTTAGTATTTTTAGTTTTTACAAAGTAGAACAGTGAGTGTGTGTCGTAATTTCCATGTATACCAAATTATGAATGCCAAGAAACATGAAATAGATTGAGGTGGTTCCCAAGGATGTGCTTCAACTGCCATCACTTTATGATCTTCTTTACAAATTTTTATGATTGCTCTAAACTTTGCAATTGTGAATTAATTACATTCTCAACATCACATAAAGACAGAATAAAATATTTAAAATAACTCAATGACTTATTATGATTTTCTTAACAGTTCTTTCTGTTCCAGTTGACCATGTTCCATTCACAAGTAAAAGTATGTGAAAATTATATTATAGTGGCAGCCTTTCTCCTTTCATCAAAGACAACATACAGGAATTAAAAAGAGGAAAATCCTTCTTAGGCCCACTGACTTTTTTCCTTTTGCTTTCTCTTTTCTTTATCATTCCCTTTGGTTCCTGGATACATAGCCAGGCATATTTGCCTAAATGAAGGAACCATTTTGGTTACCTGAGAAATATGAAGTTTCTGACTATGGACAGAGTAGTTTTCAAAAACTAGTGCCTCTTTTCTCCTGCTATATTTCCTATGCTTGCACTGTGACATGGTTCTATAAAATGGTCTTCTCTGTTAGGGAATCTTTTCAAACTTAGAACAAGACCAAAGAGAAAGGCTCCATGAATATTCTCTATGGAACAGAGGTTCCTATGAGAGTAAATGCAGGTATTTCATTGTAAAACATTGATTTTCCTCCACAGATGAAGTCTGCATGTCATGGCTGGTGGTTGAGACACAATTCTGGATTGGAGCCTAACAGTGATGCAACAGGACAGGGTAGGATGTATTTGGCTGTCAAATGATCTGCTTCTCCATATGATTTAACTGTTCCCAGGAGAGCTCTGGCTCTGTTCAGAAGGGAATCAGAGTTCTGGAAACATTCAGTGGGTGGGGCTGTGGAGTCTATGCTTCTATCACCACATTATCCAACTGAATATGTTTATTTCTAATGTGTGATTTACTAAGGGGAGATACATTTCTTAGAAGCACTCAGGGAACTAAATATGAATATGCTAAACTTATACAAAAGCCTTTGCAAGACTTTTCAATATTAATGCAAAGTATAAATCAAGTAGCAAAGAGTAGGGTTTTCCTGTGAGAGTCACCCCTGAACAGACTGGAGAGGTCATGGAAGCAGCAATTACAGGAGGGGAAATAAAAGCTCTGGAGTTTGCTGGACAATGATTCAAGTTCTTGGTTTTCGTAAACTTGGGAAAGTTGGATTCCTTGTCTGTAAAATAAGGATAACAATACCTACCTCAAGTGGTCATTCTGAAGATCATGTGAAATAAAGATCTAGGTGCTCAATAGATGTTTGTGTTCTATGCCCCTTCCTTTTCCTACTATTTTGGCTCAGATTGGGCCAAGTGATAAAATATTCCTGGAGAGTCTTGATAAAGAAAAGGACCTTCAACCTGTAGATGGGTCAGAGAGAATGAGCAGCAAAGAGCAAGTTTTACATCAATATGTGTTTGTTCTCTTATTGTGATTATATTCTTAAAAAGTAACATGACTACAGCTTCTCTTCCTTCAGTATGTCATTATACACCCAATCACCTGAAGTCAACCCTCACAGCAAGAAAGAAGTGAGATCCATTGACTGAGGGAAGTCTCTGACTCTAGAGTCATTCTGTGAAAGCATTCCTCTTCAGGGCTTATCGAAGATTATTGCTCCATCTTGCTTCCATTCAAGTTTCCTCTTCCTTGAAATATTCCCAACTCTGTTCTCTTACATTTTCTCCCAACTATCAGGCCCTGTTCCTTCTTTTCAAAGTATTTCTTCAATTACATTTAAATAGGAGGATTTCCACCCCTCCCCCACCAATCTAAGGAAACTGTATGAAGGAAAACCTCCATCACCTCTAACTAGATGTGAATCTCATGCTATATAAGGAAGAGAAGTTGTGCAGTTCAATTTATTTGCCTGGCCCTCTCCTTTGTAGTGGCTCAGTTGAGAAAAGTCATATCAATGCCAAAGTTATGGCTTAAAATGTCTCCCTAGAGAGAGAAATTTATAAGAAGCTATTTATCAGTCCCTTCATATTTCACCAAAAGGAGGCTAGTATTCATATGCTAGAGTGTGTTAGTGTGTGTTTGTGTATAGTATAAATAAGTATATCACACATGCCATGGGTGAAAGAAAGACTCACTCACCTCTGCTAGGGGAGGAGTTGGAGGGTCTCATCACCATTGGCCAGGATCTCTACTCACGAGTGCCCCTGAAAATGCAACACAACAACTAACACTGAATGGATAATTTCATGACCACAACAGAGGCCTGACATAGGATTTGCTACTCTGCGGCTGAAGGCTCTAAGAACTATGAAACCCAAGTTCCCTGTTAAGGTGTCTGCCTCAGTTCCTTCTTTGAGGAAACAGAGAAGCAGGGTTTGCCTGGATGCTCCCTCCAGACACCAGGGAAAAGGCGTTAGGGACAACCAGCAAACAACACTTCCCAGACCGCCTTCAGGAAGGACACCTGTGATGAGATAAAACAAACCAGCTCTTTCCTCTACTTGACTCGATGAATATTTCCACTGGCCAGGGGAGAAGATGGGAAACTTTTCCTCATCTGTGCTTCAGGACTGGGGACACAGATGAACATTAGCACAAAGGACACACATGCTATCAGGGCTATCTTGGAGCCAGGCCAAGGAGCAGATTCAGGGGCAGGGGTAAGGCAGCTCCTAACAGTGGGCAGACAGCATATCTGCAGCTCTTCAACTCAAGTTGTGTGCCTCCAGGATTCTCCCACTACTTTGTATACAGATTGGAGATATTTTTATCCCAACCTCCAATTAGAGGTAATTTTCTCTTCATACAAATTGTACCATCAAGTGTTTATTTCCTGGCAGCACCAAAGAGAGACCAGAGCCTCTGCTATCTCCCTCTTGTGCTGCAGAGAATCTTGTACTTTTTTCGGAGTCCCTTCCAGGGTCAATTCCCTACTGCACAGTTTGAGGAAGAGGCAAGTTCTTCCTGATGGTCTTGGCCCCAGTGTTTGGGCTGGTAACTTATACTGCTCATTTCTTTCCAAGGATGGAAGGGTATTTTTTGTGCTTGCCATTGCAGAGTTTCTGGATATCCTGTTCCGGGACTGGAAATAGTAGGTACTTGCTTCTATTTCCCAGATCTCTAATGTGATGAGGATTTTACCACAAGCCATCCACCCGCCCCCCCACCTATCCAGAGGTTATTCAATACCATGTCAGTTAAGCAAATAGATAAGGGCTCTAGAGAGGACTCTGAAGTTTCTCTTTAATCTCGTGGAATTGTATTCCCACAAAATTTATAATTAGGAGTGGATGTGTTTGGTCCTCCATGATGATATCAGGTCCTCAAAATACTCAATAACACAGCAGAGATTTACTGCAGTTGGGAGGCTACTCTAGCCCTACAAAGGACAGAGGACCATCTCCTGAAAATGTTTATATTCTGCACCTTTTACAGTCTGAGGTCTTGCCTTATTCCTGTCATTCATTCCAGGCAGTATTTTGTATTCTGGCCAAGCTTTGTTCCCTAGAATTGCACTGTCCAGTGTAGTCCACACCCAGCACTAGCAGATGCCCAAGATAGACTCTGGAAGGGATGGGAAGCTGCGCTAAGCATTAAGATCCTCCTTGTGCACCTCCCCACAGCAATGGCCACCCCACTACCACCAACCTAGAGCAAGCTGCATCAGTTTTCATTCAGATTGTGAAAATGATCTGTAGGCACCCGCCTATATCTTCTGTCTCTAGACCTTTATTTTCAAAATTGTGAGTAGTACAGGGACTGGAACAGGTAAGTGTTTATATAGGTAAGTGCTCAACAAACATGTGTGGAATGAATGTCAATAAGACTCCTGCAACATACCAAACCAACAGTAGCTCATGTTGTTCTGGTTAAAATTCTTAAGTGACTCAATATTATTTTCAGAATCCAATTAAAATCCCTTCTATACCTAAAAAAGTCATGGCTGAAATAAATAAGTCCTTTGGTCATGAGCAATAAGACAACATCTCATATTACATCCTCATCTATGTCCTTGAATCTAGTTACAATGAGTCATTTGAACTTCTTATGACTTGTCATGCTCTCTTGAACTCCTGGAGTTACCCATGCGGTCCCTTTGGCCTACATCAACTCTCCTCCTGCCTGCTTGGTTTTCTAGCTGTATTATGTCTTTGAGGAAAGCACTCCAAGCATTGCATCTTTGTGGGAGAATTTCTTTACCCCATTTTTCCTCCAAGATGTTGAGATTGCTCTCCTCCCATAATACACTATGCATTCATATACTTTACACTTCGTCACACCATATTCTAATACCATATCTGCCCTGTACTTGTTTTCAGACTTCTAAAGTTTAATAGTTTTCAACCTTCTTTCTTTTCTAACATATGCCTTTGAGACTATAATTTCATTCTAAATACTTCAGTAGTTGCATCCCACAAAGTATTCTATATATTGTCTTCATTGTCACTCAGTTCCAAGTATTTTCTAACTTCCTATATGATTTCTACTTGACCATTCCTCATTTAGAACTCTGCCTTATTAATTTCTTAATATCTGGGGGCTGGGGTCCATGTGGCCATGACTGCCTCCTCCATGACTTGACTTTGCAGCTTAATGAGGGCTAGTTGTTTTAAATGCTTCCTGTATGCTTAAAAAAATGTATTCTCTAATGGTTAGGTGTAGAGTATATATATATATCTATATATATTTAGTAGATATATATATAGATATATAGATATATCCAAGGATGCTTGGGTGGCTCAGTCAGTTAAACATCTGCCTTTGGCTCAGGTCATGATCCCTGGGTCCTGGAATCAGGTCCCACATCAAGCCCCATTTTGGGCTCCTTACCTAGCAGGAAGCCTGCTTTTCTCTCTCCCTCTGCCTGCCTCTCTACCTGCTTGTGCTCTCTTTCTCTGTCAAATAAATAAATAAAATCTTAAAAAAAAAAAAGAAAGAAAAAGAAAAACATATTTACATAGGTGTCACAATGACATATGTTACAGAATCTCCTATAAAGATTTTCAGTATAAAAGAGTATCCCTCTGCTGGGGCACCTGGCTGTCTCAGTCAGTGGAGCATGTGATTTTTGATCTTGGGGTCGTCAGTTTGAGTCTCATGTTGGGTGTAGAGATAAGAGAAAGAAAGAAAGGAAGAAAGGAAGAAAGGAAGAGAGAGAGAGAGAGAGGGAGGGAGGAAGGAAGGAAGGAAGGAAAAAAGGAAGGAAGGAAGAAAGAAAGAAGAGAAAGAAAGAGAGAAAAGAGAAAGAAAGAGAGAACAGAAAGAAAGAAAGAGGAAAAGGAAAGGAAAGGAAGGAAAAGAAAAGAGAAAAGGAAAAAGAAAAGAATATCCTTGTGCTTGAATGATTGAGAAAGTCTTCCTGGAGATGTAGAAATAACTGTATAATCTTGATAATCACCTTCTGTCATTTAATTATCCATCTGGCACACATTATATTGTGTTTGTGCCTGCTGTGACTTAGGAACCAGAGACAATGTAGGCATCGTTTCTTTCTTCATGGAGCCCACAGTTAAGTGGGAGAGACAGGAGCAAAAATAATTATGCCTTAAGGGTCTAGTAACTCACAGAAATGAGCTAATGTGGATATCTACTGCTTTACTGCATCATGCAGGGAAATTCTGAATGAAATGTAACAGAAAAATTAAAATACACATTGAGCTTGAAGTAAAGAAAGAAATTCTCAAGTGATAGAAACAAGGAAGGAATTTAAAGTCAAAAGACTAAGTTTGCAAACCAGAGCCATGGTGATGTGAATAGGAGAAGGAAGCCCTAAAACTGGGGTAGCAGTTTAACACCATGTGTGTGAGGGCAAGCACCCTAGGACACACTGAAAGCAGGGCTTTAGAACTGAAATCTTCCTCCCTCAGAGGAAGATGGGTAGGAAAAACATCTCCATCCATCAGTTTCTGCCCTAGGCCCTGGGGAAGAAAGAAAACAGTTTCTTGTGAGAAATTCAAATTTCTAGGCTAGTATCACATTCTGGTGTGGGATGTGAACTTTATCTCATTGGGTCCCCAAGCCCAAAAATTAACATAAAGCCTTTTCCTTTTGGGGGCACCTGGGTGGCTCAGTGGGTTAAAGCCTCTGCCTTTGGCTCAGGTCATAATCTCAGGGTCCTGGGATGGAGCCCCACATTGGGCTCTCTGCTCAGTGGGGAGCCTGCTTCCCCCTCTCTCTCTGCCTGCCTCTCTGCCTACTTGTGATCTCTCTCTAGCTCTGTCAAATAAATAAATAAAATCTTAAAAAAAACAAAAACAAAACCTTTTCTTTTTCTTTTCTTTTTTTGTTACCTTAGTCATAGAGGAAACCTTTGGGCCATCCAGTAAAGGGTAATGCACAACACTTCCTAGCATGTCCTGAGAACATAAAGGGCCCCCACAGAATAAAATAATCTCTGATGAAAACTTTAACAGTAAGTTTACAAGCACCAGGAGGAAATAACTTGCCACAGGCAGTGTTGGCACACATAACAAGTGAGAGAATGAGCACTTCCAAATCTTAAGACAATGAAATAACCCAAAAGAGATAATAAAATAAGTACACTTACAAAATTTAGAGAGAAAAATGGACTAGATAACACAGATAAATAAAAGGGTACTGGAAAAGAATAAGCAAATGAGAAAAAGAACCACACAGAATTTCTAAAAAAAGGAGAAAGAAAGATAAGAAAGAAAGAAAGAAAGAAAGAAAGAAAGAAAGAAAGAAAGAAAGAAAGAAAGAAAGAAAGAAAAAGATTTAGGGAAGAAAAAACAACTTCAGTGGATGAATTAATAGTTGACTGAAAAAAAACAGTGAAATGAAAGATTGATCTTAGGAAATTACCAAGGACGAGGCACAGAGAGGTAAAGACATGAAAATATGAAAAAAGATGTTAAGAGATATGCAAAACAGAATGAAGTTGTGTAGGAATGAAGTGATAACAAGGATAAGGCAGTCATTGAAGAGGTAATGGCTGAGAACGTTTTAGAATTGATGAAGGTCATAAATCCCTAGTTTGAAGAATCTCTCCCGAACATAACCTCCCAGGAGAAAGAAAGATCTCATTTTGTTTAGTCACCCCTAGTCACATGTCAGAGTGAAATATTAGAACCCCAAACTAAAAGAAAAATCTCAACACGAATTATGTTGAAAAGGTAGGTTATTTAATAGGAAAAAATAATAATGATAGTACAGGCTGGAACAAAATGGAATCATTGCTTCAAAGTGCTATGGGAAATGGGAAATCAGTCCAGGATTCTATACCCAGCTCAATTATAAAACTGAGCAAATCTTTAATCACAAGGGACTCATTTGGAGCTCATAATATACCTTGCTCTATCCTGGCCACTGACAGAAGTTCATCTTTAGCCTGTATCCTTTCTTTCCTTCCCCTACCCTCTCCCATCCCTTTCTCCTCTTTTCCCTCCTTTTCTTTTTTCCCCTTTCCCTTCTTTTTTTGTACACATGGAATAAATCAGCCACCATCTTCCACATAGAAGCTGGACTGGGAGCAAGTTCCCCCAGACTTGGCTATTGATTGGTCCTTGGTTAATTCCTTTCATTTCTCTAGGATTTATTTTCCCAATTTTTTTGCCCAGGGATTATGTATCTCCTGTCCTCTGGGGTTTCTGTGATTATTTAAGTGAAACAGCAGACACAAAAGTATTTTGAAAGAAGGAAAGCAAATAGTACATATGCAGAGGATTAGTATTCTCTTTAAGGAGGTAGAGAAAGTTTTCCAGCCACTTTGTCCTCCCCTTCTCCTCTTGGCTGACTGGATAATTTCATGTCGGAACCTCTCCTGCAGCCAGCATAGATGGCTGGCTCTGCCAATGCCTGAGATGCTAGGCTGGGTGAAGCCTCCTCCCTGAATACGGAAGGCCAACTGGTTTCTTATGCAGAGCTGAAAAGTATTAACTGTGGCAAGGAGGATTAGCCATATGTCACTTAATTCCTGTTAATCAGGATTGAGGGGAGCTTGTGCTTGTAAGTTACAGATGAGCCAGCCACCGTCCGGGGGCCCTGCTGGGTTGGTGCTCACATAGGCACAGTGGGCACAGGGCAGCAGTATTCACAGACCCCAGCCAAGCCATTCCCACCTACCCTCATTTCCTTTGCCTTCAAGGTCTCTCCTTGTCCTTTTTCTCCCCAATCACTTCTTAGATTTGATTCCCTTTCCTCTCATTTATTATTATTCCTACTTTTACACTTCTAAGTTAACATTCCTTGTTTATATTCCCTTGCTTTTATTTTCTCTGACTTAATATTTTGTCTTCTTTTAAAAATTCAGCTGAGTAAATTTGAATATTTAATTGGTTTTATTAAGCAATTCACAAATCAGGCAGCATCCCGTTCAGCAAGTAGACAGATGTGCCAGGGATTTGTACAAAATAGAAGGTTTTTATAGGAAGGAGGATGGGGCAAGAAGATATTAGCAAAAGAGAAGAAAGATTTGTTCCAGGCTGGGATATCTTTTTTGTGAAGAAGGGAATGGCCCGATTTATTGTGCAGATTACCTTATCAGCGCTAATCAGGAAATTTCAGATGACTGTTAAAAGGTCACATTCCTGGGAAAGGTTGAAACTGTAATTAAGTCTTGGTTTACTGTTGTGAGGGCAAATGGCTCAATTTGGGTTTGTTTCTTTCTTAATAATTGCACTCTTTTGATCAGATTCTCAGCCTGAGAGGTGTAAAAATTAAGGCACTAGCGCCACTCTCAGCTACCGCTCTGTAGTTATCATGGTTTTTCACTGATTCTTTGTGTGATATTTACAGGTCATGATGGCTTTGCTTAATTCCTGTGATACTCTCAGATCAACTCCAGGCTCACAATCCTTAAGTCAGTCATGCTCTTCGCTTCTCCTCCAAAACGTTCCAGTCTTGGGGAGATCATCTGCTTGGTAGTTAGCACCTGTGAACATGTATTTATGGCTCTTGAGAAGATATAGCATACCAAGGAAGATTATAGGCAGGATAATTCCCAATGTTTGGAGTGTACTTGTCCCCAAAACCCAAAGCAATCAAAATCAAATAAGTAAAAAAAAAACCCCAAAACACACAAAAATCAAAGAAGTCAAAGAAAGATCTTATTAAAGAAGTCACCCCTTCAAGCCAAAAGGCTTGTTCAGTGGTCTTATGTAACGGAGTTTCAACCTCCTCAGAAGTGTTGATTGAGGGGAAGCAGATGGCCATAGTACAGGTTCTGACTTGCTCAGCTAAAAGATAATCAGGGGCTACCCTATTCTCCAGAACAACTTTGACCAGAATCTAAGGAACTTTGTGGGCCACTACAGCTTCAGCAGCGGATTCTCCAATAACTTAAAGAATTAAGGAGAAGTTGCTAAACAAAGCTTCATTTACATTTATCCCTAGGCAGGGAAGGAGTGACCTGCCAAAGGAGTGAAACCTGAATCATGAAAGACTCCTGGCAGGTCTTTTCTAATTTGGTGATGTAAAGTCAGAGGCCCTTATCAATGCAATGTATCATTTGCTTTGTGAAAAGTTAGGGACATGTTTAGATTTTCTCCTAGCCTGAAATAAAAGGTTGTTCTAAATTCCAGAGTTTATAATGGCTTAGGAGATACAAATAATGACATTATCTTTCCAACCCAGTATCAGAGTAAAGAAAAGGGGAAGGAAGGGGCACCTAGGTGGCTCAGATGGTTAATCGCCTGCCTTCAGCTCAGGTCATGATCTCAGGGTCGTGGGATGGAGGCATTGGGCTCCCTGCTCAAGAGGGGAGTTTGCTTCTCCCTCCTCCTCTCATTCTGCCCCAAAACTGCTTGTGCTGGCTTTCTCTCAAATAAACAAACAAGCAAGCAAGCAAGCAAGCAAACAAACAAACAAATAAAATCTTTAAAAAAGAAAGGGAAAGGAGAAAGGGTTTTAGGCTTAAAGTATGAAGTTTTGAGTTATCATCTTCACTGAAAGCAGTTTGCATCAAAGTCAACTATTTCTCTTCTTGTCAATTTAATTTGGAAATCTTCAGTATCTGCACAGAATCAGCTGTTAGGTAGAGCTTTCTTTAGCTGTGAAATGTGTTCTAAAAGCTTAATACCTTCTAATTTTGCAGCAATAACAGTGGTCAGTGATGTGAGAAACAAAGGCAGAAATAAATTATTAAATGTCCTTACTACCTACAGCCCAATGACAAATTCTTGAAATAGATGCAGTGACATTCCTCTAGGGACTCAACTGCCTCAATGTTAATACTTTGCTAAGGGCAGAAGACAATCCTAGCCTGGCTGCCTCCCCTCTAGAGATCTTGTAAGTCTACTTTAACATATAAAAATTCCTTTAGAAATTTCCTTTATCTCTAAGCCCCCCAAGACACTTGTTGGCAATCATCCCCCAAGCATATGGTCCACTGATACACATCTGAAGAGTCTCATGACTAAGGTTTATTAGATGGTAATAAATGACCTTTTCCCAAAAATAGTTAGCCCCTCCAGGTCCTGGGGACCTTGCTTCCAATATTCCTTAGAGACTTATGCTATTCCTAACCCCCCTAACTTGAAAATATACATTGGGCTACTCCTCATGACCGCAGTGCAGCTCTTTCTACTCATGGGTCTTGTCCCCATGCTTTAATAAAATCATCTTTTCACACTAAAGAAGTCTCAAGAAGTCTTTCTTGGCTGTCAGCTTCGAACCCTAATGTTCTTTCCTACATTAGTCAGGGGCACTTGGTAAGGTTCCTTCCAATGGGGCTTATGGGCTGTCTTCTCTGATAATGTTTCCAGAAAACTCAGTCACCAGGCTCTAGACTGTGACCAATAGGATCCTTTGAATTGGGATCTAGGAAGCCTTCTTTAGCCTGTTGATGACAGGCTTGAGCATCAAACTTTAGAGGCTCACAGTAGCTGGCCATACTAGCATGAGACAAGTGATCAGCAGAAGGTTGTACACTAATAGATATTGGTCTGCCAGTGACTGTCTCATGCAGAGTGAGTTTGTTTCCCAGAGGGAGTACTGCACATAGTTGGGAAGACCAAAGTCAACACCTTAAGCCAGGGAATTCCAGTAGTTGCCACAGGTTTAAAAATTTTAAGTTTGAGCATCCTATTAGCTCTCTCGAATTTGCCTGATGGTTGAGAGTAATAGGGACAGTGATAATTGCAAAGCAATTATTTCCCCTGCAAAGCAGGGGAAAGCTTCAACCCACATGGAAAACAAACACATGCACACAAAATAGTGAGAACATATTGATAACTTATACTAAATGACAGTTGAATGAAATCTCACTACAGATGTTCAAAGAATCCAGAGGGAGGTCGGAGGACTCTGGGGACAAAAATACTTTTTCCAAGATAATGGACCTAACAAGTCAGAATGCTGGTAGACTGTTTTCGCAATTTTGTGGAAGTATCCCCACCAATGTCAATTCATAGTTTCAGTCATCTTAAGTGCAAACCTGAATGAACAAATGGAAAAATCAATTAATTGGATTTGATAGGGAGCCAAAAAGAACCAAGTAGCCATCTTGGGTTTACCATAGCTCCAACTGTTTGTTTAATTTACAGCTATTATTTTTTAAAGATTTATTTATTTATTTATTTATCCTTTTATTCATTTATTTATTTATTTATGAAAGAGTGAGTGAGAGAGAGCTAAAGAGCTAGTGGGGGAGGAGCAGAGGAAGAGGGACAAGTAGACTCTGCACTGGGTGGGGAGCCTGACATGGGGCTCGATCTCATGACCCTGAAATCATCACCTGAGCCAAAATCAAGAGTTGGACACTTAACTGACTGAGCCCCCAGGAGCCCCATACAGCTATTTTTTAAAAAGATTTTATTTTTAAGTAATCTCTATACCCAACGCAGGGCCCTAACTCACAACCCCAATATCAAGAATTGCAAGCTCCCCCAACTGAACCAGCTGGGCATCCTAATTTGCAGCTATTATTTACCCACTGTAATTTTCTGATTCAGGAGCAGACTGTAGTCATGCTGCAAGAACATCAGGACAGCAAAAGTCTGGCAATGAGGGGCCATTTTTTGCAGAAGCAGAATGGACTTCATCCACATGTGCCACAATCTTTTTTCCCTTACCCCCTTTGTGCAACATTTTATCAGGAGAGATTTATATGTTCTGACCCTGTTTTGGATTATAGGATAACAGGATAGCGACAGGAGCCCTGGTACCCTGAGGTGGCTCAGAGAGAAATTCCAAGAACCATAGGCCTGTTCATCTGAGCCTTGGTTTCCATTTTACAGATTCTGTTCCTGCTACCTTTGCATGAAAGGCAGCTAAGGCATTTCCCTGATACTCAGGCCTTGTCCTTTTAGTGTGAGCCTCAGTTTTGATGACAGCAAATTCAGAAGGTAAGAGAATAGCAGTAACACCATGTACTTGTTGCTCATTTTTTATTGGGGCCCCAGAGGACATAACACAACATTTTAAGATAATAACTAGAATTATAAGTGATAACATTATAGTAGAACATATCAAATTTCTAGGAGTTTTATATAATTTGCAGAACACATATATACCTATACAAATACAACATAAAGAAGGTTTAGTATTACTTCTCATGGGAAAACCCTTCCCATGTAATTTAACATAGCAAGTAAACCTAATTAGTTTAGGGGCACCTGGGTGGCTCAGTGGGTTAAACCTCTGCCTTTGGCTCAGGTCATGATCTCAGGGTCCTGGGATTGAGCCCCCCATTGGGCTCTCTGCTCAGCAGGGAGCCTGCTTCCTCCTCTCTCTGCCTACCTTTCTGCCTACTTGTGATCTCTTTGTCTCTGTCAAATAAATGAAATCTTAAAAAAAAAAAAAACCCTAATTAGTTTAACAAACCTTTTGGAATATTCCAGGGCCCCTCTAAAAAAAAAAAATCCCAGTTTCTTCTGGGTCAAAAAACTTCATTTAGAATTTGATTTTAAGAAGTTTGTATGTATATATATATATATATATATATATATATATATATATATATACTCGGTTACAGAGAATCACAGATTTTTATGAAACTTAATACATCATTATCTATTAACAAAACTTACTTCTTTTCATATTAAGATGATTCTGTTTTTTTTTTCCTTACTTTCCTAAGTAAGGAAAGACCTATTATTCTGATAAAACACGGAATTTTTGTTTTCTAGGTAGATCACTTAAATAAGGTAAAGAAACTTTCACAATCTTTTATCAAAATAGACCAAAACCCCAAAGAGAAAACCAAATTCTAATTTTGCACCAGCTTACCTTTTTAAAAATTGAATTACATTTGATGTAGAGAACAAAGGGAAAAGAAAAAAAAATTAAACTTCCTTATAATTTACAGTCCATTGACAAATACCAGAGATAGGCAGGGTGACCTTCCTCCAGGAACTCAACTGCTTCAATGTAAATACTTTGCTAGAGGCAAAAGGCACCTTAGCCTGACATTAGCCCCACCTCCAGGATCCTGTAAAAATCCCTTTGGAAATTTCCTTCATCTCTACCCCCAAGATATATGTTAGCAACCATCCTCTAAGCATATATCCCACAGATATATATCTGAAGGGTCTCATGACTAAGGTTTCACTAGACAGTGGTAAATGGTGTTTTTCTGACAATGGCTAGCCCTTTCAAGGTCCTGGAAACCTTGCTTCCAAATTCCTTAGAGATTTAAGCTATCCTTAGCCCTTCCCAACTTGAAAGTACATAACCAGCCACTCCTCATAACCCCGTTGCAGCTCTTTCTGCCCACAGGTCCCGTCCCCATGCTTTAATAAAACTACCTTTTTTGGGGGTGCCTGGGTGGCTTAGTGGGTTAAGCCTCTGCCTTCTACTCAGGTCTTGATCTCAGAGTCCTGGGATCAAGCCCCGCATTGGGGGTCGGCGGGTGGGGGGTTGGGTGAGCCTGGTGGTGGGCATTGAGGAGGGCACATATTGCATGGAGCACTGGGTGTGGTGCATGAACAATTAATCTTGGAATATTGAAAAAATAAAATAAAAGTAGGGGGAAAAAAAGAAAGGAAAAACAAAACAAAACAAAAAATTTAAAAATAAAACTCATTTGGAAACTTCCTCTATTTTTACCACCCCCCCTGCAAGGTATATGTTGGCAATCATCCCCCAAGCACATGACCCACCAATACACATCTGAAGGGCCTCATGACTGAGTTTTCACTAAAAAGTAATAAATGACCTTTCCAACTGTAGCTAGCCTCCTGGAAACCTTGTCTTCCAAAATACCTGGGAGGCTTACACTATCCCTAATCACCCTCAACTTGAAAATATATAATGGGCCACCTCATGACCCCAGTGCAGCTCTTTCTGCCCATGGGTCCTGTCCCTGTGCTTTAATAAAACCACCCTTTTGCACCAAAGATGTCTCAAGAATTCTTTCCCATTTCCCCCAATTCACTTTTCCTTTCCCTCTCCTAATGTCCTTCATGTTACTCCTTATGTTCCATAAGTGGACTCTGAGAAACAAACTGAGGGTTTTAGGGGGAGTGGTGTGGGGGATGATTGAGCCTGGTGGTGGGTATTAAGGAGGGCATGTATTGCATGGAGCACAAGGTGTCGTACATAAACAACGAATCTTAGAACACTGCATCAAAAACTAATGATGTATTTTATGGTGACTAACATATCACAATAAAAAAAAAAGAATTCTTTCTGGGCCATCGGCTTTGACCCCTAACATCTTACATTTGAATTACATTCAGTATTTCAAACTTTAAAGACATGTCTGTTTTAATGAAATCAATAAACTTAAACTAGCTTTTAGTTGCCAAAGCTTATCTCAGCTCATGTGAATTTGAAAAACATTTGGGTTATTTTTTTAAGATTTTATTTATTTATTTATTTATTTATTTATTTATTTATTTGAGACAGGCAGGGGAAGGAGCAGAGGGAAAGGGACAAGCAGACTCCTGCCAAGTGTGGAGCTTGGGCTCCATCTCACAACCCTGAGATCAAAACATGTGCCAAAATCAAGAGTTGGATGCTTAACTGACTGAGTCACACAGGTGTCCCCAAATTTGGGATATTTTATATCTTTCTGAGAGTTTTAGAATGGCCCATCCTTAGAAACTCTTGCCTTCAAACCAACTAAGTAGAGTTCTTTTACAAATTAATTTTAGCAATACCATCTGGAAATCAAAAAATATCTCGTGTTTACTATATGCATGTGAACACATACACACTCACGGATACAAAGATCTTTTAGCTTTTGCTTTTACTAATATTTGTGGAGAGGACATTTTAGGCCCAATTTCCAAATACTTCTCTCTTTCTCTCTTTAGCCTTCTGATTAGAAACTTCTCCTTAAAGTTTGCATTTCAAAGAATGGCTCTTTGGTCCTAGAAAAGAAGAGGATAAAACTTTATATCACAAAAGCACAGATTAAATGTAGAACAATCCTGTCTCCAAAGTCTCCAACTTTTCAAGCATTTTGAGAGGAATAGGTGAAGTTTAGGGGATTGGCAAAGTGGGCAGGGCAGGTGAACTTTGAACTACTAGAACCACACCTTTGGCCCAGCAGAGATTTATAAGACAAAAGCATCTATTTTCAATTCCCCAAAGAAAAGGGTTGTAGCTTTTGTTTTAGGTACATTTTATCTCTTTAATTTTTCATTAGCCTTTTGCAATGAATCATCCAATGAAGATATGTTGGAATTTTGAAAGCTTTTGAAGGTTTCTGTATACTAATTAAAATAGGCATCCTATTCTGTTTGATTTGTAAGCCCTTGCTTCTAAGTGCACTTTTTAAATGATCATATCTAGGGGCTCTTGAGTGGCTCAGTCAGTTAAATGTTCACCTTCAGCTCAGGTCATAATCCCAGGGTCCTGGGATCGAGCCTTGCATCAGGCTCCCTGTTCAGCCAGGAGCCTGTTTCTCCCTCTCCCTCTGCCACTCCTCCTGCTTGTGCTCTCCTGCTCTCTGTCAATTAAATAAAATCTTTAAAAACAATGATCATATCTATTTGGAATGTTCCCCATAATGGCCACTGGAATTCCAGGTTCTTTTTAGTAAAATTCCATCTTGCTAGATCATCTTCAACTTATGGAAGTATAGTTCTTACACATAAAGTGAGTATGTGTGCTGGAAGGTGGTATGCTCAATTCTCTGGAAATAAAGAATCCCATCTCTTTTAGCTAGGCCCTTCATTGTCCTGGAGTCACACTAATAATCTGAGGAATGGGGAGCAGACTGACCCTGCAGGCCCCAAAGAGCAAGGACGATGGGCTGATTCTAAACAAATGCAGAACTGCAGCTATTGCCAGCGATTCCTAATGTGGAATCTGGGGAGGATGCCAAACATGTGGGAATTGCAGACTAAAGCATCAGAATTCCCATTGTGGAATCCAGGGATAGAGCTAGGGTCTGGGTTTTTCCTCCTGGAGAACTGCAATTTGAAAGGCTAGGGCCTTGGCTCCAGGCAGGACTGTCAGCCAGCTCAAGCTGACCTTCCCTGTAAAGGAAAGCCAGTTAGATTGGGAATTCAGTACAAAGAAAACAGAGCTTAGAAATGACAGAAACGGGGGTGCCTGGGTGGCTCAGATGGTTAAGGCCTCTGCATTTGGGTCAGGTCATGATCTCAGGGTCCTGGGATCGAGCCCAGCATTGGGCTCTCTGCTCAGCAGGGAGGCTGCTTCCCCCTCTCTCTCTGCCTGTGTCTCTGCTTACTTGTGATATCTTTCCTCTCTGTCAAACAAATAAATATAATCTTTAAAAAAAAAAAAAACCTGACAGAAACTTACCCATGACCCTTAGAAATGGTGAGAAAGACCATGAACTCAAGAGGGTTTCTGTTTATCCCTGCCTGTTTATCTGGTTGTTTCCAAATACCATCATGTTTGTTTCATATCCCACCACCGCCACCAAATTTGTTTAAAAAAAAAAATCAACTAAGTTTGAAGATCTCATTGGCTTTATTAAGCAATTTATGAATTGAGCAGCATCCCACCAAGCCAATGGAGAGACAGTCTGAGGAATTATACAAATTGGAAGGTTTTTATGGAAAGGAGGGTAGGGCAAAGAAGTTACCAGCAAAAGGAAAGAATGGATTGTTTCAGGCCAGGACATCTTTTTTTGTGAAGAAGGGTTGTTTTTTTTTTTTTTTTAAAGATTTTATTTATTTATTTGACAGAGAGAGAGATCACAAGTAGGCAGAGAGACAGGCAGAGGGAGAGGGGGAAGCAGGCTTCCTGCTGAGCAGAGAGCCCCACATGGGGCTCAATCCCAGGACCCTGAGATCAGGACCTGAGCCAAAGGCAGAGGCTTTAACCCACTTAGCCACCCAGGCGCCCCATGAAGGAGGGTTTTTATCAAGCAGATGACTTCACTAGTGCTGATCAAGAAATTTCAGATGGACTGTTAAGGTCACATTCCTGGGAGAGGTGGAAACTAATTAAGTCTTGGATTGCTGCTGTGGGGGCATATGACTCCATTTGGGGTCTTGTTTTTTCTTTTTTAACAGTCTGTACTGTTTCCTAGTTCTTTAACTTCTACCTCTCTGTTTTTCTCCTTTCCTCCTCCCCACTTTGTTCTCCATTTTGTTTTACACACATACCCTTGCACACACAAACCCATACACTTAATTTCTCTTTCTTACATCAACAAACGCCCTGACCCTTGGTTGACCTGTGAAGTGTAAGTTCAAAGGTCTGAGGCAAACCTTCCTGGCTCCTACTGAGACAGGGGGCAGCTACCTCACACTTTGCTGACCACATACACACATAAACCCAAATCAAAAGTTCCCTCTCCTTATGTAATTTTTGTCCTCATAGCTGGGGAGACTTTGCACTCAGACTCTTTGATAAGCTCTCCTCTTTTTCTCCTCCTCCGCCTCTTTCTCCCAAGCTGAGCTCAAAACCAGTATGTGTAAGTTGGAAACAAACTTCCCACTGCAAGGCCAAATGGTGTTAGCCCTCACCCTGCAAGGGTATTGTTATTCTGGTCTCTGCATTACACTGTCTACCACCTTGGGAGGTGTGTATGGGTGCTTTTGCCTTTCTGTGTGGAGAAATATGTACGTAACTTTCCATGTGGGATCCTCATGTGAGCAGATGTGGAGAGAGGGTGGAAGTGGTATGTGTGGAATGCATGGAAGAGGGATATGTGTGCATCTGTGCATGCAGAGATATTTTTCTCAGCAGTACTCTGCAGAAAGATACTGAGGGATATCTAGAAAAGGACGTTCGTGGAAACGCATATTTAACCACAGATATGAACTGAGCTAAAAGAAATATTTGATTTGTATAGTTTATGTGTAGGGTGAGTTTTGGATGGGTAATAGAAAGGAAACTCTCCTGTACTTCTTAGAAGCATCCAGACACTCTCTTAGGATAGCCCCTTAAAATGTCCAATTCTGGGGCAGCAGCAACGTCCAAGGCATTGTGTCCCTCCTGGAATTGGCTTTATTTCCAAGAAGTTTGTTAGACTAAGAAGAAAGCATCTTTGACTCTGCCGACCAATCTCTCAAACCTCAAAGACACGGACATACCCCACACCCCCACACAGATTTCCTCCCAGCAACGCTGGGCAGAAGCCCCACCACTGCTCCCACTCCCATCTTTAGAGCAGGATCCAAATCTGATGGCCCTCAGGGGCTCCCTGTCCTGCTCTTGGTCACAGATGGCTTGTAAAAGGAGAAGAGGAGAGCAAAGAGCAAACACTGCGTCTGTGAATCTTCCCCCACATTCCTGGGTCCCACTTTGATTTGCCCTGATTTGTGACCCTCCTAGGCGAGAGGAATCCCCTCTGAACCTCCGCAACGGCAGAGGCAGGAACGCAGATCAATTTCCAGCCCGGGCAAACCCTTCCGTCGGCCTCAGGGCACCACCTTGTGGCTGGTTCTTACTATTACAATTCCTTATCCCTACCATGCCCATCCTTTAATGCCAATTCCCAGCTTCAGATGCTTAGCTGTTTGGTGTTCTGTGCTTGACTGTTCAAAGAGAATTCTAGGTACAGTGTCCCAGTATTTTGAGGGATGCAGTCATAAACACACATGTGGACTCGAGCATAGAACTGGGCCTGTACCCAAAACAATAAAGGGTTAACCCTAAAGACCACAGGTCAGTATAGGGGTGCTGGGAGGGGCAAGAAAAAAGGACACTAGCTATAAGAATTCCAGATTTCAAGCAGCACTGGGCAAGGGCCAAAGTGAGAATCTGACCCAGTCTGTTAGGGTGACTCTTCTACTTTCTTTAAGAAAATCTACATATTCATCTAAAAAGGCAGGAGTGAAAGTAGAGCAGCCAGGATTACTAGCCTGGGGTCTGCTTGCTCTGCAGGGAGAGCCCCTCCAATAAGGGGATAGGGGAGTCAGCCATAGTGCTCCTCCTGCAGGAAGGGGGTTGAATCATAGTAAGGGGAGAAACCTGAATGCCTAGGCCTGCAGAAGGAGCCTTGAAGTTGAATCCAGAAGACCTGCTCTCTACTAATTGTGACTTTGATTAAATTTCCCAGCCTCCCTGGGCTTTGCTTTAAATTTAAGAATTATCCCTTATTATAAGACCTTGACCTATGTTTAAGCTGCATCTACCATTGCTTCATCTTACAAGCTTTAGTCAAACTGGTATATTATCATTCACCCAAATAGACATCACTGGCGCTTAAGCTTTGCTAATACCATTAGTTTTGCTTGGAATGCCTTCCCCACCCCATCTGTGCTTCTAAATTCTATCCATTCCCAAGAGAAACACAAATTCCACTTCTTCCACAGAGCTTTTCTGATTTGCCCGATGGGATAGTTCACCTCACCCTTTCTTAAATTCTCCCTAGGGCTCCAAGGGTCCTTCTCTTGGGTGCTTCATACTGGTAATTTTTAGCTTTATTTACTGGTAACTTACTGGTAATGTTTAGCTTTATTTATATCCCCTATCCATTGGTGGAAACTACAATTAATTCATCTTCATATAGCATGCTTAACACTGTACTTTGGCCATATTACATGTTGAACAGACCCCTTATTGAATGAAATGGGATTTTCTTCTTTTTTGTATCTCAACCTAGGTAAGATTTCTCCCAATAAGTGTCCATGAACAGCCCGCCCACCTGGGAACAGGTGTCCTTCCTGTCGTGGCACCTATCACACTGTAGCAACTTCCCTTTCACATGCCTCTCTCACCCTTGATAATAAACCATTTGAGAAGAGGCTACTCAGAGGCTATTAGGACCCCACTGCCTGCATCATATGTGCAAATAGTAGGAATTCAATAACTATTTGATGAGTGGATAGCTAGATGAATGTGTGAGCAGATGCATGGAAATAGGGAGGGAGAGATGAAGTTAAGCATGACCTTTAGGTTTCCTTTAAGCTCTAATATTTCATGACTTCAGAGCTTTGAGCTCTTTTTTGAGGGCAAGTAGTCCAAGCTATTTGAGAAACAATGCAGTGACCATAGTAGGGTCGGTCAATGGTGATTTTCCTTTGAATGGACTTTGTTTCTGTGGGAGAGCTGGCCTCCTCATTCTACGGAGAATGTTATGTTCCCTGGGCTCAGCCTGGCCCAGAACTTGGCAAGATCTCTGGGGCGTTCATTTTTGTCACCCAGCCCGGGTAGGAGGGTGGATGGGTAGGAGGGGAACCATTTTGGGAAAAAGTGTTGGGGAGTGTTTGTGTGTGTGATGAGTCAGGGCCATGGAGCTAGGAGCCCTAATCTCTGCTCTGCTCTCTGTGGGGGTAGTTCTCACCAGTTGCAGGGGGGTGGAGGACCACCAACTGTCTTTGGAAAGTTTTCTTAGTCATAGTTTATACCAAGTCAGCTGGAACATTATGTAACTGGGCCTCCATTCTACAGACAACAGGGTATGATGGGGTCAGAATGGCTGCTACTCCTGCTACTCCTCCCACAATGGCACTCACCTATTCCAGCCCCTCCCCTCCACCAGCCAGGTGATGTGTCCTTCCCTTAGGAAGTAGCACTTTGAGGGCGAAAGGCCATAACATATACTCTCACTGGAAAAAGGTTTGGGTTATCTTCATGAGTTCCATGGGAGTGCCTCAGTGCCTTCTGGGGGGCTGTTCCATTCTCTCCTGTAAGCTCCACAGCAGATACAGGCGGTGAGAATGAAGTACCCCAGGACTCCAGTGTGTGTGTGAGCTGAGCAGCAGGTGATGGATAGGGCATTGGCTTCTATTCTGAGCTCTGACCCCTCTCCAGTGCTGCTGGCAGAGCAGCTCTACTTCTGTTCCCTCATGGCCTCGTTCTCCAGACAGAAACCCAGCATTGCATGTCCTGCTGCTCACACTAGGGCCAACTGAGTTCTGTTGGGGACAGCTTCAGAGAAGGCCTGAAATGATCAGGGTGTGTGTACCCATGTAATGGAAAGAGATACACAAGAAGAGCAGGAAACAAGAGGAGAGGTTGGCTGCTAGAGATTTGCTTGACTGAGGACACCTGGCCATTGGGTCCACTGGGAAGAAAGAGCAAAGCTCAGGGGGCTGGGGAGAGCTGTGAGGCCTTCCACTAGCTTCTTCAAGGAGAGCTGTGAGGCCTTCCACTAGCTTCTTCAAGGTAGACTAAGGAAAAGCCCAGGTTTGCTCCTCTTTGTCACTTACTGGCTGGAAGGAAATTGTTCTTTCTTTGCCTTGGGTCCAAGAAGTTGGGACTGTATGCTTTAGAAGAGGTAAGACAAGAATTATTTTTGTTGGGGGTGGGGTGCTAAGGAATAGCATCATTTGGGGGGTTAGACCCTGCTAATCCCCAGAACAAGAAGGTATAGAGGCATTTGAGAAGTTAAGCTAGAATTTCCTGGCAGTGGGGATGGCCACTGTGGCCCAGTGGTCTAGACAGGAGGAAAGTTCTAGAAAGAGAGTAACAAAATTAGGTCTTCAGTCAATGAGCATATTCTGGACAGCAAGAGTGGGAGTTGAGCAGGTGGTTTGTGGGAGCCTCCAGTCCATTGTTATGGCTCTGTATCTTCCTCAGTGCTGTGGGGCCCAAAGGCCTCTCTGAAGCCGGAGGGAGAAGCCAGAAGGAAGGGCCTTCAGGGGGTCCTGAGAGTGAGTTTACTCAGCTGAGACAGAGAGTCAGGGTCAGGGTGCAGAGAGAGAGATTGTGAGAAAGGCTGGGGAGTTCCTAGGCTGGTTTCATACTGATCCCCCAATTTCTGAGCCACGCCTGCATGGTATAGGGCTGTTGGGTGGTCAGGGACAAGTGGTATTAGTGGTGAAGAAAGAATGAGAAGACATGAGTCTCTTCCTCTGCTCAGGGGCTTAGAGGCAGGGAGACACATAGCAGTATCTCCCTGGGTCCCCCTGAACTCAGAGTCCAAGCTGGGGAGAGGCAGGGCTTGCCCCTGTACCCAGAAAGGGAGGAAGGGACAAGAGAGGGCTAGGGAGAAGAGGGAGAAGGGACAGAAGTTCCCCTGCACACCACCAGGTGCCAGGCAGGGACAGTCCTGAGATGGTCAGAGGCTGTAGCCCTGGGCTAAGGCAGGGCTAAGCTAGGATCCCTGAAATGAGATCTTCATTCAAGGCTGCTGCCTTCTGTTTCTGAGATTGTGGTATATGAGCAGGGTTGGATCTATTTCTACCTTCACATGCTGAGCCCCAAATCCCTGGAATATCATGACCTGCTGCCTTACCTGTAGTGCTGGGACATCACCCAGTAGATTATTTAGGGCTCGAGGAAAGTGCCGGAGCTCAGACCCATGGTTCTTTGTGCTTCCTGGGATCTGTGTCCATGCTACCACGTTCTTGGCATGGGTTTGTTCATGTGATTGATATCCTAGGTCTTCCTTCTCCAAGATGCAGCTGTTCCTGCCCTCTCTTTGGACCTCAGAGAAGCAGCTGTGAGGTTTCAGCTGCATTGTTGCGTTCCCTCACTGCCCCACATTGAAGAGGAGGGGAGGAGCCAGAGCAGAGAGGTTACACCTGCAAACATCAGAATCACATTACCTGGGCTGAAAACCTGATTCTACCTCCAATTAGCTGTGTGACCCTGAGCAAGTCATTTTATGTTTCTAAATGTGTTTCCACTTCTAGAAAAGAAGGCTAATAATAGGACTTACCTTGTGGGTGCACTGTGATGATTGAATGAAATATTTTGTGGAAAGTCATCTTTATTCTGTGGCTTCCCACATAGTAAGCTCTCAATAAATGTTAGTTCTTGTTTTTCCATAGGACCAAGCCTTGCATATCTAATCTTATCTGCCCAAAGGAAGACAGTGCCTTCCAGTGATGCTGGCCTCCTCCTTCCTGTACCAAACACAGCCCATGCTCAGCCCCATTTTCATGCATCTAAATGTCCTCCCACGTCCTGTACAGCTACTCACACTCCCCCACTTCAAGGCCTAGCTAAAGTGCCACCTCCTTCCCAAAGCCTTCCCTGATGATTCTAACCCACACAGAGCTCTTCCTCCCCTGACTTATTGTGCTTCCAGCCAGTATTTTGAAATTTACCATTGAAATCACAAAATTAGAGAATTTGAGAGCTGGACGAGTCCTTACAGGTGATCCCGGTCAGTTGCTCTTACTCAGGAATAGGTTGTCAACGGCCATCCCATTGCTACCACATCTGTTAGCACTCAGCCCAGGCAGCACTAATTAACCACAGCACTTCTGCTAAACCTGAAGGCTGCCTCAGAGTCCTTCTCAACACAGTGCTGGGCAATAAGGACTAACCCAACAGAAGTGCTACCACCATCCCTAAGCCAGACATCTACAAGTAGTCCATAAGCATCAGGTAGCTAGAGCTTCTTGAGGTGTGAGGGCCCTGCTTCAGGCCCCAAGACCTAGGGGCACAACTCTGGACTGGTCTTTATCCAGGGTTCCTTATGCTCTACCAAGGCCTTTTAATTGTCTTTTGGTTGTTCTTTGCCTCTTTGTCTTGCCCTCCCAATTAGATTTGTAATATTTGTGAGGAATGACATCTTAAATGGCTCTACCATCTTTCTCAGCCCTGAGCACACATCAGGACACATCACATGCTCACCTGATAATGTATTGACTGCTTGGGGTTTCTCCCCAATTCCTTTAACTTGTCTTCAGGGCTCATTTGAGGGGACACAGGGACTTGGGGTGATAAGGAGACTCAGTCTCTGTGCTGATCGAGTCTGCCCGTGGTTCTGGAGTCCCTCCCCTGTGCCCTCCGCAGGCCACAGGACCTGCAGTGTCTTGAAAGATGGACAGGTGCTGGACATAGACCCTACACCAAGGGACCTGTGGGCATTCTGGAACCCTCAAGAATGCAATCTGCTCTCTCCCTGCTCCCTTTGTGGAGTGGAGGGAGGGAAGGATGTGTTGGAATGCCTTTCCTGGGAGCCACAGTAGCCTCTCTGCAGGCAGAGTTTCAGAGGCAGAGCACTCAGAGAGCCCAGAGTGGTCATCTTCATTCTGTGGCTCTTTTGCTTAGGGCCATGGGCGATCCTTCTTCTTTCAGGGTCTCCATCTCCATCCATTCAAGGGAGGCTGTAAGGGAAAGGAGGGAGAAAGGGCACAGCAGGATGCCCACCCCTCCTGGGCCCTGAGAGGTGTGGTGAGCAGTCTCTTGAAAAGTGGTCCTATGCACATGGGGGCAGGGAGGGAGGAGTGGGAGCAGACGGCATGGAGGGCACATGGCTGACATCCAGAATGTTGGAGGTGTTTTCATGCTGGAGGGCCAAACAGCCTCCTCCTCAGAGGCTGTGGTGAAAGGTGGCTCAGTCCCACAAGTTTCAGAGCCCCCCCGCTCCCCCCCAAGACCGGACCCAAGCCTCTTCCTCCCTCTGCACCCCAGCCACCTCTCCCAGTCCTCACCTTCCTCTTATGTCCCTCGAGTTTGTGCCCTGCTGCTCTCTCGCTGATTACACTGCCAGGCAGGCAGGCCCGCTCTGCAGATCCACAGGGTCCTGACTGATCTCTTTAGTGTGTCACATTTTGATGGGATTTTCTTTCTGGAACTTAGATTTCATTACATCATCTCTGCTTAGAAAGCATAATCACCTCGTGGTCTTCAGGAGAGAGGCAAACTCCTTAGTCTTTGCACTATTTACATTTGGGGTCTTCTCGGGCACTACAGGATGCTTAGCAGCATCCTGGGCTCTCTCAACTTCATGCCAGTGGCACCCTACCCTGCCTCCCAGGTTTTCACAACAAACATATCTCCGGTATTGATAAATGTCCTCTGGAGGGCAAAGTTGCCCCATTGAGAATCACTGTTTTAGCCATAAAAGAGGCTAATAACTTAGTACAAAGCTACTTAGCTCTGTGCTAACAGCTTCCCATGGATTCTCTCATTTAAGTTCAGAACATCGCTGGAGGATAGGCCCTATTAGTATCCCCACTGCATGGGTGCTTAGAAGGCACCCATTTGGAAGCCATCCAGATCTTTCAAGAAAGGCAAAGACTTTTTCCTTCTAGTGGGGTAAGAAGAGAGAGAAAGAATTCAAAATCTCTTCTTGAGGCCAGGGCCTTAGATTAGATTTGAACCCAAGCGATCTGCTGGTAGGATCTGATTTCTCCCTCTTGTGCCCTGTCTAGCCTGCTGTTCTACCATTCACCATGACCTTCCCTAGTCACCGTCTGTACTCCACTTCCCCTACATAAGCTTCCTCTCAACCTGGTGAAGTCTACTCACCACTCAAAGCAGAGGCAAAAGTCCTGCCTTCTTCTCTGTGAAGGCCCCCAGGTCCCAGTGGGAAGAAGTAACAACTCCCTGCAGCTCATTCACAGACACAGTCTTGGTGGCACTTTCTGTCAGGCTAATTGAAAAAGTGTGTGTCTTCTCTGCCAGACTGCGAATGACCTGAGGGCTCTGGTTTGTCCTCCTCTGCAACGATGACCTGCACGAGCACATGCACCCCAGATGCTTGTGGACTGGGATGAAGTGGGTGAGCAGATAGATAGCCAGCTCCTTCAAGAGCTAATAGCCTGTGCCCACTGGACACCAGGAGCTACAGTGCCTTTGGGTGGACAAACTAGACAAAGTGCTCCCCTCCTCTGGGCCTCAGAAGAGTACATGGCTCAAGGAGCCACAAATGGCTGGATTTGGGTCCCGTTGGCCGGGGGCCTTTCAGCCACGCTTACACTGCAGACTTAAGGAAGTGGGGACCTCAGGCTGCCCATCAACATGGAATCCTCCCATTAGCGCTCATGGGGTCCAGTAGGAGTGCGCACGCATGTGTGTGCCAACCGTGAGTCTGTGCCAATGTGCATGCCCGTGTGGGACGGTGGGCAGTGGGGGCCTGTGTGTGTGTGGAGTGATATGGAGAGCATCTGCCACAGGCCATGTGTATTACTGTCAGGACCTGTGCATACTATCATACTAGCACGTGAGTATGTACACAGTCATTTCAACATAGACCCTACACCAAGGGACCTGTGGGCATTCTGGAACCCTCAAGAATGCAATCTGCTCTCTCCCTGCTCCCTTTGTGGAGTGGAGGGAGGGAAGGATGTGTTGGAATGCCTTTCCTGGGAGCCACAGTAGCCTCTCTGCAGGCAGAGTTTCAGAGGCAGAGCACTCAGAGAGCTCCTCCTCCTCCTCCTCTTTATGCACTGGAAGAGCGAGCTGACACAAGGAGGAATATATCTCTCAGACTGGCCCTATCAGCCCAGGCACAAGTAGCCCCAGATGGCTGGACAACTGCTGGATTGGAGAGTACTGTCTCAGGGCCATAGGTGGTGGGTGAGCAGGATGGGCTGGAATGAGTCATACCAGAAGCCCAGGCAGCAGCTCATTTCTTATTCCTTGTTGACAGAGCAGAGAAAAGCCTTCCTGATAAGATGTCAACATTTTGGAGGTGAGGATGGCTGGGCAAAGAAAGAAAAGACAGGAGTCAGGGCCATTCCCCGAGACAGGGGCCTAGGATTGTGCCCGTGGCCATAGGTCCAGGGGGGCAGTGTGGAAACGTTCAGGGACCTTCCTGGCCTAATGCACACTTGCTTATATGCTTGTACATGGACAAACCAGAATAGGATATTCTGTGTCTCAGTGTGTTCCCGTTGTGTACCTGTAAAGCCCACCTGTGTGTTCATCTCTGCACTTTCCCGGGGTGGTGGGCTCCCACCTCTTGGCTCAAGCTAAAATTCACATAGGCACACGCAGCATTCACCGCCCCCAAATTCCTCCACATTTGAAAAAGACAAGGGGAAAAAAAGGGCCAAGAGACAAGAGGAGATAAAAATAGCTGAAAATAAGCTCTTCAGATCAGAAAGCTCCCTTTTTTAGTGAGTCACCAGTCTTCCAGACTTAGTGCACACACACACCCCCCACAAAACATAAACACCGGATCACACTGCCAGGTCATGCCCGTATCCTCCCTCACGCAGATGCCCTCGGTCTCATATACTCTCCTGCTTTGTCCTCCTGGTGAAATAACCCCAAAGTGGTGATTCCTTGGGTCTCTGGGGAATGCTCTCTTTGGAGCTTGGAAGGCATGATCCACTCCCCCAGTCCCCTGCAAACACATATTCATATCCACCTCCCCCCAGCTTCTTCTGACTTAGTATTTCCTGGTCCCCGCCTTGTAGTGGGGCTCCCACAGGAAGAGGTGGCCTTGCTCTGTCCTACCAAGGTTCACACTGCTTTCTTCAGGAGGCTCTGACGCTGGAGGGCCAGACAGCTCTCTGCACAGGATCTCCGGTGTTGGCCCTGTGCTGGGGAGAGAGGAGACAGTTCCGGACGCCATGCAAGATTTATGAATGTGTTTTGTTAATTGTGTTAGTGTCTCTGTGGGAGGATGGTGTGTGCTTGGGCCTTAAACAGACAAGTCCAACAGAGGAACTGGAGAGGAGACAAGACTGAAGCAGTGTTTATAGCATCCAGCGATCCTGGGGCTACCGCGGTTCTCTCCTTCCCCACCCTCTTGCTGACACAAGGGCTTTTTCTCCAGTACCGCTGTCGGCAGGCCCAGCCCTTCCCCTCTTAGCCTCCTTAGTCTAGAGAGTGTGGCCAGCTAGTCTTGAGAACCTTTTTGCTCACTTTCTTTCTCTCCCCTCTCTCCCCACTCTTCTTTCTCCCTCCTTTCCTCTTTTATTTTTTTTCTTTTCCTCTTTACCTCCTTCCTTCCATCCTCTGTCCATCTTCACCCCTGTCTGTGAAGCCCAAGTCTACTTGATTCTGGACATTTACATCACTCAGGCTTGAAAGGTCCCAAGCTGTCTCCCACCTGACTATGCCCAGGAACATGATCCACTGAGTCTCTGAGGTCCCTGCTCCCCAAGACCTAGCTGGGTACCATGTCCCTGAGCCTTTTCAGGAAATGGGGTAAGTGACAGCATGTGAGGTGAATGGGACAGCTACGGAGGGTTTATCTAAAAAGCCAGTCTCACCGAGTGGCTGCTGGGCAGTGGACTCAGGAATGACATGTGTCTGTGATTACCTATAATGAACTCTTTAGAAGAAGGTGAATATTAGGCCACCATGCCCATCTCACTTGGGGTGTCCTCCTCTGGGGCAACTCTGGGACTCCATTTCCTCTTCTTCAGCCTTTTGTGGCCTAGGTGGGCTGGGTCCTCAGCCTTGGCTGTGCTTGGGTTTGTCGGGGGCTGCCTGACATGGAATCCTGCCTCCACTTTCTGATGCTAAATTTGGTGAGTTCATGCCTCTGGGCCTTCATTTCTTGATTATCAAAGGAAATAATACTAACAATACTTGCATCATAGGGTCCTTTATGTCAATGGTGCTTAAAATAATGAGAAAAAGCACGTGGTAAGGTCTTCCTAAACGTTAGGTATCAGTATATGACACGGTCAATGGGCTTAGCCTTTCTATGCCTCATTGTTCCCTCAGAAACACAGGATGAGAAAGCCTGTCCCTTCTCTAGGGAGCTTCCTGGGGCAACAGAGAAGACTGGAGTATACCATAGATGGTATATGCTTATACCATATACCATATACCATCTCAGTCCTGAGATGGTACCCTCCCTCCTCCTGTCTCCCCATCTTGGGACATTTGTGTCCCACCCCTTCCTGTGAGCCCTCTGTGCAGCTCTGGCTGAGTCCTGAGCTGGGCCTGGGCAGAGAGGAGGCTATTTTTAGGACCAGACAGAGGCAGCAGCTGTATAACCACCTCTCAGAGCATGTCTCTCCAAAGGAGGGTCCAGCCTATGGGCGAGCCTGAGGAAGGGGAGGAAAGCTGGCTCAGTGGGGCCCTGAGAACCCCATCCCCTCCTCCTTCCTCATAAAGCCATGGTCTCCAGGGTGAGCTCTCTCCCCTTCCCTCCCTCCAACTTTTTAATCCCCAGTGAGCTTAGCAGCTGAGCTATAGAAGCTGCAAAGTGGGACAAGGAAGAACGGTCACACAGAAGATCAAGAGGCTAAGGAATTAGAGTCTGTGTCCTGAGGCCAGGGTCTACCCTGATCCTTGCCAGATTTAGAATTCTTCTCTTTTTACAATGGAGAACTCAAGACTCCTGAGGTCCAGGGTCTGAGACAAGCCCCTGCCTGTAGGAGCTCTCCCTTTCTGACTGGAGAAGTAAGCTACCCAGAAGGTTCTGGGGCAGTTGTGGAATGCAACACAAACTGCATCAGGAGATCTAAATTTGGGCTTTGGGTTGACTGCCTCGACTTCCCCTTTGACACTAGGTGAAAAAGGTCCTGAAACTCAACATTGAATTATAAAATAATTCTTGCACTTGTTACCTCAGGGCTTCCTTGTTATAATTCTTGTCATTATTGGAGAGCAAGCATCACTGGATATGGGATTCTAGAGAAGTACTGTATAGATTAATAAATTAATCAAATTTGTGTTTGCTCCAGGCCCTGACCCGGGCTGATATCTCAGATAGCTGAACAAATAGATAAGAACCTTACCCTTAGGAACTTACATTCTAGAGCTTAGAAGCTCTTTTGTACTGTCAAACATATAGACAGTCATATATCTAGGGAAGCACAGTCCAACCCCTTTATGTCTGTGAATGCTGCTAAGGCACCTAGCAACTGATTGCTAAGATCTGATTTCTCTGGAGCCTGGATTCCTGATGCTTTAAGACAATGATTCTCAGCTTTTTCCACATTTATAAATCTATTAAAGTTGAGAACTTCTTTCCAGAAAACTATCCAGAGCACAGACACTCAAAAATCAGCCTGCAATTTGAAGGACTTATGAGCCTAGGAAGCTGGTACTCTGACCTTGGGCTTGGATCCCCTGTTTTAAGAGTAGCAGGCAGCATAAAAAATAAATAAATAAAAATAAAAAAAAAAAAGTAGCAGGCAGCTGTATGGCCAGCACTGAGGGACATATCACTGCATTTTGCAGCGAGAGCTGTGTAGCTAAATTGCAATCACTGTGTTCTACCAGTGTGGATGAGGGGAAGCTGGCTGCTTAGCTCAGACTGTCTTTCTGAAAAAATTCTAAATTCTACCAAACTATAGAAATATCCATTTGCAAAAATCCTAAATGATAATCTTGGTGTGGCTGCCAGTGAACTGGGTGACCTCGGCCAAGTCCCTTCTTTCCTTTGGGGTATCTTTTGTCTTGTTTGTGAAGTGACAAAGAGCTGGGACACTGAAGCAGAGCTGAGGTTCCTTCCAACTCTGATGTGCCCTGATTCTTGGTTACAGTGCCACACAGGTATGTCCTTTATTCAGGGGAGAAAGGAGTGGCAGCCCTCAGAGGAGCTGGACTTGAGCCCTGGCGAGGAAAACTCCGGCTGCTGGTGTAAGCTGCACTCCTGGCCATCCCTGAGCTCAGGACCTCCTCTTCCTGCATTGCTCTGCCTCTGCCAGCAGCTGACTGCTGGGGCTGAGGCTGCAGTGGCTGCTACTAGGATTTAGAATTTAGCACCCCGTTCGTGCTGATTGAAGCTGAGGCTGCCTGCTCTGGCAGAGGTTACAGCCTTATAAATCACTGTTCTGTGGGGGAGGGCTCAGCACAACCCAAACACCCAGTGATGGAGGGGAAGTGGGCTTCTCTGTGGTACCACTGGGGCTTCCTGGGCAGCTGGCTGCCTCCCGCCACCCCCCTGTCCCTGTGTGATCTCACAAGGGCTGCTCCTTGGAACTCATTGCAGATATCAGAGAAGGGGTGCCCTGCACAGAGGAGGCCCCTCCCTTCCCATTCTCTGGTTGGGGCACCTGCTCAGAGGGTAGAGAGGGGTAGAGAAGGATAGCATGTCTGCTCTGGGGCTGTAATGGGCTGTGGGTCTGTGCTGTTCCCTGGGCGTGGAGGTGGGCAGTTCCTAATGTCACCAGTGACCTATAAGCTTCTGTCCCAGCCACAAATAAGGGGGCTCCAGGTCTGACTCTGAGGCTGAACCTCAGAACCTCTGAACACTTCAGGCAGTAAGTGATAACATCTGCTGACTCCAAGTCCCTCCTTTGAAATCCATGCCACCTTTTCCTTCTTCTCTCCCAGGGCTTCCTCAGCACCTTCAGGCCGGAATTTAAATGTTATTAGCTATAATTGATCTGCTCGGGCCCTCTATGGGATTGAGAGGGGAGAGCTGGGGAGGCCTGAGGTGTGGCAAGGCAGCACAGGCTGCCACGGTGGGGGGTTGGGGGGGGTGAGGAATGCTCATCTTTTTGTCTCAGGGAGGAAGACCCTCTAAGAATCCCTTAGAAAGGAGAAGAGAGAAGCCCTTGACTCAGCTCCAGGAAATGCTCCTCTCCAGTTGGTGCTAGTTTTCTTCACACACTTACTCACCCATGCCCACACCCTGGGACACATTTGCACACCCAGTACACCAGGCTTGTGCTCAGAGACACATTGTGAACCTGTCTGTGTAATGTTTTTCTTAGAAGAAAAATATATGCAGACCCTGCTCACATCTCCACATAAATACATCCTTCTCTTTTTATCTTCCTGTACGCCATCAGTATATATGCTAATGTATAAAACCATGAATTATCTCAAGCTCAAGCATATACCCTTTCTTAACTCAGCCTTTGAAATAGGCAGTGTGTGCACACACCTGGAGACAGGACTTTGTGTCCCACATGCACACATTGTCCTAGGCCCATGTGTCAGGAGACAGTTTGCTCCAACACACAATTATTCCTCTCTCCTTCCTTCACTCCTCGTTGAGCAGCTATCCCATAGGTGGAAACTTCTTCCCCTAGCCCTTTCTCTTCCTTTGGAGTTGAGTATGTGAAGCAGTGTCTGAAGGGGGGAGGGAGGTCTAGCAGCAATAGGGGGTCTAGGAGCCTGGATTTTTCTTCTTCTTTTTTTTTTTAGCCTGGATTCTTAATAAGTTATTTTGCTCATTTATCTTTATATAGCCTCACACACCTTGTGAGGCCTTCAATATATAGATACTCAAATCCAGCCTCAGTTTCCTCATCCATAAAATGGATTAAAATACCATCTGCTTTATCTCCACGATGTTATGGGCATAAGAAAGCAGCCTCAATGTGTAATGTGCATGATACTGCGGGCGGGCTATTAGGTCAATTTGTTTCACAAGTGAAGTCCAAGAGCTGGCAAAGGTTGGGGTAGCATTTTCCTGGTGTGAGCTGGTCCTAGTGCTAGTCTTGCCAAAGGCTCCCAGTCCAGGGCTCAAGGAATCAAAGTAGAAATTTTACTCTTGGCCCTGCCTTTCTTCCTTCTTCACCCCCACTCTCACTTTTGTCAGTCCTAGACATATCATGGTCACAGAGCCAAGGATCCCTGGCACTGAGCCAAGCATCTGCCCTGGGCATGTGGGCACACGTGGGCCTGGCTCCCAGGCTTACACCTGGGAGAGCTGCTCTCTGCTCCTGGACCCTGGGGCTGTGCCAACCAGCTGTGTCCAGAACTAGAGCCCCCGTGGTGTGGTGAACTTCACAGACCAGGCCAGGGCTGATTCTTTTATCTTTGCTTCCCAGCTAGGTATGTGGCAACCTCCAAGTAGCACTTTGACATCTAAGATGGGCACAGGAGGGCCAATTTTTGCCTAGACCAGAGTGAGTCCTCAATGTTCTAAGGCACAGGGCCTAGTACCGGCTAGGGCAGCCCCAGAGGAGGAGAAGAGGGGAGGCAGGACATTGAGGCCAATGCCAGCTTTGGAAAGGGGCCAGCAGCTGGCTCAGAGCTGTCACATGTCCAGTAGGGGCATGTGAGAGATGAAAGGACTATTCTGCAGGATGGCTGTCTAGATTTGGGTCTTAGAATAGTCTCAGATTCAGCTCGGAGCTTTTATTTCTTTAGCTCAACACTAACAAACCTGGGGTAGCACTTAATCTCCTTAGTTACTCCTCCCTGGAGCAGTATCCAGAGAAGAAATTCCAGGTGACACTTGGTACTCTGCAGAGCAGATGAGCATTTCTGGAGGTGCTTAGGGGTGGAAGGAGGTGCAGGCTGGATACTAGGAAACTGGGCTCCTACCAGCTGGCTAAGGGGCCTTGGAAGCTCTGAGCTCCCATAAGCGAACGTGGGAATGAACATGGATGTCGTGGAAGAGGGCCTCAGGTAAGCGTATCCCTCGCGCAGTCCCCGCCTTCTGCACGGGGTGACTCCGTGCGACCCTCTCCCCTCTCCGGCTCTGCAGCTGCACCAGCTTTCAGAGGCCGGCCAGGAAGCCGGACCTGGAGGGGGCTGGGCAGACAAGGCCCAGAAGCCGTGCCGGCCTGGGGGCGGAGCCTATAAACACTGCAAAGCTCCAGTCTGGCTCCACCCCTTCCCAGCCAGGAGCTCAAATGGATGACATCACCGAGACAGGGCTCCAGCCTAGATGGGCTTGGATCCGGGGAAGCCGGCACCTGCAGGGCTGAAGGACTTCCCGGCTTTGCCGGGCTGTCGTTCTCTGCCGTGTCCTGAATCTTACTCAGCTATAGCGGTCTCTGCTTTGGGGTCTTGGAAATGGCACCTGGCTATTCAGACTCCCATGTCTGGGACTCTGGTTCTTGCACCTGAGACCTACCCCTCGGGCAGCCCGCCCAAGCACCCCTCCCCCCACCCTGCCAAATGCGCCTTTTCCTTGCCAGCACAGCTGCGCTCCATTTTTCCGAGGCTCCATGGAGAAAGATTAGATCCCTAGTTCTAGTTCTGATCAGGCAATAGCCAGCCTACAGCAAACCCTATGTCCCCATCCCTGTGGGTCTGTGTCCCCTCCCCCACCCAAAACCCTACTGGGTGCTTGTGTCGCCTGCTTGCGGAGCATATGCTTGGCTGGTTGCTTGGTGTCTGCTGTTTATCCGTCTCTTCCTACTTAACTTCTGTTTCTGCTTGGCCCATCTGGCTCCCGTGGTACCTGTCTTTCACTTGAGTGAATTGTGCCTCCATGCCAACGCTGTGCTCCACACCCTGCTCCCCTCCCTCTACCACTTCCCTTCCAGGGTGCAGGTCTTGTTCACTCTGGGGCCATTGGCAAGAGCCCTTGACCTGGGGTTCAGGAGAAATGAGGGACTCGAGGCTGTAGGAGTGACCCAGGCACAGCTGGGAAGCCTGATGTTGGGGTCATTGCAGTGTGCTGGGGACACCATTGGAAAGGGGCATTGAGGAGGAAGGTGGAGGACAGCATGGGAGTGGCCTTTGGACTGGGGAGATGGCTAGGTTCTGGTGAAAACCTCCCTCTCCCTGGCTCCTTCTGAACTTCCTACCAGACAGCATTCTTGGGGGTGGGGTGGGGTCTCCCAAGTCAGCATCTTGTAGATACTGCTCTCTGTCCACAGTAGCAACTGGAAAGTGACCTGTGAGTAGTGGTGGGAGAGAATGAGGCCAGGAAGGTCTGAGGTTCTCCTGACCCAGAACCCCAGGGTTTTTCAGACTCCTTCCTGCAGAGAAGGGACTGAGGCAGTCTGGTGGCTTGGGCAAAAGAAAAACATGGTGGCAGCGGGAAGCTGCAGGATGATCACATTGGGTCCCTAGAGGAGAAGGAACAGGCCTCCCCCCACCGTTGGCCAGGAGTACCCTGCTGGGGATCAGTCCCACCCCAGCACATCACAGACTCTTGGCACTAGGCTCCATGCTGCCAGAGCCACTGCTCTCCCTCCCCTGCCCCTCCACCAGCTTGCATACCCATGCACAGACTAGTACACCGTGCTGTGGCTCACACTTACCCTTCCAATGCAGCCTGCTTCCTCCCAAGCGTGATAGGGCAGCTTATGGCTTCCTGGGACACACAAGGGGGTGGTGGAGCTGGAGGAGGACGGAGGAGAGGCAATGGAGCCCCACAGGGACAGGACTGTCGTTCATCTGCCTCTCTGGACCTGCGTTGCTCCTCCAGGCTAAAGCTGGCTGCCGAGGAGGTTGCCCTGGGCCTGGAGTCAACAAGGATCCACGTGCTTGGGGACCATCGGTTGCTGCTCCCTGGAAGCATCTGCTTCCCACGGAAACCCACAGGGCTTGGCTGCCAGGCCTCACTGCGTGCCCACTCCTCTGGCTCTGTTCTCTGTCTCTGTTGTTCCATCTGCCTGCGCCACCAGCTCCTGGCTCCACTCTCTCGGCCTCTTTATTTCTCTCCCAGAAACTTCCTCCTGCTCCTCTTCTCTCCCTAGCCTTTCCCCCAGTCTTTACCCAACCACATTCATGACACAGTCCCCAAGATCTTCTTTCCCCTTTGTCTTTATCCAGCATTCCTCTCGCTTCTCTGCTATTTTCCCCTTATGCATATCCTCTCTCTTGCTCTCTCTCTCTCTCTCTCATGCATATTCAGTGACTCCTTGAGAATCTACCTAGATGATTCTATGTGCTAAAAGCCTAGATCTGCTTCAGAAATAAAACTTCTGAGGCTGTAACTGTAGGTCCCTGTCTCTGACCCCATTCTGGATTAATTGCCTAGGAAATGTTGGTAACCCCCTGCTCTTCCCCACAAGTGTGGCTCACTCATAGCCCTTCTGCAGTTGCAAGGTGTGTAGAAGCCAGGCAGACAAGCCATAGTGCCTCAGTCAGGACACTTGGCGTCTGGGGCAAGAGTTTCCCCTTCAAAGGATTTGACGAGTTCAGTCCTAGAAATAAACTTGGGATCTAAAGTGTCTGATCCTTTGGTGATTTTACAATCCTTTTACATCCGCTCTATTATCCCCTTACAACTCTCATGGGAGGCTCATAAATGAAGAAACTGTGGTGTTCAGACTGGAAGTTACTCCACCAGCGCGACCCAGCACTCGAAGAGCAAAGCTAGAAGCAGAATCTCTGCTTTGGGATTTTCAGCCCCTTGACTGTGGCAAGTGAACAAACAGAAAGAACCTGAAAGAAGTGCAAGGCAGTAAAGGAGCCGGGGATGAGGAACTGAGCCCAGTGCCACCAGGGGTGAGGGAGGATAGAGGGAGAGGAGAGAGGAGGGAGAATGGTCAGTGGCAAGTGAGCCAGTGCCAGTGACTTGTCCTCTCCTGGTGCTCCTTAGTTTTATGGTGACCACCAGTAGTGGGAGGTGGGGATGGCAGCACCGGTCGTCTTGTCCTCATGTGTTAACAAGTCACTCTCTTGGTCACTATTGTTTCTCCTCCTTTCTCTGCCTATTCATCATCTGGCCTCAAGGTTCCTTTCCTGCTTTATTCTTCATGCTCTGTTCCATTTTCCTTCCCCTATATCTTTGGGGTCCAGTCCTCCCCTCTGCCCCAGGTCTCTTCCATATTTCCCATTTCTTTCCATCTCTTTGTTTCCTGAATGCCTCCTCATAAGCCTGACTCTCTGGTATCTGTCTTTCACTGACAAAGTAATCAAGTGTATTCTCAAAGTGGCTGGAAAGTGGCCTAGAAGCAGGATGCATGTAGGAATGAACTGGAGCTGGCCTGTCACATTCCTCTCCCACAGCTGCCAATTCTGTTCCACACTCCCAGAATGTCTCTGTGCAGCCGTTTAATTAATTTAAAAAATTAAAACTATAGGGTTTGTTGGCTCAGCCCCCACCTGAGAGAGACCCGTGTTAGGTTTGCTCCCACCCAGAGACTCACCGAGAGGCCCCATTGTGGGACCCTTTAGCAGCTGTGAAGTAGACAGACCTCCTCTTCTCCAGGGAAAGCTCCCAACACCCTTTCTCCTGCCTACAGGAGCCAAAGAGAACATTTAGCCCTGAGACTCCTACCTTCTGTCTCTCTGGCTTGCTTGGCTTTTCTTCCATACCCAGGTATTTTCCTGTTTTCATAGGGAACTCCTGGGCCAATGACCTACTTTTTTCTTAATGTTTCCTTTTTATTTCTTTTTTTTTTTTAAGATTTTATTTATTTATTTGACAGAGAGATCACAAGCAAGCAGAGAGGCAGGCAGAGAAAGAGGAGGAAGCAGGCTCCCTGCTGAGCAGAGAGCCTGATGCAGGGCTCAATTCCAAGACCCTGAGATCATGACCTGAGCTGAAGGCAAGGCTTTAACCCACTGAGCCACCCAGGTGCCCCACCTTTTTATTTCTGTTCAGAAAAAAAAAAAAAACAGAACAAAGCAAAACAACAAATCTTTCAAAACCTACTCTGTGTTTTAAATAGTCCCACCAAAGAAATTGCATTGGTCTAGTCCTTAGAACAGCAAACGGGGAGTGGGCACCAGCATAGCCCTTGACTCTCTCTCATTTGTTCTTACTCCTTTGCTGAGCCCTATCTCTTGCGTTTGAGTTCTGGGCTCTTGAGCAGTACAAGGAGATGGAGTGAGGGCTTGATGCTGTGACATTTTAGGAGAGTGGGGACCATAGGGGGGGAGCAATTTCTTCCTCTGATTTCATGTAGAAGACCATGAAGGAGCATCTCCGGCCAAAAGAGCTCAGTTAAGTCCAAGGGCAGATCAGCTGGGTCCAGCTGTGAGGTGTTGGGCCACTCACTAAGTCTCTTTGAGCCTCAGGTTCTTATCTGTAAAGAAGGAGCAATAATAATCCTATCTCACAGCATTGTTGAGAAGATTAAATGAGAAAATACAAGTGAAGCACTTTGTAAATTATAAAGAGCTCTAGAGAAGCTATTATTTATGGAGCAGATGTTGAGGCATCCGGGACTAAAGAAGAGGGAGGCAGCAAGTAGCACTTGCCCCCTAAGAGGCTTAGTGAGGAAATTCAGAGAAAGCACTCGGAGCATAGACACCTGGCAGCCAAGGGACCTCAGCTGGGAGGGCAGATCTCCACTGTCTCCACAACCTCCGTCTGTATGTAGTCTCATCGTTTGCTCCGACAGATGTAGACTATGTGTCCCAGCCTTCAAACCCTTGCCTTTGCTTTGCAGATTTGTGGAAACTAGGTCAACACATCCAGGTAGGAAAGTGAGGCCCTGGCAGGAGAAGGGATGGATATCTCTGAGCAGCTTGATTTCCTCCGTAGATAAGAAGGCAGAAGACAGGATCGTGGCTCAAAGACAGGCACCAGATAAATGGTATCACTATGAAATTAACAACGAAAGTAGGTAAAAGAAACATTAAAAGGTATTGAGAAATCCTTTGTCATTTCCCACTGTATGAGGGCAGCAGGCTTGCCTTTAATGCTCCTGTCTGGGTTGTATCCTTATGGAATTGTAAGTTCCTCCTGGACAAGGACCTTGTCATTTTGGATTACATTTCTGCACCGTGCCTTGCAGACACATCCGCTTAATACATATCACTTGACTGAGTGATTGGAAAAGAGCAGGAACAAAGAGAGTGGGAAATAAGAGGTGAGCTGTTTTTATATAATCCATTGTGTAGAAGACCTGAGCATCCCAGCGTTTGTCCCGATTGGGGCACAATTTAAATCCGACTTCCTGCCAGAAAAGAAATCATAACAGCAACAAACCAACTGCCTTGTACTCTTTATAGCTTGGTAAGTCTGGATAGGATAAGGACATCTGACTGTTGGGGGTAGAAGGGACTGTTGGTTTATGGAGGGAGATGTGGAATGGGTATTTGGAGCTACAGAGCTTAGAGCTACAGAGCTTAGAGAAACAATGGAGACTACTGGGGCTAGTTGGTCCAGTGCTTACCAGAGGGGAGTGGGGCCCAGAAAGGTTAAGTGAGTTGCGCAAGATCATCCAACTTGTTGGTGGCAGAACTGGGAACAGAGCAAAGGTCTCTGACTCCCAGTCTTGAGCTCCTCCCAGGACTGCAAACTACCTCCTCACAATTGATTCCAATGTGGGACACAACACCCCAAACAGAGTGAGCTTAATGTCTACTTCTGGTATGGAGGGGAATGCCAGATACAGGCTGAGAGACTCTATCCCAGAGAAGGAATGGTACACTGGGGCATTTGCTTTCCCACCCCCAACCTCCTCCTTGATCCCAGCAAAGCCTGCCGATGTGAGAACTTCCCAACGAAGCAGAGATCAGGGAGGAAGGTTAGGAGAGGGTACAGCCTGAGCCAAGGCCAGCTTGAGGAGGGACACCCAATCTCCAGGTTTCCCTGGAGACTCTTCTTTGCACTCAGACTTGGTGAGGAACCCCATCTCCTGTAGCTGGAAGAAGATGGTGAGAGCTGGGCTCTGGCTTCTGGCTTGTTGGCTGTGACTCGTGATTTCCTGCTTGGACAGAAACAGGAGAGTAAGAAGAATGGGAAAAGAGAAATAAAATAGCTTGAGATGAAAGATGCTCATCTTTTGTGGGGGTGAGGGAGCCCCAACCAAGACAAAGACCACTTGGACTCCCCACTCAGTGGCTGAACCAGGAATTCCTGGCTTCAAAGGGCCATGAGGAACAGCCCCAGTATCTGTGGGAGGTCAAAGAAGGGAACAGCAACCAGACAGATTTTGGAGCCAGTTGTATTCAGGCTGAAGTCCTGTTTGCCCCTGGTCAAATTATCTGATCTTTATGAGCTCAGTTTCTCATTCCATAATAGGTGATAATAATATCAACTTAATTCACAAAGAATTCACAAAAAAATTAATATCAAATTAATTCACAAAGAGTTATTGTGAAGATTAAACAAATACATGTACTAGAATTTCTATAATATAGTAGATACTTTTAGATGCTAATTCCTTTTCCTTCCATAATCCCAGAGGGCCCTAGCCAACTCCCTTTGCACTCACAGCTTCTGAGAACAGAGAAGACCAGGTAACCTCCTTGAGATGCCCCATCTCCTCGGTTGTTCTGGTCATGGGGGCGGGGGTCCAGTGATTCTCACCGAGGGTCTTCTTCCAATGGGAGCCTCCTGGGAGTCACACTCAGCAATGAGAGCCCAGGGTCAGAGTAGAGATCCTTTTACTTTTGTACACATGTTTCAAAAAAGTGATGCAAAGTGATCACCATAGACCCTGGGGTTCGAAAGAAACTGAGCTGTAACCACATGTTGCAGAATGCATAGTGGTAGGCGGCACTTTTGGCCATGAAAGCTCTGGACCCCAAAGCCCCACACTGATGTGCTTGCTCTTGCCTTGAGAGGGGAACAGGTCATACTCACATCAGGCCTTCTGCTACCTGCAATAAGAGATGAGATCTGTAGGTAGACAGATCTGCAAGTTCAAGTCTCAGCTTCACTGCTTTCTGGCTGCATGACTTGGCCAAGTGGTTTGAACTCTCTAAGCCTCAGTTTCTCTCAGTAAAAAGAGGACAATATGTCATTCAGAAAGTTGCTTTGAAGATTAAGTCAAGATAGGCACACCATTTAATCACCACCCAATACATTGGTAACAGGGACAGCACTTTTAGATGATGATAATGTTAAAATTGCCTACAAGCAGACCAGTGAATTGGTGGTCCTGACACTGTGGTGAGACCTTAAACTGCTCCGTTAACCTCTAACCTCATCTGTCCCTTAACCTCATTTAAATTAGACCCCGTCTCTCAACCTCTTCCCATCAAACTGACCCTCCATAGTCATTGCATCTCTTGAATGGCTCTGGTGGAAGTGACCAGATCCCACCTGGCGGCTGGGTTACCTGAACATAGCCAGTGGTCTCCTTCCTAGGGTGACTCCTTGGAGTTAGGAGTGAGTGCTTCTAAGCAGGAGGAGGGGCAGAGATCCCTGGAAGAGATATGAATATCTTTGTGTTCTGGGGCTGCCTCCCAGCAGTTAGGGTGTCTGCTTGGGTGCCACCTCAGACCCTCTCCAGCCTCTCAGCCTCCTGGGGAGTCCCCTCCATTCAGGACATGTGACCAGCCCTTTGCCCTTTGTGCCTCTTGCCCACTCACAGCAGACCTTTTCAAACCTCAATTAGCCACTTAGGGAGAAGAAAGAGCAAGTGCAAGCTGGAGAAATCTGTCCAGACCATGATGAATACTTTCCCAAGCCTGCTGTTGCCATGGCAGCCAGCTGGGAACACCGTTTCCAGGGCCTGAGGCGCTCAGACTTGTATGGGGGGGTGCTGCCCTGCTGGGCTGCTGCCCACTCACCCCCCACCCCCACTGCCTCCTGGTTCCCTTAGCAACAGCCATCATCATTGCCGGAGCAACCACTACTGCAGCTTCTGCACTGGCCAGAAGCAGTGTCCAAGGAAGCCTGGGGGGTGGGGTGGGGGTTAGGGATTGTGTGTGTGTGTGTGTGTGAGAGAGAGAGAGAGAGGGAGAGAGGGCGAGAGAGCGCCAAGGTAAGAAGTTGGAAAAGAAAAAGCTTGGCACGCTTAGCCATGATAATTATAAGGATGTTAAACCTGGGGTCAGATGGACCTCTGGCAATCTGCTGATCATCCCTGAACTTTGAAGAACAAGTTCATGTATTGGGTGTATGTGGATTTTTCTAGAGAAAGGGTTTATAGTTTTTAATCAGATTCTCAAAGATGACTAAGGTCCCCAGTAGGTAAAAACCTTAATTACAGAGCCTTTTGCTTTTCAGACTCCTAGTTATTTTAGATCTTGGTTATCAGGCAAGTTTGAGAGACATGCTTAGAAAAAGAAATGAGTATGGCCAGGGTAGGAGCAGATAACATGCTACCTGGTCCCTGTCCGCAGAGTGCCATAAGATTTGCTGTTTGCCCCACTGTGAATAGGGACCTGGGAGCCTTCCTTCTAATGCTATCCTAAATATTCTGTCCTCACTCTCCTCTGTCTTTCAATTTTGCTCTTGGGTTCACTGTGCTAATCCCTAGTGTTTTCTGTGTGTCAGACCCTAAGCATGGTGTTTTATATACAGTATGCACATCTTCCCATCTAAACCTCATACAACACCAGGGAAAAAGGTTTTCTTACCACCACATTTAGAAGATGAGAATGTTGAAACAATGAGAAAACTGAAGCAATTGCCTGTTTATGCAGTCAGGAGTTGCAGAAGTGAGGGGCAGTATCTTGGAGGGTTTTAGAGCTTGGCCCTGGACCAGTGTGCATATGTCTGACTCCAGTGATATGCCTTGTTAGCTCTGTGGCATGGCCTCTGTTCTCGCAGTGGCAAATTGAGGGTATGGATAATTTCTTGCCCAAAGGAAGTTGTGCGAGTTAACAGTGGTCGATGCTGTATTTGAAAAGTGCTTAGAATAGTATCTGACACCAAATAAAATAGAGCGAGGGTAGGATTCAACCACAGGTCTTCCTAATTCTAAGCTCCTATATTGTGCCCAGGGAATGTTTCCCAATTCTAATGCTAGGGCTGGATCATGGTATCGTGGAGAAAACGAGCTCAAGACTTGGGTTGCCACTCACTGAGTGCAGGTGATTCGTATCCACGGATGGAACCTCAGTTTCCCTATCTCTAAAGAACAGGGATAATAATGCAACACCTCTTCTCAGAGGATAGTGTGCATAAGAATCACAATTGATTACATGAAGATCAAGTGAAACAAGATTGGGAAAGTTCTCGTAAACTTAGCCAGACTACAGAAATGTTCTCAGTACTCCGCACCGGAGTTCTTGCTCATGCCCCTGGAGGGCTAGGTGGCTGCCCTTGGCTGGCAGCTCAAGTCAGGGAGCCAAGTGTGGTACTCCCTGAGGTGGGCAGATGGCACAGTGTCTTTGGGTACCCATGTGCCTGGGTCAGCAGCCAAAGTGAGGATGCTTAGGAATTGCAAAGAGGAAGCAGTAAGGCAGCAGGGGCCCAACTGCTCCAGGCTTTGTTGGCAGGGTGGAAGGGAGGCAGGTGTTCCTGTGGGGCCAGAGAGGGAAGTGAGGGTGAGAGTGTGGGGTGAGCCATGAAACCCCCTCTAGGGCTGTGTGGCATCCTTCTCGGTGAGGAGGGGGTAATTAGTGGAAATGAGAAAAAGCTTTATTAGTCACTGCTGAGGAGAAACACAACAAGGTATTATCCAATCAGCTAATGGAGGGTTCATAGTCATCTATAGGCCCCTAAGGGGAGCAATTTCATGTTCCCTCTTCTTTTTGCCCCCAAAAGACTGATGGTGCTGAGAGCAGATGGTGAGGGGGAAGAGGGTGGAGTCCTTATTCTTGAGTCACTTGGCTGCTGGGGTACATTTTCGGGGTGCTGGGAAGTGTAGCACGCAGCCAGCATTTTGGACAAATAGGCAGCCTGATGGCAGGGAGGCGCGGGTCAGACAAAGGAGGCGATGCTGTGAATGACTCGAGGCCCAGTCAGAAGCCATAATTGGAGGTGATTAATCTGTGGAGGAGAAACCTCTGGGAGTCATCACTGACTCAGGGCTGAAGCTGGCTCATTGCTACTCTGTTCTCCCACTTTACCTGCCCCACTTGCAGCCTGGAGTGGGGAGGCTGGTTGAAAAGGTGAGTGATTCAGAGGCAGTTTAAAAAAAAGCAGAATTTCTTAAGCTGGGGAACGTCTGAGACTCCGAATCAAAGATATTTTCTTTAATTTTCCAATGGTAATGTGAAGGGGTTAGAGGTCTTCTCTGAGAACTAGGGACAGGAGCACCTAGGTCTCTGGACAGGCTAAATAGTGATACACCCACATAGAAAGAAGTGGGGGAATCTTTCTGGCATGAGATGCTAGCCAAGCCTCTATAGTTAGAGACGTGGACTTGGATCCTAATGTACACTCACGGGCTCTGCACAAATAATTCAACCTCACTAAATGCCAGTTTCCTCATCTCTATAAAGAGGATAAGAGTTCCTACCCACAGAGTACTGTGGGGACTAAGATGGCTCACATGAAGCATCCAGCAGAGTGGAGACTGGACCTGCAGGGGGAGCAGCCACAGGCAGAGACAACACCAAGCATGCACCTTAGAAAAAGAAACGCTTACTTCTTAGTTTCTCTCTTCCTTATTCCAAAGAGAAGAAAACCTGACCTTACACATCACTGTCACAGTGAAATAGTAAGATGGATGACATGAAGATACAAGTCACCAAAAAAAATACAACAAATATTTAATAAAAAAGACTGTTTTATTATTGGCAACCACCTTTGGGGAAGGCACCAAAGCACACCTATCTTGAAAGTGCCTAGTTAGCATTTGAAGAAACCTAGTCGGTGCTGCTTCTGTTTGTATTCAGAGTCTTAAGAATTAGAAATTAGGTAGTGAGCTTTCAGAAGAGCTGAGTATAGAACAATGAAGATACTTTAGTCTAGCCATTTTCATGCTGTCATTCTGAGGAGATTGAGCAGATCATATCATGAGGCAGTGGCTAGGTTTTGGATGGGTTCATCAGATGCTCCATCTCTGGCTGGGGCAGCATCAAACATATGCCTTGAAAGAATATCCAACTCTTTTTTTACTTCTCTTTATCCCAAAGGAGAAGAAAACTTGACCAGCAAGAAGAACAAGGATTAGATTTTGCATGGCTGCCAGAATACAGAGATGGGATGATTGACAAGATGCAAATAGACAAGATTAGGGATGTCATTCCTTTAACTTCAAGGACACATTAGCCAGAGACTATGGTGTGCTCCCAGACAGCTCCTCAAGTGCCCCAGAGCTCTTGTGAGGATCAATAGCTAAAGGTGGCCCAACCAAGGGAGTTAGGATTCTGCCAGGGCTCACTCTGAGACATTCTCTATTTTGTGTTTTGTTTGTTTGTTCATTTTATTTTTTGTTTCCCTCCTGTTCTGATGCCACCCCTGACTGTCTGACCATTCTAGGGACTCTTGCCACGGGCCAGTCTGTTTGGCAGGTGTAAATGATTTACACAGAGCTTTCCTTCCATCGCTCAGTGTTTATTATGAAATTGGGAAGAGCAAAGGTCATTTTTTCAGGAGTGTCCCTTGGTAGGTCTAGAGCTTTGAGCCTGTCTGAATTCTGGATGCAGACTGCATCCAGAGCATTTTGTTAGCCATGAGAACTCCACAGTGGAGATGATTTAACCATCAGATTGGGTAGCCAAGTAACCCATATCATTATCTGTGGAGACCACTAAAAACAAAATCCCAGTGACACCTCGATGGCTCAGTTGGTTAAGCATCTCGTGATATCAGCTCAAGTCTTGATCTCAGGATGATGAGTTCAAGACCTGTATTGGGCTCCATGCTGGGCGTAGAGCCTACTGAAAGAAAAGAAAAGAAAGGAAAGACGAAAAGCAGAAAATCCTAATTCTTACACCTACCTGAAGGTACAATGCTCTATGGTGGCCCATGAAGCACCCTTCTCCACAACATGGAGTCCAGTTCTTCTCCCACAAGTCCTTCTCACAAATACTTCAGCTTCCACCAGCTGCAGAGCAGTAAACCACTCTCTCCTGTGAAGCTTCCTCCCCACTTAACATTCGTGGGCTGCAGCCTTCTTTCCACTTAATGCATGGACAACAACAATCAGCATATAGATTGAGCTGCTAGTATAAGGAGAGTAAAGTAAGAAAGGAGAAGATCATATTATAGAGCCAGGCTGGCTTCTTTTAGAGAGAACATAACTTCTTGGAGGAGGGGAAATCAGCTGCTTCTGCCACTTTGTCAAGGAGGTGGAGAGTGTTTTAATAGGGGGTTTTAATCACAATGCCTACCCTCATCTGCAACATACAGGAGCGGAAAGGAAGGGGGAGGGAAGACCTAAGCCGGGGCCAGGCTGCTGACTTATGTTCTGTCCTCCCCTCATCTGTCAGTCACCAAGTGATCATTCAGAACATGTCCTTGCTGAGATTTCTACTGTATATCCTCTATTTGTGGGTTTGAGTCCTAGTCCTCTTCGAATCCACCTACTTTGAATTTCTGCAACAACCAGATCTTTGCTGAGTCCTGTTACTATGAGGCATTTAAGATGCAACATTAATCTCCCCTAGGTGTGGGGGAGCAGGAGAGCAGACTGGGGGCATGGGATCACATGGGGTGAGGGAGCTTGAGGGACAGGTAACCATAGGAGAATAGACTTAGAATATACATCTGGGATTCCAGACTGGGGAACTGACGCCTTGTGAGATGAAATGGTTTGCCAAAGATTTTGCACATTGGCAGAAAAGCAAGATTAAAACTCAGGTCATTGAACTCTTGGCCCTCACTGTTGCTGACTGAGCCTTATCTAAGCAGGGAGCTTTGCTGATGATAGGGCTGCACCACTCTGGGAGTTGAGTGGCAGCCCTGCCAATCGTTTGTTACCTCAAATCCAGGTATCCTGTGCCTCTCACCAAGGGTCATGCACATTCTGAGGTCTGTCTTAGCGTGAAAACATCTGGGAGAAACATACAGGGAGGCCATGATACTTTAGGCATTATGCCTAAATAGATATCCCAGACTTTGCACAAATCAGAGCTCTGAACAAAGTCACAAAAGTTCTCTGAGTCTCCTGATTTTGTTCCTTGGGCTCTTTTGCTCAGTCTCCTTCATTTCTCCTACATCCAAGGTGGCTTATGATTTTCCCAGTGACTGCTGTCATTTCTGTGTACTTGGACTTGTCATCATCACAACTCCCACAATTGATCTCAAGAGTGCTCCCTCCCTTCTCCCCACCTCCACGGTGCCTCCTCCACTCCAGGTGTTGCTCCTTTCAGTACTCTGTATAGTTGCTCTGTCCCTATCAGACATACTTTCTTCTCCCCAAGCTGGAGCAGAGCACAGGAAGGTTCACTAGTACCCAGAGACAGAACATATAATATATCTTTCAGCAGACCAGATACCTGCTGGTAATGTGAGCAATTCTGTACATAGCCAACAAACTTCTACTGCATACCTGCTATGTGTCAGGCACTATGCCAGATGCTGGGGGTGCACTGTCACCTAAAACAGGTCTCTGCCTTCAGAGGAGTGTTTGGTTGAATGAGGAAGCAATTAAATATACTAGAGCCTTCACTACAGCATAATGGACCTATATATTGGCTCATCATGAGCCTCTGCAAAAGGAGTTTTAAAAACAAAATGGAGGGACGGTCAAACAAACCTGGGGAGCAGAAAGCTATTAGAGAAAGTCATGTCTGTCTGGAGCACTGGAGGATGAATAGGGGTGAACTGAACTGGGAAAATAAAGCTAAGGAGAAGGCCATGAGGGAAGGCTACTGCTATTCTCACCTGGGAAAACGCAAAGTAGAAAATTACTGGGCAAGTGTATAGTTGCCTTGAATTCACTGAAAATCTCTCCACCCAGTAGATGGATAGGCTCCTAGTAAGCAGTCTTCTTACTGGGGATAGGATGCTAGGGTGGAAAGAACCTTCCAACGAGCAAAGTAAAAAGACACAGGCACGGACCTTGGGTTTGCAGTGAGCTAGCTATAGGGCCTTGGCAAATCACTGAGCCTTACCTTGTGTAAGGTGAGAGAATGGGACAAGAAGACTTCTAAAGTCTCTTCCAGCTCTGGAACAATCCCTTCCCTCTAAAACATTTGGGAAACCAAACAAAAACAAATAAGGTTCAAACACACAAGACCTCCTCCTAGGAAGTCAGACTAGGTTCATTAAAGATGGTGGTGGGTAGATTGGACCAGAGGGGAAAAGAGAGGCTCATTCTCCTCTTTGTTGGGTCAGTATTCTTTTTGCTTATGGACAAGAGGACAAGGGGGGCCAAAACTTACAATTGATTGAGATGCCAGTGGGAACTCTTCCTGTCACGATGTTTCACTCCAGCGCCTTCTTTTCTATTATTATACCAAGTGATTTATTCTAAAAACATAAACAGCAAAAGAATAACTGGCTCCCTAAGGAGAGCTGTGTCCTCTTCCTCTCATCCTGCAAGCCATCCCCATGCTCATAGGACCTGCTTCACGTTCATTGTAAGCCCACTCTGTGTGGGAAGGGCTGCAGGGGTGGTCAGCGAGAGGAACTTGGTTTCCTCTTTGAGTCTGCCCAGAATGCTTCGCCTTCACAGTCCTGGCCTAGCAGTGCTTTCTACAAGTTTCTACTTTGAATGTATTTGAAGCTTGGGTAAACAGCACTCTCTAACTTTGTGCTGTAGTTTCTATCTCTGAAATGGGGAGGAGAGTTCTTGACAGCTTTCCTTTACAAGCCAGGGAAATGCTAGGATTGGTTCTAGCCTGATGACTGGTTAGACCAAAACCATGCCTCTTTCCTCTGTCATTGTTCCTATGTGAAAATGATGCATATAGCTGAGAGCACTGCCCTTTACTCCCACAGGGCCATCATGGGGAATTCTTGTTGACACCCCAGACCAGCTAGCAAGGCTAGCATCGTAGGGTAGCAAGAGAAACACTTTTATGGAAGGCCTAAGGACCATATGCTGTACTTTTGGAAACTAAAACCTTGGAATTTTTAAAATCCTCCCAATAACTCCTTTTGCTTGACTTCTGACTGAAATGGATATTGGTTAAGGTCAAATGGAGCCCTGAGTCATGTGGGGGTTGGGGTGGGAAGAGCATGTTACCATGGCATCCCTGGATAATCACTTCCTCCTCGGAAACCAGGAGGATATTTTGCTTGTACAATTGCATCATTTGTCACTCAGCATATGCTCTCTTATATTTTAGTGATTAAAGAAAATACAGCCCATCTACATTTTAAGCCTTTCAAGGGAAAGAGTAGAGTAATACATGGTAGGTTTTCAAGAGATAATAAATAATTGATTTTGCTGATGATTATAACCCTAGCTTCAGGATTTATAAGTCTATTAAAGATCAGACTCATGAACTGTTAGAACATAAGGGGTCTTAAAGTCCCAAGCCAGTTTCCTTACAGACTTACATTGCATAAAGTATATTTATTTTGTCTTTAAAATCCTTAAAGATGTGGGTTGGAATGGAAGATTTACATATTTCATCATTTGATTCTCATTTTAAATCTCGCCCATGGTCACACTGTTAGTAGGGACAGAGCTCAGATTAGAACACCACCTCATTCAAGGCTCATTTTCTTTTCACTATATCATGGTTCTTCTTGGTGAAAGGACAAAGGCAGCAATGTCCTGACAGTTCTGTGAGTTCTGTTATGAATCCAGAGACTGAGGCTATGGAGGAAAGGGAACTAACTATTCATGGTGACCCAGCAATTAAGAGGCTGAGCCTGGCATGGAACTCTTGTCTCTTGAATGCCAGCAGGCATGGTCATGCACCCCAGGCAGCCTACCAGCTTTACCTCCAGTGTTACCAAATTCAAATGTGCTGAGAAGAAAATGTACAAATAGAGAAACACTCTGCAGATATTCTAACAGCAAGAGGCAGTCAGGCTTTTGGGGTTCTAGAATAGGGACTGGCATACCCAAGCTCTTATTGCAGCTGTGTCTCCTTCCACCAGGAGAGGACATTGTTGCCCATTAAGGCCTACTGGATGACCTCTTAGGGGAACATGTGGTGTATGCATAGGAGCATGAAGAAGTGGGATTAAAGGGTGTTTTCTCTTCTCTCACCAAAGGGAACAACTCCCTGCAAAGCAATGAAATGGCAATGAGCTTTGAAGAGGGCTTCCTCACCATCAAGAAGCCAGTCCTGGATTTTGATGCTATGTCATTTAGCACAGTTCCTTTCTCACCAACTGATATGACACCATGGAGCTAAATAGCAGAGCTGCTGAAATAACAGCCAAGGGAGAGGGAAATTAAGACACATCAGCAAGAGAGAAGAGATTTTTTACGCAAGGAAGAGAATTAGACAGTAGCCAATGAAACAGACAGAAGCAAGATGTCTGTGCCAGGTGGCGGGAGACAGAGAAATCTTTTGTGTGGCAACTAAGTCTAAGATGACAGGGATGCACTGAGCAGAGAAGCCAGGGACAGCAGCCTGCATTAACATTGAGCTTCTCATAAACATTTACTTATTTGATCACCTTACCACCCCATGAGAAGAGGCCGATAGTAACTTTTATTTGACTTTAGTGAGCTAAGCATGTGACTCATGAGCTAGGAAGTTCTCATACTTTAACTTCAACAGGAGAAGGCTAGACCAGAGAAGGGGAGAAAAGGTCTTAGGAAGGGCAAATTTGCCAATTTGATGTCTGTCATGTCACAGGTGGGAGAGTGGTGAGTTCTCAAAGTAAGGGCAGATATGCATCTAGTACTCAATCATAGTGCTTTTTGACCAGGCTGTACTGCTTAAGCCAATGAATGCCAATATATTTGATTGAAGGACATAGCGATGGGCTTTCCAGATGATGGAGGGCAATACAGAACAGGAAAGTGGCACTGATGTTTGAATGAAGAACAATTGCTTTAAGATCCTGCCATGCTTTCAGCCTTAGTGAATCCTACTCCTTTGCAGCAGGAACATCTATCACTGGCAGGGAGAGCAGTGAGTCTGCCCTCCCTGTCACCGGCCTCATGTCTAAAAGGGACATGGAAGATCTGGGCATAAGTATGATGATAAGGTCAATGTCTTCCAGCTCAGCTTGTGATTTGTCTAGGAGCAAGAATAAATATGCACAAGCTTTCATCTGCCAAGATTTTCTCTCCTCTTTGGACAGGTATCTATATAGGTCCCCTCCCACCCCCTCCAAGTCCCCAAATGGTGGAGCTCTCTCAGAAGAAAGTCTTGGTTCTCCTGCCATATTTTCTGATGTCTCCCCTAGCCCCTGTTCTTTCCACTAACGCCCACCAAGTGAAAAAGTCTTCATTAATTCAAAGACTCTTGGTCCCATTTGCACTGTCAGTGGGGATTTTCTGTGAGCATGCATCTGCCTGGCCATGATCTATTCTTTTTTTCTTTTTCTTTCTTTCCTTTTTTTTTTTTTTTTTTTGTGGCATCAGAGGAGTCTAAGACTCTACTACAGAAAATTGAGAAAATTGACTTGCCATTTAACAGTGATGTAACCTTACAAACTCCAGGAATCATTATGTAGAATCAAATTCTTCTTAAGTTGGATGAGACCTCTAGAATTATAAAATGTTAGAGGCCAATGAGATCTTAAAGATTTTCACCTAAACTTCTTCAATAGAAGAGGAACCTGTAGTCCAGAGATGTTAAAGGACTTGTCCTTCAGGTCACTCTTTCCTCAATGTTCTTCCTACTACTCCAACTCAGCTTTCATTCAAGCTGCCCTCACATTTAGGTACAATTACTTTTAAGCCATCCCTCCTAAACATCTTATAATGGAAAGTGTTTTTAAGCTTGGTATGTAGAAGATGATTGAAATGTCTCTCAATCTTTTAAGGCAGGACATGCTATCTAGCTAACACCAGCAAACTCTTTCTATCTAATTTTCATTTGTCTTGCTGCCATACTTCTTAAACACTTGCAGTGAATAGAGGAAGGGGATCTACTCATATTTATTTATTTATTTATTCGTTCATTCATTCATTCATTCATTTATTTGACAGAGAGGAGAGAGATCACAAGTAGGCAGAGAGGCAGGCAGAGAGAGAAGGGAAAGCAGGCTCCCTGCTGAGCAGAGATCCCTATGCGGGGCTCAATCCCAGGACCCTGAGATCATGACCTGGGCCCAAGGCAGAGGCTTTAAACACTGAGCCACCCAGGCACCTCGAAGGAGATCTACTCTTACGTACTTTTTTGTAGGTGTAAAATAGGCAAGTTTGTCCTTCCTATGGTCTTGTCTCCTCCCTTCTGGTCTAGCCTTTTCTTGTTGAAGTTAATATAACAGAACTTCTGTACGCATAAGTCATATGCTTAGCCCCCTAAAGTCAAATAAAGGTTAGTCCATTGGAGAACTGACTCTTTGCCTAATGACAAAAAAGTAATATCTTTAAAAGCTTTCTCTTTTATTTCATGCCAAAGTTAAATTTGATTTATACACTGGATCCAGCCTGGGCTTCTGGCACCCAAGCATGTCAGAAAGGAAAACTAGGACAGAGAGCAAGACAGGGACCCTCAAAGGTAGAGGCTGTAGAGTAAAAATGCAGCGGACAGATTTCCCCAGTGTTGTACAGTGTAGTTCTCATTATGTGCCCATAAGTGTCTTGCAAAGCTTTTGAGAAACTGCCAAGAAGCCAAGCTAAAAATACCCGTGGAACAGTGCGATCAAGGAGAAGTGCAGGGATGGGTGTGAGCTCTCCATGGAAGGCGTGAGACTTAGAGTATGGGCCGACTGTAGCACACGTCTCAGGCTCTTGCTCTCAGGACTGAACCATGAGTCACTTTGATAAGGTTGGGAAGAATGTTACATCTGGTTGTAGATTCTGCTATATTTTTTAATCAGTCCAGTCTAATAGTGAAGGCTATGTGTTCAATGAGTCCTAGAACTAAAAATTTAAAAATACACCCAATCTGGGGGGAAAGTTTGCATGAATTTTTGAAACCTTCTGATGGCTCCCCACTGCCCTCTATAACAATTATAACTTGGCTTTAATGGCTTCCCAGTTCTCTATCTACCTCTGTTTCAGGATCCTACTTCTTCTAACGCTAAAATATTTTCTCTAGTCTGCTTTTTCCAGTTATAAACCTACTGTTCTTAATGATTGGGAACGTTTACCATTGGCGCATTCCCTCCCTTTCTTCCATCGCAATTTAAGGATACTCAGGCTCTCACTCTCCAGGCACAATGGCCCCAGTTCTGTTAATCTCTTTGCTCGAGCTGTTTCCAAATTGCATTAGCCTCCCCTCAAGTGCCTCTTAACATGAGGGGCAAAGGATGGGATAGAAGACAAATAGTGGGTCGGGGGACAGATTTGGTTTTTTCCTGAGGGTACACCCAGAATCATATTCTCTATGTTGTTGAAAAACATTCAGAATCATGTACTTGTTCCTATTTTAAAATAACAATTATTATTTGAGATCAAGAGTTGTCTTGGAGAAATCAGTAGTCTAAAGACAGATGTCACAATATGGGCAACCATCCATAGGGCACAAAGAACAAAGTTTTAAAAAGTAACACAAAACATTAAGCATTTATATCATGCATAGATCAAGGTAAATATGTTTGTCACCCTGATACAATTTGGTTAATCTGTCCCTGAGTGTTCCCTCTCGAAGGAAACCTTCCCTCCTTTATACCCTAAATGATTTTCTAAGTCTATTCTTTTTAGAGGACAGAGACAACAGATCTGTATAACCTTCTGAAGATAGAATCTTTCTGCTGATTTGTGAGAAATGTTGATTTTATACTGATTCGTAATTTGTGAGAGATGGATTGATCTAGAAGTCATGAAATGACTCAAGAGAGCTGAGTACTATTGATGAACTCTTGGGCAGTTTTTCAAAAATGTAAAATACCTGTTTTCATTTGTTTAGCTTTGACCTCTTTCTACAATTTTTATTTTTTGTGTATATAATATATATAATCATTACTTAAAAAGTTAGCACTCAGGACAACTGGGTGGCTCAGTTGATTGAGCGTCTGACCTTGGCTCAGGTCAAGATCTTAGGGTCCTGGGATCAAACCCTGCATCAGGCTCTCTGCTGAGCGGGAGTCTGCTTCTTCCTGTCCCTCTGCTCCTCTCTGCTGCTCGTGCTCTCTCTGTCTCTGTCTCAACTAAATAAATAAGATCTTTAAAAAAAAGTTAACACTCAAGTTTGCTTTGGGGTAGGTAGGCTCTGCTTTATCTAGGAACTCTGAAGTGTTTCATATCTAATGGATGGACAAGTGGTAAATTCATTTTTGGCTGGAATCCAGGGAAGTTAAAGCAGCTCTACTTTTCTTGGAGCTAAGACCTCTTTTGCCCCCAGTATCTCATTCTCATCAGAGATGGGAACAGGAGAGCCCCAGAAATAGGGGCTCTGAATCTGATGGCATCTTCTGCTTTCAGAAGCAGAACTATTCCTTAGTTTACAGTTTTTAACACCCCAGCAGGAGAGTGGTATTCAACCTCCATCTTTAGTGCCACTGACATTACTCATGGGTCCCTAAGAGAGGAGGTAACTGTTTCTGGACCCCATATTCTCTTGGCCCTCTTTTCTGTATTGATCAGACCCGGTACATCTCCCCTCTGACCACTGTGCCTCATGCAATTCTGACGCTGGTACTTTTCTACAGTGTTTAGTACTTTTCTAAAAGTGTAGATACTTTTCTACAAATTCAGGAAATGTCTGTGCTTCTAAATTCCTGCACTGATCCCCTTAATCCCATTTCACCCTCAGCCAAGCTATCCTTGTGTTCCACCAATGGCAGTAATCACTACCTCTTAGGGGCTATTACCAGAGTAAACCTTTGTTCCCTGCAATACCCCAGCTGGGCCATTTAGGCGGGTTGCATTTTCCTCTGGAGTTCTTATCTGTGGCAGCAGTTGGAGGAGACCCTTTGGGAAGCAGTGAAGACACACTCACTAAGAAAATGAAGGCCAGGAGAGGGGAGGTTTTTGTTTGTTTTATGCATAATAGGTATTTAATAAACATCTATTGCATGAATGAATATGACTGAATGAATGAATATGGTGGAGAGAAGAAAAGGCAGAGAATAAGAGCTCTTTGACACAAAGCGGATACAGAGAAGGAAATGAACAGATGAAGGACATGGCCTGCTCCCACCAAGGATCCCAAGTGCTTTCTTGATGTTTTGTTCTTTGGAAAATTCCTGTTAAGTACCAGGGTGACTTGTCCATGAATTGGATTGAGGACAGAGCCCAACAAAGTCCCAGCATGAAGTTACTGTGCCAAAGCAGCCACAGTGGGAAAATAAGACATTAGAAAGAATACCAGAATCAGAGGCATTGAGAGCCACATGAACCTGCCTATCTAACCTGTGTGTTTGTAGAGAAAGGCTGGCAAGTTGTGAGGTCCAGCGCTCAGGGAAAGCAAGGAAATAGGCAGGGAGGTACAAAGGAGGGAAAGAGGAAAGAGGGAATGTGATGCTTGGGAGTATAATCACCATGCCATCCTTGACCAGGAGTTTATACTTCTTGGCTAAAGAGGATGACTTAATTAAGGTGTTTATTTCAGCCACTAAGAAATGCTTCTTTGACTACCTTCTCTGAGACTCATGTTTTGTTTCTCCTGAAAACTAAAAAGCAACAACAAAAAAAACCCCAACCCCAAAATACCAAATACCCAGATCTGGACTCTGTACTGAGTGCTTTTATAAACTTCCTTGTTTAATTTTTTCAGCTACTTTGTTAAGGAGGTCTTATTTTTCTCCTTTTTTTAAGGAAACTGCATCCCAGAGAATGTGTAACTTATCCCATATCCATTTAAAAAAAAAGGCAGAGATAGGATTTGGATTGAGGACCAGCTAACCCCAATTCAAGGGCTTATACTACTATAACATAGGTGCCTAGTTCCGTCTTCCCCAGAAACAGTCAAATAGCAAGTATCCCAGGAAGGAGGTGATATCTATAGGAAACATGTAGAGGTCCAAGTTTGTTGGGATTGACACAACTAGAGTCCAGGGTTATGGAATTGGATACAATTGTGGGTAGAAATAATATTAAAAGTTAAAATTGATTGAGCTTGTTTACCATGGACCACTATGAAGGACCAATGAAGATGGTACTATTATTTATCTCCAGTTTCTTTCTTTCTTTTTTTTAAATTTCTAGTTTCAAATAAAGAATCTAAGAGACAAGGTCATTAGGTAACTTTTAAAGGATTTGCAGCAAATAATAGAATCAGGATTTGAACCCAGGCAGCACTTTTAACTTTTATGCAATGTTGCCTATAATGTTAGAGGGAAGGTTTCCAGAATTCACATGCAAACTTAGTGTACCTATGACAGCTTTAAAAGATGGCTGCATGGGGTGCCTGGGTGGCTCAGTGGGTTAGGTGACTGCCTTCAGCTTAGGTCATGATCCCAGGGTCTTGGGATCGAGCCCCACATCAGGCTCCTTGCTCAGCGGAGAGCCTGCTTCTCCCTCTCCCTCTGCCTGCTGTTCTGCCTACTTGTACTCTCTATCTCTCAAATAGATAGATATATAGACAGATAGATATCTTTAAAAGGTGGCTATAAATTCTACGTCCTTATCCCTTGAATAAGGGCAGGTGTGTGACTGGTTTGACCAACAGATTCTGGGGGAAGTGACGCTAGATGACTTCCAAGGTTGGGTCATCAAAAGCAATGTGGCTTCTGCCTTGTTCACCAGCCCATTCCCTTTTAGAGTCTTGGGGCCATCATATTTTGAGAAAATCCAAACCAAATGGAGAGGTCATGTGGAGGTGCTCAGTCAGAGTCTGTAGCTCCAACAGAGCTCTCTGCCAAAAGCAAGTATTGACCACCAGAAAGCCAGTAACCTTTTGGATGTCCAGCCAAGTTGAGCCATCAAAAGACTGCAGCTTCAGCTGACATCTCAATGCAACAGCATAAGAGATCTCAAGTGAAAATTACCCAGCTGACTCCTGCCTTCCTTCCCTTCTCTGACCCATGGAGTTATAAAAGAAATTTATAAAAAAAAAAAAAAGAAAGAAATTTATAAAAGAAAATTGTTTCCAGCTGCTGAGTTGTGGGTACTATGAATGTAATATAGCAACTGAAAACCAGAGCAGCAACCCTGTCTTCCCGCCCAGTCTTTCCTATGCAGTCCTTCCTATAGTGCCTAATGGATGGTCCCAAGTTAAAAGCAAAACCCAAAAAAACTGCTAAAGAAATGAACTTTGGGGTTTCACTGTGTGCCAGAAATGTCCACATGTTAGTTCACTTAATCTTTATGAGCTATCTGGGGCAGGTATTACTCATCCCATTTTAAAGATACGGTAACTGAATCTTAAAGAAGACAAATGGCTCTCAACTTAATTTCATATTCGGAGTACTTTCCTCTCACAGTTTTGGCTGAATAGATCAAGGTGAACTCTGGCAGAGCAAAAAGCAATAGCAGCTGCCACTCTCACCTACCATGTTCTAGCCCTGTACTGGTCTCTTAATATGTTCTTGGACATTTAACTCTTTCATTAACACTATTTATTAATCATTATCATTCCATCATATGTGAAAGGAAACTGAGGCTTACAGAAGTTAAATAACTTGCCACAGTCATATAGGTAGTAAGATAGGAGCCACGACTCAATCCTATGTGGGCCTGGGCTATGTCCTTAACCCACATCTTATGAGGGGCATGTAGGGCTGAAAGTGGTGATCTTTTTTGACTATTGTTTTTATTGCTGAACATACACATGAAGAGAACAGCATACAGAAAAATGTACAGCCCAATGAATTATCAAAAACCAAAAATCTGAAACCAAAAATTGACTACAAAGTCAAGAAAACAGAGCACTGCCAGTATCCTAGTAGCAGCTCCCAATCACTGTCTCTCCCACTGCCCTAAATGTAATCATCAGCATTTCTCTTATGAAAACAACCTGAGACTGGTAGTTTGCCCACTTATACATTTTATATAAGTGGAATCATACAGCATGTTTTTTTTTGTGTGCTTACTTTTTTAAATTGATGATTGTTTCTGGGATTCATCTATGTTGTTTTGTGTAGCTATAGTTTGTTAATTTTCATCAGTAAATAATATTCCATTATATGAATGTAACATAATGTATTAATTTCATTGGTGATGGACCTTTGGCTAGTTTTCAGTCTTTTTTTTTTTATTAAAGATTTTATTTATTTATTTGACACACAGAGAGAGATCACAAGTAGGCAGAGAGGCAGGCAGGGGGGTAGGGAAGCAGGTTCCCTGCTGAGCAGAGAGCCCAATGTGGGGCTCGATCCCAGGACTCTGGGATCATGACCTGAGCCGAAGGCAGAGACTCAACCCTCTGAGCCACCCAGGCGCCCCTGTTTTCAGTCTTTATTAAAAATCATGCTGCTGCTATGACATTCCAATACATGTCTTTTGGAGGACATGTGTGGACACTTCCGTTGTGTATATATCTAGCAGTAAGGCTGCTAAGTCATAGGGGATGCATATGTTCAATTTCAGTGGTACTGCCGAACAGTTTTCCATAGTGGCTGTACCAATTTGAACAACTGCCAGCAGCATATGAGAATTCCTGTTGGTCTATATTCTGGTGAAGTTTTTATATTATCACTCTTTTTAATTTTAACTAGTCTGATGGGTGCGTAGTGGTATCTCTTTGTGGTTTTCATTTCTTTGATCACTGCTTAAGCTGAGATATTTTCGTTATATAATGGCGATTTGGATATTTTTTTTAAAAAGATTTTATTTATTTATTTGGCAGAGAGAGAGAGAAAGAGAGAGAGAACAAACAGGGGTAGCAGGAGAGGGAGAGGGAGAAGCAGGGATCATGACCTGAGCTGAAGGCAGATGCTTAACTGACTGAGCCACCCAGATGCCCCCCATTTGGATATTCTTTTCTGTGAATTACCTCTTCAGATTTCTTGTCCATTTTACTTTTGGGACACCTGCATTTTAAAATATTCCTTAAGTATGTTTTCCAAAATAAAATTTTCTTAGAATATGTATGTGTGTGTGTGTGTGTGTATTGTGTATATATATGTGTGTGTATATAGAATGTGTGTGTGTTTGTGTGTATTCAAACCCTTTGTCAGGGTAGAGATGCCTTTGTCAGGCCATTAGGTAAGGGATTAGAGACTCAGATTAGGGATTCAGATTAGGCACTTTTCTCCTTGAAGGGGAAAATAAGCAGATTCTCCTCTTTGGGACATTGCACTAGGAGAAACAAATATTGCATGTTGCAATCAAGATGGCTCTAAACCAAGGTAAGATTTGAACCCATGTATGATATAATCCATGCAAAACCACTAGAGTGAAGCATAGTACCATTTTACAGCTCTCAGGAAACGTGAGATGACAATCTTTTAAGTATTGGGGTTACCTAGAAAGGGAAGGACATAGAGGCCAAGTAGCTAAGTCAGAGCCTGCCGTAACTGTGGGGCAGTGAGGCAGAGGCAGAGGAGATGGCAAGGGTTTTGGTGGCTTCTCCAGGCAACTAAGGAGCTCCGGGATGGACAGACAGATGGATGGAGTGGAAGGTGAACATCTTTCTGCTGAAGCATGGGCTTAGGGAAATGTTGTGATCTCTGTTCTCCATATTTGCATCTCAATTCCCCCTTTGGCAGATCTTCTGTTTGCATAAAGTGTTTCATTTGGGCAGACTTGCCACATTCTGGCCGAGATCCTGGCACCTACCTGGGGCCCTGAAGGGTGTGGAAGCCAGTAAAGAAGCTCTGCCCCGGGAGATCTGAGGCCAAAGATGTATGCATGATTCTCTTGTCAGATGATGTCCTTTTCAGAGGTGACAAGGTCCCAGCTGCCCTTCCATCTCACGGCCAGCACTCTATACCATGTTGTCCCTTGAGAGAAGAACCCAGGTGGTTCTGAGGAACTCGATCCTGATTTTATTCTCCACCTCACCAGAGTAAACAGTGTCAGCACAGCCCACCAATCTCCGAAATCAGATTCACTTCCCCACAGGGCTGAGGGCCCCAGGAGGACAACACCAGCCTTCTGCTGTTAGCCCCCTGGAGGAGAGTAACGCTCTGATGGGCAGTTTTTCCTCTCCTTGCTCATCTTCTTTGTTTTTAATATTTTATTTATTTATTTGACAGAGAGAGAGAGATCACGAGTAGGCAGAGAAGCAGGCAGAGAGGGGGTGGGGAAGCAGGCTCCCTGCTGAGCAGAGAGCCCGATGTGGGGCTCGATCCCAGGATCCTGAGATCATGACCTGAGCTGAAGGCAGAGGCTTTAAGCCACTGAGCCACCCAGGCGCCCCCTTCCTCATCTTCTTGACATTTGGGATCTTCAGGGACAAACATGGAAGGGAGAGAAGAGGCTCACTTTGTTACTTATCAGCATCTCAAAGGGCAGCAGAGACATAATCATCTCTGCTCTTGGGGCTTCACTCTGGGGCAGAGGCTAGCAAACAGCTTGAGTGGACTTGTGAGGAGCTGTCCAGACCTGGGCCTAGAGGCCAGGAGGCATTTCCTCAAGGATATGCCCAGGCAAAAAAAAAGAGCCTTAGGAAACCACATTTATCTGCTTAGTGGGAAACAGGGACCAGGGAATGTTGGAACTATGCCTTAGAAGATAACACTTTGAAATATAAGTTATCATCATTTCTCAATGACAATACTGACCACATAAATTACTAAAGGGGGGAAAAAACTAGCCAGAGCCAGTTTCAGGGTCTAAGTTGATGGGCCACATGGAGGTTGATGTCCAGGTAAAACTGCCTAATGAAGGGTCTTTATAAATGTTTCTTTCCTGGGATTGTCCCGGGCTCACAGAAGGAAAGGAAACATGACTTGGAATGTGGAACAAGGGAAGGAAACTGGAATTCCAGCCTGTGGGTGGGCTAAATGTAAGAGTTGATCTGTTTTCTTTGATGAAAAGACAACCACAGGCTGAATCCAGGGTGATGGTACATGGCCATCAGCTGACCCTCCCACCTCCCCTTCATGTCCCAGATGTTGTGACAGGATACTGCTTTGGAGGTGATGGCACTGCTCATGCCTTCGGCCCCCCACAGCCTCTTTTCTCTGCTCACTGGTCCCCATATGGGCAGCAACAGCCCTCCCAGGACCCACTGCCTCTGACCTTTCCACAGTCTTCTTCCTGCCTACACTTCTTGTGTCAGCGCTTGGCCTCTGGTGGTCAGTCCCACTCCCTACCTTCCTAACAGAGGTGAAATGTATTGAACAGTTTTTTCTTCTCTGATCTTTATTCCAGTGGATGGCTTTGTTCCTTCCTCTTTTACTCTTTGGTTAGAACTGCTGCCCAGGTGTCCTCTCCATGGCCTAAAGTCAAAATTCTCATTCTATCCAATCTGTGTGGTGGCCAGCCTCTAATCCTTCGAAGTCCCCCTCCCACACTGAATTGGCTTGATCTGTGACCAGTAGGAAACTGCCGAAGTGACAGCATGACTTCCAAGATAAGGCCACAAAAGACACTAGCTTGCACCTCACTCTCTGTTGGACTGCTCTCCCCTGGAGAAGACAGCTGCCAAGTCATGAGGACAGCTGAGCAGCCCTACGGAGAGGTACACTAGGGGATGAGCACCTGCCAGAAACCAGACCAACTTTCTTGCCACGGAAGTGAGCCACCCTGGAGGTGGATCCCCCACCCCAAGCAGGCCTTCAGATAACCACAGTCCAGGCTGATACCTGACTGCAGTCTCTCAGAGACTCCCTGAGCCAGCACCACTTAGCTAAGCTGCTCTTGGATTCCTCCTGGATTCTACAAACTTTGTGAAACTTTTATTGTTTTAAACCACTGAGTTTCAGAGTAATTTGTTAAATAGCAGTAGACAACTAACACGATGCGTTTCTCTAGGACTAGTTTTCTTTCGTTGCATCCTTGCCAGTAATGTCTTTTTTTTTTTTTTTTTGAGATGGTGCATGTACATGCAAGTGGGGGGAGAGCCGCAGAAGGAGAGGGAGAAGGAGACTCTTAAGCAGGCTCCACATCCAATGTGGAGCCCGATGTGGGGTTCAATCTCATGACCCTAAGATCATGACCTGAGATGAAATCAAGAGCCGGTTGCTCAACAGACTGAGACACCCAGGAGCCCCTACAAAAAAGACATTAGTCTTTTAACGTAGCCACACCTGTTTTATCAGAGTTGCTTTATCTTACCAAAACAAAGAAATGTTCCTCTCATTTATTTTGAATACTGAGCATAATGCCTAGTAAATAGTATGTCTCAGTATTAAAAAATATGAAGCAAATGTCAGTGTGATCAGCTGAAGTAATTAAATCAATGAATTTCAAGCTTTTATGTTAAATAAGGGAGAATAGTGTTACTGATTTCAGCTCAGGTTACCATCTCAGGGTCCTGGGATGGGCCCTGTGTCAGGCTCCACATTCAGCGAGGAGTCTGCCTCTCTCCTTCTCCCGCTGCCCCTTACGCCACTCACACATCCTCTTTCTCTCTGTCTCTAAAATAAATAAATAAATCTTAGTTTTAAAAAGTTAAAGCAAAATAAAACTCATTTCTATACATCTTTTTGTGACTTATAGGGAAGGGGAAGTCAGGTATTACATTTGGTAGTCAGTTAAGTTATTGCTAGATTGGTATTAAAAATAACCACTGTTACTAAACATTCACCACGTGATGATGATAGGGCATCAGAAGTGTAATTGACATTAGAGGATGGCCAATATAAATGCATGGCGGGGGGATCTTTCATTTAAGTGACTAGTCCCACGTATGACTGCATGTAATCTAGACCTTTGAAAATTATTTTACTATTTATGAAGTTAATGTTGTAGATATCCCAGCCACAAACTCACTCCTCTCATCTAGTTGAGGAGTGAGTTTGTGGCTGGGATATCTACAACCTCATCTGAGGTTTCCATCCCAGAGAAGAAGAAATTATAAGAAAAAGGAAGAAAAATCGGACTTTACCTTACAGCAAGGCCTTTACCTCCATAATTGCATTTAAATTTTGCAGCAACCTCATGAGATAGAAGCTATTATAGAAGCTATCCCTGTTTTATGGATGAGAACCAGGGTCCCATGCTATTAAGCAATTTGCCCAAGTCCACCAAACAGGTAAATAATGAAGCCATTATTCAAACTCAGGTCTGTCTGAGATTCAAAGAAAGATTCAAATCTTTCCGTGGCAGTTTTTTTAAAGACTCGAAGATCTGGAAGGTGACTTCGAAATCATGTAAACTAACTTCATGAACATGCATGAGGACATAGAGACTCCAAGAGGTTAAGCAACTGATCAAAATAGCTCAGCTCTTAATGGTGTGACCCAGATTGATTTTGGACCTCTGGTTTGTTTTTCTCTTCACTTCATCATTGAGACAACAAGACTGACTTGGCTTCTGGAAAACCAACTCAAAGTTTAGGAGCACTCTGATAATTGTTTGACAGAGTTTTAGCCCACCTATTTAAAGACATGCTTTTTTTTTTTTTTAAGATTTTATTTATTTATTTGTCAGAGAGAGAGAGAGATCACAAGTAGGCAGAGAGGCAGGCAGAGAGAGAGGGGGAAGTAGGCTCCCTGCTGAGCAGAGAGCCCGATGTGGGGCTCAATCCCAGGACCCTGAGATCATGACCTGAGCTGAAGGCAGAGGCTTAATCCTCTGAGCCACCCAGGCTCCCACAGAGGGAACATTTTATTTTATTTTATTGAAAGGTTTTATTTATTTATTTGTCAGAGAGAGAGAGAGATCACAAGTAGGCAGAGAGGCAGGCAGAGAGAGAGGGGGGAGTAGGCTCCCTGCTGAGCAGAGAGCCCGATGTGGGGCTCAATCCCAGGACCCTGAGATCATGACCTGAGCTGAAGGCAGAGGCTTAACCCACTGAGCCACCCAGGCTCCCACAGAGGGAACATTTTATTTTATTTTATTGAAAGGTTTTATTTATTTATTTGTCAGAGAGAGAGAGAGAGATCACAAGTAGGCAGAGAGGCAGGCAGAGAGGGGGTGGGGAAGCAGGCTCCCCACTGAGCAGAGAGCCCAATGTAGGGCTCAATCCCAGGACCCTGAGATCATGACCTGAGCTGAAGGCAGAGGCTTTAAGCCACTGAGCCAACCAAGTGCCCCAGACATGCCATTTCTTAAACAAACATAAAGATTGCACTATTGAAAATGGGGTGAATACAGTGTTCTGACTTCCCTGTGGTCCTTTGTGCCAACGTGTGCTTTCACTCGGGTGGAGAAAGGTGTGCACCCTGGGGCTTCAAATACAGTCATGCCTCGGGCAGGAGGTGCTGAAATCTGGGTGCCGTGTCTGGTGGCTTCAGCAGTTAACAGGAGACCCCTATGGGGGATCAAGGCAAATTCTCTGCTTTTCTCTGATAATTGCACCAGTTTAATTATAATCGAGAAGTGTAAATTCCAGTTTGCTTACATCTCTAGTATGTTTCATTTCAAATATGACTTTCCAGCTCCTTCTCTCTCTTTTTTTCTCCTCGTGCCATAAAATATTTGCATATTTGAATGTCAAATTTTCCAAGTGCTGGAAGCAACAGGCTCTGGTATGTTCTTGAGTTATTTTGTATAGCAGCATCTGTCTTGTTTCAGCAGCCACCAGAGCTGAGAAGTGACCCAGGAGCAGCCTGGCAGGAAGAGAGAATGTGGGATCCAAGGGGGGGAGTTCCTTGTAACATGGAGCCCAACAAAGCCTGGGGGGTCCTTTAGTCCCAAACAGCTTCATAACAGATGTTTTTCCCCCAGTTTATTTTTATTTTTATTTTATTTTTTAGAAAGGCAGATTACCAAATGAAACAAATACTGAATGATGACTACAGAATGTATCTTTGGAACTTGCTAGACTAATTACCGAGGCTCCAAAATCACTTTAAAAGCAACACATTTTGTTTTGCAATATACATTCTTGTTGCCAATTTTTTTTTTTTTATAATTTCAATCAGAATCCACCTCAAACTGGATAGCTGATTGTGGTAGAAGTGGAATTTGGAGGGAATACTGTCATTGGATAGTGCATTTCAAGGAATTTCCTTGCTTCCTCTGTGTATCTAATGATGTCAGGGAGATTTTCCGACAATAAATTCTCAGAGCTTGAAACAGCTTCGTTCTGAAATGATGCCTTCTGTTTAAGCCATTATGGTAATAGCTGCTTGCTATGTGCCATGTGATATCCACGACTCCCCTGGGTGGTAGGCATTCTTAGTCCCCTACATTTACAGGTGAGTAAACTGAGGCTCAGAAGGCATATGATGGAAAATGGCAGAGACTGGATCTAGATGGAGATTATTCATATTTATCATGTGCATTGTATTAGTTATTGACGAAAAGACTATGTCACCGACATCTACCTATTCAATATCCTAATGTTTGGATGCTCAGCCCCTGAACTTCCAGGGAGCTTCCTGATAATTTCCAGCTACTATAGGTTTCCAGTTTACACTTCATCAATGAAATAGGATTCTGGCTTACACACAGAAGTGTGACCACTTTGAAACCACACCTGCCAGAAGCATTTACTCATTTAATAAAAATGTATCAAGACTTACCATGTGGTCATCACTAGGGAAATGTGAGCAAGCAAAGCAAGTCCTTCCTTTTATGTTGTGTCACTATTTTGGAAATTCAGAATATGATACTTAGCACTATGAGTAGGTCCAGGTCTTCTGGTTGATGTCCTTTTGTAGGTCTCACCAGAGATATTCTTTCACCCTATTCAAGGATGCTTTTAGAATCCAGATGGGTGACCTAGTTCATCCAGGCCTATCTTGTTTCTTCCATCCATCCATCCATCCATCCATCCATCCATCCATCCATCCAATTATTCATGTAATTCTTATTTATTTAGTACTTAATAAGTACTAAGGGCAGTAGTAGATCAGGTATAGTTCCTGCTCTTGTTGAGTCCAGAAGGGAATGCATTAAATATGGACAAATAAACACATAAATACACAGTCATGACTTGGAAGTATTAGGTATCAGGTGGCTGCCGTGAGCTTGGGAGCCACTCTGAACTGTGTGGTGATTGTGAGCAGGAGCAGCAGCCAGGTCCCACCACTCCGTGTCTTCCAGGATCAATGCCTACATGGCCTGCACTGCCCGAAGGGTATGCTTTTTACTTGTTCACTCAGTTGCCCCTGAGCAGGTGCCACTGGGTGTGGTGGGAGTGACAGGTACTTAGAAACCAGGGAACAAGATGTAGGAAGACACCGAGAAAGGCCAGATTCAGAACACAGGAGGAGGCCCTGAAGAGGCAGGGAAGGCAGGTATGCGGTGGGTTTGTGAGCCAGGCCAGATGCTGGGGCTTTAGTCTCAGTGAGAAGCCTGTGAGGGCTTTTAATTAATTAATTAAGAGCACGGGAGAGGGAAGGGCAGAGAAAGAGAGAGAATCTTAAGCAGACTCCACACGCAGCGAGTAGCCCAATGCAGGGCTCGATCTCGCAACCCTGAGATCAAGACCTGAGCCAAAATCAAGAGTTGCATGGGTAACTGACTGAGCCACCCAGGCACCACAAAGTATTTTTTATTTTTTTAAAGACTTTATTTATTTATGAAAGAGAGAGAGTGCATGAGTAGGAGGAGAGACAGAGGGAGAAGCAGACTCCCTGCTTAGCCGTGAGCCCCACACAGGACTAGATCCTAGGATCCCATGACCCCTGGGATCACGACCTGGCCCGAAGTCAGATGTTTAACCAGCTGAGCCACCCAGGTGCCCCCATGTGGATTTGTAGTTTTAAAAGTGACCTTCATCTTTTGCTCTCTAGCACCAACTTCACCCCCAATGTCCCTGAGACCCAGGCCTCTATTTTCTCATCTGTAAAACAGGGATTAATACCACAAGTTTCGAAGCTTTCTAAAAAAAGATTAGACAAAATGGCTCATGTAAGTTCCTATGAGTACCTCTTTTTGTGCTCTCTGCTCTTAGTGATGAGAATAGCTAGGATTTATAGGACACTCCCTATCGATTTGTTTTCACTCATGCGAGTTCTATGACAATCCTGTATTGCCACATATGGGCAGTGTGAGGATCCCTGCTTCACAGATGAGGGAGGCTGAGTGCCAACGGCTTCACTCTGAGGGACTCTGCCCAGCATATGTGCATGGAAGCCCACGGACAGCACTCTCCAGTTTGTCACCAAGGGCTGCACCTCTCGTTAGGAATAAGAATTGTCCCGACACAGTGATTCCAAGAAGTTTCCAAGAACTGATTGGAAAGACCCGATCCTTTGTATTTGCTTCCCTAACATTAGTGCCCCATTAGTGCTAATGTTTTGGAGGAAGGACTATGTGGGAAACATCTTATTTCCAGCCATTGTCAACACTAGTGTGTGTGTATGGTCTCTTCACCCATCTCATTTGCCAAGAAATCACCCAGAAGATGAAAGGTTGCTGAATGCTTCTTTAACTTGGAAAAACTATATGCAGCTTTAAAAGAACTGACACCTCTCTTATATTTTGGTATCCATCAGAAAGAGTGCTGGTATTTAGGGACCTGCTGGGGTCTTGCTGACAGCTCTGCAGATACAGTCTGTCCTGAAAGGTGTTTCCTCTGGCTTCAGGCCTGGCTGAGACAGCTAAAGTGGAGCCCCTGGGGGCAGTGACATCTGGGACATGTCTCAGGTCATTGGTGCCTGTGGCTTGGTGCTCATCAGGATGGGGCTGTGACACTTTCCTCATCTGCCTGGGCCACCTCAGAGCCTGGCAGGTCTTGTTTGACAGTGCTGTCCATAAGTGAAGCAAAACAGGCCATAGGGAAGAGCGAACAGCCAGTGTCTGGACCTCAGCATAGCCGAGGTGTGACCTTGAGTGAATCACCCAGACTCCTGGAGCTCCCAGGGTTGCATGAAGATCAAGAGATGACATAGATTTGAGGTATATGACGTGATGATTTGACTTGCATGGTATGATGTGTCAATTAGAGCTCAATAAAGCTGGAAAAATAAAGAAAACTTCTTTAAAGAAAATATGTCTGGACAATAGTATTTAGAAAGATTTAAAATTGGGCACCTGGGTGGCTCAGTCGGCTAAGCATCTGCCTCCGGCTCAAGTCATGACCCTGTGGTTCTGGGATTGAGTCCTGGATCAGTCTCCCTGCTCAGTGGGGAGCCTGCTTCTCCCTCTTGCTCTGCCTGCTGCTCCCCCCCTTGTGCTCTCTCTTCCTATCAAATAAGTAAGTAAAATCTTAAAAAAAAAAAAAAAGGAAAGGTTTAAGATTCTCTGAAAGTCAGAAATACCATGATTCCTCAAAGGTAAGTTTCTGACTCAAGCAACTGAGCCCTGATACTGGCCCTAAGCCCTCCTGGGGAAGGGACAAGGGAGACTCCCCTGGGGGTGAAGGTCCATCTCTTGTGGGACATAGGCCCATGCAGAGGGCGATTAGATGTGTTTCTGTCGAAGCTGTCAGCAGGATGTTACTGCCTTCTCAAGTACAGCAAGGAAGTAGGAACATACAGAGCCCCAAGGGGAAGGTTTTAGGGAACTGGGCCCAGCTTTCAAAAAATGTGGGTGGAATTTCATTAATAAAATGGCCCTCCTTCTGTTGGTTTCTGACCCACCTCTGGATTCTGCCTTCATTCCTTATCCCAGGTCAGCTTCTAGAAAGACTAGTCCTGCCTGAACATGCTTTTCCTTGTGCCCAAGACTCTAATGGGCACAGACTTTAAACACCTCTTTCTTTCTTGGGCTGAAGGAGGTGCTGCCAGTGCAGGAATGGAGGGAAGTACAGGGACTGGAGGGTCCTGCAGAAAGTGGAGGGATTTGAGAGAGAAGGCAGGTTTACAATCACAAAGCCACCTGTGCCATTACGAGAGCATGCTTGCTGAAGATGGGGAAGGATACAGTGGTGTGCTCAGGGATATCCTGGGCACCTCTCTGTCCCTGGCAAACCAAGATGGCTGGTCAGCCCAGAAGGATTCTAATGATGCCTCCCACAGATCTCCAGCCAGTAGACCAGCTTTGTGTCAAAGCCTTTTCTGGCAGATACCTTATATCACTCTCTTATATCTAGAAGAGGAGAAATGCAGTATAATAGTGGGTGTCAGGGTCACTATGGCACCCTTTATCCCCTGCTGTGATCTGACCCTAAGCACAGCTTCCTCTCCATAAGCAAACAAATATCCAGACCTGGAAAAAAGTCTGGAGAATCGTGGCTTTCTTCTCATCCTGCCTAACTGCTGCTCCAGCGACTTGCTTACTCCCTGGACCTCTGCCTCAAGGCCCAGCAGCAGGGGCTGTTTCCTGGGCTCCTCCCCTGTCCCACTGCTTCTCATCTGTGTCAGATCATGTGTCATGGGTAAAAACCAAGGCTGGAGATGCAGAGACAGAGCCAGATGATGGATGTTCGTCCCTGTCCTGGCCAAGGAGGCAGGGCCGTCCTCCACCAGGTCACACAGAACATGGCTGGGCAAGGAGAGGGCTGAGGCAGTGGGAAATGCAGGTCCTTCCCAGCAGCCCTGGAGGTGGGGATCGTGTGGAGAACAAGGCCCTGAGCCCAGCCTTTGTGTGTAGCAGTTCGAGGGATGTGTCATCTGTCTTTGCAAACACGAGCTGCCAAGAAGTAAAATGGTTTGCTCAAGACACACAGTGAGTTGGTGGCAGAGCTGAATCAAGAAGTAGGTTTTCTAATTTCCAGGCCAGGGTCCCTTGGCTTTCCTATGGGCCTCTCCCTGCAGCCCTGAGTGCCCAGGCCAAGTGTCTGCTGTTGTGGGAGCCTTTTGTCCAGAGAGGCTTGAATGTAACCTTGTGCAGCTCCCATGCACATTGCTGGGGGCCATTCTGGGCTCTCATGACCCCTGTGCAACTCTGCCACCACGGAAGCTGTGACCTGGGCCCTGCAGCCAGCACTGCTATGGCTTCTTTACTTTGCAAGAGAGTCTTCCTTCTGGTGTTTAAAGATCACCATGTTGGTGGTGAATGATGTGGAAAATCTGTAATTATACTTCTCAGAGCTCTGAGGGCAGGCTTCCCTCTTTCCCTGTTTAGAGTTCCCTGTGTAAAGGCCTGTATCAAGTGCGCTCGGAGGCAGCCAGGAGGAGGGAGAGGACCCGGTGCCACATCAAAGTCTGGCCCTTTGACTCTAAACTGTGGTCCCAGTGTGGAAAACTGAGCTTTGGGCTTCATCTCGCTGTGAACCTCCCCACATACTAGCAGGAGTAGCCCTTCTCATCAACCCCTCCCTGACTCAAAGGAGCTTGGCACTATCTCATTATTCTTCTTTTAAAACATATATAATAAGCTCCTACTATGTGCCAGGCACTTTTTATTTGGAAATATTACTCATGAAGCCCCTGTCTTAAAAAAAAAATGTTTCATCAAGGAAACTGCTTTCTTTTGGGTAGGGGGAAACATAAAATCCTCCTCCTTGCCGTTCTCGCCTCCTTCTTGTACTTCTGTGGGATAACGAGGAGGACAAATTGGGGAAGAAGGGGCAGTTATCGTCCCTGAAGAAAGTTCCAGAAGGAACAAGGGAATGGGATGAGATGAGCATCACTCTCTACCCTAAAGGGAAAGACTTTGAGCCAACTCTCTCTCCCGCTGTGCCAGAGACCCCGACATCTGGAGGCTCAGAGTGGTGAGCGTATTTCCTGCGTTTGTTCCTGGAGACAAATATTCTCCTGACATCCAGCATCTGTTCTGCCCAGGAGGGCTCTGCAATATTTAGCAGACCCAAGCCCCACAAGGAGGCACTTGAGTCAACTCTTGGAAGATCACAGCTGTGGCCTGTGTCAGGAGAGGAGGCAGAAATGGAAGAGGATGGGCTGGAATGTCCAGGTTGGAACCCCTTGCACTCTCTCACCCCTCCCCATCTGCTTCAGAGACACATTTATTCATTCATACGTTCATTCAGCAATGACTTTTTGTGTCCCCAATATGTGCTCTGTGCTGCTCCAGGTATTGTAGATAGAGCGGAAAAGAAAAAAGTTCCTACCTTCACGAAACTTATTTGTTAATCCCTTATTCCTTCTGGGACTTTTCTTATTTGTTTGCTACCTGGGGTAACCCAGAGGGAATCAGATAAGTAAACTGCCAAGTAGTGATACGAGGTAATGAAAGGGGGAAAGGCAAGGTGAGGGGGTTAAGAGATGTGTGTGGAGGGGAGGGGGAAGAGGGAGAAGGAGGGAGAAAGAGAGAAGGGAGAAGGAGGGAAAAGGAGAGAGAAAGAGTGAGGGAGAAGGAGAGAGATGGGAGAATGAGGAGAGAGAGATTACATTTGCAGTGATTAGGAGAAATTTCCTGATATTTATTATTACCTTTTTTTTAACAGACACCTGAATAAAGAGAGGAAGCAATCCATATGGAACCCAAGGGAAGAGAATTCCAAGTGAAAGAACAATGAACATAGAGGCCCTGAGATGAGGGCCATGGTTGATATGATTGTGGAAGGAAAAGGAGCCTAGATTGGTTTGAATATTCTGGGGGAAGGGGAGAATGAGGAAGTTGGGGTTGAGAAATCATCTTGCTGGGGTTGGATTGTGGAGGGCTTTGCAAACAAAAAGTAAGGGCTTTTCCTTTTATTCACTGGGTGGTGGCGAGTCATTGCGAGGAATCTGCATTTAAAGAGATCATTCCAGGGGCGCCTGGGTGATTCAGTCATTAAGCATCTGCCTTTGGCTAGGGATTGGGATTGAGCCCCGCATTGCGGCGGGGAGCCTGCTTCTCCTGCTACCATTCCCTCTGCTTGTGTTCCCTCTCCAGCTATGTTTCTCTCTGTCAAATAAATAAAATATTAAAAAAAAAATAAAAAATAAAGAGATCATTCCAGCTGCTGCATGTTGTACTCCTGTTGGGGGCAATTGCTGTAGAGTGGGCACTATCAGGAGGTAAGAACTGGATAGATGCTTAAATTGCAGATGCTTTACAAGCTATGTCATCATGCCTCCCATCTAGAGAAGTTATATGGCATGGTCGAAAGACAGGCATGTGCCCAGATAGAACTGCACAAGGCCAGGTCTGTGACCTTGGGCAAGTTGTCTAAGATTTCTGAACCGAGATGTTCATTGGTTGTGGGGGTCAAACAGGAGGATGGGGTGACATTCTTTCTTGATGTAAAGCATCACATTCACATAAGACCTGAGACCCTTATGAATCATCAAAGACTAGTGCTTGCTTTGTGCATATTCCTACCCTGTCTTCATGTTGCTTTTACCTCTATGAGTGACCTGTCCATTACAGTATCTTCTCATGAAGCAGCAGGGCTGAATTCATTTTTTTCCACCAGGATTCTGCTTAATAAAGACTGAGGAATATAGATCCATTCACTTGGTTTGAGCATCTGCTGATGAATCCAAACCCCCAGTTGTTTCTCTTCCCTAAGATCCACACTGACCTTGGGTCTCATACTCCTGAACATCTTGTGGACAGAGACCCTGACTACCCTCCTCCAGATGATCTCTCTAAGGATGTTTGTTGAACAATTGGATTTGGGAGATGGAGATTGGGTCTCCTTTCAGAGTCAATGGCAGGCTTTCTTACTGTCCAGTGCAGTAAAGACAATGTTTCCCCAGGACAAAAAGCAGGCAGGGTTCCAGCTCACTATAAAGAATCTGAGTTTCCCGATTTTTTTTTTTTCAAGTAGGCTCCACACCCAGCATGGAGCCCAATGTGGGGCTTGAATTCACAACCAGAAGATCAAGACCTGAGCTGAGATCAAGAGTCAGACACTCAACTGACGGAGCTACTCAGGTGCCCCAAGACTCTGAGTTTTCTAAGCTGAGAGCTCCCCTCCTAGAATGCATTTGCCCCACTCATGAAGCCATCACCTGGCCCCTTTCATGGCGTCCTATGGGACTGGGGCCTGGGGAACCAGCATGAGCCCTGATACTGTGGCTGTTGCAATTGACATAAGTCATTGTCTCTGACCCAGCTATTTCATGTCTTCTGCTAGCATTTGTGAGGCTGTAGCAGCCCACCTTGTTAGCTTGCAGATGCAGTAAGATCCCAGACCCTCCCCATGGCTTAACAACGGGAATATTCCACAGTTTGTTGGAAGGTTCTTTGAAATACCTTACTGCCACCTTAAATTCAACATGTTGGGAACTGAAATCATCACTCGCATTCCTACTGCCTGCCCCCCCACCATAGCACAGCATTCCTGTCTCTGCCAGTGGTACTTTATTACATTTAAGGAAGCCGTGTCCCTTGTGCTCTCTCTCCTTGCCATGTCTGACTCCTTATCAAGGTCAGGGGTGCCTTCTTTAAAGTGGCACTCACATCCATGACTTCCACATTCCACAGTCATCCACAGCCACCATGCCCATTCCCATCTGAGCCATTACTGCACTGTCTTCCCCCCCACTCAGACTCTAGATTCACTCCACTCACTTCTGTTTACTGCCTCTGGATCATGGACATTGTGTTCATCCTGACTGCATTCTTACAGAACTTAACAGTTTCAAAACATTTTCATATACATTCTGTCAGATATGTGAGTGAATATGACCCTTACTACAAGACAGTATATTAGTTTTATTATATGATAATTTTATGTTTATTTTGGCTGGGTATACAGATATGTGGTCAAACTTTATTCTGGATGGTGTCTGAGGATGTCTTTTGGATGAAATCAACATTTAAATCAATGAACATTGAAACACATTGCTCGCCATGCTGTGGAAGGGCCTCATCCAATCAGTCGAAGGCCTGAATGGAACAAAAGCCTGACTCTCCCGAGCAAAAAGGAACTCTGCCATAATAAAAATTAATAAAAAAAAAAAAAAAAAGAAAAAGGAACTCTGCCAGAAGACCAGACTTTGGACTTGGGCTGTAATATTGGCTCTTCCCTGGGTCTCCAGCCTGTCAGCCCACCCTCCAGTTTTAGGATCATATGAACTGATTGTTTAACATAGATCTCTTGGTTTTTTGATAGACACATCCTATTGGCTTTGTTTCTCTGGAGATCCCTGATTAATACAGGTGAGTATTATCCCCATTCTACAGACAAAGAAACTGAGGTTCAGAAATGGCTAGTCATTTGTTCATAGCTAGTTAAGAAGATGCAAATCCAGGTCATTTAGGCTTCACATCTCTCAGGCTTTCTTCAAATGCCTGCTACCTTTATCATTTTTTGGCTATGAAATTTTCAATGATTTTTCATTTTTTGGTCATCACATCTAAATTCATTCTCCTTGATATTAAGGTTCTTCATGGGGTAACTGGGTGGTGCAGTGACCCTTGATTTCAGCTTAGGTCATGATCTCAGTGTTGTGGAATCGAGCCCCTCACCAGACTCCTTACTCAGTGAGGAGTCTGCTTGGGATTCTATCTCTCCCTTTCCCTCTGGCCCTCCCCTCCTTGCACTCCCTCTCTCTCTCCTAAAAATTTTTTTTTCTTCAAAATACCATTTTATTTTCTCCTTTCCAGTCAGGGAATTCTCCTTAGCTTCTCGGGCACCCACGAGGGAGAAGTTCCTCAGGAAGTGGCAGAGTTCATAGCCCTAAACTGAAAAGAAGCAAATCATTCAATGGGTTAAAGGTATAATTGGAAGTTAAAGAGAGACATCTGCTTTGGAAATGTGATGAAAATAAGACATCTCTTAGATTAAATAAGAATTTAAATGTAAGATCCACTGCAAGTGTTCTTATAACTTAAAGGAATGATGGACAGGCAGTTGACATGAGCCAGGCAATGCCGGTATGGTGGTAGTGTCCACAGGTCATGTGGACTAGAGCTGCACTATCTAACATGGAAGCCACTAGTCACATCTGGCTCTTTAAATTTAAAATAGTAAAATAAATAAATAAATAAATAAATTTAAAATAGTTACCATTAAATAGAATTTACAACTTAGTTCCTCAGTTGTTAGACTGAGGATTAATTAGACCCATATTAAGTCTCAAAAGTCATACATGCTGGTAAGTGGTTGCCGTATTGAACATCTCCATCACAGCAGAAAGTCCTATCTACAGAAGTAGAAAGTTTAGTCCCAAATATACATCTCATGGAGCCCTTAACAACAGCTGGTTAGTGACAGAGAGAAGACGCTTCCAAGGCTGACACACATGGGCCCTTTCAGCAGGAGGACAAAGAAAGAGTCCTCGTGGTTCAACCTCTGAGACAAAAATGCCTGTGGGCCAGAAGGAGTAATTCCTCCCTCAGGCTTGGGGCAGAGATCAGAGCATAGCCATAGCAGCCTGGGCAGCAGGCAAAAAAAAAAAACCCTACCTGGACAAGACACCCAGGGGAGACACCCCTGCTCCAGAAGGACTTCAGGTTTGAGGTCCAGGTGAGGCCTCTGTTCCTAGCTGCCGGGTGGTCTCAGTAAATATGTTAGCTACACATGATAAAAATGTACAGGTCAAATGAAAACGCATAATGGTAGAATATTTGACTATACTCTGTATCGCAGTTTATATAATTTATTAGAGTGTATACTGCTGTTGTGCAAATGACTTATAATAAAACTCAATTTGAAGAAAAATAGGACATTTATAGATTTAATATTATTTTTTTTTAAGATTTTATTTATTTATTTGACAGAGAGAGAGATCACAAGTAGGCAGAGAGTCAGGCAGAGAGAGAGGAGAAAGCAGGCTCCCTGCTGAGCAGAGAGCTGGATGTGGGGCTCTATCCCAGGACCCTAAGATCACGACCTGAGCCGAAGGCAGAGGCCTAACCCACCGAGCCACCCAGGCGTCCCAGATTTAATATTATTTTTAATGAACAGAAATCTCAAATCCTGAGGACACTTGGAAACTATCGGTAAGCAAGTTTATTCCCACCTGTAGAAAAAGAGACATTGTGTTGGGAGAAAAAAATTGGCCCTATTTTCTGATTTCTCATTTTGCTTTCCTCTTGTTACATTTCAAGAATTCCCTTGGAATAATTTCAACCTTGTATCAACTAATCTAAGGCAAAAAGATCATTGTTGACAGTCCGGGACTAGCTCAGAGATCTAAAGGGGAGGGAGGGACATCCGTGACTGTTCCCATTCAGAGAACAGGGTGCAGCTGAGGAGGCCCAAAGTGAGAGGGATGACATCTGGGGATCCTTCCTGCTTGGGGTGTTCGCTTCCAGACAGAATATCTCCAAGGTGTGACCCGAGGCAAGATTCTGAAACAAAAACCTTTGTCTGCAACACTTGCTTCCACTTCCTTTCACTTATACTCTATTCTGGTTCCCTTCTCCTTGAGTACTTGGTCTTTTGGTATGATAAACGATAGTGTGGTGATTTTGATGTTTTACTTCTTCCAGTTTGCATGTTAATAATACCATTTACATTTTTAACAAAAAGCTTCTAGAGACGGTGCTGGAATTAAAGGCAGGGAGTTGATACCGCAGGGAGTTGATACCTCGAGTCACAGCAAGTGTGTGTCTACCTGTGGAGCTAGTTGGGCCGGGTCACTGGCATGTCTGAGGCTGCTTCTTACAACATTTGCTGTCGTGAGTAAGCCCACTAGTCCTTGCAGACAGCCCTAGCACTTGGTTTCCAGATGTGCTATCAGATAAGAAATTTATCAATGAGCTTCCAAGAGTTTGCTAAGCTGAAGTGCCATGGAGCCAGTGAGGATATACTTCAGACTAAGTTAAAGGTCAGTCACTATTCAAATATTCTTTAGACCAAACCCTGGGCAGGATGGGTCTGTTGGTCCAAATGTAAGTGGGTTTATATATACAAGGCAAGCTGGAATTCTGAAAACCTGAATTGGAGAACTGTAAGAAATCAGGCCTAGGCAGAGTAGAGACTGTGGAAAATGTGCCCCTGTTCCCTGGCTGCTTCCTGTATTGATAGGTGGCACTAGGTGAAGTGTTCAGAGAGGCAGGGCAGACTCAGGGCTGACAGATGTGAGGAGGACTGCTCAGGCAGGGAAAACCCAGGACTGGCCATAGAGCCCTGGTGGGTCCTCAGCACACCATGAGTCAGACTTCTGGAGACAGCTGAGTCTGGAGTGCCCTGGGGGAGGGACTGATGAGAGCCAGAGGGGGGCAGAGGTGAGTTTGTGGTTAAGCAACCTAGAGGTGAAGAGGGGGCACTAGCACTGCTGTGGATGGGGGCAAGCCTGGTTATGCAAAGACCCCAGTGACCAGGTAGGTGCCCAGAGCTTTCACCCAGAAATGCCAAGGGCCATGATTGCTTTTGCCAAACCAATTCCAGAGCCTGCCCCCTCCCCCGTAGTGGGGGAGAGCTTATTCTACTCTACATCTTTCAGTACCCAGCATGGTGTCTGAATCAAAGTAAGTTCCCAACATAAGTTGAATAAATATTTAGCTCCTACCATGTTCTGGGAATACAGGGATGAAGGACATGAAGTTCCTGTCCTCATGGGAGTGGATAAACAACAGTAAAGCAAGTAAGCAAATGCACATGATCATTTCATAGGGAATTGAGTGCTCTCAGGAAAGAGAATAGAGGATTAGTATTGTGGGTGGAAGAAACACCATGGATTGGGTGGCCAGGAAAGTCCTCTCTTTATTCCCACCTGTAGAAAATTCCCACCTGTCTCTTGACCTGAAGGACAAGAAAGAACCAATGACGCAACCATTTGGGGATGGGAGGGTGGGAACCACTCTGGGCAGAGAAGATAAGGAGCATAAAATTCCTATGCAATAATAAGCTTGTGTTTTGGAAAATTCCTGTGTTTGAGAAACAAGAAAGGAGGCCAATGTTGCTCATGTGGCTTTGGTGGAGTGAGCCACTCCAAGTGGAAGGGATGAACTGAGAGAAATTGGCAGAGTATCCATCCAGATTTCCTTAAAGAAGTGCTCTTGGCATTTAGGGTGAGACAAGCATGGATATTAGGTGGCATTTAGTGTCCACACCCTCGCCCACTAAATGTGAGTAGTGCCTCCTCTCCCAAGTCATTCTGACAACCCAAAAATTCTCCAATGTGTTTCCATTCCCACACATTGCTTAATAAAGACCTCTGGAAGATAAATGTATTAGTCAGGGTTCTTCAAAGGAACAGAACCAACAGGATGCTTATATATGAAGACATTTATTATAAGGAATTGACTCATGTAATTACGGAGGCTGACAAGTCCCAAGATCTATAGTCAGTAAACTGGAAACCCTGGAGAGCCAATGTGTAAGTGCCAGTCTGAAGGCCAGTAGGCTCGAGACCCCAGAAAAGCTGATGTTGTAGCTTGAATCCAAAAGCAGAAAAAGACTGGTGTCCCAGCTCAAGGCAGTCAAGCAGGAGGAGTTCCCTCTTACTCGAGGGAGAGTCAGTCCTTTTGTTCTAGTCAGGCTTTCAACTGATTAGATGAGGCCCACCCACATTAGGGAGAGCAATCTGCTTTACTCAGTGTAGAAAGTCAAATGTTAATATCATTCAAAAACACTCTCACAGACACATGCAATAACTGGGTACCCTGTTGATACACAAAATTAATAATCATAACCATGTAGGGCTTTGATATTCTTTCTGTGTATTGAGACCTGGGAGAGCTGAGCTTGCTGGGGTAAGCCATGAGAGTCTCCAGCAGAATGTGACTGGGAAAGGTAGGAGGTGACAGTCCCCAGGCATTAAAACTGCCCCTAGTCCCACTTTATCATGATCAGGTTTGGAATGGGTTATTAGATGGGAATAAGAATAACAGTAAGTCTTATAGTACTTTGCAAATCCATATACATGATCTCATTTCACCTCCCAGTAATCCTGTGAGCCGGGTGAGGGTTTATTACTATTGCTGTTTTGTGGATGAGAGAAGAGACTTAGAAAAGGTCAGAGGTTTACCAAATTTTTACATGATGCTATGGTATAAACAGGGCTGGGGTGACTTTCGGGTCCCCTGGATGTTGGGGGGTTCAGGGTGGAGAAAGCAGGCTGGTCATAGCATGGAAAAGGCTACATAGGACAAGGGGACAGCCACGTGCATGCACTGCAGGCAGGAGAAAATCTTCAAGGGCGCAGTGTGCTGCCGCACGGCAGTGATGTAGCAGACCTGTCACTTACTGGGAAAAGACGGCTGTGGCCGACAGAGCCTGCTGATAGTGGCAGCTGGGGTCAGGGTGACTCAGAGGGAGCAGAAACCCAGGCCTGGCAGGGAGACAGCCAGACAGTGGGGTGAGGAGCAGCCAAATCTGTCACCTAAAGCCTCAGAGGATGAGGCCAGGGACATGCAAGACTATGTGGGGGCAGCTCTGTCTCTGCAGCTGTTTCCTGGAGACCCCCCATGGGGCTGCTGCCTGGACCCGCTTTCCTATTTGGATGCTTGGGCTAAAGAAGTGTTGGGAGAGTCTGCTCTTGGGTCTTTCATTATTGATGGTGAGGTCACAGAGAAGTAGGGCAAGCTAAGATCTCTATGGCCTCCCCCAGCATTTTCTGTTAAAGTGTCAATGAACCAGAGGCTGAGTCTTTTCATGTTGGGATCCTTGGTGCCTGGCACTGTGGCCGCCACCTGGGGAACCCTGATGCATGCTTGCGGAAGGGAGAGAGGCCTGCATGAGGTATTGCTGCATGAGGTCCTGTGGGATTTCAGAGAAGGAAAGAGGGGCTCTGTCCTCAGGAGCTCCTAGTGTAGATGGGACAAGGACAGTTAATTAACAACATTGTGCCACCAAAGGGACAGAAGGCAAGCAGTTCCATTGGCTGAGCTGTCTGTGTCCAGGAAAGAGATTCACGCCAGGCCACAGGAGAGCAGTCTGCACCCAGCCAGGGGATCGGGGGGTGGGTGAAGCTGGCAGCCTGGAAAGACAGGCTTGGAGGGCCTCAACTGCCTTGGCTATCTCCTCTCAGTGAAATACAGTCATGCAGAGAGGAAAAAGAAGAAAATGTGGAGATCTGGAAAATAATGACTCTTTTCTCCCTGCGGATTTCTCTGAGGCAACCTGATGTGGTGCAGGGCACAGGCTTTGGTGCCAGACTGCCTGCAGTGAGGACAGGCTCCTGTCTTGGATGTGTGTGTTCCACAGTGCTGAGCCACATGGGCCTGGCCATCCTGCCGGTATAGACGGCTGCCCCATTTCCATCTGGTGTGACCCTCTGTGTCATGCCCTCCCCCTCTTTCTGACTCACATATAAGTACCCTCACTTCCTTGCCAGTTGCACTGACAACCATTGTTTGAGTCCATCTCTTCACGGTGTAAGCTAGCCTCAGTTCTCTGTAGTACAGCAGAGCCCAGAACTGAGTAAGGACCGACCATAGACCTTATGGGAAGTTTTGACTACGGAACCATGCACAAAGATGTCCAGGTATTTCTTCTCCTCAGACTCTGGTCACTGCTTACTCTTGCCACCTACAGACAGGGACACCATGGTTCAGATTGAAGGAAGGCCTGGGCCAGAGTTGGGTGGGTTCAGTGGAGTCCTTGTCCCCAGAATATCAAGGGTTGTGAGGTTATTGCTGGGGCTGAGGGCAAATAAGGTCAGACATCACTGGGCAAGGCTCTGGGGTTCCTGACATCTGCGGTCTGTCCTGCTAGGAAACCAACCCTGACTGATCTTGACTCTGTAGTGACCAATGCAAATTACTGGAAGAATGTAAGTATCTTCATTTTTCTTAACTTGTAACTAGCAAGCCCTGAGGCATCTGCTTCCTTTCTTAATCTGCCCCTAAAGTGAGGCAGTCAGGGAGATGGCCTTGTATTCCAAAAGATAGGCTCTGGGCAGGCTGAGTGGGTAGGTGTGGGGACCTCTGCTGTGGAGGCACCCTCATGACACCCTCATCTGTGTATAATCATGGGGTCGGGAGTCCCCTTTGGGACTTCCCTGAAGGGCTGAGGTGCATCCACAAGCAGGTTCCAGGATGCACAGATAGTTAGGGGGCTCCTGTGACCCTTGACAGAATGACACAGAGGAACTCTGGAAATTCAACTAAGTTTCACACCCATGGCTCCTCTTGGCTTTAGATACAACATCTCTAGAGAGGTTCTAGCTATCAGTCCATCCTTGATGAAAATTCTTGTATTCTGCTCCCAGGCCTCGACTGGGAGTCAGAAATGCTAGGGACTGATTGCTCCTTTGAAGTAAGAGAGAAGTCTGTCAGAAGAGAAAGAGCTCTGGACTGTGGAACCCGGAGCAAATAATATTCCTCTCTGGATTGTATGCTCCTCATCTGTGGCAGTAGGCATCAGAGCACTTGCCCTGCCACCTTGGTAGGCTCTAAGGAAAGATGGGGAAGTACCTTATAATATTTTGGGAAAATGCTCCAAGTATTGTTGATCATTGAGGTTTGCCTTGTTTCGTAAATCTGTATTTATCATTTCTAGTCACAACTGTACCTACATCTATCATCATCTATCTATTACCTATCATCAACCCATCTATCCATCATCTTTTTTCTCTTTTATAAATTAATCAACTAATTAATTTTTACTAAGCTATAATTGACATATAACATTGTATTAGGTTCAAGTGTACATGATAATTTGATATTTGTATACATTATGAAATGATCACAACAAATTTAGTTAACGTCTGTCACCATGCATAATTATAAAATTTCTTTGTTCTTGTGATGAGAACTTGTAAGTAATATTGACTCTCTTAGCAACTTTCAAATATGCAACACAGTTGCAATGCACAGTTGCATTATGCAATTATTATTAACTAGAGGCACTATGCTGTACATTACATTCCTTTAAATTATTTATTTTATACTGGAAGTTTGTATCTTCTGACCCCCTTCACCAATTTCAGTCCTTGCCTCCCCTGCCTCTGAAAACTACCAATCTGTTCTTTGTATCTATGAGTTTGTTTTGTTTTTGTTTGTGTTTGTTTTAGATTCTACATGTAAGTGAGATCATGTGGTATTTGTCTTTCCCTGTCCGTCTTATTTTGCTTAGCATCATACCCTCAAGGTTTGCTTGTGTTATCATGAATGACAAGATTCATGGTTGAATAATATTCCACTGTATATCCATCACATCTTCTTTATCCATTTGTCTATGGATGGACAGTTGGGTTACTTCTATATTTTGGTTATTATAAACAATGCTACAATGAACACAGATCTTTTCAAATTTAATGTTTTATTTTCTTCTGATAAATACCCAGAAATGGAATAGTGGAATTGCTGGATCATATGGTAGTTCTTTTTTTTTTTTTTTTGAGGAACTTCCATACTGTGTTTCCTAGAGGCTGTGCTAACTTCCATTCCCACGAACAGGACCTGAGGGTTCTCATTCTCCTCCTCATCAACAAGTTTTTCTTGATAAGTTTTTGATGAAAGAGGTAAAGGAACCATGGGTAGAAGTAACACCACATCTTAATCTAGATTCTATAGGAGGGAGGCATTTCCCCAGAGTGAGCAAAGGAGATTCTCCTAATAGGAAACCAATGTGAAAAAAAACTTAAAGAATATATTGTTTGCTTTTAATCTGCATAGAAATTGTTCCTCTCCAGCTTGCTTTTTTTTTTTTTTTTTGATTAAATGTAACAAACATTTTTCCTTGTCCATAAAAATAAATCTTTGCCATGGGTTTGGGGAAAAAAGGAGGTATTTTCAGAGTTCAGGCCTCTGCTGTTCCTTTCCCCATGAAAAAGTCCCTCAAAGTAGTGGATCCTCCTCAAGATGCTCCCTGTCCACCTGCCTTCTGCTTCCTGGTCATGAAGCATTCCCTGCTGAGGAGAGCCAGTGTCTCCTGGCCATGCCTGATCCTGTGTTCCTCCTCCTCCTCCTCACCTGCTGCCCGGCTGTAGGGTTTCAGGCCTGCCCCACTTGCATGAGAAAGACTGTCCCTGGGAGGACTCACCAGCAGGCCAAGTCATATGGGCCTGGGGCCTGGGTTGGGAAGAGCAGTGGTGGTAGAGGGTGGTGGTCTGCTGCGGGATACGTGGGAAAGGGATCACCTCGTGTACGGATGGGGCCCAGGAACAGCTCTGCATCCTGCTCCTCATTCAGGGGTCCCTGGCTTCCCCCACTGAACCTTAGGTGCCAGGGAAGCAGCTGCCTGTTGCTGGCATCTATGGCTTTTCTGCCAAGCAGGTAGATTAATCAAATACACCACTCATCAGGGGGTATTTATGACCTTTTCCCCTGATTCTAATGTTCAGTTTTTATTTTCTGACTAGACATTTATTACTCCTTCCTCTCTGTCATTTCTATGATAAAGGTGGAACTGTGCACTTGCAAGTGTGTTTGAGCTCTGATACTGTCATAAATAACAGGGACATTCACAAGGAAGGGGCTTCCAGGACAGCTCCCCCGTCCCCGGTTCTTCTTCATACCCTGCCCTGTTTGAGCAAAGCTCGGGGTAGAGACGGTGTGATTGCATCTTGCCCTCTAACGTAACATCAGTGTCATATTAGACATTTTCCAAAGGATCCAGGGCACTTTTTGCTTTTTATACTTTTTCCTTTTAAGGCAGTGTTTCTTCCTCTCTGCAGGGTAGGGAAATTAAACTAGTAGACCGGAGTTTCTCTCACTTCTGAGCTCCTTCTGTGCCTCAGGTTGACATCAACCATGAGAAACGTCCCCCCAGGATTTGAGGAGTAGCCAGTGCCCAGCTCCACAGGAGAGCAAGTCAGTGCAGCTGCAGGAACTCCATCCTAAAGCCCATTTTGTCTTATCATTGTCACTAATCTTTATGGACTCTCTGCTGAGTGCAAGGCATCATGCTAGGTGTGGGATCTTCCTCCTACCTCTGGGGGTAGCAAATTTTATTCCTTGTACATATCTTCCTGCTCCTCCAGTCTCAAGAATCCTGGGTCCAGAGAAGACAGAACATACCTCCATACCTCCTTTCAGCAACTCTACTCATGATGATGTGGAAGGAGTCTCCATGGGCCATCATCCAGCCCAATGTTCTGCTTCTAGGCTGCACAAACCAAGCTCTAAATCTAGCTCCCTTGGACTCATCTACTCACTGGCTTGCTCTCTTCGGCACATTAACAGCCAGTGGGACAAGAAAGAAACTCTGGAAAGAACCCAAAGTGCCCATTAGTTGATTGTTATTATGTTGGTGCCTGTTGGAACAATATAAGTCTGAGGTCTTAATAAAATCCAACATTTTCCAATTAGCTGTTGCTTAATTTGCAACATGAATACTCAGAACCCTCACGCCCTTCTGCATCTTCCTCCCTCAAGTGTCTTCCAACCCAGCCTGCTCCATCAGATTGTATTCTCACATCTGTAGATGGGAGATGGAGGCCCATAGATCTCAAGTTTCCTCCCTGAGCTGCAGGGTTCCCTAGCTCTCACTACCTCCCCTCTTCTAGGGCCAGAAAACTCGGGCCATCAGATCTCCCCATTTAGAAAAATACAAAATGCATAGATTGTTTTACTCGCCACAAAGTCTATGAAGTTGATTACTTCTGGAAAAGTCCCACCCTGAGCAATAGACTATATGGTCCTTTAAGCACAGACTGTTAGAGCAATTTTAAGTCTGGTTGCTCCTGGTTGCTGGTGGTTTCCTCCTTTCCTCCCTCTCTTCCTTCCTTTTTTCCTTATATCCTTCCTCCCTCCCTCCCTCCCTCCCTCCCTCCCTCCCTTCCTTCTCTCCTCCTTCCTTCCTTTCCTTCCTTCCTTCTTCCTTCTCTCCTCCTT
>CM053613.1:66446419-66532007 GCA_028646535.1 Procyon lotor
TTTCTGCTCCTAGAATTGCTGTTCTTATTCTCTTCTCTCTGCTGTTGCGTTTGCCGGCTTTTAGAGTGATTTTCTCCTCTTTAGCTGGACTTCTGATTCCCAGGGCTCTCTGTGCCTCCTACACCTCCGCCATCTTGCCCTCCTCCTAAAAGATTTAATTTTTTAAAAAGATTTTTATTTTTTTAATTTTTTTAAAAGATTTAAAATCTTTTAAAAGATTTTAAAAGATTAAAAAAATTTTTTTTAAAGATTAAAAAAAGATTTTATTTATTAGAGAGAGAGAGAGAGAGCACAAGCAGGCAGAGAGGCAGGGGGAGAAGCAGGCTCCCTGCTGAGTAAGGAGCCCAATGCGGGACTTGATCCCAGGACCCTGGGATCATGACCTGAGCCGAAGGCAGTCACTTAACCAACTGAGCCACCCAGGCATCTCCAGGGTCAACATTCTTAAGGAAGGTATTGGGTGTCAGTTTACTTCTCCTCCAGCTTTTCCACCTTAAGTCCATAACAACTCAGTCATGGGGAGGACAGTGCCCTTTACTGACTCCTCTCCCTGTGAAACTGGTCACTATAGCTTCAACTCTCTCTGGGGCTGGCTTCCAGAAGGCTTCTCAGACTCCAAGGCCTGACCATAGGCTAGAATCAGGTGCAGTAGGCACCACATGGCTTTCTCTCCAGGGAGCTTTTGTTCCAGCTTCTGAGATTGTGTGAAGAGAGAGTCACTCCCTTGCTCGGACCACTCTGGTCTCTAAATCTATGTTGGACTTCTTGGGGAAGGGGAGGCCTAAGGTTTGGTATAATTTAAAGTTTACTTTTTGTCAGGAAATTTGTGAATTCTTCTGAATCAGAGAGTTCTAAAAATGAGAGCCCTCTTGCTTTTCCTTTCTTTGTCCCCCTTCTTCACCTGAAGATACCCAACTGAGAGTGGGGGTGGGATGAGCTGTTCCTACAGTGGTTTGTTTTTTTGAGAAATTAATTTTTGATTTGTTATATTTTCCCCATCCAATTCCTTTCCAAGAAAGTAGTCTGGTCTTTTATGTTCCCTTGCTTATGTAGATTGTATTGCCAAAAGAAACATTGCTCACAGACAAATTTCTTTCTTAGTTTCTGTTTCCTGGAAGTCTGGGCTCCTTGGAGGAATTCTGCTGGGGATGAGAAGGGGTGGACAGAGAATATCAGAGGAGAGATTCTCCATGGGAGGGCGTGGGTGGAGGTCCCCTGTGAGCAGGGAACACATACCCAACCTGTCTGATAAATGGGGCCTTTGCATTTGCTCTTTGCTTAGCCTAGAATGTTCTTCTGTCCAGATGTTCATATGACTTGTTTCTTCACTTCATTTAAGTCTCTGCTCAAGTGTTATCTTCCTTCTCTGACCAACCTGTTAAGAATGGGAACTTTCAGTGGTTTCTTTCACTTCACCTGATTTATGTTTTTTCTTAGCATTAAAATTACCTGATATATATCAGTCATATATATATATGACTATTTGTTTATTATATATACATATATATATATACACACACACATATATATGTATATGTATATATATATATATAACTATTTGTTTATTTTCCCACCCCTGGAATGTAAAAAACTCCAGTAGACCAAAGATTTAGTTTGTTTCAATTTACTACTATAGCCTCAGTGCCTAGATCATCATATGGTACATATGATGTTTATTTGATTTTATGTGTCAGTGTGGTTAGGCCATGGTACCCAGATATTTAGTCAAACACTAATCTGGATGTTGCTATAAAGGTATTTTTTAGATGAGATCAACATTTGAATCAGTAGATTTTAAGTAAAACAGGTTACTCTCCATAAAGTGTGTGGACCTCATCCAATCAGTTGAAGGCTTTCTCTTTTTAGGAAAAAAGAATGAGGTCACCCTAAAAGGAGGAAATTCTACCAGTAGACTATTTTTGGACTTGAGCTCCAACATCAGCTCTTCCCTAGGTCCCCAACTTGCTAGCCCACCTTATGGACTTTGGAAATTTTGGCTTCAATCTATATATTCTCTCTCTCTCTCTCTCTCTATCTCTCTCTCTTTCTCTCTCTAACTAGCTATCACTTGTCTATATATCTATCATCTATTATCTATCTGTATCTATCTATCAATCTGTTTATCTATCATCTATCCATCTACCTATCTATATGTATCCCTATGTATGTATATCTCTATATATATCTTATTGATTTTTTTATATGAAGAACCCCAATATAGTACCTAATAAATATTGCTGAATGAATGACTAGGTGAGGTCTAAGACCTCAGAAAAGAATGGCTTTATTGTATTTCTAAGAGACTATATTGTAGACATGGAGATTCCTAGGAAATTCCCTATAGTTGTAAAACAACACACCTTAAGGAACCATGATGTGTGGGCTTTGAAGGCATTGGAGGTGACTATAATAGACTTGTGTAATAGAGACACTTCTCCTACATGGGATCTTTTCTTAGATTCTTGAATGAGGCTGAAGTATGGATAGAAAGGGATTTGGGGTAGCAACAGTGACTTATAGCCAATTTACTTTTATTTAAAGAAAAAGAAATACTAGGACATTTCTTGAATATCCACATTTATGGGTTGTTTTATTATCTTTCAAAGTTTCAAATATTTATTTTCCTGGTTATGATCACTCCCCCTTTCCCTACCAGAGGTCACAATGTTTGACATGTTCCTCTGCTAAAAAGCTTTATCATTCATTCGTTCAATTATCAACTATTTCTTGAGTGCCTGCTCTGTTCTAGGAACTGTGTTAATGCTGTGTTAATGATATACATTAGTTATCTCTGCTGCCTAACATGTCATCCCCAAACTTAGTGGTTTAAAGCAACCACACCCATTTATTATCTCTCATAGTGTCTGTGGATCAGGAATTCAGCAGTGGCTTGGGTAGGTGGTCCTGGTCTGGGGTCTTTCCTGATATTGTAATCATGTGTCAGCCTGGGATGTCATCATCTGAAGCCCTGACTGGGGCTAGAGGATCTGCTTCCAAGGTGGCTTACTTATATGGCTGCCAGGATGGCTCTGGCTCTTGGTGGGAGTGCTGTTTCTCTCCATGTGTATCCTCCATGAGCTGCTTAAGTGTCTTTGTGGCATGATAAGAACATTCCCCAAGTGAGTAATTCATGGGACAAAGGCAGAAGCCACAATACATTTATTTATTAATTTTTCATAGCTCCTGATCAGTGGGGTAAGGGCAGGGGGAGAGGGAGAGAGACTCTTAAGCAAACTCTGTGCTCAGCACAAAGCCCAATGCGGGGCTCAATCTCACAACTTTGAGATCATGAAGTTGACACTTGACTGACTGAGCCACCCAGGCGTCCCACCACAGTAGCTTTATGATCCAGCACCGCAAGTTGCAGACCATCACTTCCACAGAGTTCTGTTGGAAACACTGGTCAACCCTAAGGAAGGGGACTATATAAAAACATGGAGGTGAGGAACCTATACAAAAGGGCAAGAGCATGGGGGGCCATCTTGTAGATCTACCTGAGGATACGAAGATGAGTAAGTTGAAAAAATTCCCTGTGGTTCATGTGTCTTGTGAATAAATTGGCATGGACGGAGCTTCACATATGTCTATATTATCTCCAGGTAACCAATTCTCCTGCTAAGCAGTCCTCTTATCTCCAGTGTATCATCACCACCAGCTTCCTTTTCTTCATGGTATCATCATTAATAACTAAAGTAAAAGACTGCAAGAGCAAAACATAAGTCACAGGCATAGGGTCTTGAACAGGGCAGATACACTTAGTGACATCTCCCCTGATAGCCGCATCAGGCTCATCTCAGTGGTACATTCCCTTGGTTCTCTCTGTTGCCTCACCAGTTCTAATGTGTTCATTTATACTTCTTTCCTATTTGACCCTATATTACTTGATGTCAAGGAGTATGTCTTCTCTCTCTGGGGTATCTTTCTCCCCTTCTAAGTCAGTGTCTCAGTGAGGAACTAGACTATTACCTTAAACAACTGGTTTGACTGACTTTAGTAGGTGGTCAAGGACCAAGGTCTTTCACTGTTGTATCCCCCAAGGACTGTCATGGAAACTCTTCCAGAAATAAAATTCCATGATGGTAGGAACTCTATCTGTCTTGTTCACTTTGCTTCAAATAGTACTTGCCAAGTAAAGATTTAGCAAACATTTATTAAATGAATGAATGAATGCTGGCACCAAATAGTGCTAAAACAGTATGTGAATGAGTTAACAAGTCTCAAATAGCCATAGCTCCAGCCTCTTTATGTTCTGGGCCCAGCAAATCATTAAAACCATCTTTCATTTCTTCTGGATCTTATTTTGCTTTCTAGACCTTTCCCCAACTGAGGGTAGAAAAGAGGGCTAATACTAGTAGGCAAGACTGGTAGGCTTCAAACTCTGGCTTTGGACACTGTTACCTTGGAACACAGACACACACAGACAGACATAGACGCAGACACAGACACACACACAAATTTATCCTCCTCTGACTTTACCTGTAAGAAGGGGTGCTGAGCCAAAGGCTAATCCCTGAGGGTGGGATGGGGTTGCAGATAGAGGGAAAGCAGGTGTGGTACCTCAGCCTCTAGGTGGGATCTCATAACTGACTGAGAGAGAAGCAGGGTGAGTGTGTATCATTATCTTATGATTAATATATAATAATATAGTAATCACCAGGCAGAGCTATGTTAATACAACATTAGGCTGGAAATAATACCCACAGGAAACACCATTTGAAGCCTCCCACAGCATCAGTAATTTGGCTTCTCATCATGTTAACTCAGGTGAGAGTAAGAGGACCCTGAAGACACTGGAAATATAGTCAGATTCCTAACAGATTAATGCAGAGAAGTGCTGACTGACCTAGGGACCCAGCTTGCCTGGGACATTGCTACCAGGAGAAGTTTCAGAATTTCTTTGCTCCCTTCTACCATTTCTCATTTCATGCACAAACGGAAAAGAGGTGAGTCTCCATGGGCCAAAGGTAAAGATGGTTTTGGGTGAAGGTGCTATAGGTATGATCTTTTTTCCTCAGGATCGTGAAGCCCTAGGACTCTCTTTCTCTCCCACACACGAACTGTCCTGACTTGTGGATTCCTGGCAGGGGCCTTAAGAAGAAATGCTCTGGGGCTCCTGGGTGGCTCAGTTGGTTGAGTGACTGCCTTCAGCTCAGGCCATGATCCTGGAGTCCCGGGATTGAGTCCCATATCATCAGGGGGTCTGCTTCTCCCTCTGACCTTCCCCCCTCACGCTCTCTCTCTCTCTCAAATAAATAAATAAAATCTTTAAAAAGAAGAAGAAGAAATGCTCTGTTTTCATTTTGTGCTTTGCAGAGAGAGAAGAGAGAGTCCTCTCTCTTCTCTGGTCAAGAGTGTATAGATCTAGAGAGAAAAAGAAGAGCACCTGCTTTCAGTCTTGGCCACAGGAGACCTCTATGTGTATAGACTGCTCCCCAGGGGCTGTTTTAGGGTTTGCAGCACAAACTTCAAGAGCATGCCTTGGCCTAGCTTTGCTTTCCATGTATGTATACATCTCTCTCTATGGGAACACTACAGGGTTGGGATGCAGTTGACAGTGGCTGTGGCTGTGGCAGGGCAGGACGTAGGCAAGCCAGCTCTGGATCTGTGACCAAGCATCATCTTCTATCTTAACATGACTTGTGCATAGTAATAGGAGAATACCTCACATTCTAGGAGGTGTAAATTTCTAAAGGTAGGGGGTTGAGTGGCTTGACCTCTCTGCCTAATCTCCAAGTTCACCACCATTTGTCTATCCGGTTTTCAGCAATTGCCTATGAAAATGACTCAAGTAAGAAGGAACAGTCTTTGAAGTGGAGCCAAAGCTGCATTTTCCACAGCAGAAGCAGCATTGCAAAGGTTGAAGAGGTAAGTACGTGATGCTGGCTGGAGGACATGAAGGATGTGAAAGGTTAATAAGAGTAGCTAGCTATTAGTGTGAGAGACTGACCAGGCAGCTGATCCAGGCAGACTGTATGCTTGTGCCTGCTTTGCCTGCTGATACTCCTTCCTTCTTACCCTAGCCCCATCATTCCCATCTTTCTTAATTCTTTGGAGCCTGAGTCCCATCTTCTTGACTTAAACCTCCATTTCTAGGAGTTTCTACCCAGGTGAGGAATGATCCTATTGCAAAAAGTGATCCTTTCTTTAATGCTCTGGCTCAACACACCCTATAAACAAGAGCCAATCTACTGTGGCTCATTCAATGTCAGACTAGTAAGCAGGAAGCTACCATTTGTCTTGTCTCTTTAGGAACAGAGTGGGGGCACCCTGCCAGGGACCTGGGGCTGGAAGGGGCCAGGTGCAGGTTTCAATTCTCTGGCATTCAACGTCTCCAGACAGGCATATTCTCTAGGACCTGTTGCTGTCACTTTCTCTTCTTGGCCAGAGGAGATACTCCCCTGGGCTAATTCTGCTCTGAGAAGAATTACCACCTGCTCCATTAGGGTAAGAAAAGGCAGAGATGGGAATTCAGTAAGGCCAAGGGTAGCAGAAGCAGACCAGCTTAGAAAAGACTTCTTCAGAATTTCCCAGGGCCATTCTTTTCGTGGTTTGATGACTCTGGCCTCCCAGAAGTCTATTGTAGGGGGTGTAGAACTCAAGATTCCTGGCTTAGAGGTGAAAAAAATCTAACAAACTAAGATTGGAGGTTTACCTTAAGGCAGGTAGCACATGGTCCTTATGTCAGTCCCCTGGGTACAAAATTCCAAGCATCAGGTCACTGTGACATTGTCTCTCCTTGCCAAAGTGCAAGAATCCAGCTCACCCTGCAGGCTCCTGGGCTGTGTCTCTTCTATTTGAGGAAGGCTGGCTTAGGTCAGCTCTGCTTTTTCTTTTTTGGGGTAAGGACTGGCTCAGGCGATACATTCCCTGTTTGCTGTGTCTTTACAAGGCTGTCATTGCATTCCTGACATAAAATTTTTCTTGTCCATTCTTGGCTTCTGGATAGAATGTCACTGACTTCCAGCTGGGGAGGAAGGAGGTCTCCCTATAGGCTTGTCAGAAAGAAGAGGGGCCAGACATTCCATTGCCTCCTGGGAAGAGGTTGAAGACCATGTGACTTTGGAAAACATTTCAGGCAGAGTGGCATGCTCACTGCCAAAGCACAGCCCCAGATGTCTTCTACCCACTGTGCCCTTTGGTAACCCACAGGTCCAACCACACAGTGCAGAATTCACTGCAACCAAAACAACATCTCTGTTTGTGGCAAACGAAAAACAAACAAACAAAAAAACCAACAACACATCCTGCAGTTTTATGTTGCTTAATTAATAAGCTTATTATTAATCCCTAAATACCTGCAAGTATAACAAATTCTTTGTTAAGTCATGTTGCTGTCTTGGTGGGAATCTGCTATGCCCAACCTCTGGCTCAACTGATAGGGGAGAAAGGCAACTTGATTAGGAACCTGCTCTCTTTCTCTTGACCCCACCTGCCCAATTCATATTCTCTAGGATCTTGTGGTGCATTTGTCATTTTATACCTCTTGCAGTTGGTGCTTCTCCCAGATCTCTTTATTGGGCTGCTATATCCACATCAGTTGCTCCATGAGCATTGGCTACTATTGATTTAAAAATGTACCCTTGCCTACTTGGGATGTTATGCCCACTTTCTGGGGCAATCTAATCTGACCAATGCAGATTACAAAGGGCAATCCCCCTTCTTCAAGATGGGACAGCTCTGCAGTACTCATAGAGTTCATGCTCTGGAACTCCAGGGGGAGAGCAGCCTGAAGCTAAGCTTCAACTGAAACCCCCTCCTTCCCAGGTTTCTTCTCCTATGCATCCTGCTAGCCTCACTTCTCCTAAGTTCTTTCTGAGAGCCCTCCATCAATAAATTCCTGGCACAAGAATCCCCATCTCAGGTTCTGCATCTGGGGAACCTGACCTTAGACATAATTTACTCCAGTGAAGGGTGTGTGTGTGTGTGTGTGTGTGTGTGTGTGTGTGTGTGTGTGCAGAGAGAGGGGAGAGGGAGAAAAGGATAGAGGGCAAGAGAGAGAGAGAAGGTGAAAGAGAGAGAATGAATCAGATTAATTCAATTTACTGAACACTTTCCATGAACCACATAAAAAGGGTCAAGAGAGACGTTCTAATAGAACAGAGACATTTAGGGAGAAGATACAGGAAGAGTTAGGAAGAGGATATCTGTCCTGTGTCTTGAAGGATGAATGATAACAAACACAGAGGAAAGGAGGAGCAACAGAAGTAAAGGACAGACACCGAGCCTTAGACAAAGCATAGACAACTTGCCCAAATTCATTCAGTGGTAAACACTGGAGCCAGGATCCTACCCCAACTGTCGGCTTCCAGTGGCTGCCTTTCTTCCACATGCCTCTCTCCCTTTTGCTTGGCTAACTGGGTGGATACTAAAACTTCTACTCTCGATGCCCTTCCTACCCTGCCATGTCAGGACTTGCTTACATGTGTCTTACATGTCTCCGTGGGCACAGTGCCAAGATAAATGGTTTGTGCTCATTAAATATCTGTTGAACTGAGCTGACAGCAAAACTCCTCTTAACCTAGCTTTACCTTGTCTGTCAAGATTGAGTGAAGGAAAAAGTCTCCACTCTAGAGATTTAAAGCAGAAAGGGATTTAACACAGAAATTCAGGGTCTTATGCATTTGTTAGAAGGGCAGAGGAAGCAAGTTCAGTATTGAGATTATTAGAATGACTCCCACAGCAATGCAGAATTAGGAATGCTGCATCTCTGAGGTGCCCCTGGAGCTAGGCCCACCAAGGTTGAAGTTGTCATTGGCCCTCTGGAGAGCTGGAGATGGGAGAATAGACAATAGAATCCAGGGATTAAGAGTCAGATGAAGAGGTTGTTGCTGCTGTTTTTGAAACTCGGAAAATGAAGAATGAACACTGAAAACTCCTACAAGACTATTATGACTTTGACAACTATCAGCAGCCTCACAAAGATCACCTCCATTTCCTGTCTGTCCTCTAAATGTTGTGTAAATGCATGTAATGGGTGGGATCTAATTCACATGGTGAATTAGTGGGGGGCGGAGCCATCCACAGGCTTCTTTAATGCATAAGATGACCCTTTATTGGCCTATAAGTGACAGGTGAATGGCAAGAAATGCTCCTCAGTTCAAGCAGTTCTAGGGTGTGGGGTGTGGGGGCACAGGGGCGTAATCGATGGTCCTCAGGCCCTCATCAAGGAGTTGGAAAAGCTCTGTGTAAGTTTGAGATGGCAATAGATTACACAGAGAAGTTTCAAACCGTGTACTTGGAGAACATGAATTCAGAGACTTCCTCATTACGTGGGAAGGCTCAGATTCTGATGCTGGAGCCAACAGGCATGCACAGCACAGAAAGTGTTCTCCTCAGACCTTAGACACATCATCATCTGTTGTAATTAACTCATTTTGTTTTGGGGAAGGCTGAGCCCAGAAGGTCCCAAGAAAGAATTTTCCTACTGTCACATAGGAAAATTAGTAGACAAAATTGGATACAAAACCAAAATTGGGTTTTTTCCATAGGTTGAAAACTATCTTAGCCATTCTGGTTTTTTTTTTTTTTTTTAAGATTTATTTATTTATTTGAAAGAGAGAGAGAGAGAGAACGAGTGGGAGGGGCAGAGGGAGAAGGAGAGAGTAAGCAGACTCTACTAAGCGTGGAGCCCGACATGGGGCTGGATCTAACAACCCTGAGATCACAATCTGAGCTGAAAGCAAGAGTCAGTTGCTTAATTGGCTGCCCCACCCAGGTGCCCCTATTTTAGCCATTTTAAGGGTCGCCTTCTTTCATACAAGAGGTTAAGGTCACCTCCACATCCTTCCAAGGATCAGATTATGCCCAGGGTGGAGGTCTTCAACCTCTGCACACAGTCCCATATTAAGAACTGTGAGTAGAAGTGTAAAACAGTGTTCCTTCCTATAAGCAGTGTCAGTAAGACCACCAACAATTTCCATTTAAGATGGCTTTCCTTCTTCTTCATGCCAATTGGTGGATATTATGGGAAGAAAGATTTTGACTCTATGTTGAATTTTATAGCTGTTCAGCCAGAGAACTGGCTTCTTGATGAGAGTCCTCTATTCCCCAAGGTGTCCCAGTGAACAAGTTCACTATGATGGATAGTCACTTGTTGAGAAAGTCATTAAAGAAACTTAGGCACTGAGAGAATGAAGAGGTGGTGGCTTAAAAATCTCTAAGGGCTTTTCTACTGATGTTGTGTATTTCTGTGATTTGACCTAGACGTGGACATGGCATGAGGCCAGTGGAGAGTAGACAGGCTTGGCCTCAAGGGCAGGAGGCATAGTTTGAGGACTTGGGCATGTGCTTAGGATGTTTTAAATGGGTGGTCCCATTCTCTCTCTTCTGCACTTGACATTCTCTGTGAGTCTCCATATCTGTGCCTGATGGGATTTGGATGGTGGCTGTCATTCTGCATTGGCTTCTGTAAGGCTTGGCACCTCATTTCCTATTGTTTGGGACCTCAGGTGCAGATGTGCTTCAAGCTCCTCTGAGGATGGAGGTGCAGAGAAAGCCCAGCTGAGTTATAATGGGCTCTGTCTGGTATAGAAGTGGCTGGGCATTTCTCCAACACCCCCGAAGAGATTAGCAGGCAGGGCATGTCCCATAGGAGTGGGAGCCAGAGTCCTACACAACTGGCAGAAGAGCTTCTGCTGGAGGTGTGTGTCATAAGCGTCTTGGGCTCATCACACCATGACTCACAGGCGGTTCGTGCTCCTGAGTGTACAGCTCATAGGGCAGGTGGAAAGGGGGCTGGTGAGGAGCTAGAATTCTGTTCAAAACTTGGCCAAAACATTTTTTCTGTGATTCAAAAGGGTTTTCTTCTAGTCAATGGCATGTGTACATGTCTCCATGTGTGAATGTATGTGTGTGTTTGCGTACACATGTGTAGACATATATGAGAATATCTAGGTCTATATACCAAACTATTTATGTGTCTCCATGTGAATATCTATATGTGGCCCATGTATTTCATGTACATACTCAGTCATATGCCTTTTTGTGCACGTGTGTGTGTGTGTGCTTGTGTGTTTGCTGCCAAAGTTTGGGTAGGCAGATCTTTCTGCTGGGCTTTGCCTTTGGCCATTGGTTTCCTAGAGGGTGAGTTTGGATTTGTCCTCCCTGTTCTGGGTCGATGGCATTGATCCAGGAGGAGTGAAGAATCAATTGTTATTTGGTTGGAAGGCCTGGCGCCAGAGTGTGTGAAAAGTAATTAGAGGGAGAGGAGCTGATGCCAAGGGCTGGGCCCACTGCCCTTGAGAGGGCTGCTGGCCTAGGAGTAGACTGGGGCTCTAGATGGTATAGCACAGAGGAGAAGAGACTCATTTAAGGTGATCCAGGGCATTCTTCCTTGCACCCATGATGCCAGCTCAACCTTTCTCTTTCTACCAGGCTCAGGACAAGCTCGGAGAAGATTGCCTATGGAGTGGTGGGGACTGGAGGACAAACTTGTTTTTCTGCCCTTGCTGATCTGCAGCGTGGGAACAGGATCTCTTGACAAATACTATATCTTTCACTCTCTTGCATCTCTTGCATAGTAATAAAAACATATGCCATTTATTCAAGGCTTCTAGCCTTTCAGCAAGCTTTCATTTTTCTTTTCTCATTGAATCTTACAACATAATTATGAGGTGAAAACACAAGTATCACGCCCCATTTTTTGACAAGGAAATAGAGGCACATGTGCAAAGTGACTTGCCTCACTTAAGCCTAAGTGACTTGCTCACTTAAGCCTAAGGAGTTAGGTGTAGAGGGGGGAAAAAATCACAGTCCAGACCCAGCTGTGGGCTGTAATAGGAGCTCTCCTATACTGATGATTCTCAAATAAGGCACAGACATACATGTGTATGACCTTAACTCATCTAGGGTGAAGGTTGATGAGAAAATAAGTAATCCAGATGGCTTTGGAAGATGGTTCTTGCTACATTAAGGCAGTAGTTCCTCAAGTTGTAGCATGTCTGAGCCACAGGAAGCATTGTACAGTGCAGGTTCTCAGCCTCTACCTCCAGATGTCCTGATTCAGTAGGAATCTCAGGAGCTAAGATGGGACCTGGATTCTGAGATTTTTTAATCACATGCTCTAAGTGATCCTACTGCAGGTGGCCTATGAGACATGTTTGGAGAAACACAGCTTTAGGGAGTAGAAGGAGGAGGAAAGATGTAAGGAAGCAGCGAGTTCCAGGTCTGGTTGGAGAGCAACTAAGAGGAAATATAAATGGTGGGACATCTTGTCTGCCTGTGGCAGTTGGAAGAAGGAAGGGAAGCTGCTAGAGAGAGTGGGATCCTTAAACCATGAATAAAGAGAGAAGGGCAGGATGACAATTCTTTAAAACTCTGGTTATTCTGGGGTTCACTGGGCTTCCTCACAGTTTTTCCAGCTGGACTTAGAGGAGAAGATATAGTAGCCTTCTCAGGCAGTGGGGGGGGGGGTGTCCAAATTAAGTTGTAAGGAAACATGTTAGGAAATGGGAAAGGAGCAAGAACCATCCTTGTATGCCCTCACTGCACTGCTAATAGTGCCAAGCTCACAGCCATTCTTATTAAATATCTGGGTTCACTTTGCCAGCTCAAAGGTCTCAAGGGAAGAGCTCTATAATGGATTCATCGGCCAGCAGAAGAACGGAAGAAGAACTAGGCTAGGGGAGATTCTAGAAAGAACAAGAAGATTGGGGAAAAGTAAGAGATGGAATGATGTAAGGTGTTTAAGGACCTTCCTTCCCTGGCCAGTGACTATTCTATCTTATATGGTAGTCATCCAAGGATCAGGGAATGGGATTTCCAAAAAGATATACATGATATCTCCTCATTGTACATGGAATGATTCTTTTCTGAGAATTAGAGGATCTTCTTCAGAGAGCAGTAAGTCATATCAGCATGAGTCAGGTAGGGAACCAAGGAGAGTGTCCAGAGGTCTCCTTTTCCTGAAGTAAGTTGCAGACACAGTTCCTGGTCTCCATATCCTACTCTTGGAGAGAGCAACGTGACCTGTTCTGATCCATAGAGGCCACTTGACTTGACTGCACTTCCCTAGGATCCTCTGGGCAATAATAGCAGTCTCCCATAACCATGATACATCATGGAGTAGTTGACATGTTTTACACTGGGGACTGTGGTTGAGGAGTGGTAATAAATGGTGCAGAGGGGGAAAGGCATTGGTGAGACCATGGCTAGAATTAAGAGGAACACTTCAGGGTGACTTGACAAATAAATTTTCTTAATGAGCTACAAAGTAGTTTCACCTCCAAGCTAGTGATGGGTCAAGAGTGAAAAGCCATGCAAGGATGCTCATGGCTGATTGTTTCTTTTGGCCTATCCTCTACCCATTTCTCTCTTTTGGTGTGATGTGCCATTCCCAGATGGCACCCATCCCCATCCTGTTTCCTGTAGTCATCTTGCTTCTCACTCCTTGTGCAATTACTCATAGCCTGAGCCAGGCTGAGATGCATAACAACATACCTTCACATTTGTATAATGCTTTACCATCTTCAAGCTACTTTTATACCCATGATGTCATTTGATGCACACAACTCACTGTGAAGGAGGCAATGCAGTTCATGGTTAGGAGCACGGATTCTGGAGGCTGGCTATCTGCGTTCCAATCCTGTCTCAGCTCCTACTACTGGTGTGATGTTAAGCAAGAACTTTCATTTCTTCTTCTATAAAATGAGGATAATAACCAATTTTTAATATCACAAGGATCCAGTGATTTAATCTTTGTAAGGTATTTATAACAGGGCCTGGAATGTGAAGCACAATTAACATCACTATCATTAGTGTTATTATTACAGGTTAATAAATTAAGAAACTATGACTTAGATGGGGTAAGTGATCTGCCTAAATTTTAGAGCTAAAATTTGGCAAGGTTGGGGTTGAACTCAGATCAACTGGCTCATGGTCCCACAACACAGCAATGCCGTATTACCAAGTCAATCAATATTCTTTGCACAGACTTTTCACCTTCTGGGCTGAAAGTTCATGAGGCATGGAACCCAGAACAGGTGTGATTTCTAAAGTTTCCTCTGGTGCACGCCAGGCACAGTTCTGGGAGTGTTATGGTCTTCAAGTCATTCAATCCTCACAAGAGAGGCAGGTTTTTTATCCCCTGATTATAAGACTCTAAAGTCGAAGGACTTGCAAGTTCAGTGTATCTGACTTCACTTGCCCTTCTGGATTCAGGACACTGGGAGCTCCAGTGTCCTGAACCTCTGAGAACTGCTCTGGGGATGCAGGACCCTGCTAGCTGAGGCGCTGTCCACAGTGCTGAGGGATCTCAGCAGGACCCAAGGACCAGGGAGTTACCTACCACTGCTGCTCATGACTCTAGCAGAAGGTATGTAGAGTGGTTGTTTTGTGTGTTCCCGCAATTCTCAGATTTTACACATCTCTCTTTAATCCCCAGAGGCTCAGAAATTAGGATACTGTACAGGCTAGGAGAGTTATCCTTAACCTCTGTCTCCTTTGCCTGTGAGTGGGGTGGGGCACTGAGAATTTAGAGATACAGCACAGAATGTGCAAGTGTGCATACATGTGCATGTGTGTGCAGGGCCAATGTGTACCTGGGTGTCTGTGTGCCTGTTGGCTACATCTATATGTATCCCTGTGGTTCTGTACAGGGTCTGTATGTGTGAAAGTGTGTGGGTGGGCAGGTCTGTACGTGGCGGCATAGCACCTGCCTGCGTGGGTGGTGTGAGAGTGTGTATGTGTGTTTGTGTGTGTGTGTGTGCGTGTGTGTGTGTCGCTGGAGTGTGTGTGTGAAAAATGTGTGGGAGGGGGCTAACAACTGGTGTGTGTGGTGCCAGTAGCACTGTAGTTGTGAGGAGTCTAGTCTGCTAAGCTTCATCTTTATTCCTCTCTGAGCCATACGACACACAGCAGCACCCACAGATGCACTCACACACCTGCCTTCTCAAGCTTATTCAAACCTACTTCTTCCATATTCACTGACACACAAGTAACCCATCAGCGTTATAATACAGCATTCAAATGTGCGTGGAAACACTAATACACACAATGTGTATTAGTGCACACAAAACAGAAGAACACATGTGCAAACCTCTGACAGATCACACAGAAATGCTCTCTGCTTCACCCTTCCTCGTTTCTAGCCCTGATCTTCAGCTTCCCTTCCCCCCTGGAACTCTCCATCTTTTATCCTCTTCCTCCCTTTCCTTGGGAGTGGCTTTCCTTGGCCTAGTGCTCTTAGTAGATCCATTTACTGGGCTCAGCCCTGGACATAGTAAGGAGGGTTACACACTGGCATGACCAATTTTTCCACCAGAAATGTGAATTTGTTCTTATTAATACAAATCTTGGTTACATGAGGCTCCTACTGGTGCCACCTGCTGGTAGTTGCTACCCAGTGTCTGTAACAGGTTGGGGGTGGGGAGCTGGGTATCCTGGAGACAAAAATTAGAGTGAAGCCTAGGGCAACCTGGACACTGGGCTCAGGATGAGTTTGAGGAAGGTGGATTTCATGTGGACAAGTCTCCTTGGGACCTGATTTGGCCAGAAGAAGAGAATAATGTTCTAGGGACATCTATGCTGGGAGTCCCGGTATGGGAAAGCAGGAGATCCCATTTACACATAAAAATGGATCCATGTAAAAAAAAAAAAAAAATGGATCCATGTGTGTCAGCCTTGGGGTGCATGAGGATATGGCATGCCATCCACTTGCTCATATGATCAGCTTAAGAGGATGTGGACTTTGTAAATATGTACAGATGTAGGTATGACATAGGTGTGGTTATATGAAAAGATTCTGCCTGTGAATGTGTGCACACACAGAGCATCCTGCATTCGTGTGTGTGATTTTGCATATGTGTATGTGAGTCTTGAGAGCGGTGTGAGTACAATGTGTTGCTTGTGTGTGTGTGTGTGTGTGTGTGTGTGTGTGTGTGTGTGTGTAGACATGGACTTTAGTTGTATTAACCTCCATATGGCAAAAGCCTTGGCATTTTATACCAAATCTTTCAATCTGGGCACAGGGCCCTGAGCTTGGGAAGTGTTAATATCTCCTACTCTGAACTCCTGATCCTCCTTCCCTCTAAAGGTCCTGCCCAGTTTTCAGTTAACACTCAGTTCTCTCCTTTCTTTCTTTCTTTCTTTCTTTCTTTCTTTCTTTCTTTCTTTCTTTCTTTCTTTCTTTCTTTCTTCCCTTCTCTAAATACGCATAGTTCGTGCAGCACAGTTAGATTCTGGAATTCCATGCACAGAAGTTTCTCAGCTACCATCATCTCAGAGTCCAAAGGCAGCCAAACTAGCCTCTGACCCCGTCTTGTCTGACAGGGATATATGAATTGCCTAGATGATGAATAGTAAAGCATCCACTCTGCCCCCCACACTATGTGTTTTTGCATGGCTCATGCCTCAAAGAACCTTCACAAAGGAATAGCAGCCTAAGGCAGAGAAAGGCTCCTTCTCCCCACACCAAATGCTCTTTTCAAACTAGCCTCACTCTTGTTGGAATGTTGCAGAGGCTTCTTGGTGCCCCTCCATTAACCTTGGGGAGTTGCCAGGAGAGCAGCCGTCATGGTAGCCTGCCCCTTCATCCCTTCTCTCCACATTCCTCCTTCTATCAGCTCATTGTCCGGGCTTCCCTATGAGACTCTCTTTTCAGTGCCCCAAATGGCCCCCTCCCATAAAACCCTCCTGCCCTGGGCTTCCCTGGCAGCTGTGACTACCCCCAAGGCCACAAGCTTTTCCAAGCTGGTTTCCTAGAAAGGATGGGGAGGCAGCTTAGCTTCTAAATTTTCAGAAGTCAGGATTCTGGATGAATTCTTCTCCTTTCCCAAATATCTATTTATATTTACATAAATAAATACTTAACTTATTTCTCCCATCCTACCCCCAGGAATACACCCTTCTCGAGCATATCCACCAGAATCTCCCACATATCTGGGCCTTTCCCAGGTCGGACAATCCTGTCTCCTGTGTAGATAAATCTCCCCTATCTCACATTGTTCTCTAGTTTCTAACTACTTAGAAACAGACACTGGGCTGCAAGCAAGGTTAGAAGTTCATCACCATGTTCTAATTTTAAAATCAGTGTTGTAGCAGCTGCTACGTGTATATAGCAGCTCATATCATGGGGACTATGAGGCCAAACCACCCTTTTCACTGGGCTTCTGAAATACCTCCTGTGTACAGTGCCTCTTTAACACCTACTATGGGCTGGCCACCGTGTTAACCCTCCAGCTCATTCTGCTCTTCTGAACAACACTATTGGCTATTAACTGTAAGTTCTATCAAGGGAAGAACCATGTCTACCTTGCTCATCCTGCACCTAGTAGAGTGCTTGGCTCACAATAGGTACTCAATACCTACTTGTGAATGCCAGCTGCTGCTTAAATGGTTGGACATTTGTGGAATTCTCAATGAGGCTTAGGGAAGTTATACAAGTTGCCTAAGGATACACTGTTGGTGAGGTAAGGCAGGGATGGAACTCAGGTCTTCCGACTCTGAGTCCAGTAATTGCTCCTTTATAGCATATTTACCTTGTGTCCAAGCACCATGGAAACTTGTTGCTGTGGTACCCTCTGCCATGGATGTTTTTTCCAAGAATAAATCCAGTTCTGTCTCTAGGCTCTCCACACCACTCTGAAACCCAACAAGGGGAGGAACAGGGAAGAGGAGAGAGGGTTGAGCAGTGAGGTCTGTGATAAAGGGGGCCATGAAAGAAGGATGGGGATAGGGACAACAGGGAGGGGGTGAGGTAGGGTGCAGCTGATGGGGAGTCAGAGAGGAGACATCAGAGAGTAAAGGGGACTGGACACAGGGAGGGCGGGGCTGACATTTCCATCTGACCTCTGGCTCACATCTGGTCCCCAGCCCCTCTCTTCCTGTTTCCTGCACCTGGCAGAGCAATGCTTGAGCCAAGGCTCTGGGGAAAGGGAGGGAGGGGGAGGCAAGGGAATAAAGATGCATTTGGCATCTCTTAGCACTCCTGCACAAGGCCCTTTTGTGTGGGGGTTGAGAACTAAGTGTGGAGGGGTCCAAGAATGAGAGGTCTGGGGGTCGAATGTGTGCCAGAAATCAACCCCCTAAAGCCCTCCAGCTGTGGCTCCGAAGTCTGTTCTCCTCCCCCATCCCCAGCCCATCCATGTGTGAGTCCAAAGCAGAAGCACAGGCCTTCCCACACCATTTCTTGGGCTCCTTGTCACTCCCCATCCCCCACCTCCTTGCTCGTTGGTTTTATTTAAGCCAAAAGAGATGCTTTCTCCTCAGCTTTTGCTTGGGTCCAGACTTGCTTCTCACTGCATTCCTCCTTATCTCTCTAATTAACCACACACTCACTTGTGTTACTCATATTTGCCTACTCCTCCTCTCACCTTTCTTAGCTGACCTATTTCCTCATTTCCCCTAAAACAGTCTCTGTTCTAAACATGGAACTTTTTCGGACATGCCAGCCATGTGCCTTTATTACTACTTCTGTACATTCATTTCCCACGAATCTCTATTGAACACCGACTACGTGGCAGGTATTGGGGATATTAGACAGTGGTAAACTGGATAGACCAGTTCTTTGTGCTCAGGGAACTACCAGCAGTAGTTCCCCTTGACTGCATTGCCTTGTTTCATCCATTCTGTCTCTCGCTCTCCCTCATCTGAGATTTGGCTCACATCTCACTTCCTCTGCTCAGCTCTTATTTCTACTGTTTCCACCTTCTTGAGGTTCTACAGCAATTCCAGCCTGGGCCACTATTTCTCTCCAAGTTCCATGCTGACAGCTTATTAAGTGTTGCTCAAGTGGTCCTCTTTAGCTTTCCAACCAGATATTAAGGTCCTGAGTGATAGGGATCCTGGTCTGTCACTGTTGTGTCCTCAATACTTAGCATAGTGCTGACTGTGAATTAGTGTGCAGTGGCTACTTGTTAATTGGAGAATTCCTTCTTCTGGTGTTTCTTGAGCCGAGGCCCTTGATCTCTCCATTCTAGCATGACTTGTTTCTTGGCTGATTCCCTATATATTCCTGATCTTCTGCTCATGTCAATCTTTTGCCAATATCAATGATGCCAGCTGCTCTAATCCATGATTCCATACCTCCATGGAAGCTCTTATACTATAAGAATCCCTGACCATTCAGGACTCTTGGGGGTAAAGTCAGGTCCAATTTTCCTTCCATATAATGTAACGGAGGCATAGCATTGGGCTATGGCTTGAGACTGTTGGAGATTGAGACAGAGCAACAACTTGTAAGAGCCTTTAGATCCTTCTCCTGCAGACCTTCATTCCTATCTCTGGTTTACTGTCCTTTCTATAGATAGAGAAACTATAACTCAGACAAAAGAATGACACAGAACTATCCCCCCCACCCCGCCCCACCAATTTGCTAGGACCAGATCTGGGATGGTCCAGCAGAATTCTGATTCCCAGCTGTTTTTTAGACTCCTGAATGCCAGAATGTGTAAGTGGGAATCACTGCTACCCATCTTTTCTAGCATCTCACTGCTGGGCCTTTGGCCTTGTGTAGGCAAGAGCATACTCAGGTGGGCCAGAGTGGCCTAGGAGTCTTACAAATCACATTTTCTATGATGTAGCCCTTGGCAAGGTGAGGGTTGGTGAAGATTGACAGTAGCATATTCCTGTGGGGCATTTCATAAGAAGAGCCATAATTACAGTATCTGGGTTCTGTGGACAACTTTGATGCAAAGTAGAGAAACTTTTTTCTTCATTCTTAAATTAAGCTACAGAAACATGAAGGATGCCTTCTTTGAGATTGTTCAGAGCTGTCCTAGAAAGCCAAGAAGAAAGAAGTTGGTATGGCTGAGGGGGCTACCTATCTGGTTTTCAGATAACTTATCTTAAATTGTGGACCTACTTTCTTTCTCAGCAAGAACTTGTTCCCTTGTCAGGTAGACAGGAAATGATTATAGTGTGGCTAAAATTCCAGGAACTGGTAAGTGTGCATACATATATGACCAAAGCAGTGGGTGGGAGAGTATCATCTCCTACCCACTCACTGGTGTGCTGTATCTATCATAGATACATGATGGCTAGGGCACAGTTAAGCAATGTCATACTGCACCTCTGTAATGGTTAGGATTCTGATAGCCTCTCTTCCCATGCTTGGGGATTTATCTGGATGAAATATCATAAGGTGATCCTATGGTGATCAGAACAAGTGTGTTAAGCCAAAAAAGACTAGATGTGTCTCTGGGCCGGTCACCTCCACCTAACCAAGATATGGCCCTTAGGGGAAATTGGAACAGAATAGGGAAATTCGGAGCCTCTGAAAAATTTGAATCACAATTCAGTTTGGGTTTTATTAAGACAAAGTCTTCAGGAATTTGTTTTTGGAAAGAGAGAAGTAGATTGCTAGAATAGCTACTTGTGTCTGGAAAAGCAATATATGACCTGAGGCTACCTGCCCAAGAGACAAGCAGGGCTCTGGGAGAGAAGTAAGCCAAGCAAGGTGCCTGTAAAATTCTGTGAGCATTCTGAGCCTGGATGGAAAATTTTTATGTTAAGAAGTTTTGAGAATCTTGTAAAGCTTTTCTCCACTTCCCTTATATCAGATCTTAAGATTAGGTATTTATATTTTGGAAATACAATTTCCTTTGTTTATTTTCTTCTCTCCTTCCAAGTTCTTTTAAAACATGCTGACTGGTCTCCAGTGTATTAAGAGAAAATGAGGTGAGAGGATTTGCTTCACACATGGGTTAGACTTTTATAAGGGTCAAGCTTACATTCCTCTGTGCCTGGGACTTGTGGCAGCAGCTTGAATTGAAGTTAGAAAATCCCAAGATCTAGATAATGTTTGCAAACTACTTCTTTTAGGGATTTTCTCTAAAGTTTATTTTTGTCTCAATTTTGGAGATTATTTTTGTGGTAGAGCATATCATCCCCAGGTGGCTGCAACATTACCTCCCATCCCATGAGCTCTCCTTACGGTGGAACATGGACACTACTGCTGTAGGGACCTACATTCTCTGCCTTGAAATTGGAGCAGAGTTTTGACTCTTGCGGAAGTCATGCTATGCATCTTCTAAAGCTAGGACATAAGGGTAATACATTTTCCACTTGGTTCTATTAGGATGCCAGCTCTTGGAATCCAGCCTTCATGCTGTGAGGAAGCGCAAGCAGCCTGTGGAGAAGCCCATATGGAGAACAACTACAGCTTTGCCGACAGCCTCAGCTAACAGCCAGCATCAACTTGCTAGTCGTGTAAGTGAGGCATCTTGAAATACAACCTTCATCCCCTAGTTGGTCAGAAATCATGTGAAGTAAACAAGAGCTGCCACCACCAAGCTTTGTCTAAATTGTGAATTTTTAGCAAATCGATGACTCTTGCTGTTTTAAGTCACTACATTTTGGTATGGTTTTTATATGGCAAGATAACTGATATAGTTCCTTAATTATATAAACCCTAAACATGGTTTCTGGTGCTTATTTTAGATAAGTTGCTTTGACTTAGAGCTGCCTCTCTTCCTCACAAGCAGCTGTCCCAACAAGTGTTCTAACCTAGATTCTATAGAAATGTCTAGATCTGCTAAGGAAGCTAAGTGGTGACAGGTGAGTGGACTGTTTTCTTTGAGTCCTACTTGCTCAGTGGATGTGAAGAGGGAATAAGGATGGTGTCCTCTTCTCCTAGGTTTGAAGCTTCTGTCAGCTCTAAGGAGCTACGGAGATGTGCAGGTAGGTGACCAGACGTGGCTTTTCATGGAGTAACTGATAAGACTAGCATTTTGTCTTTCTAAAAAGAATGGATGCCATATACCCCTACCTGATATACATACATTGTGTTTATTAGTGTCATTGATGGTGATGACACTAACTTTCCCCTTCGTGTCTTAATTTTCTTTCCCTTTCTCTCTGCCTTCACTTTCTTGTTCCATTTCATCTCCAATAGTCTTATTCAGAAGAAATTTATTCTCGAGGTGTCCAAGTGGCTCAGTCAGTTGAGTGTTTGACTCTTGGTTTCAGCTCAGGTCATGATATCACAGTTGTGGGATGGAGTCCCATGCCTGCGCTCTGTGCTCAGTGCAGAGTCTGTGTCAGATTATTTCTCCCTCTCCTCTGCCCCTTCCTGCTTGTGCTCTCTCTTTCTCTCTCAAATGAATAAATAAAATCTTTAAAAAAATTAAAAAAGAAGAAAAGTAGTCACTTTTTTAGATAGTTCCTTTGTAGGTCTTCCCAACCCAACTCATGCTTTTAAGCTGTGTGTGTGCACGCGCGTGTGTGCATGTGTGTGTGTGTGTGTGTGCCTTTCTGCTGCCAACCTGACAGTTTTAATTCCCCAGCAGAAATCATCACACTGAGTAGGACAAAGTAGATGGCCAAGCAGCAGATACAATTAAGATGGATGGCGAGAGTAGCTCCATCTTTTTCCTTAACTCTGCAGGTCATTGGAAGAATGTTTTCCTGAGCATAGATGCTTCCCACTCCTTTGCTTTCTTTACGGAACTTGGCCTAGCCCTTGGGAATCCAGGATTTCTCTCTACACCAGTTAGTTCTTAGAGGTTTTGGAAGGGAAAGTATTCTGTTATCACTACTGCTGCAGATAGATCCCTATAAGGCTTTACAGACCTAGAACCCTGGGAAAGTATGTGTATGTATGTTTATGTATATTTTGAGGGTGAAGTTGTCATTCTTGGGCAAGCTAGCAGGAAATTAGCCCATCAATGGGGGCTCAGAGCTTCGAATCCACTTCATATGCCCAAGAAAGGCATCGAGGCAGACAAAGGGAGCTTAGAGCAAAGACTCATTGAGAGAGCTCCTCAGTGTTATGCTTTTGAGTGTGTTTGCATGACTGGAGGGGGTGGGTAGGATGGGATGTTCTGGTTCTCCAGGTTATATCCAGATGCTAAAACTTTATCAGTGGGTCTGCTACTCGGCTGGGAGGTCCCAATTTTCCATCTGGCTGGCTGTGAGCTGAAAAGGCTCAGGTTTCAGGGAAGGCTGTTCCTCCAGCAGTCAAGGCCAATTTTGTTGCATGTTGTATGTGGATGTGTTTTCCCAGAAGTAAATCTCCTTGTTCTTTTAGGAGCTTCATGTCCTAGAGCCAGTGCTTTGTGGCCAATGAGTGCTTTGAGAGAGTGAAATTCCTGAAGTCTCCTTTGTTGCCCCTATGTCTTCCTTCCTTGGCCCATAGCCCATGGGAACTGTGCCACTCTCACATTGCTTTCACTCCTTGAAAGAACAAACATCTTCACTGCAGCCTCAGAACACTGGTGTGAGGTGATTGTTTATAGTAGATGTTTCCATGACACTCATTTATTTCTTCTGCAGATACAACTGTGTCGGGGGAGGGGATGAGAGGTTAGAGTAGAAAGACTGAGAAATATGGGAACCCTCCAGTTGCCTCATCTATCTTCCTCTGTAGGAATCAGTCCATCTGCCCTTTTCTCTGGGTCACTCCATCCCAAACCGCTGAACTGTTCCACAAATCCATCTTGGCTTCCTGATGCTGAGATGCAGCTAGGTTCTCAAATATGTGGGAAGGGGAGGGATTTTGTGCATGAAGAGGCAGAATTTTTTTAAGAGAAGGAAAAAAACCCCAACACTTTTATTGCTCAAAGTAGAGATTAAGTAATGAGCAATGATGACCTGCACTGGGGGTGGCAGTATGTGTATACATACGTGTGTTCCTGAGGATGGGGTCTCTGACACTCCCTCAGCTGAGCCAATGACTCATTCTAAATTGGAGCGACTTTTGGAGGTCATTTTAGTCATCCCCCTGCCTTCAGGCCTCATGGAGTGTGATTTAACAACATCACGTTTGGGTTGAAGGGGGTGCATTGCTGAGGGAAGAATATCCGTGTGTGGAAAGGAGTGAGGGATGGTATCCTGTGACCTCTTTGAAACGATCTCCAGCGAAGGACGTTCCCTAGCTTTCCCAGGCTGCCCGTTCCTGGGTTTCCCCGTCATTGAATCAGCATCATTCTTCAGGGAACAGCTTTTTGCTGGTTGAAAACCGGATGTTGGGTTTCCTGGGTGGGCGGGGGCGACGTCCCCTCGGACCTGTCTGGGGTAATTGAGATTCCTGGGGTCCCGTTTACAAGCCTGAGAAGCTACCATTCCCTTTATCAGAAACTTGCCATGCAGTGTGAGCAGGGAACAGAACAGAGCAGAGACGCTACGCCTTCCCCCTGGCAATGCGCATGATTCTGCGGCTCTGTGCTTGCCACACTTCAACGCACCTTGAAATGGGCTCGCCTCCTTCGCACCGCGACGGACAGACACTGGAGCCAATCGGCCCCCAGGCCTGCGAGCAGTGTCCAATGGACGGACGGCGGGGGCGGTCCCGGAGGCCCGGCCTGGCTAGGCTTCACCGTGGAGCTGGCTGAGCTCTGCCTGGGCTAGTAGTGCAGGTGCCGCTGCGCCGGGGGCCGGGGAGGCTGCGCGCCGAGCCGAGCGGAGCCAGGGAGGGATGGAGAGCGGGCCGCCCGGGCTGCAGGAGCACCGGCGCGGGGCGTAGGCGGGCGCGAGCGGGCGTGAGCAAGCGCTCGGGCGCGAGAAGTGTGCGGGCGCAGGAGCACTTTGCGATAGGATGAGGCTCTTGGCTGGCGCGCGGTAGTACTATGATTTGGTATGTGGCCACTTTGATAGCAAGTGTGATCAGCACCCGAGGTCTTGCGGCTCAAGGTGAGTTGAAGTGCAGCGTCCCTCCTCTGGCCGTCCCCGGAGCTTTCAGCCCCTTCTTCCCCGCTTGGGGCTCCCCGGCCCGGCGGAGCGCTGCGCCTTTCCGCGGGCGAGGCTCTTGTTCCAGAGAGGCGCGCTCCGCGGCACTGCCAGTAAGGGCTGGGGGCCGCGGGCCAGAGGGGCCGGGCGGCTAAAAGGCCAAAGTCCATGCGTTGCCAGGCACTCGGGAAAAGATCTTAGGATCCGGGTCGACTTCGCCCACCTTCGGCCCCGGGGCTTCACACCTGCGTGCCGAGACAGATGCTTTTTGCCGGAGCAGCCGCCTCTTTCTAGCACTGGGGTGTCGGCGGCTTTCCTAACTCTGGCTGCCGGGGAGTTTGCGGGTCTTTGGGTAGGCTGCAGCACGCTCGAGCCCCGCGCAGCGCCACCGCTCCGCAGACGAGCCCTTGCAGGGAGGCGCGACCCAGAGCCTTGGGACTCTTGGCACCCACCGCTAGCTAAAGGGACAGGTTTCTCGGTCCCGCGGGCGACCCCCCGCTCCTACTCACACCCCTTCCGATCACACATCCTGGCAGCTGGGAGTTGGATCCCTCTCACCGGGCATGGGGCGCACAGAGCCCGGAGAGGGAAGAGCTGGTTAAGCGCTTGAGTCCCTCCGCTGGCTCCGAGGAGGACCGCTTTTACCTACCCCTGCCAGGTGCCCGCGCCTGTCTTAGCCGCACCTGGGTCCCGGCCAGGCAAAAGTTCCCTGGGAGCCGTCGGCAGCCGGGGGGACCCCACGCCGCCCTCCCCCGCTATGAGGCAGAACTGGCTGGGGGTAAGGGCGGCGGGTGGGAGTCCCCTCTGCTGCATCTCCTAGCGGAGGGAGGTCTTTCTTTTTCTGATTTTCCCCATCTGAGGTGGGAGGTGACAAGACGGAAGCCGTGGAGTTGGGTGATACGTGCGTGAGCGCGCGCGCTTTTGCTTTGGAGACGGGCAAAGCGACCTACGAGCCTCTGGGTGGCACCCCAGGCTCTCGGCCCTTGTATGGAAGTAGGAGCGAGCCTGGAGGGTGCTAGGACTCTGAGCTCACTGTTTTCAGCACGCAGACACGACCCAGCTGCGGGCAAGTTCACGAAGCTGGCAGCAGAGGAGAGCCGGGAGAGAACCGGTTGGTGGGTGGTAGTCAGCAGGGAGGACCTGGCGAAGAGAGAACCCGCTCCCAGCCCCCAAGCCGCGCTAGGGCAGAGGGGGTCGCAGGAGGCACCTTTATAGCCAGGGTCCTCTACTTCTCTGGGTGTGTGTAGGGGGAGGGGGAGCGATTTGAAAAAGTTTCTAGAATGGAATGTCTTCCAAGCTATTTGAGGAAGGGAGTGAGTCTGAAAACGGAACCAGAGGAGGGCAAAGGAAGGGTGATTTTGTTAAATGGTATGTTGACTTGGATAGTTTAAAAACTCCATTTGTCAGGTGGGAAAATTGAGGCCAGGGAAATTCAGAAGCTTAGGGAATGGGGGTGGCTGTGAGGTGGGTCCAGTTTACATCTGCCCTTAGTCTCAGCCTCCTCCTTTCCCCTATATTCTTGCAGTCTTCCAGTGCCCTCGTCCTCCCCTCCAGTTTTTGGTACATTCCTGCTATGGGACTTTCGCTGAAAGCACAAAAGGGGCTGCTGGGATCTTTGAATAAAAAAGAGACACTAAAAGGAGGCTCTGAAATAGCCTCCACCCTGAGAAGTCAGGGTGAGGGTAATGGACTTTGTGCAAGTTTAAACACAGAATAAAGGCAAATGGGTTTATATTGCAGCAACACACACAACGGGCAGATAGAAGGAAGGACTTCCCAGCACTGAAGGTTGTTGGGCATGAAGGTTATACCCTTTATCTGGGTGTGGAGAGGTCCTTTTGTTTGGGATGGCTTGATATGCACCCTTGAGCCTGCCACCCCTATTGGTCTTGGGGTCCTTTTAGCTTAAAAAGACTATTTGTATGTTAGTTAAGGACCTAGGTATAGAATCAAATGATCTGGTTTCAAATTTGGCTCTGCCACTTGCTGGCCCTGTGACCTTGGACAAGTTGCTTAACCTTTTAAATGTCACTTGCCTCGGTGGAAAATACGATTAACAGTATGAGCTTGGAGGGTTTTTTGGTGAACATTAGTGCTGTAAAGAAATGAATGACTACTTGATATATAGTAAGTGCTCAATAAATGTTAACATTATTATTGTTATAGTCAGTGTCTCTGGGGTTCCAGGTCCCTTCTCAGTTTCTTTCTCTTGGACTGTTCAAGGCACTGGGAGCTGGAAATGTCTTGAGGGAAGCTCAGAAGGCTGTCTCTGTCAGGAACCAAGTACCCTTTGCAGGCTGACCTTGTCTGGGGAGAACTTCTTGTTACTCTGAATCCCAGGGAGGTGTGCAGAGGGTATGCAGACCTCAGGAGTGCTTGGAAATCCTTTGAAAGATCTGCAGAACTAGGAGTTTTGTCAGTGGCCAGGGGCTTGTGGGAAGGATGCAGGGAACCCAGGAGGCAAGCAGGTCATAGCATCACAGCATCTGGAGGGAGGGAGGGGAGACCTGTGTGGCAGGTTTTTGCTCATATGGGAAATACCAGCCACTGTTCAAACGCTGGCTCGGTGTGAGAGCTCAGCTGTTCTCCGACTGGCAGTGGCGACTTCTAGGGGAGATTCCTGGGAGGTAGGGACTTGAAGATGCCACCTTTAGGGTTTGGCTGAAGCGGGGGGTTGCTTTATCAGAGGGGTAAAAGGGAATGGGCTCTTAGGCAGTTCAGGTTGGGACAGAGTTAGGGATGGGCTCCCTTTTTGACTCTGATCATGTGTATCTGGAAGGTGATAAAGGTCAGTGGAGAGGTTGGGGAGGGTATGGAGAAGAGAGGTATCTGGAGTCTGGGAGATGGTAATTGGAGACTCAGCATCCCAGACTGAGCAAGCTGGGGGGAGAGCTCTGGGCCATGCCTGGATGACTCTGGACCTGCCATAAAGAAGTCTGAGCTTTTATTCCCAAGGCTGCCTCCTGTCCACTACAGATTCTGTGGTTGGATTATTCATGACTACACTGTCCCCAAACCAAGAGGAGTTCTGACTCAGATCCTGCTGGTAGAGTGCCCTCTACTCTCAGCCTGGCCTTGACTCTCCCTTCTTCCCTTTGCCAATGAAGATGGGAGGGAGGAGGCTGCTAGCAAGACCCCATGGGCAGTCCATCAGCAAAGGATTCTGCTCAGCAAGTGGCCAAGTGGTGTGTGTGTGTGTGCACACGTGCACGCACGTGCCTGTGTGTTTGTGTCCCCCAACACACGCCAAAGGCGGGGGTGTGTCTGGTGGCATGCATCCTGTGAGAAGCTGAGGACGGGATGTGTCAGAAAGGGCATGGCAGAGGGGCAGTGAGAAGAATCAGCTTTCAACTCCTGGCCTGAGGCCCAGCATGCGCCAGACTTGGAGTAGGCAGGTCCTAGAGCTGGGTGGTTTCATGTTTGTGGCTCTGAGACAGAAAGTTGGGATCTGGTTACCCAAGGAGCAGAGGCTCCTTAGCTGGGGGGATGCTGAAACTTAGCATCTCTCTGCTCCTCCTTCTTTCCTGGCTCCTGGCACTGCTCTCCTGATGCCTGCATTTTCTCTCCCCTCTGCCCACCCAAGCCAGGGTGCAGCTCTCAGAGCCTGGCCTGCTGCTCTGTCTTCTCCCTTGGCCTTGTCTTTTTCAGGCCTGCTGGCTGCTTGCTCCTCTTGCCCAGCCTTCCTTTGTGCTGGGGGGTGGGTGGGTTGGGGGTGTGAGGGTGGGGAGATAAAGGGGGGAGTGGTGTGAGGGCGGGGAGATAAAGGGGGCTAGGCCTGAGATTTAACACACTTGTCTTCCTCTTGAAAGTCTCCTCCCTCTGCAGACATATTCTGTGACCTTCTCCGGCTGGGGCCGAGGGTCTCAGGGGGCAGTTTCCTTCTGCCTGCTTCCTAGGATGGGTTAAGCAGGTTTTGTGAAGAGTGGATCTGAATTATGAAAGGAGCTGTAATTGGTGTGAGCTGCCTGCAGATGTGTGCACATGCCTGTGTAGGTGTGCATGTTTGCACACCTGTGCTTATATGTGTGTGCATGTGTGCACTTGTGTGTTTGCATGTGTAGAATGCAGGAGGGCAGGGGGACCATTAGGCTCCAGGTACGACATGAGGAGTCACTCCCTTCCCAGTGCTGTGGTTGGCAGTGAGACTCCAATCAGAGCAGACACCTTACTTTCCTCATCCCCCTGCTCTGCACCTGAGTCTAGGCAGCCCAGAAGTTTTCAAAGTTGGAGGCTCAGCCCAAGGGCTAGATTGAAAGATGCCTGAGGTCCCTGAAAGGAAGCCTAAATGGGGGGAAGTGGGGGACGACCCCAGGCAGAGCTCCAGGGGACACAGAAAATGGGCCTGCCTTGCTGCCATGGGCTCTGGCATCAGTTCCCTGTTAACCCAGTGCACTCTAGAGTAGAGAAGCGGCTGGATCCCTGGGGAGATGGGAGAGGGTGCTGGGGTTGCAGGGGCAGCTTGTAGCCTGGCCCTCTCTGGGGCACTGCCCATGGGTGCTAGCTCGGTCTGCCTGAGGCAGCTGACCTATTTTTCTTAGGAATCTTCCTGCTTTTCTGTTCTCTCTTGTGTGAATAAGCAGGAGATTGGTAAGCAGAGACAGGGCCTCCATAAGGGTTTTGGAGAACAATTCCATGCGAGCCAAAGCATTGAGGGAGGTGCCAGCCAGCCTAACTGTCCTGAGAAGAGGGGACTGGGGCAGTCCTCTCAGCCTGTCGTATTCCCAGTACCCTCACTGCCCTTCTGGTCATAGGCACCACAGGGAAGGTCTGTGGCAGATAGCTTGCACACAGGCTTGCCTTCACAAATTGTACAAGGTGAGCCACTGTCCTCATTTTCTGGCTTCAGAGTAGGGAATGCTGGTGCTTCACTGTGAGTATATATGGGGCTTCAGTTTCCTACTTCCTTATCTTGTCTTACCTGAGGAGAGGAGGGTGGCCTGGTGCAGGCAGAACCCATGGTGCTCTCACTGGGCTGGGCCTGCCTGCTGGCCAGCTCTGACATACACGAGTGCACTTGGCCACGCGTGAGTGTGCAGGGTGCAGGCCTCTACCATGTGGTGGGGTGTGGGGGTGGGGTGTGGCTTTGCTTTTGTGCTGAGGAGCCATTAAAGGAGCAGAGCGGAGGTTGAATTACTGACTGCTTCCTGTCAGTGGCTCATGGGGAAAAGGCTCTTGGAAATACAATCTAGCTGAGAGCAAATTAAGGTTGCTAATAGCATCGCTGCCTCGTGGGCTGCTGAGGGGAGCCCAGCCAAGAGGGTTAGGAAGGAGAGGCACCCACAGGAGGAAGGAGGCCTGCAGTTCCTGCCCCTCCCTCCCCAGTGCCTTGCTGTTTGGAAGATGGGAAGCTTTCCTGGCTAGGGCCCGTCTGGGCTCACCTGACCTCTGATTTCCCACCCTGAGAGGTTTGATGGGGAATGGGGGCCGGAAGGGCTGTGAGGACACTGATGGGGAGACCATGGAAGGTGGGGACTTTTCTGAGAGCCTGCCTAGGCTGGGTATGGGGCCCCTTGCTGGAGGCAGAATGATGGCCAGATGACCGCTAGCCCACCTGCCTTCTGGAAAGAACAAGGACATGATCAGATGTTTTGGTCCTGTGTCCATCTCTCACTTGTAATGTTTGTTGCTCCGGGCAATCGGGAGTCTGTCCTCTGTCTTCCTCGGGCCATCCCTCTTCGTGTGTACCGCTGTGGGAGGCTCCCTGGGAGCCTGAGTCCCCGGCTTCCTGGAATCTCCTGGAGCCTCCTGGCTTGTTGGGGAGGAGTGATTGGGGGACTATTGGGGGCTGTGCCTTTTTTGGACTCAGCAGGGATTATTTTTAGGCTGGCAGATGGAGGTGGCGGTGGCTGTCGCTGGTATTATTAGACAACAGGCCTGTGGTTTGGGAGTCTGGTGCCCAGAGGAGGAGGAGGAGGGGGAGGGGGACAAGAAGGAGGAGGAGGGGGAGGAAGAGGAGGAGGAGGGGAAGGAAGAGGAGGAAGAGGGGGAGGAAGAGGAGGAGGGGCGGAGGAGGAACAAGAACGGGAGGCTCCAGTAAGGACTTGTGCTCAAGAATGATGGAGGCTGGTGCTTACCCCGTGGTTTTCCCTTACCACAGCCACTACCAGACCTAGCCAGAGGCTGCAGAGTGATGCTGAGCCCAGAACCAGTCAGAGAGCACCAGCTACATCCCACAGCAGGCCCACCGTGTCTTCCTTCTCTGGTGGGGGACTGAGTAGAGTGTGCGGTGGCTAGGGACTGCCCTCTGACTCAGGGAGGAAAGGGATGGGGCTCTGTGTCTGGGGTGCAGTGTGGGAGAGGCCTTAGTGCCTGGGCCTGTGCTCTGGCAGGGTGGTGTTTGTGAGTGTGGGCAAAGAGGAGACATGGCAGCTGGAGCCTGACTCCCCCACTCATCCCTGGGTGACTGCTGAGCCAGGTAGCCCCCTAGTTTGCTTGTTTGTGAAGATGAGTTGGTAGTAGTTCTGTCAGGTGGGCATTGTGAGCATTACGGGAAATTTGTGTTACATGCCTGCCCGGCCCAGAGCCTGGTATGTGGTAGGTATTTAGGGAAAGTTAGGTTGCCTGAGAGCCAAGCTCTTCATCCTCAGGCTCTTAGACCTTCTCAGGCATTTAGAGTGTTTCTTATTCTTAGGTGGCCTTCCTCCTGCAGCCCTGCCCTGGTGGAAGAATCTCAGGCTGTGAGCCGCAGGCACAGGGGCTGTGCCAGGGCCTGGATCCTCACGGTTCTATGTCCATGAGGGATCCAGTGGCAGCCTGGACTTGGCTGCCCACCGGGCACCACCTGGCATAGAGAGCAGGGGATTTGTACCTTATGGGCTTCCCAAAAGGTCAGCCAGACAGCAGGGGCTCTCTCGTCCTCCTTGCTTTCCTGCTTTCTCTTCCCTATCCTGGAAAACAATTCCAGAGTGGGCTGGGCAGAGCCCCAAAATGCAGATTCGCTCTGCTCAGGGGACTGCTGTTTCCTGCCTCCTCTAAAACGGGTATGTGGAATCCAGGGCACCTCAGGCCTCCTACCGCCCTCACCCCTGCAAATGCTAGCTTCCCCTTTGAGGTTGGAGCCTCATCTTTAGGGGCTTTAGGGGCTGCTTTAGGCTTCTTTGGTGGGGAAGGGCCCCCCTCTTGCAACCCCTCCTCACCCAGGTCACTATCAGCCCTTCCCTTCTCCTCCCTTCCCCTCCCTCTTTTTGCTCCCTTCAGAACTGTGGGCAGTTGCTCCAGTCAGCCCTCCTGGGGAGAATCCCACTTGCTCCCTGAAGGAATCACCTTCATTCTGTCCCTCTCCTGGTTCTGAGGTCCTTTGGAGGCCTGTGCCCCAGAGTTCTCTGTCCTGCCCTGGGCTGGGTTCTGCCTGTGTCCAGTTTGCACTGTGCCCATCCCTGCCTCTCTCTCCTTCCTGGTTTCTTGAGTCTCTTTCACTCTTCCATTTGGGTTTGGTGCCCTCCTGGGTTAGAGTTTACCTCTCCTCCATCAAGCCCCTCTTCCCTTTTTACTGCCAGCTTGTTTACTTTTTCTTTCTTGCTTTGAGCTTTTCTGGGAATGTGTTTTATTAGACATGCTTTGGCTCAGAAAGGATCAGGCTTAGGAAGAAGTGCTTGTAGGTGACAAGTGAGAGTGCTGTGTTTGTGTGTGTGTTGAGGAATTGAGGAAGCTGATAAATATTTTAGGGTTCAGGGGTGCTCAGTCAGTTAAGCATCTGCCTTTGGCTCAGGTCATGGTCTTGGGTCCCTGGATCGAGTCTCATATCAGGCTCCCTGCTTAGCAAGGAGCCTGCTTCTCCCTCTCCCTCTGCTGCTCCTCCTGCTTGTGCTCTTGCTCTTTTTCTCTCTTTCTCTCTTAAATAAATACAATCTTAAAAAACAGTATTTTAGGGTTCAGAAAACCAGGAGGTTTAGACCAAGTGAAGAGGCTAGGGCAGGGGCTCCCACCCCTCTGCTTTCTTCTTGGGAAACAAAGATTCTTGCTTAGTCCTCTCTCCTGAGTCCCCTTTCCTGCTGCTTGTCCTTGGTTGAAAAGGTCTTTATGCCGAGAGGAGGGGTGAGGCTAACTAGCTCCAGGGCGGACCTTGGGTTGGATGCTCAGTCCTGAGCCCAGGGGCCGGCTAGGAGGTGGGGGTGGAAACCTGGAGGCAACGCAAGTGCTGGGGGAGGTGTGAAAGAGGCTGCCTCATTGCCATGCGGTGAGAATGAGGCAGTGCTGAGCAGCAGGCATTGTGGGGACCGATTCCAGAGCCGATCCACCTCCTGGCATTGCCCCCCAGAGTCCTTAACCCCGGGAGCTGGGGAGCTACAGAACCAAGCTTCTCTGCTGAAGGTGGGCAACTGTCTGCTAAGCTGTGCTGGCCTTTTCCTTACAACCTCTTCCTCTTGCCTTAGGCTTCAGGGCTAAAGCCCTGGGAAGGAGCCCCCTGCTGTGGACAGCCTCTCTCCCCCACACCTGGTAACAAGGCCCTGGAATAACTCCTTCCTTTTCCCCTAGGCTCCTGTATTTCCTCTTTTCACTTCCTGGAAATTCTGTGCGACGCACACTCACATATACATGCACACAGTCACATACATATACACACTCACATGCACACACACATTCCGCCACGTACACACTCATCCTTGTCCTTTTGCTAAGAGCTACACATATGCACACATGCACATACACTCATACATCCTTTTGCTAAGAGCTACTCTCATGCACACAGACTCTCACATGCATACACATGTTGCTCCCCCTGCTCACTCATGGTGTCTGCTGTTTGCCCATTCCTTCTGGGTCCAGGATCAGTCTTTGTGCTCCTGGAGGCTGGGAGGCAGGTTCTGTCCCTCTGTAGGTGCCCTTGGGGTTATGGGGGAGGGGCCTGCTGCAGCTGAGCCCTCTCCTTGCTTTCCCTGAGGGGTTGGAACCTAGCCTGAAGCGAAGTTGGGGGTGGGGGGATTGGGAAACCTGCTGGGGCCTCAGGCAGGTGAGTGCACACTCTGCTCTGCTCCAAAAATACTCTGTGATCTTAGCTCTTTCTCTAGAAAACAGTGATGTCACCAGCAGCCAATCAGCTTCTAGAAGAGCTTGCCTCCTCCTCCTTCCGCAACTTAGGGAGGAGAGGGAAAGGGGGATGGGGAGGGAGAGAAGGGGAGACACAGAGATGAACAGACAGCATGTAGGCAGACATGGAGAGAGATATAAACACGGAAACATAAGCACACAGAGGTCCCTCCACAGAGGAAAGAAGGCAAAACCCCTTCTCAGTGCATAGGCGAAGGGAAATCCACATATTTCCCCCAACACACACACAGACACACATACTGATAGAGACATGTAAACTGAGAAAGACAAGTAGAAGCATTCACATAGAGAGCTAAAGAGGAAAAGACAGAGACAGAGACTCAAAGAGAGACAGAGTGGCACAGAGAGACATGGAAAAGGAGTAGGAGAGAGAGACTTCTGTCTCAGCCAGAGAGACAGAGGAAGAGTCTGAGATACAGACACACATAGAAGGAGCCAGAGATGCAGGGACATGAAGGAAAGAGAGACGAGAGAAGGAGACAGACAGGAGCACACAGGGGTCAGAGATGCAGTAAAAGTCAGATGCAGAGGCACCACAGCAGATAGGCAGACAGACAGAAAGACAGATGGACAGTCGGGTGCCGCTCTTCTGGGCATATTTTCTGTGGTGGGAGGGCCCATCAGCTCCTGGCTTTGCGCCTCTAGTAGAGCAGCTGCTGTCCTTGGTGCTACCTGGAGGGGCCCGGCAGAGACTGGGAAGGGAGGTGAGTTTGGATGGGGAGAGCTGTGGTCTAGTACGTAGTTGTGTTGGATAGTGTGAGGGAAAGCAGGAGGGAGAGGCTTCTCCAGGCTCTCCCTTTCACTGGGAAACAAACTGGACAAGGTGACTTTGTGGGCACAGAGTCCTCGTGTGGGAGGGAGCAGTTTCAGGCTGAAGGTGGGGGCAGTAAGCCTCCCGTAGGGGCTCGGGAGCAGGCTGCCAGGGGAGAGAGGCCCTGCCTGGGTTAACTTGTCCTCTGTGTCCTCCATCTTGGGGGTGGGGGTGGGTCTCTCTCCACGTTGTCCTTCCTATGCCAAGAGGATGTGTACACCCTATCCAGCTGTCTATTTTATCACTGCCAAAGGTAGGATGATTTCCCCTTAGCTGGCTGAGCTTAGCAATCCCAGGGGCTCAGCTCTGTCCCTAGCATCCTGCTTTCCTAATGGTGATGTCTGGGGCTTGGAAATTGGAGGGCTAGAGGCTCCTCTTGCACCCCTCTCTGCAGCAGGTGCAGTGGGGCAAGGGAGGAGGGGCCTGGAGAGGCCAGTCGGGCCTGTGGGGTTTTCCCTCTGGTGTTACCATGAGCAGCCTCTGCTCAGCTTGTTAGGGATTCCCCTGCTCCTGTATGGAGTACTCTTGTTTTGTGCTGCGAACATCAGGCTGAGCTGGGGGTGGGGCGTAGGAGGAGGCTGGCTCTGCCGCTCCTACCAGGCTCTGGTGGGAAGCATCCTATACAGGAAGAGATTCCATATTTATACTGTTGGCTACAGTAGGCCCCTGTAGCTCAGGCTGTGGGTCTCCACAGTGAGGCTGAGGCCCCTCCACTTTCTCAGCCAGACCCCTTAGAACTGTGTGGGGGTGTATAGTAGGGGAGGATATGGTCATGGCTGTGCTCTTTGGGATTAAGGAGGGAAGGTTTGGCTTGCAGGACTGGAAAGGACTGCTTCCCTCTCTTCTTCCACCCTTCCTCCCCATCTCAGGTTCATGGATACCTGGGGACCCTAGGGCTGTGGGAGATATGAGTAGGGAGGGGGGAAAGGGGTTTAGGGTGCATTGGGGACCCTTGGGGGAGTGACTGAGCTCCTTTTCAGGAGGAGGGCTGGGTGGGCAGCTGGCCTTGGGAATGGGGGTGGGGGATGGAGGTCCTTGGACATGGATGGGTAGGGGGCTGCCTCTTGGGCTGCTGGGGCAGGACCTCCTTGTCACCTCCCTTTGTGCATCTCAACTTTGCTGACCCACTAGTTGCCCACGGCCTACGAGAGGAACCCGAGTTTGTGACCGCAAGAGCCGGTGAGGGCGTGGTCCTGCGATGCGACGTGATTCACCCGGTGACGGGACAGCCTCCACCCTATGTCGTGGAGTGGTTCAAGTTTGGGGTGCCCATCCCTATCTTCATCAAGTTTGGCTACTATCCACCCCACGTGGACCCTGAGTATGCAGGTAAGGTCTAGGCTGCAGGGGCTCCCCTCGCCCCACCCCACCATCTCTTCTCCCGGTTTTGGCTTCTCCTCTCTCAGTGGTCAGGGTCACTGTTCCTCCTGCCTATCTCTCTTTTGCCACTTATCTTTTTACAACTGGTCTGTTATCTGTTCTCCACAGTCTCTGCATCTTTCCTTCCACCCTTTGGACTTCAGTAGGTTTTAATTAAGTGGTGGGGAGGAAGGGTTTGAGGTGATGCAGAACAAAGCATCACAGCACAGCTAGGGATGTGCAGGGTCAGAGGCAGGTAAGGACAGGGAAGCCTAGAGAGCCCACCATGTAGGGACCGCAGGGCTGTGCTGAAGGGCAGCTCTGTGCAGGAAGAAGCTGAGTCAGAGCCCTGCCGCCCTTGGCCAGGCATGCTGGCGGCAGCTGTGGAGTTTGCTCTGTCTGCCTTGGCCCACTCCCTCCCTCTGGCTCTGAAGTTGGGGCCTCATCCCATCCCGGAGCAGAAGCAAACGTCAAGGGCTAGTTCATGCTACAGCGGTGGGCACCTGCTTTCTGCCTCCTGTGCCTCGCCAGCCTCCCTGCTCCAGGCGCCCTGGGTGTCTTGCTCTGCACTTGCTCCTGTCATCAGAGGCCTCGCTGTGAGTCACTGCCAGTGCCTGCCTGCCAGGCCACCAGGGAGGAGAGTGTAGGGCGTGTGCGTGCGTGAGTCTGCTTATGTGAACGTGAGTGTGAGCATGTGTGTGTGTGTGCGTGCATGAGTGTGTGTGTGTGCTAGGGTTTCAAAGGAAGGCAGGGGGCTGGCAGACCTTGCTTTTACCTTTACCTCTGGCTCCTGAGGTCTGAATTTCATTTCTCCCAGAAAGCTTCCATTCCTCTCTCTCTCCCTCTTGGACCTATCTCTTACTCTCTTTTTGGCTGTGATTGGTTTTGACATTCTGGTCTTTAGGCCGATTGCCAGTGTTGAGACAAGGATGAAAACAGAGACGGTGCTGACACTGGAGTGAGGGGTGGGCTGAGGTGGTGGGTGAGGGAAGGGCGGGCCCTGAGGGCTGCTCCTCATCCTGGACTCCAATTCCTCTTGGCTCCTGCTGCGTCTCTTACCTTCTCATCACCAAGAGTGAGACAAAGGGCTCCTAATGGGGAAGAGGATGGAGTTAAGGAGGGTAGCTGGGGGACCTTTGCTCTGCTTGCCATCCTATCCTCATTCTCGGGCTTATGGGCCCTGGTGTCTCAGCTCCTGGGGCACTGGGCTCTGGCTAGATGAGCAGTCTCTCTGGCCTGGGCAGCAGGACTGGGAGGGGACTCCACCACTCTGGTCCCTGCATGCCCTCCCTCTGCTTTACCATAGGGAAGCCAGGCAGAGAGGCGCTAGGGGTGGGGACCCAGGTGGGAGTGGGATGTCACTCAGCCTGAATTGAGATTCAGAGGTCTGCTCTAGAGCCCCCTACCTCACCCTCTTCTGTTTGTACCTTTATTCCCTCCCTCACTTCCTCCCACTCTCTTTCTTCCCCATGCCTTTCCTTTGTACCAAGAGATCTGCAAAAGGACAAGAGTATTGCGAGGGACTGAAACTTTTCTGGTGCCAAACCCAGAGTTACAGTTGCAGCTAGGTGGGGCCAACTGAGGCTTGGAGAATGGCTCCATGGCTTTGCCACCTGCTGCCTGGGGTTGGTGCCAGCTGTTATTTTGGGGCCCCGCCATGGGAAATGGTCTGAAGGTTACAGTGGGTCCTCTGCCTTTGGCAGATGTTGTGCTGCTCGCCTCACCCTGATGGCCTCCTGGGCTTTTGTCCACTCTCTTCCTGCAGGCCGGGCAAGTCTTCATGATAAAGCATCCCTGCGGCTGGAGCAGGTTCGCTCTGAGGACCAGGGCTGGTATGAGTGCAAAGTGCTCATGCTGGACCAGCAGTATGACACCTTTCACAATGGCAGCTGGGTCCATCTTACCATCAACGGTGCGTATGGGCCTCATTCCTGGGGATGGGCGGGTGGGGAGTGACTTGGAAGGCTACACCCTGAGGACTTGCTTTAGAGAAAGCCTCTTTCCTGACTATCCCCTATCCCTGCTCCAGATCTCTGCTGCAAAGAGAAGTCAGCAGGGATGAGCCCTGTTGAGTTAGCAGTTCCCACCTCCTGCTCCCCCTCCATTGTCTCCTTAGAGCTTCTGGGGTCAGTGGAGGTGCGTGGGAGGAGCAGCTCGCCAGGCATGAGGCAGGGTTTGCCGTGGGTGTTGGTGTCAGTGTTCCTTACAGGGAGGTCAGAGTTCCTTACAGGGAGGTCAGAATCTGGTTCTTGGAACCAGGAGGGTTAAGGCTTTGGGGAAGCCAAATCTGTATCTGCTGCACCATTTCCCCGCCTCAGGAAGACCCTGCTAGCCCAGGAAATGCCTTCCCACTCTAGTGGGATTCCTGACATTCCACCATGACAGGTTTCCTTTTTAGGTGAATATTTTGGTTCCTTGTTAAATATGTTCCGTTGAGTGACATTCAGTGAGGGTTTGCTGTGTCCCTCACCTGCACTAGGTGATGGGAAAACAATGGTGACGAAACCCGGACATGGTCCCTGCTTGTATTGGGTTTACTGTCCAAGGAAATGTAAGAATCCTGTGAAGAGTAACCGTTTTAATGGCTATCAGGCGTTTATAGCTCACAATGAAGTGAATCATGCTGTGTGTTGATGCTTTTCAAGTGTTTGCAGAGGCCTCAGGTGAGCTGGCCCAGTTCCCAGTGCTGGTGTAGGCTGGGGGTCTGGGTCTGAGGCTGTGACCACACCAGACACTGGGCCTTCTGTGTGTCCCCAGATGGAGAGTCTCTCTTGTGTCCCTGGGAGCCCTTACTTGGGAGGAGATACCCTGGAGGAGCCAGGAGAAGCTGGAACTGTGGAAAAAAATCTGGAGAAGTGGCATATACGCTTTGGATGTGCCACACACAGCTTGGGTCCTTATGGTTGTGATGTCTGTGACTATAGATACTGTGGGTGGGAGAGAGAAGTTGATGTCGTTCCTGGCTTGAAAGCTTCTGATGGATGGCTCTGTCTGCCCTGCCATTCCCCCCCAGGGCTCAGGCCATGCCTCGTGGCTTGAGAACTTCTCCAGGGTCCTGGAAGAACAGACTATTTTAGCCAGGGCACTGGTCTCTTAGCCATTGTGGTCCCAGAACAGTGTTGGTCCAGACTGCCCAACCCATTCAGTGCAGTTGGCTCCTGTCAGTTAGTCCCAAGAGACTGATTGGAGGCTTATTTTAAGTCCCGGGTGGGCTGTCCCCACCACACAGCAAGCTTTTGAGTCACCTCCTTTGGATGCCAGCTGTTGTGTGTGCCGAGAATGAAAACTCATCTTAGTATTAGCCCAAGCAAAACATAATTAGGAAGGTAAATCGGCTGCTAAAAGCTTCACTGACTGAACACCGAGCCAAGAGTGCCCACGTTGCTTTCTGTCTGACTTGCACCCTTCCGAAGCTGGGCTGAAATCCTGACCCCCTTTTCCTTTCATGTCATCCTCGCAGGATCCATTTGGCAACCTGAGACTTCAGGTGCTCAGTAGGCGCTCACATGACAGCAAAGTACAATTTAGTTAAGAATTGAGTGTTCTGTTATGTCCCTGGGTGCATGAGTGGGAGTTGATTCTTTGAGAATTCCTAATTGCTCAGAGTGGAATGAGCATGGGACAAGACCCTGAGAAGGTTTGGTTCGTTTCACGAACGCACTGCATTCATCTCATGAATCTGATAGCTGTAGGATCCCAGGTAAGTCTCTGAGCATCTGCTTCCAGGGCCTGTTTGCAGAGGTGTTGTGAAGAGCAGATGAAATGCTGTGTGAGGAAGCATCTTGTACAGTGTCTGGAACGTTAATTACATGTGGGTCAGCTGCTGGCCATCCTGTTTCTCAGGAGAGAAAGAAGATGCAGTCAGATGAGCGTGTAGTGGAAGGGAGGCAGGAACACAGGAAGGGCCTCAGACTGGAAGATGCAGAGGACTGTGGTAGTTGGAAAGTCCTTGTCAATTCACAACACATCTAGATTCCTGGCTTTTAGTATTTACATGAGTAACATGTATACCCTGGGCTTGGAGATCAGACTGGAGTGCTCCTTGTAAATCTTGTAAATAAAGAGAAGTAACACACACATGCACATCTTGAATGTTTTCTCTGTGGCAGGCTCTTGGGACACAGCAGTGGGCCCAACCCTGAACTAGCTCTTAAGGAGACTTCCAGAGGCAGCAAGTTCAGGGACAATTGCAATATGGGCTTTGGGAGAACAAAGGAGGGAGAGCTTCTCTGAGGGAATGACTCCTGTGCAGAGACCTGACTAGGGAGGTGGCCAGGTACAGTGGTGGGAGGTGTGGAAGGGTAGTCCGAGCAGAGGGAACAGCATGCCTGGAAGCCCATAGAAAGGAGAGTCAGTGCATTCAGGGAGGGAGTGCAGGTTGTTCTTAGGGAAGTGTTGGGCAGAAAAGCTAAGAACGCTCCACTCTCTGCCCCAGGCTTCAGAACCAGAGCTTACCATAGAATACTTAGTCCTCACCCAGGAGCCCTACCTCCCAAATGGGGAGAACAGAACAGACACCTTTCAAGGTGAGGGAGCTCTCCCTTTATTCCCCCCCCCTTCATCCCGAGTTCTGAGGTTCCTTCCAAGTATAAATATTTCCATTATGGAAGGAAAGAGTCTGGAGTGCCAACATTCCATTGCTTCCAAACTTCCAAGAATGTTTAGTGTCAGGCATTTTCTGACAGAGATCACCTTTGGAAAATGAAAGGTCAGTGAAAAATTAGAATTACAAATGGTCTCATTCCCCTTTTGTGTTTTCCTGAAGATCACTTGGGTGAAAACAAACCCAATTATTCCTTTATCACATATAAAAGACCTAAAAAGCCCAAGCCAAATCTTGCTTTAGGTTGGTGAATTACTTGGAGAAGAGGCCAGCCTGTTTCTAACCTGCACTATTAATTATAGGGCACTTGTAAAAAAGAATTAAGCCTGGAAATGCAGCTGGCAAGCTAACACCTAATTCTGTAAATAATCGAGAGTCAAACCATTATTTTCCTGAAAACTCGAGATTGTTCAAAGTACTTTCCTGATTAGCACCTAAATAATAAAGTAATTATGTAATTAGTAATTAATTTGTCACTTCAGGACGTAATTTAATTTATTATCTTTTCTTTTAAGCTTGACACCAGAGGTAATAGAGGCTGAGGCTGTATTAGCTGTATTTCAAGGGGCAGGCTCAGCGAGAGGGGCTCTGTTGGAGATGAGCACACATTCCATTTGAGAAGTTGGGATTTCAGAATCTCCATATGAGGATTTGGAGTGGTTTTGCCATCATTTTCATTGTATTAGGTGTTGGATGAGGATTGACATGCTTGCAGGTGTCCATTATGTATGTTCCGTGTGTGATGAACTGTGCTTAAGTCACTCGGTATTCACCCATTGCACCCTGTGTGCCCACCCTGGGCTAAGGGTGTTGGAAATGATTAAAGAACCTGGTCTTGTCATGATCTTGCTCCTGGGAAGTTTTGTGTGTTGAATTTGTGTTGGTCTGTAGGTGTGTGTATGTGTGTATATTAAGTTTGTTCATCCATTCAACAGATGTTTGTTGTGTGCTCTGTTACATGCTAGGAACTGGGAGAAAAGCTGGGCATGCACTGGGATTTACAGAAAAGATCTTTGTTCTCAGGGAGAGTCAGTGATTGTTGCTTTAAAGAAAATAAAGCAGGGGCACCTGGGTGGCTCAGTGGGTTAAAGCCTCTGCCTTCAGCTCAGGTCATGATCTTGGGGTCCTGGGATCGAGCCCCGCATGGGGCTCTCTGCTCAGCAGGGAGTCTGCTCCCCCCTCCCCCCGCCTACTTCTCTGCCTACTTGTGATCTCTCTCTTTCTGTCAAGTAAATAAATAAAATCTTAAAAAAAAAAAAAAAAGAAAAGAAAGCAGTCCAAGGGGGTAGAGAGTGCTAGAAGTGCTATCTTTTTTTTTTAATTAACATATAATGTATTATTTGCCCCAGGGTACATGTCTGTGAATCGTCAGGCTTACACATTTCAGGGCACGTACTATAGCACATACCCTCCCCAATGTCCATAACCCAGCTACCCTATCCCTACCTCCCGTACCTGCCAGCCACCCTCAGTTTATTTCGTGAGCTTAGGAGTCTTTTATGGTTTGTCTTCTTCCAGATCCCATCTTGTTTCATTTTCCTCCCCCACCCCCTCACAACCCCACCCTGCCTCTCAAATTTAGAATTGCTATCTTAGATAGGTTGACCACTTAAGGCAGAGATGGCATTTTAGCAAAGTTTTACATGAACCAAAGGAGTGAGGTCTGGGTACAGATAGGACAGCAAATGCAAAGGCCCTGAGGTTGGACATTCTTGGCACATTCGAGGAAGACAGAGATGGCCAGTGGGGCTAGAGCACAGTGAAGGGGGTATGTGGTAGCAGACGAGGCTGGCAGACTGAGGGGCATGCAGGATCAAATACTGAAGCACTCTGACTGGTTCTCAGGGCAGCGCTGTCTGGAGAGGTGACACCCAAAGATGAGATGGACACCCATCCATCTCAAAGCTTCTCATGGATGCCTCAGAGGTTTCAGGAGAGATGATAATGATAAGAATAATGGCAAAATAACCAGCATTTCACACATTTACATTACAAGATCCCTTTCACAAACTATCTCACTGACTCCTCACCTCAGTCCTGGAGGGGGCCAGATTTAGGTAAAGCCCAGAGAGGCTGAGTGACTGGCACAGGGTTACCCAACAAGTGGTAGGCTAGCACTTTAACTTGGTTTTGACCTTTGGGTACCTTAAAATGAGCTAAAAATGTCCTGCCCCAGCCTGGCATTGTGAACCCCAGGGCCGGTGTTCAGCAGCAGGGCCCCTCCTTGTCACTTCAAAATCACTGATTGTCCAACGGGTTAAGATTGACCTGATTGCCTATGCAAGCAGCTCAGACTAATGAGACTGAGTCTCTTAATAGCTGATTATCCAAACAAGATGGGATTTTAGTTAAAACTCCAATCAGTGCAAGTCATGGTGTGGGGATAACCTGGCATAATCAGAAGAGAGTTGAGAAGGGGGTAGCCTGCAGAGCGGGCTGTCTTTCTGCCTGGACACCAGACAGGGAGGAAGGTGGCTGGTTTTCCTGGCAGAATCTGGAAGAATAAGATTGTAAGCACGGCCTGTGGTCTATGTTAGGTCTAGATGGAGTTCAGATAGCAGACATCCTGGAAACGCGGGTCTGGCTGGGCTGAGGTTAAGGAAATAGGCATATAGGGATGATCTTGAGGTGGAAGACTGGGGGATGATGGAACAGTCTGGAGCTGGTGGCAAGTGTGTGCAGGCTGTGAGAGAGCTAGCTTGTTTATTGCTCTGTCCTTAGTGCTGAGCAGAGTGGCCTCCTTATAGATGCTCAGCAAACATTTGTTTCTTGGGAATTAGCCAAGTACAGTGGGAGAAGTTTAGAATTTGCACCCAGCCAGCCTGACTTTGAATTTCAGGGCTCCCCTCCCCATGTAAGACTCATGGGCAGAGGATTTTGCCCGTCTCCCTCCTCCTTCATTTATCATAGCATCTCAAAGAGGGTTATCTATGAACACAGCGGGCATGGTGCCTGGCGTGGGTGGGTGCTGTGTGCAGGGCAGCAGCCTGGCTAACCCCACCCTGGCTCTCTCTGCAGCTCCTCCCACCTTTACAGAAACACCCCCCCAGTACATCGAGGCCAAGGAGGGTGGCAGCATTACCATGACCTGCACAGCTTTTGGGAACCCCAAACCCATTGTCACCTGGCTCAAGGAGGGGACACTCCTAGGTGCTAGTGGGAAATACCAGGTAAGTGTGGTTCTCCTTTGGGGCTGCTGCATTTCTTCCTCCTTGCTCACCTTTCCTTTGCCTCCTCCCTCTCCACGGCGGCCTCCCACTTCTCATGACTGATAACACTCTGCCAAGCACATAGCCTGGCTGGTGTCTGGTTGGAGGGAGATGGAACATGAAGTGCCTGTCTACATATCCCCCTGGTGCATGAGCCCCAGGTCCATCTCTACCTGGGATGGCGTTGGTGGGACCCCAGGGTAGGTGCTGAGCTCTGTCTCTCCTTGGCCCCAGGTGAGTGATGGCAGCCTGACGGTGACATCAGTCAGTAGGGAGGACAGAGGTGCCTACACTTGTCGTGCATACAGCATCCAGGGAGAGGCTGTCCATACCACTCACCTGCTTGTCCAAGGTAAGAGCAATTTCTCTCCTCTTCATGCCCTGGACCTTTTGCAGGGACTTCTAGCCCATCTGAACTGCAGAGGGGTTTGCCCTGGCCATGGTTGGTCCAGTTGGGGTGTCTAGGGAGATGGGCAGCCCATGAGTAGTGGGATCAGGCTCCTCCTGACTATTGTGTAGCTCACAGCCAGAGCCCCCATGGTGGCCTGCTGTGGCAGTCATGTGGGATGGTGGGAAGCACCATGTTGAGTGGGTTTTGGATTTTTCTCTCTGTCCAAATAGTGTCTTGCCATGCCTCCCTCTTCCCCAAGAGAGGGGACCTCTCTCAGGTTCCCACCCCATTAGTGATGGCATCAATAAATAACTACAGGAATTCAGTCCAAACCTCAGACGTTTAAACAACACTGAGGGCATTTGGCAGAGCCGGGGTCTGCCTGGTCAGTACTGGGAAATGTGTCTGCCCTGCCTAAGGCCCTAGAGTGCCCCAGAGGGGGCACCATCTGGGTGGCAGGGCCTCTTTGTACTGAGCCCAGCCACCCTCTTTGCCTCCCACCCACTGCCTGCTGGAGGAACAGTGAGGGCTGGGGGTGGCTGTCTAGGCTGCCAGGGCTGCCGAGACACATGTTCTTTCTGCCTCCTTCTGACTTGGGTGTTGAATGGTAGTGTGGGCCAGAGGTCCCTCTGCAGCTCAGAAAAGAGCTGCCCTCTCAGGAGAGAGCCAGGTGGTAGCTGTGGTCTGTCTGGAAAGCCAGCACCAGGGAGGGCTGGGATTTCACCCCCTGTTGACTCTGCTTGCCCCCTGCCTCCCCATCCCCAATCTGCCCTCCTGACCTCTGGCTGATAAGCAGTACAAGCCTCTTAGCTCCTTCAAAGGCCAGATTATTCCTTGCTCTGGATTGAAAAGAGTGGCCTTTGTCTCTCCCGCATGTCCCCTGCTTGGGTTCTGCTGGAGAGAGGGATGGGCAGGAAGGGGTGTGTGTGTCTGTGTGTGTTGGGGGTGATTAGATAGCTGGTTTGGGGAGCCAGGATTTACAGAGGCCATGTGCATGGAGGCAAGGGGCACATATACACCAAGAAGGGTGTCTGTAGCTGGCTCAAGGAGCTGGGGCACGCTGTGACCACATCCCAGGACCCTTTGCATCTCTCAGACCTGTAAGGAGAGTAAGAACCTGAGCACAGCAGCAGCTAGAAGGATCTCTATGACAGCTGCCCAGAGTATGCTCTTCCCTCTTGGGCCAGTGCTGCTCACCAGCTCCCTCCCAGAGTTCTGGGCACCCTTTACTGAGGCATCTCAGACCTTCCTGGGAGGACCCCGAGCTGTCGCTCTCTCCTCCTGCACCAGGTAAGGTCATGTTTCTTTCCTCTTTCCCCAGGGCCTCCCTTCATAGTTTCCCCTCCTGAGAACATCACTGTCAACATATCCCAGGATGCTCTGCTCACCTGCCGGGCAGAGGCGTATCCCGGCAACCTCACCTACACCTGGTATTGGCAGGATGAGAACGTCTACTTCCAGAAGTGAGCATGCTGCCCTGCCCTCTCCAGCGGGGCGGGGAGGTGGCGCGGGGTCGGGGGGGAGTGCAACCGCAGCCACCAGGCCTCCCAGGGGCGAGGCCCTTGAGCAGGGGCTGCCACAGACTGCCCTTGGGCTCTGGGAGCTTGCAGAGGGGTGGTCCAGTCTGTCCCATGTACAAGGCCAGTGTCTGCACAGAGCGGCTTTGAGAGGGGCCAGGAATGTGAGGAAGTGCTGGCTCTTCTCCTCTCATTGGCAGGGTGAGGGGGCTCCTTGCTTCCTTGCTCTGCTGGCTCATGGAAGACCTTCTAGCCCTCCATGCCAACCCCCATCCCTCCTTGTCTCCTTGTTTGTTTGCAGTGACCTGAAGTTGAGAGTGCGGATCTTGATTGATGGGACCCTGATCATCTTCCGGGTGAAGCCCGAGGATGCGGGAAAGTACACATGCGTCCCTAGCAACAGCCTGGGGCGCTCCCCCTCTGCCTCAGCATACTTAACTGTGCAGTGTGAGTAGGGTGAGGGAGAACCACACATGGTGGGGGTTCCAGAAGATGCAGGCCTCATTAGCTGGACTGGACGCTGGAGGACAGCAGGAGACCAAGGGTCATTTGGAGGAATGTGGGTGGAGGAATGACAGGAAGCAGGGATAGCCCAACAGGAGGCCGAGACCTAGACTGGTCAATTGAGGTGAAACGAGCACTTGCCGGGCATCTTCTGCGGGCCAGGCATCGCTACACGTGTTGGCTGATTCGTTCTGTCAGCCAAGCTTAGGTTGGATTCAAGGATGGGCAGACCTTCTGAGCAGCTGTCCTCACATTGAATGCTAGCCAGCACCTCTCTCTGGACCATGAACAAGGTGTCTCTCGTGCTTTTTTCCTCTCAGGTATACGAAAGAGGGTAGGTGACACTGATGCAGGGTTAGATTTCCTTTCAGCTCTCTGCCTTCCCCCATTGTGGACAGGTGTGTGGGGCGAGGGGGACAGAACCCTCTTCTGGGGTGACTCGGTCTAGTTCTGCCAACACCTGGCTCCCTCCTGGCTTTCTCCTTGCTCTTCTCTAGGGCTGCCACAGATCCACATGGATGAGCTGCTCCTCGTGCCAGAACAATCGAGGGCTTTTGTGCAAGCACAATAATTCAGTTTGCTCATCTTGAATCCGTCAGCGTAGTCAATGCTTTCCCACCCCCTGGCAAGCTGATCATTGTGAGAAAGAGAGAGAAGGATGAGTAATGAGGATTAATTTCTTCCGTTTGATTTGTGGATGGCCCTGTCACTCAGACAACAAAGGCGCTGGGTTGTTCCTGGAGGTGACAGGCTCTCCATCACTGGAGGGCTGGTGTGGGAGAGGCGCTCACCCCCAGGGGCATGCAGCGGCAGCGGGAGAAGGTGAACAGTCTGGAGGCATCTGGGTCAGCATTTGAGCTGGGAACAAACAGAAGAACAGTCGGTGACCCCAGGAGGTGGGGCTGGTCTCTGAAGCCACTCTGCAGAACTGGGTGTTTGCACTTGTCTCCTGTTGAATGGGCGCCGGGGTGTCAGAGCCTGGCTGGACCTTTGAGCCCCGCTGAGCTGCTAACCTCACATTCTCGTCGTTTTCTTCTGGATGCAGTACCTTTATCAGTGGGGACAAAGGCAACATTTCACCATTTCCACTGTCGTCAACTTAAAAGGGCTTTCAGCAGGCTACATGAGGAAGTCTTGAGTTTTTAAGGGCTATGAGGCCCAAGAAAAGTGATGTGATGGGACCCAGGACATCAGGCCTGTTCCACCCAGACCTGCAGTAGGAAAAAGCCAGTCAAGAAGCTATTTGCTCATGACTTGGGTTGTGCCCTAAGCTGTGCTGGGCGTGAAAGGGCCTGGGGAAGAGAAGAGTCCACTTGAGTAGCATCTTCTCTGGCTATGTCACTTGGGCAAAAAGGTGGCAATGGCAGAGGGAAAGAGCCAACAGGGGTGGTCTTTAGAAGGATGATCAGTCTGACCAAGGGGTAAGCCCCCCATCCATGAATCCCTGGGCCATTTTTCTGCTGAGAGGGGTGTGTGGTTTCCCTGTCTCTCCCCAGTGCCATCACCCACTCCTGCTTGTCCTTTTTTACCTCCTGCTTGCCTTCAAAGAGAATCCGGGGGGTGAGATTTTCAGGTGGGTGAGACAAGGATCTTTATTTCTGCTAAAAAGCAGTGTTCAGAGTATTTCCCATTCATAAACCCTTTGAAAATCTTGGAGGAAAAAAAAAAAACTCTACATACAAAAGTAGGAAGCTATGTCTAAATATATAACTCGGCCTGGTATTTATGTAATGCTGTTCTCTGAAGAGCTCCAAATGCTTAAAAGATACCAGCTCATTCATCCTCACTGCCTCATTGGAAGTTCTGGATCTTTCTCCTTGGTAGCCCTCGGGGGAAATGGGGGGGAATCGAAAGGTGATGAGTCACCCACATCACAGGATGTGCTGCTCTTGCTTCTCTCCTGAGAACCTTTCATCTGTTCTGTGGCCAAGGTTGAGTCTGCATTTCAGCTGCACAGAGGGGAAACTGAGGCCCGGGGGGGCTGGGCAACTAGCACAATGGAGAGGAGAGAAAAGAAGCACTGGTGGTCATGCCTCTGAGCACCTCATGAATAGAACTGACGTTCCTCTTTTGGCTTAGGGTGTGGACCGAGAGCTGCTTGGTGTCCCAAGAGAGATTTGGGATAAGGAGCCGTTGGTGGAGGGTGTGGTCAAGCATTGACTTCGAGTTTGGAGTCTAGGGGCTGGAGATTCGGACGTCGAGAGTCCTTGTTCTGCTTGTTCTGCAATTCATTCCACGCGTAGAAGCATTTGAGGAGTGTTATGGATCGGAGCAGGCTAGAGCATGCCTTTGTCCTGAAGAATGCAGTCGGCTGGACAAAAAGAGCAGCCCGCAGCCTGCACTGTGTTGGGGCGGCCCAGTGTGTCCTCTGGGGTTTGTCCGTCTTGTTCTTCGTGGTGGTCCCGGCACCTGGCACTGTTGTGAGCACTGTGGACCACACAGAGTTTACTGAATGGGTGGGTGGGTGTGAAGGGCAGTTCCTCAGAGATGGAGTATCTGTGTGAGACCCTGGGGGTGTGTGAGGGGTCTTGGCCCCCTGCCAAGATTTCTCACTCCTTGACTTCCCTCATGCGTTTCTTCTCTCTCACCCCACACGACCCCTGTGCAGACCCAGCCCGTGTCCTCAACATGCCCCCTGTCATCTACGTGCCGGTGGGAATTCACGGCTATATCCGATGCCCTGTGGATGCAGAGCCGCCAGCCACCGTGGTCAAGTGGAACAAGGATGGCCGCCCCCTGCAGGTCGAGAAGGTGCTAGAGAGATGCATGTGGGGTCACAGTGAGACACAGTCTCCTGCCGCTGCAATGGTGCAACTGAGGGTCTGGTTCCCTGCCAGGACTCCTCCACTCCCCACCAGAAAACTCTGGGGAAGCAGAGCTGCTTCCGGTGGGGGGTGGTCTGCAGCCTGCTGGAGCTTCTGTGATTCTCCCAGGACACGTAGACAGCCCCTGCCCCAGACTAGCCAACTCAGGTCTGGCCGGGTGGGGGCTGGGACCAAGCTTCTGCCCCTTGACTGTTGCTCCCTGCTCTGCTGTCTGTACTCTGGCAGAACCTGGGTTGGACCTTGATGGAGGATGGCTCCATTCGGATTGAGGAGGCCACAGAGGAGGCTCTTGGCACTTACACCTGTGTGCCTTACAACACCTTGGGGACCATGGGCCAGTCTGCTCCCGCACGGCTTGTCCTGAAGGTGAGGCCTGGCTGAGAGAGGCCCCCGTGGGAGTGGACACTTGAAATACTTGACTTCATGGCTTTGCTGTGCTCTCCCTAGGATCCCCCGTATTTTACGGTGCTACCAGGCTGGGAATACAGGCAGGAGGCCGGCCGGGAGCTGCTCATTCCCTGCGCTGCTGCAGGGGACCCTTTCCCTGTCATCAAGTGGAGAAAGGTACTCTGGGTTCTGGAGTTCTTGGGAAGTGTGGCAGATGGGCAAGACCTGTAGTGGCTCCATTCTGACAGGGCCCAGTGCTGAGTAGCAGGGCTGACTTCTCGAGTAATGGGCCCTCCAGAGAAGGGGTGGCGGGGGGTGGGGGTGCAGGCCAAGTGTTCGGGTTGTGCTCTCTTCCTGTTCTCAGACTTCTGACGTATTGGTGGCTTCTCTTCTTCCCTGTCGATCTGGTTCCTCCCCTGCCGCCCCACTCCTGCCTTCCTCTTTGCCTCCTTGTTTGGCCAAGGTAGGGAAGCCCAGCAGAAGCAAGCACAATGCCCTGCCCAGCGGGAGTCTCCAGTTTCGAGCCCTGAGTAAGGAGGACCACGGGGAGTGGGAGTGCATCGCCACCAACGTGGTCACCAGCATCACTGCCAGTACCCACCTGACCGTCATTGGTACGGGGGCTGTGGGCAGGAGGGCTGTGGTCTGGGTGCTGGGCACTGTCTACCCTTTCTGGGCATCTTTCCTAATCAGCCCACCCCTGAGCCCAGGGCCTGCCCTGTGTAGCCCTAGCTCTCTGTAAGACTCTGCATAAGGAAAGGTGACATGGGGCCTGTCCTGGGGAGGTCTTTTCCTGGCAGAACATACCCAGCAACTCTGCCACGCAGAAATGGGGCAGGTGCATGGGCAGGGCAACTGCTTAGAGGTCTCTCAGGACCTAGAAGGGGAGCTGGAAGGATGGAATGAGGGGGATCTGGGAGGGGACCTGTGTGCTGAGCTCCATAGGCTGGGCCTGGCATGGAGGTTCCTGGCCTTCCCATTCCTGGGGTGCCAGGCATTATGTTTCCACTTCTGCCTGAGGTGTGTGTCCATAAGAATTCAGCTTGTACCATTGTAGCCTGCCCCTCTGGGGACTGACAGCCAATCGTAACTGCGGCCAACACTTTGATCGTTTACCACCAGTTTTAGGCTCTGTACCAAGTGGTGCCCCATCATTTATAACCTATGAGGTGAGAGCTGATAAGTCCTCAGTGTACATCCATTTGAAACCAAGGCTGGCGTGGATCATGCACCTCTCCGAGCATCGCATCGCTAATGAGTGCAGGGTCCCGGACTCGAACCCAAGTTGAAGTTCTTAACAGTTGTGTTGTGCTGCCTCTCACTTTGATGTTTGGGTAGAATAAGGCTATTTCATGAGGCCAGAGAACTTTACAGGACAGGGGATTTTTGGCTTTGCCTGTGACCTTCAGAGAGAGTGTCTCTGTGTTTGCCAGGTGAGCACAGGACTTTGGCCTGAGGTGATGAAGGTTCTGGTTTGCCTTTGGCCATATTCCTGGTGCTCACGCCATGTCTCACTAGAAGTACTAGACAGCACAGGGGGATGGGTTTCCTTCTGCAGCCCTACTGTGCAGGGCGTCTGCTCCTCTGAGCATCCCTCGCCCCTGAGCACTGCACTTGGGGCACTGCATTTTGCTACTGCGCAGTGCCACTGTGGGTGCCCAGCTCACTGGGCCCAGTTCATTTCAGTCTGAGAGGACTTCACTTGGTCTCCAGGCACCAGCCCCCATGCCCCGGGCAGTGTCCGGGTCCAGGTCTCCATGACAACTGCCAACGTGTCCTGGGAGCCAGGCTATGATGGAGGATTCGAGCAGACATTCTCAGTTTGGTACGGACCTCTGTGAGTCACCCCCGCATGCTTTGCTCTCTGCTTCTCCCTCCCCCAACCCCCGACTTCAGTCAGTCCCTAGGGTGGGAGGATGTTATGAGAAGAATATGGTTCTTCGCCTGCTAGACCTCCACGCAGTGAGGTGTGTTGACTAGGTCTTGTGGGGGAAGGGTGTATCTGTCTGAGGGATTCCGGGCATTCTGCATTCCCAGCCTGGAAGGTTTGGGATGCTAGTTTAGGTTGTCGCCCTCTGCTATTCTTTCCCCAGCTTATCTCACAACCCCTTTTTATGTCCTTTGTTCATGCTGCTTTTAGGTCCCTCTGTCCTCTGGAGTCTGGAAGAGACTCCTAATCTTCAAGGGCATTGTGAAACAGCCCAGCCGGAAGCGTAGAATCTAATTTTTATTCTGTCGCTTCCCCAGTGGTTCCAGAAACCGATTTGAAGTGGTGCTTGCCTTCTGGCCTTGTCTTTAGCATCTCTATTTTCTCTAGAATCCTGTGTCTCTATTGTGTTTCTATCTCTGCTGTTAATTTGGCCAGATGTAGTGATTTGAAATCTTTGCCTAAGGCTCGGGGTAAGTAAGGGATCTCAAAGATGCACAAATCGGGCTGAGGTCAGGAGGCACAGAAAAGGTGGAGAGAGGAACCATAGCTGACATCCTTCCCGTTTCCCAAGGATTTCTCTTCCCACACATTCCTATCCTGAGCCAGGAACTGGCCACCTGTAGCGTGGGACATCCTTGAGCAGGAAGGATGAGTCCTCCCACTTCCTCCTTTTCAGACCTGCCTCATCTGGGTGTGTATTCCCAGTCAGGCTCAACCAGAGCCTGGGAAGGAGGAAACATCCCTGCAGAGGGCAACTCGTGGAGATTCAGGGAGAACCCTTGATGTGCTTCTCAATAGCAAGGGAGGTTGAAAGGAAGCTGCCTTTTCCCATCATGGTGATTTGGTGGCTATGTCCCTAATATACTGGGGGTTTTGAGTTCTGGATAGGCACACTGGATCTAGATGGTGAGCATGGGGAGCTCCTTGAGTTGCAACCAGAACATCCTCCAACCCTTATCTCTGGTCCTCCAGAGGTGGTGGGCGGTGGCGGCCTGAGGGAAGGGGTGTGCTCTGGACAACCCTGTCAGGTGACCACTGTAAGAATCTTGGTGCTGCCGGGTGGCTGTGTGTCCAGGGAAGGGCGTTTGGCATGGCCAAGCCATTTTTGGGGATGTCCGAGTGGCAGGTCTGGGCCTAGACTGGGGTTTCCCTCACTGCTTGCAGTCCTGCTCCACGCTGCTGCTCATTTGCACCGCTTTATTACACTCTGCTCACTTGCTTTGGTGCCTGGGGCTGGGATGGGGGGTATGGGTGGTTGCAAAATTTGGGGAGGTCTCCTTCCCTCCTCTCATTCTGATTGCCTCTGACTCTCCCAGTACTGACTCAGACATTTGGCACTAGGTTCTTTCTTGCTGTGCTTTCTGCTGCCTCAGCTCAAACTCCTGAGCATTCATGGTAGTGAGCCTTTAAACATAGAGGGAACCCGGTGGGCGGGCGTCCGCTGTTACAGCTCAAGCTTAGGGCTGCAAGAAGAAAGCTGCCCAGGGTCTCAATCTCATAGACTGATGTCTCCTCCCTGTGGTGATGCCAGGGCACTGCACCTATAGACAGCTGGCTTCATTGCCAACAGAGCGGTGGTGGGTGGTCTAGAACAAGGCCTAACCTTCACTCCTAGTTCCAGAGTTCTCCACGCCCAGTGTGACCGTCCCTTTGATGGTGAGTTCTAACTTTTAGGCCTTAAGGATCATGGTCCTCACTGGAGAAGCCCCTGGTTATTTTTGTCATATACCCTAGACTTCCGCAGATGACTCAAAACTGGTTGGACAGAGTGAGCCCTCTGGGTTACTTGATGTCCCACTTTTGGCTGTCCTGGAGAGGGTGCACAGCTGAGATCACCTGGGTTCTTTCCCTATAGGGTCTGCCATTGCTGAGTTGCTCATCTTCACTTTCCCACAATGGTACCTGCCTTGTCCCGTGTGTCCTGACTCTCTCAAGGCAGAGCCACACTCAGGGTTGTGACCAGGGTGAGATTCTCCCAAAATGCACTTGGTAGTTTGACCAGGATCTTGGGCATCACTTATACCTAAGGGTTCCTCTTAGCAGAGGGGTACCAGCTGTGGCTGGCAACCTGACACAGCCAAAGTTGGGTAGGTCATCCCACCTTGGTCATTATCTCTTTCTGTCCTGAAGCCTGGGAAGGCCAGGTCTGTCCACCACCACCTCCTTGAGGACCTTGCATGCACTCTCGTGTCTCCAGTGTAACCCACCCCACCCCCTTGTCCCCGATCCTCTCTCTTTCTTTTGGCCAGGATGAAGCGGGCACAGTTTGGGCCCCATGACTGGCTGTCTTTGCCAGTGCCGCCGGGACCCACCTGGTTGCTAGTGGACGCCCTGGAGCCCGAGACAGCATACCAGTTCAGCGTCCTGGCCCAGAACAAGCTGGGAACGAGCGCCTTCAGTGAGGTGGTCACTGTGAACACTTTAGGTGAGGGCCCCAAGCTGGGATGTCTTGAGGATATTTCCTGGAGGAGCTGGGTAAGGATGGTAATGGTGGTGATGGTCCTAGCAGCTAACTTTACTGCTCACTATGTGCCAGGCATCTTCCTACGTGCTTTACGTAATCATGTCATTTGCTGTCCTGGGAAGGACTTGTCATCTGTAGGGTTTGCCTGGACCATAGTGCCTTGTCCCACATCAGAGCACTTTTGGCCAGATTCCTGTTAAGGAAGAGGCTTAGCATTTATCCTTCCTTGTTAAGCCACATGTTTGCATCTTCCTGTGGCTTCACAAGGCAGGCTGGGAATCCTTCCTCCTTCTCTGCTCTTACCAGTTCTTTCCTTTGGCCCTTGGCCTCATTTGGTGGCAGGCATGTGACCAGTTCTTCCCATCGAATCTTCTAGTCATGCCAACTCTTCCTTCCTGGACCCAGTGGCTCACTCCATCCCACCCCGAGAGCAACTGTGAACAAGTGGCACCCCTCCGGCCTATTCCTGGATCCTTTACTGCCACCAAGGGGTGCAGCAGTGTTGGGATGCTTACCCCTGCTCTGGAACTTTCCTCCCTGGCTGTTGTTTTCCCATCTGGGCCAAGAAGGCAATTGAGAGCAGACATGAGCAATGGGAAGACATTCCTACTTCTTTAGAAGAGAACATAAGATACATTTTGTAGTATCTTCTTAAAGATACTATCTTATTTAAAAGATTACCATCTTCCTCATGTGGTTCCCCTTTATTAGGTTGTTTTTTTTCCCCTTCCCTTTTGAGGGACTGCATTCCCTCATCTATGTTTTTAGAAGTACCCAGAAAGTAGGATCATGGGCCACTTCCCTTGGGTGAGGAGGGCTCTTTTATGTGACAGTCTTGTCCCTGAAATGACTCATGCATGGGAATGTGACACATTCTGAGGGACACGTGCTGAGCCAGAAGACAGCATGTAGGGAGATGAGGGAGCAGGGACCTCAGCACCACCATGTCCCTTCTCTCTCTCTTCCCTCTGTGCCGCAGCATTCCCTATCACAACTCCAGAACCCCTGGTGCTGGTTACCCCACCAAGGTGCCTCACAGCCAACCGGACCCAGCAGGGTGTGCTCCTGTCTTGGCTGCCCCCTGCCAATCACAGCTTTCCCATTGACCGCTACATCATGGAATACCGTGTCGGGGAACACTGGGAGACGTTAGATAGTGCCATCCCAGGCACTGATGGAGACTTCTTTGCCAAGGATCTGTCACAGGTGAGGTGCCCAGCTTTTCCCTGCTGCTGCTTCCAAATTCTGAAAGTGACATGACTCACGAGTCACCGGAAGCTTTGAGTGACCCATGTCAGGTGTGCGAGGCCCAACCATGTACTGCTGCCCCTCACCCATTCCTTTATTCTTAGGTCTGCTACCGAGGTCTGGGATCTTCAGGTCATGGCAACCAGGGTCCCATAGACTCAGGACCAGTGTGTGGCAGCATGGGGTTTTATTGCCATGAGGGCTTTCCCACATAAGCTGGGGCCAGGCAGGGTAGCTGAGTAGCCCCCAATGTGTCGCGAGACAGTGACCTCAGCTCTCTCCTAGCAGTCTAACTTGGGCTGGGCAAAGGATTTCCCAGAAGGATAGTCTTCTAGCTTTGTCCAGGGAAGGACCCCCTGCTTTAACAATTTAAGAGTCCCTGCAGGAAGATACATTTTTTTTTTCCTAGCCGACCCCCTTTAAACTTTGATGTCTCTCTAGCTGGAGAGGGGAAGCAGCTTATTTCATGGATACAGACAATCTCATCTATCTTTCTGTCTTCCTTCCCTGGACACTCATTTAGTGGTACAACTGGCTCATGGGGGCTCCTGAGAAGCCATGTGTGCCTCTCTTTCCAACTTTGCTTTTAGTGACCTCACAGTTGTAGATTGAAATATGCCATGGTGGGAGTATTTTTACCATGGAAGTTGGCAAATGCTATAGATTAGGACTTTTTTTTTTTTTTTTTAAAGATTTTATTTATTTGACAGCGAGAAACACAGCGAGAGAGGGAACACAAGCAGAGGGAATGGTAGCGGGAGAAGCAGGCTTCCTGCCGAGCAGAGAGCCCGATGCGGGGCTCGATCCCAGGACCCTGGGATCATGACCTGCGCCGAAGGCAGACGCTTAACGACTGAGCCACCCAGGTGCCCCAGATTAGGACTTTTTTAAACCGAAAGCTATTGTTCATCACTTCCAGTATGCCACTGCTTTGGGTACACTCTTCCATGAGAGATCATTGCAGGGTGGGTGGGGGAGGGTCAGCGTTGGGTCAGTGGCCATCTCAGGTCCCTAGGCTGACAGGGTCTTGTCCTGGGGGCTGTAGGACACCTGGTACGAATTTCGGGTTCTGGCCGTCATGCAGGATCTGATCAGCGAACCCAGCAACATCGCCGGCGTCTCCAGCACAGGTACTTGGAGGGGGAGGTTCTCTTACAGTTGTAGGGCATCTCTAGCACAGGTACTGGGTGGGGGGGGGAGATTCTCTTACACCTGTAGGGCATCTCCAGCACAGGTACTGCGGGGGAGGGGGGAGGTTCTCTTACACCTGTAGGGCATCTCCAGCACAGGTACTTGGGGGGAGGTTTTTCTCTTACAGCTCTAGGACCTAAGAGCCATGTGGATGTCCTTTGGGAGAGAGCTAATATGCGGAGGGAGGCTGAAATGGAAACCACTGAGAGCTCTGGCAGGAACTGAGTCTCAGCATTTCTTAGGACCCTCCAACCCATCCTTCTGTTATCTTGATGGACAGGATTTCTCCAGCTATAGAGCTGCATTTATGACACTTTCTATAAGTTAGCCACAGGAAGAAATATAGCTAATCTTGTCAGGACAGTAGTCATGAAGAACTTGATTTTAGTTCTTTTGCTATAAAATCCCTGTTTCCTCTAGTGCTATCCTCTGTAATGGACTGGGGCGGTGAATTGGAGAGACAACAGGTCAGCACATATTTGTTAAAGGCCTATTATAAGACTGCTTTATAATTATGGTGGTTTTATTTGGAAAATTGCTGTTTGGTATTGTTTTCCTCCACTCCTTCATCTCCCTAGATTTTTTTCGGGCTAAATAAAGCCAACTCCCTAGCATTTTCCCCATTTATCTTTCTTTCTCTTGGCCCTGGTCCCATTTCTACACATCTTTCTCTAGCTACAGTTCCTGAAACATAGCAGAGCCCCTCCCTCACCCAGTGAAGTGGCTCCCTTGGTAGGGGAAGAGGCTTTTGCTTAGTGATTAAGCAATGGCACCATTTCCGTGGGCAGTACTTATACAAGGACCTCTGGGACCAGCTGGCAAGGAGCTTGGCCAAGAAGCTCATACAGCAGGACTCACAGAGCTACAGAAGCACTGGGGCAGGCAGACTTGGGGAAGGACAGGGGAGGATCCAAGGGACACCAGAGCACTGGGGCCATAGGATGGGACTTCTGCCTCATGTTAGACACCATGGCACCATTAGCCTTTTTTTCTCTTCTTTGTTTCTTTTTTCCTTCCTTTCCTCCTCCTCCCTCCCTCCCTCCCTTCCTTCTTCCTTCCTTCCTTTTCTCTCTCTCCTTTCCTTTCTTTCTCTCTCTCCCTCTTTTTCCTCCTCTTCCCCCTTCCCCCCTTCCTTCCTTCCTTCCTTCCTTCCTTCCTTCCTTCCTTCCTTCCTTCCTTCCTTCCTTCCTTCCTTCCTTCCTTCCTCTTTCCTTTTTTGTTATGAAAGTACCCTATCTTGGCTTCTCTCCAGGGAGGAGATTCAGAGAGAAGGAGGAACAGGGAACAGAACTTGCAGCCAAGGCTAGAATAGAAGACTTGAGGGTTTTCATCAGTGAATTGTTCTGTGCTCTTTATGTCTTTATGGCTTTATGTCTGGCACCCAAAAGGAAGCCCACATACTGGGAAGATTCCCCATGGGTGAATGAAGGCACAGTGACCTCAGCACCCTCATCTCTAAGCTCCCCCATTCCCAAAAGCTATAGCATTCCATTTGCCCGCTCAACTCATCAGCATGATTTGGGTGATTTTTATCCATTGTTATTTTCAGCAGAATGCTGAGCTCTGGCCAAATATATCAGAATCCACAGAATTTAAAGAGTGGCACTTTCTATTATAACTGACTTTGAAGTGGGGTACAGTAGATGGGGGGTCTAGTCCTGGCTCTGTCACTAATGAGCTGTATGGATTTGGGCACAAAATGAAACTCACTTCTTTACCTGTAAAATGAAACTGGACCTATGTTGAATGTCCCTGCTGGCTCTAGCATTCTGAACCCGAGATACCAGGACGTGCTCACCTTCCCTGTAGGAATTGCTCAGCTGTTCCGTAAGGACTTAGAAATGGATGGATCTGAATTCTGTAGTCACAACATCTTTTCCCTGCTACAGTATTTTACCCTCAAGGTGTCTCCACAGTGGGCTCTCATTTTGTCGAGAAGGCATGGCAGAAGGCAGCAAATCCCCAGCAGGAGGCCGGAGTTACAGTGTTGTGATGCAGGAACTGCTAGGCAATATTTATGCCAGCAAGCCGCTCAAACTTTGCCAGCGATGGTTTCTGAACCTTAGAGAATGAGAGCGCTAGCATGTGCTCTGTTGGCCTCATGTGAGGGTGTCCGGTAGTGTGCATGAGAGCCCTTTGCAAAAAGCACTAGCCAAGTAGACATAATTCTTGGTATTATTTCCGCTATGGGGTAAGATACAGATGTGATTCCTTCTTTCTAAGCTCTGTAGTGATCACTTGACTTCCATAAACTAGTCTCTTCTCTCTCTTCCTACTCTATCTAAACCTCTCCAAGTGCTAGAGTTGAGCACAGAGCCTGAGCCTTAACATTATCTCTTCTGCAGAGGTAGCGAAAAATACTTGGGGGCTAGGGGTCAGAGCAGGTGGGGGCTTTTTACAGGAGGGAGGGAAGGGAGGAGTCATGCCTGTTCCTCGCACCTCCCCCCAACCCCCCCCGCAGACATCTTCCCACAGCCGGACCTGACCGATGACGGGCTAGCTCGGCCTGTGTTGGCTGGAATTGTAGCTACCATCTGCTTCTTGGCAGCTGCCATCCTGTTCAGCACCCTGGCCGCCTGCTTTGTCAACAAGCAGCGCAAGCGTAAGCTCAAGCGCAAAAAAGGTGGGTGTCTGCCCCCACCACCCTGCTTTACCCGGCCCAGCTCCAAATGCTCCCTGTTGGAAGAGATGGTCCACTTTTAGCATGGGCCCCCTTGAAAATAGGGAAATGGGGTCTTATGGGTGGAACTGCCAGTGGGACTTGATCTGGAAGCGGGAGTAAGGAAGAAGGATGCTGGGGAGGGTATGATGAGGCCAGAATGGGAGAGAGGGCAGATGTAGTGGTGGGCATGGGACTGGGGACTGGACCCCAAAATAACCAAGCATTAGAAGGAGCTGCTCCCCTCTGGCTTTGCTCTGAGCCCTGTGGACACCTGAGATGAGTTTTGTGTCTCTGGCCTCAGTAGGCTCTCCTCCCCTTCTTCTTCCTTCCAGATCCTCCACTCTCCATCACACACTGCAGAAAGAGCCTAGAGTCTCCGTAAGTGCCCCTGCTGTTGTGGTGTGTGGACAGAGGGTGAAGGGTGGACACAGGCAGGTGGTTTGCCCCGCTCAGCCCCTCAAAACTGTTTGCTGTCCACTGATCTGCGTGGTATTTTTAAGTTGGCCATGTGCATAGAGGGAGCAGTAGTGTAGACAATCCAGATTAGTGGGTAATCCATTTCTCTTTAGCTTTGGAATGAGTTTCTGTGATTTTTTTTTCATCCTAATGGATGTGCCTTCCTAGTGTGTTTCACTTAAGTTGGTATGAAGATGGGGTTGCATTTCTTGAGCACCGTGGGAGTGAAGTTAGAGGTGCAACTAGACAGGACAGACAGGAAGGACGGGGCAAAATGAAAGTGGAAATGGCCAGGCCATACCTAGACAGTGGCGTGTTGGCCAGAGTATTTCACGCCAAAATATGTGGCCCATCCGCATCCCTTTTTTTGAGTATTATCTTAAGTATTTGTGGTTGTCCATTAAGAAGAGAAAGAGAAGTGGAGGAGCAGTGTCCCCCACCTCACACTCCTGCTCCCTCCCTCACCCCCGCAGCTTGTCCTCTGGCAAGGTGAGCCCCGAGAGCATCCGCACGCTCCGGGCCCCATCCGAGTCCTCTGATGATCAAGGCCAGCCAGCAGCCAAGAGGATGCTGAGCCCCACCCGGGAGAAGGAGCTGTCGTTGTACAAGAAGACCAAGAGGGCCATCAGTAGCAAGAAGTACAGTGTGGCCAAGGCCGAGGCCGAGGCTGAGGCCACGACACCCATCGAGCTCATCAGCAGAGGCCCCGACGGCCGCTTCGTGATGGATCCTTCCGAGATGGAGCCCTCGATGAAGAGCAGGCGCATCGAGGGCTTCCCCTTTGCTGAGGAGACGGACATGTACCCCGAGTTCCGCCAGTCGGATGAGGAGAACGAGGACCCGCTGGTGCCCACATCTGTGGCTGCCCTGAAGTCCCAGCTGACCCCTCTGTCATCCAGCCAGGAGTCCTACCTGCCACCACCAGCATACAGCCCTCGGTTCCAGCCCCGTGGGTTGGAGGGTCCCAGCGGCTTGGAAGGTCGGCTCCAGGCCACAGGCCAGGCCAGACCCCCTGCCCCCCGGCCCTTCCACCATGCCCAGTATTATGGGTACCTCAGCAGCAGCAGCCCTGGGGAGGTGGAGCCGCCACCCTTCTACATGCCAGAAGTGGGCAGCCCCTTGAGCTCGGTCATGTCCTCCCCACCCCTGCACACTGAGGGGCCTTTCGGCCACCCCACCATTCCTGAGGAAAACGGAGAGAACGCTTCCAACAGCACGCTGCCCTTGACTCAGACACCCACAGGAGGGCGCTCCCCTGAGCCCTGGGGCCGGCCAGAATTCCCCTTTGGGGGCCTGGAAACCCCGGCCATGATGTTTCCCCACCAGCTGCACCCCTGTGATGTAGCCGAGAGTCTGCAGCCCAAGGCCTGCCTCCCCCGAGGACTGCCCCCCACCTCCCTGCAGGTGCCCGCGGCCTACCCGGGCATCCTGTCTCTGGAGGCACCAAAGGGTTGGGCGGGCAAGTCGCCGGGCAGAGGCCCCGTCCCAGTGCCCACCTCCGCTAAGTGGCAGGACAGACCTATGCAACCTCTGGTGAGCCAAGGGCAGCTAAGACATACCAGCCAAGGTATGGGCATCCCCGTGTTGCCTTACCCCGAGCCAGCCGAGCCCGGGGGGCACAGCGGCCCCAGCACATTTGGCCTGGACACCCGGTGGTATGAGCCCCAGCCCCGGCCCCGGCCCAGCCCCCGGCAGGCCAGGCGCGCCGAGCCCAGTTTACATCAAGTGGTGCTACAGCCTTCCCGGCTCTCGCCTCTGACCCAAAGCCCCCTCAGCTCCCGCACCGGCTCCCCTGAGCTTGCCGCCCGGGCCCGGCCTCGCCCAGGCCTCCTGCAGCAGGCAGAGATGTCGGAGATCACCCTGCAGCCGCCGGCCGCTGTCAGCTTCTCCCGCAAGTCCACACCATCCACGGGCTCCCCTTCCCAGAGCAGCCGCAGTGGGAGCCCCAGCTACCGGCCCACCATGGGCTTCACCACGCTGGCCACGGGCTACCCTTCCCCTCCGCCAGGCCCTGCAGGGCCTGCGGACAACCTGGATGTGTTTGGACAGACGCCTTCCCCTCGAAGGATGGGGGAGGAACTGCTCAGACCAGAGCCCCCCCCACCGCCATTACCTACTTCAGGGTGAGTGTGAGCTGGTTTCTCCTGCCCACCTCCACCTGGTCATCCTCCACCCCCATTCCTTACCCACCCTCCGCCCCTTCCATCAACCCAAATGACAGGGCTTGTCTGGACATGCTGCAGCATCTCTTCGGGAGAGTTCTGGTCTTGGCATCAGCAGGGTGTGGACAAGGGGTTGAGGGTGGGGCTTACCTGCCCAGGTACCCTGCCAGGAGCATGAGGGAGCCACTCCACCCAGCCCAGAGCTCTCAGGAGGCCCCCAGGGTGATGGGGAGTGGACACACATGGGCAAGAGGGGGGCATGGTGTGTCCGAGTGAGTAGTCACCTTGGTTACTCTTGGAGCAGAGGGCTCTCCACATCCCTGTGATCCTGGCTGTGGGGGTTGTTCCAGGGTTTACCCAGAGACCTTGTATCCAGCCTCCCTTTCTTCCCCGGCCCATCCTCCCTGCTAACAGGACCCTGAAGCCTGATTTCCTTGGACCACCAGGCCTGGGGCTCCTCTTCCCAATCTCCTGCCTTTAGCAGCCTAGTGAGTGGGTCTGCCTCCCCACAAACTCTCCAGGGGGCCCATCCTGGAGGCTGGGAGCAAAATCTCAGGCCTGTGAACTGTGTGCCCAGAGCCACATACCCTACCCTACCCCAACCTGTGTGCCTCGCAGGAAGCTGCAGACAGACAGACAGACAGACAAGCTCCTGCGGTCAGCCTGCCTGAGAGAGCACACTCTAAACTGTAGCAGCTGGTATTCCAGGTACCAGAGTCAGCCTGGACGCCCGTCTGTGCCTCTTTTTCTCTGGTCTTTCTTCCCCTGCCCCCCTCTCCCTTCCTCCTCTCCCTCCCTTCCTTCCTGCTCAAGTCTGGCTTTCTTTCTGTCTGTCTTTCTTCCTTCTCCATCTTCTTGGGGTTGGCCCAACTGGCTCCGAAGGCCTTGCAACGTCTCTGTAGTGCCCCCTGGTCCCTCCTGCCCTCCCTCCCTCTCTCTCTTTCTCTCTGGTTCCGTCCTTTGGTCTCTCTTCTTGATGTGGCCGCCTGTGCAGGGGAGCAGAGTGTTCCAGAGGAGGCTGGCCTGGTGGTAGGCAGGATGGGAGGCGGTTGGAGAGGAGGGAGCCCAGCGCCCTTCCCCTGCCCCATGCACTCCCACCCTCTCTGGTACCTGGAAGTACAGGCTCTCCTCCCACTGCCCCTGCTCCTGGCAGGCGGAGAAGGTGGCGGAGAGCTCTAGCTAGGACGCCGGGCATGGTGCGCCCACGGACCCCGCGCCTCCATCTATCTGTGCAGGAGGTGCTGTGCGCCGCAGCCCTGTCGTCTGTGCTTTGTGCAGCGCTCATCTGCCTCGTCCATTGTGCCGTCTGGTTCTCTGTCTCTCTCCTCTCCTTCCCCTCACCCCATTCTCTGGCCTCGCTTGTGGTTCTCTGGCCCCTGTGCTCCTCCCCTCCTCCCCTCTGGGTGTGCGTGGGTGGTTCCCCCACGGCCCGTGTTGATAACTGCTTTGTTTCTGATTGATCTCAGCTATCTGGGCAGTGTTGTCGAGACAAGCCTCTCCTCAGCTCAATAGGTAAGGGAGCTCCGCGGCTGGGGCGGGGCGGGGGGTGGACAGGCGGACGGGGCTTTGGCAGGGCCATCGCTTCCTTTACAGGGGAATCCAAACCATATCCCCTCACCCCCTCTGTGGGCGGCAGCCTCCGCTGCTCTGTACCCCACGGCTTCTGGGTTCCCCACATCATGCTGCTCCCACAGCCTCACCAGGCCACGCTCGGGCACCGCCTAGCTGCAGCTTCTGACTCCCACCCCACATGCCAAGCCTCTCCCAGAGCCTCCGTGCAGTTTTCCTCACTCAGATCCCTGCTGTCAACACACCCAGGGCCTCCCACCGAAGCCCCCTGGGACCCTGCATGCACCCCAAGGGGCTTAGAATGCCTACAATCCGCTTTGCATCTCTGCATCTCTGGAAACATCAGGCCCACCTTAGATCCAGAACCCCCCCCTTTGCCCTGTTTTCCCAGCAGCCTCAGGCATAGCACCCCCCTTCCATGCTAGCCCCCCAGAGACTCAGATCTTCCTCTGGGGTTGCTGGTCCCTCACAGTCTTCTTGGGATCTTTCTAATATTCTCAAGGAGCACACGGTTGGGGTATGGCCCAGCTCCTTCCCTCAACACCTGGGTCGTCCTCAGGACCAGGTCACCTGTATTCCTGTGAGGGCAAGGGCAGAGGACTGTCACCACGTCTCATGTCCCTTGCCTTTGATAACCTGTTCTTGGTTATTACAGGACTGAGATGTGGGCCTCGCCCTCAGGTTCAAATTGCTTTTAAGATTCCTGTAGTAGCCACTCCTGCTCTCCTTGGGTCATCACTCTAGGGTCTTGGGAGGAGTCCCCCAGGGGTAGAGGACAGGCTTCCCCTGGGCAGGAGGAAGTTGAGCAGTGAGCTCAACAGTGAGCACTATGCTCCTTCCTCTGTTCTCCACAGAGGTTGGTCCTCTTCTGGCATTCTTCCGGGTGGAGGTCTCAGGAACTTGGGCATTTTAGAGGGGTGTCAAGTCTCTTAAAGAGGCTTAGGGTCACCCAAGACTCACTGTCTTTCTGGTGACTAAGATGCTTCTTTTTGCCATGGATGCCATTGCTTGTGCCTCTGGGAACAAGCAGTGTGGGAGCAAGAGAGCTTCCTGGCTTCTCTAGGTGAGAAGCATCTGTATCCCTTGCCCACCTAGAAATGTCAAGGGAGGCTGATTATCCTAACTCAGGACTGTAAGGCTTTGGTCAGAAGAGTGACCTCCCATAAGAAGGACTGGACTGCTTTGCCATTTCTTTATGATCTGCACCTATAAACTTATTAACAGCCAAGAGGCCGTGGGATTGTGTCTGAGGCTGGTTGGGTGCCACACTGCAGGCATTAGCACTAGAGAGAGCAGGGAGGGTGTCAGGAAGGAGTTATGAGCCTACCTTCTTGAGGGGCCTCCTGTGGCCTCCTGGGTGGATGCTCCAGAGTGACGATGACCGGACCATCCTCCACCTTCCTGCTGTCCCTCCCTGAACCCCAGTTATGACCCCTCTGTCATGCCCAGAGAAGTGATAGCTGCAGGACCAGCTGTCACTCCACTCCTGGAAAATCCCTGAACCCCGTTCCCCATTGTTACCACCACTCCCTCACCCAGTCGTTGACCACTCTCTCCACAACATCCCCACTGCACCAGATCTGAGAGCTGAGCTATCATACTCTCCCTGCTGTGGCAAACCCAGAAACCAAGGGCAGCAATGAGGGCGAATTGGTTCCTTGGGGACCTGGCCAGCATCCCCAGCCTAGGAGAATAAAGTGCTCCCCGCAGCCTCGGAGTTAGACCTTGATGGTGCTGGGCAGCAAGAGCCACCGCTCACTCCTGCTTGCTGAGAGCCTCCCCCGGGCGCGGTAGCTGCTGGGGCCATTGGGAGGCGTCAGGCTCCTCTTCAGATGCTGTCTTCATGCTGCGCCTTTGCATGTGTCTCCACTCGGTCTTGCTTGGAGAAGGTGTGACACGTCTTGTCTACGTTCGTTCTTGCTCTGTTCCTGTTTCCTTCAGTCTCTCTCCTGTTCCTTCTCCCCTGTACCTATAGTGGTCTTCCCGCCTCTCCTCCTTTCTCTCTCCCCCTTTTCTCCTCTTGCCAACTCCCGTCTCGGAGTGGGGAGTTGTATTGCGTGGAGCTGCCCTTTCTGGGGCCGGCTGGGAGGCCGGTTACTTTCTCAGCTTCCTGTCTCATACCAGTAGCAGCCCTCTTCTCACCTCCCCCCAAGCCCCCTCTCCTATTAGTGCCAACTTTGGCCTCTCTGATCAGGTGGGTCTGGAAGTGTGGATGCCCCCCCCCGCCTTTTACTGGGTGGACCATAGCAAGGAGCTCCCATTTGGAGACAAGTCTCCTGAGCCCTGAGGCCAAACACTGAGTTTGTCCCCTGACCCCACTGGAGACAGGGGACATCTGACATTACAGCTGGGTGGGAGCTGACCTCTGCAATCCTGGCTTTCTGTTTTGTAAGTGAAGAATGGGGGGGACCTTTTTCCCAGCCATGCCTCCTACACAAGTGGATTTCCTCATCCCCCCTCCATGGTCTAAGGTCAGATGAGCAGAGTCTGCTGTCGGGCAGTTATGAAGAGGAGAAAACCACTCCTTAAATCACTGCCTCTGCCTGCTGACTGGGGACAGCCGCCAACTGTTGGAGTGGTCAGCCCTTAGGCTAGTTAAGAGCAGGAACCATCCAGTGGATTCTGACTTCTCTGACCTATGGTTTGCCTGCTTTTTGAACCTTTTTGTCTGTGTCTTTTCTCCACTATCCTGGGTAAGCACAGGGCTAAGCAGCCAGGGCCCCAGGCTAAATGGTTGTGATTTGGGTTTTGTATGGATTTTATGAAAACAGAGAGAGAGAGACAGTAAATTCCAGGCAGTTTTCAGTAGTTCTGTACTGCAAAGAAACATCACTGGGACAGAGAACTAGGGTTTAGGGGGAACTCCATATGACATGGAAGATCCAGAAAAACCTCTAGGCTTTTAGGCCTCATACTCTTACTTCCTGTGAGGATGAGAGCCCCGGAGTTTGCTGGATTCCTGTATGCTTTAGAAAAATTCAATTTGATTGGGAAGAGAACAGTGACCTCCATTTCTTAGAGAGCCCAGGTTTGGATGCTATTCTAACAGAGTAACCTACTGGTCAACCTCAGATTGACTTCCCAACTTTATTCCAGGCATGGGATGAAGTCGCTTAACCCAAGCTTTCCACTGTCTGACAGACAACAGCACCAAAAACTCCATTATCTGATAGGTCCTCTGGGGGCTTGATATTGACTGGGAATATGGTCACCCTTCCTAGAAAAGGGGCAGTTTGATTCCAAAGGGATTAGTATGCTGCAGGTAAAGTCTGTTGGGACATGTTTCACATGTCTTTTCTGTATCATTTGCTAAAAATAAAGATCCATTTTTGCCCCCTCCCCCACCCCGTCCTTCCAGACACTTGCTTTTATTTTTCCCTCCTGCATCAGTAGAGTGTCTCGGTGCCTCCAGGAGCCTTCTGTCATGTTTCTGTGTTTGAGCACTGAGCCCAAAGTGAAAACAGGTGGACAGCAGGTGTCCTGGAAGTGGTGGCGCTTGGCTGTTTCCCTAGGGAAAATTGGCTTATCCTCCTCAATGGATCATTACTGTTTGGGAATTTTTGCCTGAAGATATAACTTCAGCCATCTTTTCCCCATCCCTGGTCTGTCTTACCCTGGCCGCGCCACCAAAGCAGAGAATGTCAGGGACTACCGCAGCACGGTGACGTGACCTACCACTCAGGTTAAGCGTAGGAGCTCTGTTTTCTTCTAGATAGTGTCTGGACCATTTTATTTTTGGAGGAAGTTGGAAGAGCAGTTTAGCCTAATGTTGAGAGTCTTGTCTCTGTCACATAATAACTGGATTAGTAGACAAGCTGCTTAACCCTCCGCATTTAATTTCTCCCTATGAGAAACAGGATCAGTCTAGTATTTACCTCTTAGGGGTGTTGTAAGAATGAATGCAAACTATTGTAGAGAACACAGACCAGTGTTTGGCATGGTAAGTGGTAAATAAATGCTATGTGATAGAAATGGTAAAGGTAATGATATGTTAATTTTAGTAATAATATCTTTGGAAGTTTCACCTGGCTTGGAAAAACTCTAGGAGTGTTCTGGGGCACCCTGAACCAGTTTCTCTCATGCCCTCATGGGTCACCCTGGGTTATGTGGTTTAATCACTGCTCCTTGGGGCCACTTGCTTGTCATGTACTTCCTCGGACCATGCATCGCTCACCTTGTGTGGTCTTTTTGAAGAGGCTGGCCAGGACCAGGAGACAGGTAAACTGAACGGCTGATTCATACCTTTGATTTTCCTTTTAGGTAGCTGAAGAAGCCCTAGTCAAGGATAAGAAGGGGGAGAGGACCTCCTGCCAGCATTTCAGAGTCATGCTCCCTCATACCCTAGGCATTTCTGCCCTTTGCCCGCCTTCCAGATTCCCTTGTGGCCGCTGCTGCTGCTGCTGCTGTGTAGGATCTGGGTGGGTAGAGTCTGAAGGAGGAAAGGATGGGGAACTTGTAGGTTCCGTCTTTGGGGGTGGAAGACCTGACTTCTCATGGTGAATTAGACTTCTCTCTGAGATCATGTGTTGCCTGTGTGTGCGTGTAGGTGGGGCCTCTGAGCTCCATGCTGTCAGGGGGATATGGAAAATCTAGATGCTCTCTCTGACCTGAACTTTGGAGGAGCTTCTTGATACTTTATCACTACTTTATCACTAAAAGGCTATGGAATGATGACATCCATCAAAGAAGATGGAGGTTGCTTCATTGCCAGTTAATTCAGGAAATCCCAGATACCAAGGCTTATTAACAATTAGTCTGTAAGTGTTTTCTTCCTTCATCCCCGAAAATATGACCAGTACTGGGGAGATGGGGCTGCAGACCTCCTATCCCTCTGTCATTCATTGTTCTCCTTTGGATTGCTTGCTCACCACTGGGCACTTCTTTTCCCCTCACAAAGTTGGCTGTCTTCCTTTTAAGTAGGATTTACCCAAAGCCAATGTGATGGATTTGGAAGAGGGAGATGTGAGGACTGAGGAAGAGTGTGTGATTCACCTCAGTGCACTGTGGCCCTAGAATGTCTCTACTCCCCTGATGGCATGCTAATGCCAGCTCTGGTTGGAAAGAAAGAGCAACTCCTCTTTCTCTGCCTTTATTCCTTGGGCTCCAAGCTTGGCTTACTTTGAGAAGAAGTGACATTGAAAACATGTCTTCTAGATTTTCTTTTATGACTCTTGAAAAATGCTCTCCAATATTCACCAGTTGTCACAGATAGTCTATCCTCTCGGCTCCCCTTGGTCCCCTTTGTCACGGGGGCTGCACAGGCTCCAGCAGAACTGTGGGCTCTGTTCTAACCTCATGTTTGATCCATCAGGCACATGACAGCATCCATCCTGCAGCTGGGGGAGAAGGAGAGACCGACATACATGGCATCTCTTCCAAACCCAGTTTCTCTACTGAATCTTAAAATGTAGAGATTCACTGGACACTTGCTACTGAAGGCAAGGGCTTTGCCAGGCTGCCAGATTTGGACACTAACCGTTGTAATCTACTTCCACCTTCTTTTATTCTTATGCATGATGGATGACATCGGAGCCTAGTCTGCAGAGGGTCAGGAAGACCTACCTGTTGAAATGTGGGTAGATGACAAGTATTTGTTGCTGTTAGCTGCTGGGATTCTGCCTGATCCTGGTGGATGGAGGGGAAGAAGCCCAGTGAAGCTGGGTTTTATGTACCCTCCACCTCACTGGATGTTGGGTTTCTCTTTGACCCTGGCCTTCTCTTTTCTGGAGGAGGACAGTTCACTGGGATAGGTTTCCTCACCTCTTGCTTTAACCTGCCCTTTTACTTTTCATTTAAAGGTATTTGTCGTGATGATTTCTAACAACTTTGAGCATTGAAGCTGCTTTCTTCTCTGACTGACCTTCCTCCTCCCGGCTTGAGTGACATGTGATGAGGCTCACTATTAAAGTCTCTCTCTCCCTTTCTTAGGTCTTCTGGTTGCTCTGCAGATTGGTTTCCATCTGAGGCAGGCCTCCCACTGCTGGAGTTTTCTACCGGCCTTTCTCCCTTCCAGGAGCGATCAAGAGGCAGGTGTCAAGGAACCACTGTGGATGCCTGGGACTCTGTCATCTTGTGGGTCCGCTGTATGGTTTTCTTCCAGCCCCTCTTCAGAAGCTCCCTCGTCTGGGAGCTGACCTGTGCCTCTCTAATTGTCCCTTCCAGAACACACCCACCTGCACCCGGGAATGCTGCTGCACCTGAGAGGCTGGAGGCTCTGAAATACCAACGGATAAAGAAGCCCAAAAAGTCATCCAAGGGCTCCTCGAAGTCAAAGAAACGATCCGGTAAATGGTGGATCCTCTCTTTCCCCCTCTCTCCGCCATTATTATAAGATTGTTTGGCTCAGGATCCCATCCTTGGGTTTTCTCTAGAATTAAATCCACCAGCTTATGTTATTGTTTCTTTTTAATATTAATTACCAAGTAATACCTAAATATAATTTTCATGTAAAAATTAGAAAGATAAAGTCTCTGATTGTCTTCCCAATTGTTTCCTTCCTCCTGGGAACCATCCTTCTTGGCAGGATGCATGCTTTCAGAGACTTTCCATGTGTACACCTCTATAAAATACATTGTATTGTTTTAATGCATTTTTAAACAACATAAGTAGTGTCTTAATTTTTTCCATTCTGCCACACATCTTTTGCAGCTATCTCTATTTCCTTATATATTTCTTCTCTATTATTTCAGACCTTCTAGTCGGACGTGGGAATTATGGGGTCCTACTCAGTGCTTAGGGGACATCATGGCATGCTCCCAGCCTCTGCAGGATGACCAAACTTTTCTCAATGAGATAGAATGAAATCTCCTTATTATAGAAAGGACATTTCTACTGAAATATGTCTGATGTTTATATCCAGCAGTGATCAGTAGCTGCTAAAATAGTGCAAAAAGAATTCAGCCCTTTTTTACACTTAGAAAATTCTTTAGTATTTATCATGTACTCTTTTTTTTTTATCATTGGTTTTAAGAATCTTGTCACAGGCTGTCAAAAAAAAAAAAAAAAGAGAGAACGAGCTGAACAGTTTCCTTGCAGATCTTTAATAACCACTGGAGAGTAACTTTCTTTAGAGACTGGGTTATGGAAAGGTGTTCTACAGAGGCCCCTGGAATCTTGGGAAAACAGTGAGCACTTGTTTCTCACTTAGCCTTCGGGGGGTGCTATTACCGTATTCGTTTATAGATGGGAGTACTGAGGCAGAAAAGAGGAAAATGATTTTTTTAGGATTTGGGTGAGAAATTGGAGCCCAAAGCTGAATGTTCAACCCACTTAAGCTCATCGCAGTTGAAGAGCCATGTACTTACCTACCTACATATATATGTTTTGTTTTGTTTTAACAAAAAGAGCCACCTCAGATGCCTGAACTCCTTCTTGTTGTCACGCCATTCTCAAATGCTCAAAATGCTCTAAAATGTCTGCTTTTAGCCCCAGTCTCGAGTCTCATATTTCCAGTTGCTGCTGAACACGCACTTAGATGTTTTATAAGCCTTTGAAATACCCAGAATAGAGTTATTGATTATCCTGTCCAAATCTGCGTCTCCTCACTTCCTCCCCAGCTTCTTAAAGAGCACTGCTCCCGACCTCGCTGCTCGGGCGACCTCAGCCTTGCTTTTTCTCTTGCTCTCACACATCCCGTCCAATCCATTTGGTAAGGTCTGTGGGCCCAACTCTGACAGAGGATCCTAAATCTGACCACTGTTTTTCACCTCAGTTACTAAAACTAAATTCTGAGTTCCTATCATTCCCACGCTGATTATTGCAGTCGCCTCCTTTTGGTCGTCCTGCTCCATCCTTGCTCCTTCTACACAGTGTATTCTACACTCAGCACCTGGAGTGATCTTGATAAGATGTAATAGTCATGGCAATGTGCACACTCATGCACACATGTGCACACACGCACATACACACGTCTGATGAAAACTTCCCAGAAGCTTCCCATTGCAACCAGAGCAGATTTCAAACTCCTTATGATACCCTTCTCTGTCTTTCCAGCCTCGCTGTCCTTTGCTTACTCTGCTTCAGCTACGATAGCCTTCCTTTGGTCTTTGAAATATAGCACGTTCGCTCTTACACCATGGGTTTCACTTTTGCCCCTCCTTCTGTTGGGAACACTTCTCCCTCAGGGCTTCAGAAGGCTTGCCATTTAAGACTCCACTCCCCTTCTGAGAGTAGAAATGTGATTTAGTCCTTTGCTCACGTGGCCTTGTTTTCATCTATCTTTGTAGGACTTTCAGTATCCGGAAATTTCATTTCTGCTGTTTTTTGTTTGTCTCTTCCTTCTCACTCCACACTAAAGTATAGTTTTCTAGAAATCCAGCACTTTACTACTGTATCTGCAGAAGAGCCATGCGACAGAAGCGGGGCCCAGGGAGTCTAGGAAGGGCCACACCTGACTCTGTTGCAAGGATGGAAATCTTGGATGAAGTCCATCACCACTAGGGGAAAAGGGGGTGAAGAAAGTCTATTGAGTTCCAAACCACTCTTGGAAGCCCAGGTCCCCAACACCAGAATGATGCTTGGTACCCAGGAGGCAGTGATATTACTCTAATAAAAATTAAAATACTAGAAATAGTAGATAACAGATTTAAATAAAAGTATTTAATATTAAATAAAAGATAAAAAGGAAATCCCAGTGCACTAGACCCATCTACCAAGGGAGCAGAGGCCAGTCTTCCAGTTCTCAGCACAGATGGCTCCAGAATGAGAGGCCCTTTGGCCACCAGGCTCCTGGCCCTGGCTGGAGCAAGAGGGCCTGACGGGTAACTGGTGTGGCGAAGATAGGATTCTCTGCTACAGCTGCCTCTGGGCCCCGCTGCACTCAGTGATTCTCATTTTCATACTAGAGAGCCGGGATATATGTCTCAGCAGATGAAAATGGTGAGCATATGAGGGCACCTCCTTCCTTTTCACCCACTTCATTTTCTTCCCCTTTGTCTGCTGTGCCTGTTCCCTTCTCCCTAGACGGTTCTGCCTCCCAGGCTCAGCAGCTTCCAGACTCCCAGGTTCTGTGGCCCGATGAAGCCGTCTGCCTCCGAAAGAAGAAGAGACATTCTCGGCCTGACCCCTTTGCCCGCCTCTCAGACCTGTGCCACCGCCAGCTTCCGGAGGACCAGACGGCGATTCTCAACAGCGTGGATCATGAGGACCCCGGCCACGCCACCTTGCTGTGATGCAACGCAACTCTAAGTGGTCCCAGTGCGGCAGCGCTGGGCTGAGGGGCAGGGGAGGGAGGATGATGGTGTGTCAGCTGAGGGGCGGTCTGGGGGGCTGCTCCGACCTTTGTTCTGCTCATTCTCTATCCAGCAAGAGTGCAGCCTCCTCCAAATCCTGGCCAGCGGGTCTCGCTCTGGGGACAGCAAGCCAGGGGTAGACCTATAGATAGAGATCAGGAAGTGAACTGGGGACAGGGAGAGATCGGCCTCCTTCCCACCTCTCCCCTCTTCACTGGCTTGATTTTTCTCACCTCTTCAAATACCTTTGGAAGTGAAGAAGGGGAAAGCAATGGCTTTTACTGCTCTCTGCTTCTGTTTCAGTTTTTTCAAGTCCTGGAAGAGGGTTGGACCCTCTTCCCATCTTTCAAATCTACATATATATAGATATAGATACAAATGCATCTGTATGTAGTTTGTGGGTTTCTCTATGTATATATATGTACATTGAAGCAAAGTGCTGTTTATTTCTGTGGTCAGTGAAGGAAGAAGAGGGCAGCAGACTTGGTAAGGTTTGTAAGGAGGACCGGCAGAGAGCCGGCTGGGCATCCTGCTGTCTGTCCTGGCTGTCATTCCTCCTAAAACAGAATTCATGCCTTCTCAGCTGAACTCACCGTTCATCTCTCTACCTTCTCTCATCCAGAGCAGAAATGGGGCTTGCCATGATTGCCAGCTGCCTGCTTTGGGGGTTCAGTAATGAGTTACCACAGAACTAAACACAAGCCCTTATTTCTTGGTTCCTGGGTGAAGAGAGGGTGGCCAGCAAAGGGCCAGACTGGTGTCTTTCTTCCATGGTTTGGCTCCTGCTACGAAGTAGAAGCTGCTTAGCAGGAGGGCCAAGAGGCAGATCCTGATGCACAAACTCGAGCTCTTCCGTCAGTCCCTCTTGGTCCGGCCAGGGCCAGGAGCCCTGTGGCCCAAGGGCCTCCCATTCTGGAGCCATCTGTGCAGAGCGCCAGGCTGCCGCAGCTCTATTTATATCCTGCCTCTGGCTCAGCACCCTCTGGAGTGCTGTTCCAAAGGCACTGATTGGATTCCTCCTTTCCTTTTGTGGGAGCTAATTCCCCAGATTGATTAATTGCCACTTGTGGGGAGCCCGCCTGCGGCTCCTTTCCATCTCTCCACGTGCTGGCTGCAGACTTTTCTTTGCCCTGGGCCCTCCTCCACCCCGTGGCCCCAAGCTCCAACAGGATGAAGTGAGGGTGCCTCAGGTTTCCAGGTTCTGGGGGTCCTCTGGCTCCCCTCTTTCCCCCCAGGTTAATTTACGTGAAACTGGCTGAGGTGGAGGGTGAAGGGGGAAGGGGTGGTAGGTGGGGGGCTGGGCTCTGATCCTTCTTTCTGCCAAATCTTGTCCTAGTTCAAACAATTAGCACCCAGAAGGTTCTGTGAGGTCATCTTCAGTGACTAAAGATGGATCTCTCTCTTCCAGTGAGATGATGGTGCTGCCCAAGAGCAGGGCAGAAAGTCCTGAAGATGGATGGGGGTGCGTCTGGTCTTTCCCCTCTTCTGCAGGAGCCTGCCCTCTGGCTGCCTGGGAATAAAGGTGGCTATCAGGTTCCTTGAAGTATTTCCTTCTTGGTGCTGTTGTCTTATCGGGTTTGGGGACATCTGCCTCTCCCCAGTTGCCTGCTTGGATGTTGGCCAAGTCAAAGCCCTGGAGGCTTCTGCTGGTCTGCAGTTGCTAGTGGCTTGTTGCTAGTTGCTAGTGGCTTAGCCCCGATGACCTCGGCAGAGGGAGGCTCTGAGAGCTGGGGAACGGCTCCATGCTGGGAGCTTCCATCTTAGGGAGTGGATTCTTCTCTGCCACACCGGCCCTGGTGCTTCCTTTCTCTCGCCTAGTGAGGGGGGGCTGCCTCCACTGTTGGAGTTCTGCCACATGTCACACAACCAGAGTTCATTTCTGAGGGCGATGAGTCATCGTGACGGAGGAGGGAAGGGACAGTTTCTGGCCCTCATCTTGCTGACTGCTCCACTCTTCTGGGCTGGACCTGCGTCCTTGGAGTGGGGCCTGGACCTTCTGGCTAATGCCCTTCTCTGGGCATCCAAGACCCCCAACTTTACCATTGGGCGGCAGCTCCAGTGAAATGGGAAAGCAGAGGTTGGGCGACTCTGTCTGCTTTTCCGAGGAAGCACTACCTCTGCCACTGTGCCCGATGAGTAATATGCTGAATACCTCTCCTAGGGCACGTGGGGAATGGACACGGGTCTCACGCCGGCTCAGTCTATAGCCTCTCTTGGTGTGCAGTTTGCTGACCAGGTGGATCCTGGCTGCAATGCGAATGTGGGATGCCAGGGCTGTAGAGCTTCAGGGTGAGTTGGGCCAATCTTTTGATCCCTGTGTGCTGGGAGTTCCAGGTCCTGAGCTTAGCAAAGAAGAGGAGAAGATGAGGTGGAAGGCTTTGCCTCTTTAGATGTCCTACAAGACTGAGAGCCAGTCTCTGGGCTGAGGCGCCTCAGACTATGGCTGTGCTTTCCCGGGGAGCCCACCAGCAAGCTATCTCCAGGGCTAACAAAGGTGCTGACTCCTGTCTTCTCTTCTTCCTCTGGCAGTGCCCCTTACCTCAGCACATCAGACCAAATGGTGGGAGCTGTGCTTTTTGCTGGCCACTGAGTGGCAGCTGTGCTGGGGCGTCCCCAAGGCTAGGCAAAGGACACGCAGCCAACGTATCTCTCAATGGCCTCACACTCGCTTCTCCTCCCAAGATGACCTCCTTCTTGTGACAGCTCGAAGGCTGGCAGCCTTCCTGCACCCCTGGGAGCTATTTCAGTCCTTCCTTGAAGGGCTGTGGTGGAAATTGGCAGAATACAGTCCCCTCTGTCCGTGTGATGGAGGGCAAAGATGTCGTAGGCACACACTTCCGTGCTGGGTGTGTGCACATGTGTGAGGGTGTGGTTGTGCATGTGTGTGTGATGGGGGTGTAGCTATTTTTAGGGACCAAATGTCCTTTGTACTTTGCCCTTGAACAATTGCAATGTGCACTCATGAGCTTCCTATGACTTTTGTGCTCCACTCTGTGGGCAATCAAATGTCTTCCAGACTTCCTCTTTTACGGTCTGGTACCTTTGCAGTAGAAGCAGCTCAGAGAAGAACCTATTCCTGTGTCTCAGACTTTTACCCGCCCCGTCATTCCTCACCTTGGCTAGAAACTGTGACTGGTTCAGGCTTAGGCGATTTGTAGACCAGGACAAGGGTAATATGATTCTTGAAGGAGCCTGAAGCTGAGAGCATGTAGGAGGGTCTGAGACTGCAATTGTTTGGGGAATAAACGAGCAATAAGGAGAAGGCGAATCCTGTTTCTTGATTGTTGGCTGACCACACCGAGTGGGTTTCATGGCTTGCGCAGGGCCATGTGTGTGGATCGTCGTTTGTGGCCAAGTTCAGCATGTACTGGTCTTCCCACCTGCCTTCCTAGCTTCTTTCCTTGAGAGATGGGGGAGTGAGTGGGCACGAGAGACCTTTGGAGATTCCACTTTCTCTATAGGAAGGATGCTTCATCCTACAGGGCTGGTGGGGTCTGTGCCCCACTTTGAAGAGCCTGTGTCCAATGATCATGCTCTTGGGGGCATCTCAAGCAGGGGTGGATTGGGGTGAGTAATTATTAATATTTTCCAATGCTCTCTGTCTTTATTTTGATTTGGGATCTAAAATATTTAGGGTTGTACTGATTCCAGTTGTTTTCCCGTGTCTTTTACACAAGGGAAACTGGGTAGGGTTCAGATGTGGAATTCCCTCACTAGTTTGGTCTTTGTTTTATCTTGTTTTGTTTTTTTTGCTGAGTTGACAAAACAGTAGCTTCAAGGGAGAAACAGACTTCACAAAGCGTCAGGGCGACTTTGCCACTCCCCAGGATTAGAATCCAGGGCCTAGGTATTTGTGGCTGCAGCTGTTTCTTCCAGTTTTGTTAGAAAAGACTTCTGGGGGGTTGGGGTGGGTTGGGGGGAGAATTGTACATAAAGTACATTTTATTACTACATAGAAACATAAGAAAAGAGAAGCTAATGGTTAATCTTGGGCTTGCTTTGCTTGCATGTAAAGGAGCTTTGGGCGCCATCACAGGGATTTCCAGGAGGCAGTAGGAAGGAGTCAAAGGGGAGAGATGGGTGGGAGCAAGGGGTGGCTCTCCTGAGTGCATCCCCATTGCATCTGGGGATGCACACTGCATCCCCACTCTGTTGGTGGAAGAGTGTACATTTTCACCAACCCATGGGCAAGCTCTGCTTTCATATCTTCTCCAAAATAAAGGGAGGGAGGCTCTGGCAGGCTAGGGGGTTGGAGCCCCTTGGGGCTGCACTTATTGCTTTGGGGAGAGAGTCCAGATCTAAACTGAATAAGAGAATTGATTGGGTGCGGTGTTTCAAGAAAGGGAGTTAGAGATTTGGAGCACAGAAAGGAGGTCAGATTCTTTTGCCTAGTGTCTGTAAGGCTGGAAGGGGAATAGAGAGCTAGGTCAGTCACAAAGTAGAAAGAAGGTGGGGATCAAGGGACATTGAGCCTTACCTTTCTCTATGGGGCGTGTGATAACTTAGTTATCTCTAAGGGTGCAGTGTACAAGTGGGGGGTTAACCCAAAAAAAGAAAGAGGAGCAGTTGCCTGGGTGGGCAGGCTGGAGCGTAGTGGCAGTGAAGGTCATTTGTGGGCAAGTGTGGGAGGGTGATATAGTCATTGAAAAAAGACTTAGGGGTGGGGTCTTGGCACATAGGCCCAGACTGGATCTTGGAAGAGGTCTTGCTTCTTAGCTGGACTTCCTCGCTTCTTCTAGAATTAGCCTATAACACTAAGTGCCCAAACCAAACATGGTCATATTCTCTGTGATGTCTTTCAGCTTCATCTGTTTGTTTTTAGGAGTTCCTCAGGCCCAAAGCTAGGAGACTTGTCTTGAGATCCCCACTGTATTGCCAGTTCTGTGTCAGTAGAGAAGGAGGACTCATTCCCATGAGCTTCATATGTTTGTTTTCATAAGGAGAAGTGGCAGATGGCCTTTTCCCTCTCTCCTATGATCTTAAACTGGTCGTAAGACATTGTTGCTGCTGATGGAGAGAAAGGACTGGGGTTTGCTTTTGTATTTGTCATCTTTTCTTCTTGAGGCACAGAGACTGCCTTCAAACCATGAAGCCACACAGTGGCTTTATACCTAGAGGTATGGTTCTCACTTTCTCCTCCTTTGACAGGGTAAAGCCACAGTCTGATTGACATAGAAGGACAAAAGAGTTTCACCCTAAAGTCAGACCAGCTATTCTGCTGTCCTCTTTAATGTCTCCAGCCCTGTCTCCTTTCAGATCGAGAGGCAGAATTAAAAATCTCTTCTTTAGAAGAAGTCCGTAAAAATCAAGCCCAGGTGGGACTTTAGCCCTCCTAGCACCTTGATGTTGAATTAGGGAGGGGTATCTATTACTATCCCTCCTTCCAACTGGTTGTGAAACCACACTGGTCCAGTGCTTTATTTCTGGGCCCCCTGTCTATACTTACAAATAAGTCTTTCATGAACAAATATAGTGTCCTCACTACATGCTCTGTGTTTTGGGTTGCTGAGAGGGTAGAAGTGTTTTCATAACCTTGTTTTAAGCTGATCAAATAATTCCCAATAGATTGGGTCTGAACCAAAGACCCTCCTTACCCCAAAGATTTCTGGGTAGGATAAAGAAAAATTAAGTATTAGTGCAAATATCATTAATGGCTTACCATACCTTATAGAAAGAAGAATTGAAATATTTGATTAATGAATACTTTGGTAGGACAGCGACCAACAATTGAAATCACTTAGGTGTTCTCTTCTGTGATGGGTCTATAGTAGTAGTTGGGGTTTCTGAAGAGGGCTAAAGAAGTAATTGCCAGCTCTGGACCCCTGGCTGGGAGAGCTGGATTGGAAAGTTAGAGTGGTACAGATTCTCAGTTCCTGTCCCTGGTACCTTGGGTGTTTGCCTTTCCTATCTCACTAGATGGGGAGGTGAACGGCTGTCTGGGCCTATTCCTTTTAGTCTTGAAGAAATGTGCTCCACCATCCCCACCTCTCCCTGGCACTGGATTTCCTGGATTTATTTTAGGAACTAGGGCAAGCTCTCCACCTCCACTCCATATACACACCAGTTAGGCCTTTCCTTCCTTATCCCACTTCTTTATGGCTCCAGGGATCTTGAACTTGTGCATGATTTATGATGGGGAGATGGTTGGGTGGGGAAGGGAATCTGGGAGGGGAGACGGGTTGGGCTGGGAGGTGGGAGAATTTACATTTCCAGCCTTAGAAATACTGTGAGCATGCTTTTGAATGATGTGTGGGGTTTTCACATAGTAGGGGTTGAAGGGGCAAATGCTGACCCCCCTCATGGGTGATGAGGACTTTTTGCTTCCTTTTGGCTTAGGGCATCTATGAAACCTCATTTTTGATGGAGGGGAATAAACCTCCTCATGGTCATCTTGCAACCCTTGGAAGGCAATTATCATTTTATCAATGAATATCTATATTGCCTATGTGAACAATGAGAGGTCTGTCATGACTAGACAGTGTCCTAGCTGGGTCTGAGAAAGGGGGCTGTCTCACATGCCCTTCTAAAGTTACCAGATCTTCTCCCTGGTCTCTAGCCCCAGCCAGCTGTCTAGTCTGTGTTCCTTTCCTGGGCTCAGGAAGTGAGAATGTGTGTGCTGTGTGACTGTGAGGGTGTCTAGTTTGTCTATGTGTGTGAATGTGTGGGGTGTGAGAGTGTATAGCATGTGGGTGTGAGTGGGTATGGTGTGTATGTGGTGTTTGGGCGCATGTGCTGTATGTTGTGGTGTGATATGGGTGTTTTGTTTGGCATATTTGTACTGTGTGTATGTGAGTGTGTGGTGTGTGTGTTTGTGGTCTGTGGGTGTTTGTGTCTGGCACATTTGTTGTGTGTCGGTATGGGGTATGTTTGTGGTGTGTGTGTGTGTGTGTGTGTGTGTGTGTGTGTGTGTGTAGGGTTTATAAGGACACACTAATTTGCCTGAGTAGCATCAGGCCTAGACGACCCTCTTTTTGGTTGACTCTTTGATAGGCAACTTCTGTTAAGGTAGGAGGGTGAAATTAGGAATATACCATCTTTAGGGTATTTTTTATGGAGATTGTATATAAAATTATATAAGTACATATAATTTGTTCTATTTTAAGGAGAGAGGGAAACTTATGTAAGGGGTGGGTGGGTGCAAGGATCAGATGCAGTAGTCAAGAGTGGGAGGCTTCAGGCAAATGGGGCATCTGGGGAGTGGGAAGTGGGAGGACAGGAGACTCAAGCTGGGCAGGAGGAGTGGGGCTCACGCCCTTGGCGCACATATATAAATATACAGAAAACCTATATAAAGTCTATCTAGCTAGCTTATCTATATATCTATATATCTATATGAAGTCATAGTTTGCTTTATTTTTGTACCTGTGCTTAGAGATGTTTTGAGCAAGACTGCCTTCTCCAGGTGGTCCAGAATACTAGCTTATGCCTTGATACCCCCACCTCCACCAGTCCTTCCTCCATGCCTTTCTTCCTCTGAGATACTCTCTGTTCAGAGTTGCTTGAGTCTTTCTGATAGAAATGTGTGTATATGAAAATTTAAAAAATAGCAAAACAACTAATCCACTTGCAGAAAGGACAAGTGAGCTGAAGGTTGTGGGGAGCTGCTGGATCTGATAGCCGCAAGGAACACAGATCCAGTATCTCTTGTTACTAGTAAGGACACTGAGGCTTGAACACATTGGCACAAGTACTTACTGCATTGAAGATGGAGAGTTGAAGACTATGAATCTATCTTATTACTGGGGGTTGATACCCGGTTCCTCTGAAGGAATCTGTCTCAGCAGCATTAGAAAGGAGAAGGTTAGGATTACCTATGGACTTACAGCAGTACTTGTCCTAGTTGTAGCACCTTGACTCAGAGCACTCCTGGAGGGTGTGGCAGTGAGACAGAGGCATCTTGAGAGAGCTTGGCCAGGCTGCCTGCAAAGGCTCAGACATGGAGAAGAATACCCTGGTCATTTTTGCTGCAGATTCTTGGAACCAGTGTGAATGTGATATCTAATATAGATATATCATACATCCTTTTTACAGTTATTCTTTTAATTGGAAAATAAGGTGTTATTGGAAATGGGATGGTCCAATCCTGGGACACTGAGTGGAAGATGAGGTGTGAGCGAAGACCTTTGGGCATGATGGGGAGAATGGGGCTGTATGGAACCTCCTGACACCTGCCTGGGACCTACAAAGCCCAACAATATATTGGAAGAATTTGGCCCAGAATTGGAGATTCTAGAGAGTGGGAGCTCACTTGCATGGGAGCAGGAAACTCTGTGTGGCCTGAAGAATACCTCTTTGAGAATTCAAGACCTCACATATGCTGCAAGGGCTGTGCACCTTGCAGCTTCAACAATTGTCTCTTGGGTGCTAGCTTTTTCTTCTGACTTACCACGAGCGCAGAGTGATGTGTTTGAAGCTGGTAAAGGGCCAGATGGTACAGGCAACCAGGAGAGACTTGTGGCTGCAATTTCTTTCCTCTCATCCTGCTCGTCAACTACAAAAGGCAATACTAACTCCTCCTCTCCAACCAAAGTGTCAGGTAACCCAAGAGCTTTTGTCTTAGGGAGTCTGATCATTAGAGGGACTCAGATGCCTCAGCCACTGGAAGGGCTCTCTTTACCTTTTGGAGGTTTTATGGGAAGAGTAGATTGGGGTGGAGCTTGAATCTGACTTCTGACCCAACTACTCCCACAGTATAGACCTTATAGGGCTCTGACACTCACTCAGTCACTATCCTAGAGGTCCCAGAATTACTTGCTCAAAACACTTCTCATTTTCCAAGGATACTGAAGGAAAATGGGCTTTGTCCATGCAGTACAGGAAAGGCTTAAATACGAGTCCAATTGGCTGTGTGTCCATCCTTGACTAACTTTTCTGCAGTCTTCCAGGAGGCCAAAGGAGGATATAGCCAGATGTTTCTTAGTGAGATTTTTCGGGGAGGTTGGGCAAGAGACAAAGCAGCATGTTCTATGTCCCTTCCCAGCTCACAACCTAACCCCTTCCAACTTACCCATGCCTCCACACAAAGAGGGGTTTCCATTATTGGTTTTTGTTTTTCATTTGTTTGTTTAGTTGGTTTTTTTTCCTCTTAAAGTGGTCATCCTTTCTTTTTTCCACAGACCCTGTCCCATTTCTGGTACTCATGCAACCAGCAAAATAGATCACTTTTGCATCCCAGCCCCCTCAGAGGGTTAGTACCCTCAGTAGATCTATAGTTGCTCTAAAACTCTACTTCTTCCCACATTATACTCAAGGCTTGACCTTTAAGAATCCTCAGCAGCATCAAAGTGTACAAGATCAAAAGTCATTGAGCACATTTTCATTTCATTATTTGACCACCAGTTGGACTCTTCATTTAGGGAAGGAAAAGTAAAGACAAGGGAAAAGCCTCCACCTTGGAATTTTGGAGTTTGGAGGGGATGTAATGCTTACTTCTACCCTTTTCATGATCCTGGCCATAAGCCCTCAGAAAGATGGTGAAAAGTTAGACATTGAAGAGGGGAAGGACAGATAGCCCAATGTAGATCTCCAGGTTCTCTGAAGAGCCAGCCTTTTTACAAAGGCACAGGAAGCACAATGGGTTGAGATCTGATTATATAGGGAATAAGCAAAATTTCCTATCTTTGAACCTCTCAGTTAATGGGACAGGTTGGTGGGATGGGTGCTCCAGTTAGGCCTGTGAGGCCCATAGCCACTGTTGGGAACATGAGCTGTTCCATATACTTGCGCCATGCTCCTTGGTCCCCATGTGATAGAAGGGATATTGAATTTTGACTTTTCCCCTTTGGTAGCTGGTGGTGGAATCTGTGGAATTGTTTTACTTTTGCTACCTCTGTCTGCTAGATGGAACAAGAGTTTGGAATAGACACAGTGGGAATTTCTCTCCCAAGGATCTTGGTGGGTCATATCCTTTCCCCCTTTATCATCAACCAGGAGTTTGGGGAAGAGGGGTTTATCTATTGCTCTTTGGCTTTTTGCTAGGCCCTTCCACTCCCCTTAGCTGTAGATGTCCATTTTGCGCCACTTTGGGCAATATAAATATAAAATGTGGGAGGTGGGGAAATAGGAGAACCTGCACAGCACTCTTCCTGTCCATAAGGGATTGGTCACAATACTGGACTGTGGGTTTCTCTCCTGTTGTTTGGTAAACAACAGTGCATTGCCCAGGGACTGGGAGGGAATGCTTTATAGAATGATCTCGACTGCTAGAACTTTAGATGGACTAGTTGGTTTAGGGAAGAATAGCAGTTTAAAGCTCCATTTACCAAGTCGCATACATCAATCTCAAAAGGTCTTGACATCTCATTCAGATTTCATTTCCACACTACCATCTGTGGGGCCAGAGACCGAGGGCACGGCTGGCATGTGCTTTCCCCCGTTGCTCCTTTTCCACAACCATTGACTTGCAGGGACTGCATCCTGCTTCATACCAGGGATGCTTGGTTCCCTTCACCTTCAGCTCTTTCTCTTCTACCAGGACAGATTCTGTCATCCTGAGTAGAATTCTTCCATCACACACCTGGAGGCAATTTTGTATGAATTTATTTTCCCCATTTCACCCAGTGGCCTGCGGATACATAGAGGGTGGGGGTGGCTAGGCAGTGCGGATGGGGAGGGGCTCCCGATGCCCCCTCCCCAAGACCTCTTAAAAACTCCATACCTCCAGATGCCCGGTAGCCTCTTCTATGAGTTCTTTTCTGATGAATCTGGATGTGACTATCAGTTTCATCATGGGAGTTCTTGCTCTCATTTCAACCTCTTTCTTTTCCTTCTTCAGCTTTCTTTGGGAGTTGCTCCCCACCCATGCCAGGTCTTCTCATGAAGATCATTCAAACCTCGTTTCCATTCTTGAATGTCAAGTATTACCACATAACTGCTCTAGGGTGCTTTATGGTGCTGTTCTTGAAGAGGCCAGCTGGACTGAACCTCCTTCGTCCCACTGGTTCCTTAAATATTGCTGTATTTTGTCTTCTATTTGATTTTTCCCCCCTAGGGGTTGGGGGGTGGGAGACATGGGGGTGGCTTTTGTGTTCTCTCCCTTTTCTTTATGTATGAACTGGTTAAAGTCAGTTATCATGGGCAGCTGACTTCATGGTATTGGTTGGCTGACTTTGGTTAATTATTAAAGACAAACCAACAAATTGTACAGCTGCACACAGAACACCTTTAAGTGTGAATTTGAATGGCAACTAGAGGCTTACTTTTTGAACTTCAGGTATGTAACTCAAAAGTAAATAAAAACACTATTTTTTCAGTAAACTTTTTTTTTTCTTCTAAGAGACAATTTAGAAATCAAACTATAGGAACATTAAATTGGTGCTGTACCAAAGCCTTATATGAACATACTTACACTCTGTATAGCCTATCTCTGGTGAGCTTCCTGCTCTCTCTCACCCTCTTCTCAAAAGCCTGGGAATGCCAGCGTGTGCCAAGCCTGGGACTGGGGCTGGGGGACCTGTGGGCCAAGGGGACACCTTGGAGCAGAGAATGATGGTGAAGATGGGACACCGGTCTGCTTCCTGAGTAGACTCTGAAAGGAAACCAGGCATTTGTGTATGTGTGCCTGTGTGTGTGTGTTACGTGTGTGTGCTTACAGGTGCACAATGCCAAAGTGAATGCACTAACTAGGGGTCTGAAAGGGAGACCCAGGTTGGCTCTGGGAGTGGGCTGGTTGTAATGAAAGGGGGAACGTGTTCTCTCCCCTATTTCCTGTCCTTCCCTTTACTCTCTGTCAAGGAATGGAGGTATATGGAAACAGCTACACTCTTAACCAGGTGCTTTTCCCTCATCTATGAAGAGCCCATCCAAGAGGCAGGCACCTCCACCCACCAAATCACAGACTGCCAAGGGGAGGAACCTTTCTTCTCTCCAGCTCTTGCTTGCTTTCTTGGGGAAAGGGGCTCCTGCAGGGTCCCTTGACCTCCATTCCCAGGCCCCAGGCCTGTTCAAGCTGCCATCCCTCCAGGTGGGCTCTGATTGGCTGTCCTACCCCTTCTTCCCAATTCACAAAGAAGACCCAGTTTGAGATGACCCCTAAGCCACACCTGCTTTGTGGCCCTAAGCAATAATGCCTGCCCTGGCTACCAAGGACTCCTTTGGCCTTAGACTCTTGCCAGTTAAAAAACCGAGTGACACCCAAACTCAATTAGAGAGAGGATCTGCAGCCTGTGTTGGCTCAGGCTGCCATGCCAGGCTCCACTCGCTGGTGCTTTCAGGCTTGCTGGATACTAACCAACTCATCACCAGTAACACTGCATGTTCATATAGTGAGTTAAAAATCAAAACAAGCAAACACGTACATACGCAAACAAAAAGAGGACAAAGGGCACATCAAACAAGATGTGTAACCGGTGAAGGTATCCTGGGAGTGTTGCAAGTTAAACTGATTAAAAGAAGTTGAGTATTTAATTGCTCCTCGTGTAACATTACTCTGCTTCAGAAATGTTTTGTATTTTGATATAAATAAACATTTGCTAAAAAAGTTTATTTTCTAATTTTATTTATACCTAGGAAGTATTTTCTGACATCTTCTAATCTCACCTCTGGCTTTAGGTCTTTCTAATTAACCCTAAAATTTTAAACTCATGACTGAACCTGATTCTGGAAAGATTTGAGGCTTGGAGATTAAGAAAGGACTCTTCATTCATTGAGCAAATATGTACTGAGGGTATATTAAGTGTGAGTCCCTATTCCATTCAGTTGGAATTCATCGGAGAGCAAAGCAGATAAGGTTTCTATTCTTCTAGGGCTTTTATTCTAATGGTGGGGAGACTGACAATAAGCAATTACTGCAATAAGAAAATTACATAGACTATAATAAGGTGATAGGTGCTTTGGAAAAAAAAATATAGCAGGATAAGGGACAGGTGGAGTGCAGAGGGAGAGCGTCGTTTGCAGTTTAAAACAGATTGCCTGAGTGGGCCTCCCTGAGAAGATAACACTTCAGTAAAAACTAATGGGTAGCTCAGCTCAGTGTCTAATGCCCGTAAACTTCTTTAACTTGGTAGATTTTTTTTACGATGTCTGAAAGCCTTACAAACTAGAAGATATGCTGACTTTTCAATTATGGGATGAAGATAGTTTTTTGTTTGAGTCCATCTTCGTCTAAGAGGACTCCCATCTAACAGAGGCGGGCCTGAGGCAAAATGTCACTACAGGAGTCAGTGGTGCCGTGACTCTTCTATGCTTGAATTATTCTTTCCTTTCACTTGAAGGGATTAACAGGCTTCCCATCTCATTCCATCATCCCCGAGGTTGATTTGGTGGATTTGACTGCCTAAATAAACATGCTTTCTTTATTTTATATATATATTTTCTTCTTTCTTTCTCTTTCTTCCCTCCCTCCCTCCCTCCCTCCCTCCCTCCCTCCCTCCCTTCCTTCCTTCCTTCCTTCCTTCCTTCCTTCCTTCCTTCCTTCCTCTCTCT
>CM053613.1:66532107-66550814 GCA_028646535.1 Procyon lotor
GTAGGGGGAGGGGGCAGAGGGAAAGGAGAGAGAATCTTAAGCAGGCTCCACGCTCAGCACAGAGCACAAGGCAAGGCTTGATCACAGGACCTGAGTCAAAATCAAGAGTTGGAGGTTTAACCCACTGAGCCACCCAGGTGTCCTTTTCTTGTTTCTTGATGTCCTTCCTGTGTTCTATCTCTGCAGTACTCTCTGATTATCAAATCATAGGATGCTTGGTTTTAATTTCATTTGGTCTTTGGGTACAGGGCAAAAACCATGATATTCCTTTTATGCTCAGAGTCCCAAGTGAAGAAAACAACCAACCAACCCATCAGCCAAACAAACACAAGTAAAAACAAAAATAGGTCCATCTGCAAATTTAAACACATTTGCCATGGAGTAAAAGGTCTCCATATAAAATTCCCTGAACGGCATGAGATGGGGCTGTGATGCCAGGAAGCTTTCTCTCTAGTGTCCAGCTACTTACTTGGTCCTTGATTATTGGTCACAGTTCTCATCCCTACCTAATTTCCATTTCATGGCCTCTGCCCTCCCTTTTTCTTAGCCATAATGAAAATCTTTTTTATATTTCTTGTAGACTCTGGACTTGATTTTTAAAAGGACCATGAAGGACCTTTTCTCAGTCTTCTATTTACGTGAATGAGTGTGGCTACGTCGCCAAACCCACCCTTGCACAGGCCAGCTGCTCACTTTTGACACATTAGGTGACAAACCCCAGTGGTCCATTTATCCTCTCCCAGCTGCGTGTATTTGACAGGAGGAGCTTATGGACAGAAAAGAACATTTTTGTCACATTTGTCAGCTCTGTGGCAAAGTCGAGTTAAAAAAAAATTAACTAGTGAGGAAAAAAATAAGTAGTTTGGGTCAGGAGGCCCCCTCTCTGTGTTAAATTGTGTTATTTTAGGGACTTCAATCTGTTTTTAAAATTGGCCCTAACTTCATGTTGAAGTAAATAAGCTCCATGCTTAAACAATTCTTCCAAATGTGTTTCATTTGTGGCTTATCGTAACTTTATGGCTTAAGTAAATTGGGTGTTTCTCTATTTTTTAGAGACAGGAATGAGAGGGTGAGAACCAACAAATGAGTCAACCAATCAATGTCCCTTTTCCTCTTCCCCTCTCCCTCCCTCCTTCCACCTCCCCCATCACTTCCTCCCCATTCCCTTCTTTCCTCCAGCTCATCTTATACCCCTCCTCATTCTACAAAGGCTTTAAGGCAGCAAGAAGTTGCCTAGAAAATAAGAAGAGGCCTCAGACATTAGTTCTGGTCCTGTACTTTTTCCCTTAGGCTCCCTTTCAGATGGACACAACCCAGTATCTGGATACCTTTATTCTCCCAGTGAGGTCATATGGACCCCTGACTCTGGAAAATGAGACTCTGAGACCCTACCGAGCAAAGCCAATATATTTATTAGTGGGAATTCAGCTAGATGACAGTGAAAAAGAAAGGTGAGGAAAGACCATGTGATAAGCAAACTTTATAAGCTTTATAAACCTCAAAAGATGACTTATTTCTGGAGTCAAGACCCTTTGCTTTTAGGCTTTAGAAGGAAACCAGGCTGGTCCTGGGCAGTAATGGAACTTCTGTCCTCATGCAGACTGCATGGTTAATAGTGAGCCCAAGTCAGACTTAAAAACTAGCAGATGTTTCCTTTTATATCCCCAGCCTTCCATTTTGGGATCCTTTCTCCTATTTCCATTGAGTCCTTCCCCTCTATGGTAGGAACACCGTACCCTTCTGTCCACAAACATGGTGCTAAGGATCTCAAGACACTTTAGTTTCTTCATCTGGGGAGGTGGGCAGGATCTTTCCCCAAGACCCTGAAATTTCAGATTGTAGCTCACTCTGCTTTTGGGATATTGCTTTCTCCTTTATGCCCTCAGCCCCAGTCTATAAACCAGCCATATTTATGATGGTTTGCTGCCCATTCCCCCAGATCCCTGACCCCCTTTGTCTTGATTCTGCCATTGAGTCTGATGAATTTGGAGAAATCATTTAACCTTTCTGGCAGAGCTACTCTTGTCAGCATCCCTCCTTTAAGAAACACTGGGTAGGAGGCGTGCATTCTCTGTGTTGATGCTTACTCTCAAACATCAGGATGCACTGGTCATTCTCTCCTGGGGAGCTCCCTTAGCAGCACCGGATTGAGCCACAAGGTTCTGCAGCTCAGCCAGAAGCCATTCCAAGGAGAGAGACAACATTCTTGCCCTCTTGCTGGCAACCCCAATCTCTATGACAAGTTATTTTAGAACCCTTATTTCATTTGGTGTTGAGTGGAAAGTGTACCCTTTCTGCCCCGATAGGAGGCAAGAGATAAGTCTTTTAGTATCTACAGATGCTCCCCATAAGGCAGTGACTGTAGCCTAGAGTCTGTCCCTTCTCTTCCCTCCCCAGGCCTCTATCTTACCAGCACAAAGGTATGGGGTGGAGGGTGTTGCCTCTTGGTAGGTTGTGGTGGAGTAACTGGCTATCTTCACAACTACAGGTATCTTGAGAAGGAGAGGTACTTAGCTCCTGTTTATCCTCAGTTTGGGGTGTTAGTTGCCCATTTGAAGACAGCAGGAGTATTGGCTGTTAAGTGCCCCTTAACACTCCGTTACATTAGCTCATTGTGTGTCTGTCTCATTTGTTTGTAAGCTCCTTGGGGATTGGGCCCTATCTGACCTGTTCACTGTTGGAGTCCGAATACCTCTCACAAGAGAGAAATTTAATAAATACTTATTGAAAGAATGAGTGGCTGGTCAGAAAATGCCTCTTCTATTTGGCAGCATTGAATTTGCTCATCATTGGTAACCTTGGTAAAAACAGCTTCAGTGCACTCAGAGCAGAAACTAGAGTGGATCAGTTATTCCATGGGGGATAAACATGAAAGACAAGTCTAGAAGCAATACATTCAAGAAGCCTAGGGTTTCGGGCCCCTGGGTGACTCAGTCATTAAGACCTCTGCTTTCAGCTAAGGTCCTGGGATTGAGCCCCATGTCAGCCTCCCTGCTCAGTAGGGATCCTGCTTCTCCCTCTGCCTGCTGCTCCTCCTGCTTGTGTTCCCTCTCTGGCTGTCTCTCTCTCTGTCAAATAAATAAATAAAATCTTAAAAAAAAAAGAAGCCTAGAGTTTCAAAAATTAGAAAATCTGAGGTGTAGTAGGACCAACAGATCAGTAGACAATTTTCATTGAAAAGATGGTTTGTTATAGTTCCCAAGGGAAGGTGACATGCCATGCTATTAGGGGTCACACAGGGGCACACCAGAGTCGTTCAGGAGGCAGAAGGAGAGAGGAAGCTGAGGGCAAGAGTCTTTATTATGGTTTCCATAGGAAGGAATGAACAAGGCAGGGGAAACAGGTTAAGGATTGGCTAGTTTGGATAATTTCAGCCTGCTCCATGGCACAGGGGCTGTTTCTAGTCATCTGGTCTTTGGCCCTGGGGTGATTAGGGCTGGGGATAATGGCCTGGAGTATGAGAGTCTGAGAAAGAAACTGGTTGGGGTGTAGACACTGGATAGGTTGGTTTGTATTTGAAAAATGCACTTGTGGGGAAATTATCTACTATCTGTAGGTATTGGCTAGCCCTGGGAAGGGCAGTCCCTCCAGGGTCAGCAAGGCCCCAGATGTCATTACATCAGAGTACAGGAAACAAAAGACAGAGTTAATATAGCTTGTAGCAAAGGGGAGCAGCAAAATGGGATGTGAGTAAAGGAATGATGTCACAAGGATAAGCTTTATTTGTTTTCAAGTTGGGAGATATTAAAGTATGTTTTATGTCACTGGCATGAGCCAATGGAGGAAGAGACTCATGATATCAGAGAGAATGGTGGTAGCAAAAGTAACACAGTTCTTTATTAAGTGTCAGCAAAGAGGATCCAGACCACATACATATGAACTGGCCTTGAGAAAGGGTGGGATATGTTATCCTTTAGGATAGAAAGGAAGATGATGCCTGGATTTCATAGGAATAGTGGAGAGTTCTCATTTGGTGACTTGTGTTTTCTTATGAAGTGAGAGACAAGGTTATCAGATAGATGACAGATCAGAGGGGTTGTGGTGGTGGTGGAAAAAATATGAAGAATAAATTAGCTTCCTTGAGAAATGTTGAGAATTGCTGGGCTGTTTTGTGTGCCAATTTGAGGTTGGTGACAATATATTGTGTTTTATCCAGACTTGTGGATTTTCTAGAAAAGTGTGATTTGGAGGAAGATGGACAATGGTAGTTGGTAGAGATTGTAAGGTAATAATCATAATAAACCAGAGAATCTAATATTGACAAATAAATAAGATAGAACAAGATCACTAAATACAGATAAAGTGATGGGTCCAATGATTTAGAGTTTTAATTGCTACTTGGTTTTTTGGGGGAGGGCAGTGTGGGCCACAGTGCTTGAAGAATAGGAGCTTGTGGTCAGATCCTGGTAAGAGTGTGTTCTTAATTTAAAGGAAGAGTTATTAAGACAATGACCAGGTTGTCACTGTAGATAGATGGCTTAAGTAGGGTGAGAGAAAATTCACTGAAGATGAAGAGCCCAAAGAGATAAGAAGAGTGATGGATGACTCACCAGGGCAGATCATCACTGAAAGTGATGGTGGAAGTTGGGAGGAGAGGAAGACTGAGGCAGGTGCTCAGTGAGTGGAAGGGTCTTGAGGATGGGAGATGTGAACAACGATGAGAGGGAGGAAATGGTATCTTTGAAAGGCACATATCTCAAAGGATCAGGTTTAGGGGAGAGAAATGGTCTGGAACCATCAGATAGAGTTTCTGCTTTCCTACAACTTACATTCTGGTGTGGGGAGCCAGCCAACCAGTCAATCACTTAATCCATCAGTATTAAATTGTAGTGAGCATTATGCAGAGAGAATAATTACTTGGCTGCTTTAGCTTGGATGTTTAGGGAAGGCCTTCCCAAAGTAACATTTGAGCCTTGTCTTATTGGTGGTAAGAAGGGGCTAGCCAGAAGAGACCATCCTAGAGGGTGAAGTTAATGCAAAGGCCCTAATGCAGGAATGAGTTTAATATGTCTGAGGAACAAAGAGCAGTGAGATGTGAGTGTGCAGGAAAGAGTGGCAAAGGGATGAAAGATAAGGCTGGAGAGATACACCAGGGCTTTGCAAACCTGCATAAGGAATTATATTTTGTTTTAGGGTGATGGAAACTCTTTGGAGAGTTTTAGGCTGGGAAAAGGTGTGATCTGATTTATGCTTTAAAAAGATCCCTCCACTGCTAGTGGAGAGTAGTAGGCTGTAGGAGGGTAAGAGTAGAAGCAGGGAGACCAATGAGAAGACCATGCATGTAGTCCAAAGTTGAGAATATGGTATAATAGATTAGGGCAGTCATAGTACAGATGGATAGAAGGAATGCCAATTTATTACATGTTTGTAAGGAGGTTTGACAGGCTTGCTGAAAGATCAAATGTGGGAGGTGAGGGAAATAAAAGAGTTAAGAATGACTCCTAAAATTTTTACCTGAGTGAGAATGACAAGACAGAAAAAGGAGGAGATTTGAAAGGGGAGGGAAATCAAGAGTTTGTAACATTTCATGATTATTAAATATCCAATTGTAGATGTCAAGTAGCCACCTGGATATATGAGTCTGGAATTCCAGAGGGAGACGAAGGCTAGTGATATGGATTGGAGCATCATCCTCAGAGAGATGGTTAAGTCCTAGGAAGTGGGTATGTAGGGAGGAAAAGGGGCATGTAGAGGTATATTAAAAGTTACTGAGTGAAGAAAAGTAAGGCAAATACAGAGAAGTGACTACAGGTTTGGGCAGTGTAGAGGTATGTAATTAATGGTGGTGACAAAGGCAGCATCAGTGGAATGCTGGGGACAGCAGTCCAGCTGAAGTGAGCTAAGAAAGTGAAGACACTGGCTGTTGACTAATCTAAGGCTAAGAGGCAGAGGGAAAGTTCTGATAACATGGGAGAATTTGCTGACCACTAAGTGGAAGTTTTCCAGGACATTGTTTGAAAGTTTAAGAGCACAGTGGGTGCTGTAATGTCCTACCTTGATCCCCTATATTGGACAGGTGCTTCCATCCTCCAGCTTCTCTGGTGGTGGTAACTAAGGGCTCAAGTTCCCCATTGCTAGAGAAGTGCTCTTAACTGACAGAGCCTCTTTGCCAAGAGGTTATATACCCCTCTTTTGGGGACAATGACTGACACAGGGATACAAAAGACCACACCCTTCCCTTAAGAGAGGACACCTCTATGGTGATCTCCATGGACTAAGGCAAGGCTAGAATTCAGCTGAGACCACATTCTTCTTTTTTTTTTTTTTAAAAAAAAAGATTTTATTTATTTGAGAGAGAGAGAGAAAGAGAGAGAGAGAGAGAGAGAGAGAGAGAGCGCACATGCTTGTGAGCAGGGGAAGAAGCAGAGGGAAGGGGAGAGAGAGAATCTCAAGAAGATTCCTCGCTGAGCACAGAGTTATTGTGAGTCTTGATCATACAACTCTGAGATCATGACCTGAGCCAAAACCAAGAGTGGGACACTTAACTGACTAAGCCAACCAGGTGCCCCAGTCCACATCCTTCTTTCCCTGGTTCTGTCTAGCTTTTCTTAGCCTCTTAAATGTTTTTTTTTTTAAACATTTTTTTATTTATTTGACAGAGAGAAACACGGTGAGAAAGGGAACACAAGCAGGGAGAATGGAAGCGGGAGAAGCAGGCTTCCCGCTGAGCAGGGAGCCCGATGTGGGGCTCGATCCCAGGACCCTGGGATCATGACCTGAGCTGAAGGCAGACACTCAATGACTGAGCCACCCAGGTGCCCCACCTCTGAAATGTTTTTTTTTTCTTGAAGAGTATTTCTACCATATACCACATGTGCCCGGTTGCTTGCTCTGCACATAGGTAACCCAATTTAAGACCTGCTGCTAGGACACTCTAAGGATGGCATTCTGGTATTGGATCACTTCCAACTCTCTGGCAACAGGATTCCATAATGGTGATGAATACAGTGTTAAGAGCCCCCTTACTCACCGGGCATGTACTTACAGTGTAAATGCTAAGATACCACCTATGCTGAACTGAGGCAGAGTTCATGTGAAGGGGATGAACTGGTTCATAGAATATCTTATATTTGAGAGATTCTAGGAAAAGATGCTAATAGGAATGTGGAATTGTTGAGTGGCTGTTGCAGAATGCCACTGATGCTTTGAAGAGAGAAAAATGCAGGATCAGAGCAATCAATAACAAATTTAAAGTAAAGTGTGAGTCAAATGCTTCCTTTGCAGCTGGAAAGAGGCTTTGTCTCCTGCAACAGGAGGGAAAACAAAGCTAAAGACCAGACCCAGGACTTAATTGTGAGACTGGAAGAATTTTGGAGAAGGCTGAATTTCAGCCTGGTAAATCTCTTATGCCAAGTCATAGCTTTGATAGAGAAGGTGTGAGACCCTGCAATCCAGAATGGGAATATATAGATGAATGCATTGGAAATTCCTAAACCTCCAGGTTCCTCTGACCTCTTGGTGGAAGATAGAACCTCCCTCCTTGCCTGAAGAACATGCAGATGCCTTAAATGAGGCAGGTGTCTTGTAAGATACTTCCTTACCAGCTACCTCATTCTTCCCTTCTTATCACCAGATAAATAATGAGGGTCAAACCTCAGTGTGACCCCACTGGGCAACTGTTGAGTCTGCTGAGAAGACAGGGATTTCACCGGGGCTGGATAACATGCCCTGGGCAAGGATCGGGATAGTGTACCCCCAAGGTGATCCTGTGGGCACCGAATCAAAGGAGCCAAAACAAACAACCCTCCCAAAACATAAAAACATCTCTCTCTATGAGAGAATTTGTTAACAGGGGAGCATTCTCCCATGACACAAGACTTCACAATCTTGCAAGGGCCCTGGAAGGTGATTCTAGTAGCTGCTGGAATGATTTTTTTTTTTTTTTTTGAATGATCTTGAAAGCTAGATGAATGTGATAGCCCACATGAAGTGAAATAAATACATCAGAACTCTACTGTAGACTGTGGAAAAAGGAATCAAGAGGGTTGGAGAAAAGGGCATGCTAGAATGGACGATTATATAGAACCAGGAAATCCATTGGCCTACTGTGTTTTCTGATTGGGTTGGAGGACTCCCAATTTACCCAGTAGAGAAGAATATGTTGGTGAGAAGGGCACCAGCATGGATGGAAGGCTCAGCAGTGGCTGTCCTCTGCAGGCTGGGGCTGGTGATTGATCATGCACTTTCAGAACAGAATATTTACCAAAAACCTGTAGAGGGCACTATTATTAATGGTGAATCATTAGAAACATCCTTTTAAAGCCTTGAGTAAGAAAAGTAATAAAGCATCAATTCTATTATGAAATATTATACAGGAAATCCAACCACGGCAGTTGAGAAAAGTCAAAGTATAAGAGGTTTAAAAATTAGAAAGTAAAACAATACTTTCATTATTTTCAAATAATATGGATAGCTACATAAAAAATCTGTATGCATCTATGGACAAACTATTAGAAATAGTAAGAGAATGAAGTGAGATTGCTGGATTTAAGATGAGTGCTCTTTCTTGGAAAGAAAACTTTAAAACTTATTTTATGAGGCCAGGATTACCTTGATCCCAAAAGCAGATAAAGACCCCATCAAAAAAGAGATTTACAGACCAATATCCTTGAGGAACACGGATGTAAAAATTCTCACCAAAATGCTAGCCAATAGGACCCAACAGTACATTAAAAGGATTATTCATCATGACCAAGTGGGATTTATTCCTGGGCTGCAAGGTTGGTTCAATATCTGCAAATAAATGTGATATAACACATTAATAAAAGAAAGAACAAGAGCCATATGATATTCTCAATAGATGCTGCAAAAGTATTTGACAAAGTACAGCATCCTTTCTTGATCAAAACGCTTCACAGTGTAGGCACAGAGGGTACATACGTCAATATCATCAAAGCTATCTATGAAAAACTCACAACGAATATCATTATCAAAGGGGAAAAACTGAGGACTTTTCCCCTAAAATCAGGAACATGGTAGGAATGTCCACTATCATCATTGTTATTCATCATAATACTAGAAGTCTTTGCCTCAATGATCAGACAGCAACAAGAAATAAAAGGCATCTGAATTGGCAAAGAAGAAGTCAAACTCTCACTCTTTGCAGATGATATGATACTTTATGTGGAAAACCCAAAACTCCACTCCAAGACTGCTAGAACTCATACAGGAATTCAGTAAAGTATCAGGATATAAAATCAGTACACAGAAATCAGTTGCATTTCTATACACCAACAGTAAGACAGAAGAAAGAGAAATTAAGGAGTCGATCCCATTTATAATTGCACCCCAAACCATAAGATACCTAGGAATAAACCTAACCAAAGAGGCGAAGAATCTGTACTCAGGAAACTATAAAGTACTCATGAAAGAATTGAAGAAGACACAAAGAAATGGAAAAATGTTCCATGCTCATGGATTGGCAGAACAAATATTGAGAAAATGTCGATGCTACCTAAAGCAATCTACACATTTAAGACAATCCTTATCAAAATACCATCATTTTTTTTTCAACGAAATGGAACAAATAATCCTAAAATTTATATGGAACCAGAAAAGACCCTGAATAGCCAGAGGAATGTTGAAAAAGAAATCCAAAGCTGGTGGCATCGCAATTCCAGACTTCAAGCTTTATTACAAAGCTGTAATCATCAAGACAGTATGGTACTGGCACAAAAACAGACACATAGGTCAATGGAACAGAATAGAGAGCCCAAAAATGGACCCTCAACTCTATGGTCAACTAATTTTTGATAAAGCAGGAAAGAATATCCAATGGAAAAAAGACAGTCTCTTCAACAAATGGAGTTGGGAAAATTGGACAGCCACATGCAAAAGAATGAAACTGAACCATTTCCTTACACTACACACAAAAACAGACTCAAAGTGGATGAAAGACCTCAATGTGAGACAGGAATCCATCAAAATCCTTGAGGAGAACACAGGAAGCCACAGTATCTTCTTCCTAGAAACATCATCAAAGGCAAGGGAAGCAAGGGCAAAAATGAACTATTCTTCATCAAAATCAAAAGCTTTTGCACAGCAAAGGAAACAGTCAACAAAACCAAAAGACAACTGACAGAATGAGATATTCACAAATGACATATCAGATAAAGGGCTAGTATCCAAAATCTATAAAGAACTTGTCAAACTCAACACCTAAAGAACAAATAATCCAATCAAGAAATGGGCAGAAGACATGAACAGACATTTCGGCAAAGAAGACATGCAAATGGCCAACAGACACATGAAGAAGTGCTCAACATCACTCAGCCTCAGGGAAATACAAATCAAAACCACAGTGGGATACCACTTCACAACAGTCAGAGTGGCTAAAATTAACAAGTCAGGAAATGACAGACGTTGGCAAGAAAGGGAACGCGGAGAAAGGGGAACCCTCCTACACTGTTGGTGGGAATGCAAGCTAGTGCAGCAACTCTGGAAAACAGTATGGAGGTTCCTCAAAAAGTTGAAAATAGAGCTACCCTATGACTCAGCAATCGCACTACTGAGTATTTACCCTAAAGATACAAATGCAGTGATCTGAAGGGGTACGTGCACCCAAATGTTTATAGCAGCAATGTCTACAATAGCCAAACTATGGAAAGAACCTAGATATCTATCAACAGATAGCGACACACACACACACACACACACACACACACACACACACACACACACACAAAACAGAATACTATACAGTCATCAAGAGAAATGGAATTTTGCCATTTGCAATGACGTGGATGGAACTAGAGGTTATTATGCTAAGCAAAATAAGTCAATCAGAGAAAGACAATTATCATATGATCTCTCTGATATGAAGAATTTGAGAGGCAGGGCAGGGGGTCGTTGGGGAATGGGGGGAAAATGAAACAAGATGGGATAGGGAGGGAGACAAACCATATGAAACTCTCAGCCTCAAAAAAAAAAAGAGAGAGAGACTCTTAATCTCAAGAAACAAACTGAGGGTTGCTGAGGGGTAGGGAGGTAGGGATAGGGTGGCTGGGTGATGAACATTGGGGAGGGTATGTGCTATGGAGAGTGCTGTGAAATGTGTAAGCCTGATGATTCACAGGCTTGTACTTCTGGGGCAAATAATACATTATATGTTAATTAAAAAACCACAAGTGCTATTTCTTTATACTAGCAACAGAAAATGTAAATTAAAAGGAACCTTTATAATAATGATGTCAACAACAAGGAATACACAGGAATAAATCTAACAAAAGATGGGCAAGACCATTATGGATCAGATGGTATAATTTAATTGAAAGGCATAAGAAGGGGTACCTGGGTGGCTCAGTCACCCAGGGTGGCTCAGTCGGTTATGCGTCTGCCTTCTGCTTGGGTCATGATCTCAGGGTCCTGGGATCAAGCCCTGCATCTGGCTCCATGCTCAGCTGGGAGCCTGCTTCTCCATCCCCCTCTGCCACTTCCTCCGCTTATGCTCTCTCACTCTCTCTGTCAAATAAATAAATAAAATCTGAAAAAAAAAAAAAAAGAAAGAAAGAAAAAGAATAACCTAAGAAAAAGCATAAATAAATGTGAAACACAGATTAAGACAGACAAATATCTCTCTCCCTGTATTGGTGGCTGGATTTTTCCTAATTGTTTTTTTCACTGAGGATATGGTCTCTCACTGGTCCTGGCTTTATGTGGCCTGTGAGGACCAACATTCGGCCTTGTGCTGGACTGTGCCTTGGATCTTGTCCCCAGGTATTAAAATCCCAGCTCTTTACTTACAGGACTGGACCCTTCCTCCCCTCCCAACCCCCCAGCTCAGGTCAACCATAGCATCAGCTTAAGATTAGGATTCTAGTTTCCAATTCTCTTTTAATTTTTGGCTACTGGTTATTACTAGTACTTTCTTATGAGCTCAGCTCTGCACTCAGAAGTATGGGTGCTTTATTTCATCCAACATTCTAGATTTTTGAGGCAGGAAGCTTTCTAGGCCATCTAGTTAACCTTCATACCAACACTGACAGTCTCTAGTTTTTCTTTGTCTTTGTTTAAAATATGCTTCTTCTTTTCTTCTAAATAACATTTATAAATATGTTTCTTAACTCAGTGTCTTTTTCCAAGGAATATTCAATTCATTTCATTCACACTGAGTAACAACTATTACACTTTATATGGCATCTTATCTTATTTCAAATATATATTTTTTCATTTCATCTTGTGGTTTCCTGGTTTTCTTTTTCTGTATTTTTGCTTGTTTGCTATTTATTTTTTGATTGCTATTTATTGCTATTTTGCCCTTCTATTAAATTTGGGAGTTTAAATATTATTTCCATTAATGATTATGTTTCCTTCCCTAGTACTCAGTCTAGGAAAAGTTTATCTTTCCTCCACCACTATTAAATGGTGACAAATGCCAATTCCCCCCAACCTCCTGATCCTCTATTATCTGGCTGCTTCCTACACCCTGCATAAGATGAGGCTTTAGAACATTTCACTTCCTTACTTTCCTTTTCTCCATCCTGAAATGATAGCTTTGAATATTTTTACTTCTACCTCCCCATCCTAAAACATTTTGCTGAGAGAGCTCAATACATTTACTCTAAGCTATCTTTAGGATTTATCCTGCAATAGGTCTCTTCTATTTTAAGAATCCCTATTTCTTAGATTATATATCCTCAGATACTAATTTTCAATATACATTTGACTACGTGTGCATATGTAGTCAAAATGACATCTAGGTGTGTATTTATTACTCACCACTTTCTTATCTCTATCACTCTCCATCTTGAAGTCTTTGACTTAAAGAAAATTGAGAATAAGGATTTTCCTCAAGTTTTTTTTTCTTATATGGGTTCATAGGTGTTATAGTGTCTGGACTATGTCTATCTGCAAATATAATTTTTGACTCGTGATAACAACAACAGCACGGAGTTTTCAGCCCTCTTTTAAGGCACCAGAATGAAGCCTCTCAGCTTCCTGATCATCTCTCTTTTCTGGGATTGAGGAGAGAGAAAGCTGAACTCATTTGCTCAGCCCTTCCTCTGCTCCTTGGAGGACTGAGAGAACAGGCATAGTCCCATGAGATATTATCACTTCGCCCCTGGGGCTCAGGTATCTCTGCACACCAGTTTCTTCTCCTGACCTTGGGATTTTCTCAACACTTGTACATAAGTCAATATAGTTGCAGAGGAAGAAAAAAATGAAGCCTTGTGTTAAATCATGAAAGTGGTCAATATTGCTTGTGAGAACTTGGCAAGAGGGATGAGTAAGGGGCCAAGAACAGAATCTTGGGAAACACCACATTTAAGGGGAAGGCAGAGAAAAGGGAGCCTAAGAAGCAGACCTAAAAGGACAGGTCAGAAAGGGGAGGAGAATCAGGGAGTAGAGAGTCTCAAGGAGGAAGTGGTCAGTTGAGTCAAAATATAATAAAAAGGTCATATAAATATCATCTGTATGTCTCCACAAGCTGGGGTGAAATCACATTAGCTTTCCATTGAAATCATACATTTCAATGACTCCATGCCTCATTTGCCAAATAAGCAGGAAGGATACAAACATGAATGCTGTGCTCCACAGTCTAGAGAAAGCCACATATTGCATACATGAAGTGCTGGTTCCTTTTGTTTTAGGTGTTTGTTTTTATCTTCTGTGAGGACATCTCAATTCCTAAAATTTCAAAGGGTTTCCATTTCCTCCCTCTCTTCCTCAATATAAATTATTGGATGTAATTGGATGAGTGAAAGGAGCAGTATCTCAGTCCTAAATGTAAATAGACATACTGGGATGGAGAGGGAAACAAGGAATGATCCTACACTGTATCAATCAGACTTCCAAAAAGAAGCAGATAATTAGAGGAAGGTTTACTTATAAATGAGTTGTTTTTATAAGTGAGGGAAGGATGTAGGAAGGTTACAGTGAGGTAACCACTGGCACAGGGGTCAATTAATGGCTGACTGACACCATCTTATGCCTGAAGGCAAGAAGGGAAGGAGCAGTCACCATAACTGGGAAGAAGAAGGTGTCATATAGGACAGGCCACCTTGAGAAGAGCAGTGACAAGGGAGAGAGCCAACTCCAGATGACCTCACAGGTATAGAACCAAGGGAATAAATACCATGATCCCCTCCTTTCTTTCTCCAATCTCCTGACAAGGATTCCCACAAGTTGGAGCCAATTAGAGGCCAGAGGGTATAGGAGTTTATTGATGTAACCTATACAGCAGAAGAGAGGAGGGAGGAGAGGGGTGGAAAATGGATCATGAGGGGCAATTGGAAGATATCTGGTGCAAACATGATCTGCCTACAGAATGTAAGACTTAGATTTATGCTAAACTAACAGGCTCTTTTACAGAAGATAAGGACCAAAAATGCATATTGGATTTGGCAATTTAGAGTCCACTGACAAACTTATTTGAAAATAGGTTTAGTGGAATGGTCAGAAGAGGAAACCAAATTGCAGTGGACTGGTTTAAAGGGGAGATGAGGACATGGAGAGAGTGATAAAGACTTTGAAGAAGCTCAAGGTGATCAGAGGAGATCTGGAATAAACTGGATCTGGGAGACTGCAGGGTATAGTAGATGTTCTCCATTTTGTATCTCTTCTTGTGTTCAAACTCTTTGCCATGTGGTTTTCTAATGCTTTCCTTCTGAACTCTGGAACTGATCAGGTATATTGCTTCAGCCAAAGGGATATCAGCAGATATTGCAGAAGCAGAAGCTTGAATGAGACTGTGCTTTAGAGCTTGCTCTATCATGTTTCTGTCATTGCCATGAAAACATGCCCTTGGTAGCCTGCTGGAAGATTACTGAGACAAGGAGCAGAGCCAGAGTGCTCTAATTGCTCTGGTTGAAGTCAGCCCCTGTTAGAAGCCAGAGCAGATCAACAGATCCCCAGAAATTAAGGTGACTGAGGAGAGATATCTAGCTGACACCTAACTGATTCCAGATAGATAAGGAGCAAACACTTATTGTTATATGCCACTGGCATTTTGTGGCTGATTTTTAATGCGTGTGTGTATGCATGTGCATATACTTTTAAGTAAAAAAAGAAGGGGAAATAAGAATAGATTTTAGAATTTCTCCTTCTAGATTGGATGACAGCAGCCCAACTTTAATAAGCCAGACACACTATACAAGTGTATTTTTAAAATACTTTGGGGGTCATGTAAGCAATAAGGAAGAAAAGAATTGGGATTCCAGAGAGAATGGGGCCCTTCTGAGGAAAGTTGGTCACTGCCAGTGATTTTCTCCTCTGGAGGCATTTATTGATTTTAGGACCAGTTCTATGTTTAATCTTGGCTCCCCTCAGAGGGACAATACTGGGAAACAGAAGTCAGGAAGCTTTAGGACTCACACAGAGCTGGTGTAACAGATTGGAAATGCAAGGAGCCCCAAATGTATGGTTAACTTCTTCCAAAAGGATATTTTTCTAATATTGGGGTTGTGTACCCCACAGAAGGTTGTGAACCCCACAGGAAGTTGGGGCAGTAGGCAAGGACTTGGAAAAGACAGAAGGAAATATTCTGTAACCTCAAAGGAGACTAAATCTAGATAGAGAGTGGGGCCTCCTCAAATACAGTCTGCCTTTTCCTCAAGGCATTTGTCAGATTTTGAAACTGCATGGGGGAAGGGGACTGAAGAACTAAAGTTGAAATCTTTGAAGAGCAGAACTACATTTCTAGCAGAGAAATATATTGATGAGCAGATTGGACATGCCAGAAGACAGGGCTAAGGAACCAGAACCCAGGATAATAAGAAGTGCAGAGACAAAAAGGAAAGGGGAAAGGAAGGAATGGAGCAAAAGAGACATGTAGAACACAAACGAAAAGGTCTAATAGAACATATAATTGGAGCCCCAGACAGGGAAGAGACAATGAATATTGGGAAAGATAATATCAGAGAAATTTTCTAAACTGGTGGAAGATATCCCACAGATTCAAGATGCTCAATGAATCATAAGGAAGATAAATACAAAGGAAAACACAGCAGGCACATCATAGTCAATCTGCTGAAAACAGAAGATAAAAAGAAAAATCTTAAAAGGTTCAGAAAAAAAAAAACAAACAAGCACATTATCTTCAAAAGAATAACAGTAAGATTAACGACAGCCTTTTCAGCATAAACAATGGAAAACAGAAGACAATGGAATATCTTTAAAGTGCTGAAAGGAATAGCCAACGTATAACTCAGTAAACAATAGAATAATTTAAAATATTTGATTTAAAATAAAATAAGGAAAGGATAAAAATAGATGATACAATAGAAAAATATTAATCTTAAAACTATCTAAAATATATTGGTAATTATACTGACTTTAAATGGGCTAAGAAATTAATTAATAAGATAAACATTGTCAAACTGGATTTAAAAACCACAACTTGATGCTGTTTATAGGAGCATATTATATAAGTAAATGGAAAAGTGTGAAGCAATAAAATTTAAAAATATATACCACAGAAGTACTAACAAAAAGAAAGTTGCCAAAACTTTATTAAATCAGACAAAGTCAATTTTTTCCAATAAAGAATGAGTTTTATTGGCTTGTTATCACTTAATCTTTTGCTTTTTTACCCCCTGAAATTTTTCATTGGCCTCCACCTAGTGACTTTGAACATATGTGCTTTTAAGAGAGTCTTAATTTTTTTTTTTTTTTTTTTTTTGCAACAGCAAGAGGGTTTATTTCCAGCTAGCTGGGGCTCTCACCAGCACATACGACGCAGCACAGTGCTAAGGCAAGAAGCCCTGCCTCTCCCTTTCGCAGCATTTTTATGCACAAGTAAACAAGTACATACGTCACTATACAGGTAGGCAAGTTCCTTATTCTTTATATGGCAATTACCTAAATCTATGCATTTCATTGGTGCATTTGAACAAGAGAGTCTTAAAATTTTTTATGAGGATTTTTTTAATTGGGGGTTTTCCTTTTGATCATAGTATTAAAATTGAATTTTACCATTTTCTGCATCATTCTGACTCCATATAATTACATCATGCCATTGAAGCCCAATGGCCTTGTTTGTTCCAGTGGCACAGATATAGACAGATGAAGTCAATTTTAAAGTAAGAAATTATTTTTGTCATTAAAGCTATTTAATGATAATAAAGTGGGTGATTTATTTTTATTTTCAAAAGATTTTATGTATTTATTTGACAGGGAGAGAGAGAGAGAGAGAGAGAGAGAGAGCACAAGCAGGGGGAGCGGCAGACAGAGGTTGAGGGAGAAGCAGGCTCCCTGCTGAGCAGAGAGTCTGACAAAGGGCTTGATCCCAGAACCCTGGGATGATGATCTGAGCTGAAGACAAGTGCTTAACTGACTGAGTCACCCAGATGCCCTAAAATGAGCAATTTAATAGGAAGATACATCAATGCTAAATTTGTACGCACTTAATAGCATGTTTTCAAAACGTATGAAGTCGAATTGACAGAACTCAGAGAAAAAAATAGCCAATCAGATTTGGAGATTTTAATATATTTTTCTTGGTAATTTATAGAACAGGTAAAGAAAAATTAGTAAAGATTTAGAAGAACAGAATAAACGATCAATTAACTTGAACTAATTGGCATATGTAGATCTCTACACTCAGCAACTGCAGTGTACATATTCTTTTTAAGTGCTCATGGATCTGTTATCAAAGTAGACTATGTGTAGGGCCAGAACACTTAACTCGTTAATTTTGAAAACCTGAAATCAGAGTAGTTCTTTGCCTAGAGTGGAATTAAATTATAAATTAATAATTATAATATTTCCAAAAGTTTTTCAGTTAAGGGATTCTAAGTAACCCAAAGTTCGAAGAAATCACAATATAAGTCAGAAAACATTTTGGTTATATAATAATAAAAATGCTTGTGAAATGCAACTAAGGTGATGTTCTGAGGGTAATTTTCAGTTCTAAATGCATACAACAGAAAAGAAAAAAAGTTGAAAATCAATGATCTAAAGCACTAGCTCTGGAAGCTAAAACAATAAAAATAAACTAAACCTAAAGACTACAGAACAAAGGAAGTAATAAAGGTGTGTGTTATTGAAATTTAACACAGATACACACATGAAAGTCGACAAAAGATAGTTATTTGAAAAGATTAATAAAACCAACAAACCTCTAGCAAGAGTAGTGAAGATAAAAAGACAAAAATCACTAGACAGTGCACCCCTGAAGGTAAGAACTGCGCGACCTGTGCACTAATCTTGGCAAGAATCTGGCCATACCCCGCTGGAGCCTGCGGAGTCGCCAAACTGCGGGAGTGCGCGCCACCTGGGACAGGCTGCACTGGGAGATTTGCGGAGGGGAGAGTCTGTTCTGGTCCACCCAGAGGGGAGCAGACTGCAGCTTCTCTGTGACGGGGAGGTCTGGGTATGGACATGCAGATTCCTCCCTTAGACTCTCTGAAAAGGAGAAAAAGCTACAAAAGGCCAAAAGCCTTCAGAGAGCTAAAGACTGAGAAACTGGGTTCCACAGAGCTCTGCTCCTTGACTGGGGGACAGGATGACTCAGCACAAGCAAAATTGACTGGGAAACAACGCGCCGGGCCCTTCCCCCAGAAGACAAGTCAAAAAAACAAAAGGACTATAACCACAGGGTCCCCATAAGACTTTAAATCCCCAATACCAGGGGAAATCAATATATTAAGTGCCGGATAAAACCCTCAAACCTGTATATTTCATAGATACAAGTTTTTTTTTTCTTTTCTCTCTTTTCTATTCTCTATATTTTTTAATTCACTTGTTTTCACATGTCTTGGTTTGATTTT
>CM053613.1:66551314-66568842 GCA_028646535.1 Procyon lotor
CAGGAATCTATCAAAATCCTAGAGGAGAACATAGGCAGTAACCTCTTCGATATCAACCACAGCAACTTCTTTCAGGACATGCTCCAAAGGCAAAGGAAGCAAAAGCGAAATTGAACTTTTGGGACTTCATCAAGATAAAAGCTTCTGCACAGCGAAGGAAACAATCAACAAAACAAACAGGCAACCCACAGAATGGGAGAAAATATTCACAAATGACACTGCAGACAAAGGTCTGATATCTAAGATATCTAAGTTCTATAAAGAACTCCTCAAACTCAACACCACAAAACCAATAATCACAGTAAAAAATGAGCAGAAGATATGAACAGACACTTCTCCAAAGAAGACATACAAATGGCTAATAGACACATGAAAAAATGTTCATCATCTTTAGCCATCAGGGAGATTCAAATCAAAACAAAAATTAGAATGGCCAAAATCAACAAGACAGTAAACAACAAATGTTGGAGAGGGTGTGGAGAAAGGGGCACCCTCTTACACTGTTGGTGGGATTGCAAGCTGGTACAGCCACTTTGGAAAACAGTGTGGAGATTCCCCAAGAAATTGAAAATAGAGCTACCCTAGGACCTAGGCATCGCACTATTGGGTATTTACCCCAAAGAAGCAGATGCATTACAAAGAAAGGCCACATGTACCCCAATGTTCATAGCAGCAATGGCCACAATTGCCAAACCATGGAAAGAACCAAGATGCCCTTCAACAGATGAATGGGTAAAGAAGATATGGTCCATATATATAATGGAATATTATGCCTCCATCAGAAAAGATGAATACGCAACTTTTGTATCAACATGGATGGGACTGGAAGAGATTATGCGGAGTGAAATAAGTCAAGCAGAGAGAGCCAATTACCTTATGGTCTCACTTATGTGCTGAGCATAAAGAAAAACATGGAGGGCATTGTGAGAAGGAAGGGAAAGGTGAATGGGGAGAAACCAGAGGGGGAGATGAACCATGAGAGACTGTGGACTCTGAGCAACAAACTGAGGGTTTAGGAGGGGTGTGGGTGGGGGGCTGGGCAAGCCTGGTTGTGGGTATTGAGGAGGGCTCATATTGCATGGAGCACTGGGTGTGGTGCATGAATAATAAATCTTATAACACTGAAAAAATAAAATAAACATTTTTGGGAAAAAAAAGACAAAAATCATAAATTAGCATTAACAATAATTAATTGTTCACAATTAATTGTTCAATTGTTGATAATTGGTCAATTGTTCAATAATTAATTTGATTCACATCAAATTCTACAAAAAAGCAGCATCACATCAAATTCTATAAATATTGGGAAGATGACAAAAGAATATCATGAACACCTTTATGCCAGTAAATTCAACAACTTAGATAAAATGGATACTTTCCTTGAGATACAGCAAAATTTACACAAGCAGAAAAACAAATCTGAATAATCATATATATATTAAATAAGTTCTGTAATTAAAAACTATCCAACAAAGAAAACTCCAGGTCCAGATAGATAGACTAACAGAAGAATTCCTCCAAACACATATGGAAGAAATAAATCTTATGTGAATTGTTCTAGAGAATAGAAATAGGGAGTGCTTCTAAATTCATTTTATGAATTCAGTACAACATTGATATCAATATCTGACAAAAAATACAAGAAAGAAATTATAGGCTAATATCTGTTATTGTCATAAATGCAAAAGTTCTAATAAGACTACATATTTATATATAATGTGTATACTATATAATTTATATGATATATATTATATGTATGTGTATATATGTATCTATATCCTGAACATGGGGTTTTCTATGAAAATATAGAGTTTCAATGTTGCTTTAACATTTGAAAATCAGTCAGTGGAATGCACTATCATAATAGAATAAAAGAAAGCCCATATGATCACCTCAACAGACACAGAAAAAAATTGGTAAAATTTAACACATTTTCATGACAAAAACTTCACAAACTAGGAGTAGAAGGAACAATATTTAACTGAGTGAAGGGAATTTACCAAAGACTAGCACCAGAGTTAATGATGAAATAGTGAGCACTTTTCTTTTAAGATTAAAAACAAGGTAAAGATTGTTTTTACTAGTTCTATTCAACATTCTACTGAAGATACTAGCCAGTGCAAAGGGCAGGCAAAAAAGAAAAACAAAAAGAAAAACAAAAACCCCTCCAAACAAACAAACAAACAAAAATCCCATGATTTCATACTCAGAAAGTCTAAAAAATAATATGTATGTAATCACTATTAGTAAGTGAATTTCAGAAGTTTATTGGATACAGGGACAATATAAAAAATTTCTATTTACTGCCAAAAATTGGTTGAAATAGAACTGAAGTAGAAAAATAAATACAATTGAAAGCTCTAAGAAATCAAATATCTAGAGATAAATCTAATGAGAGCTATGCAAATTCTTTACACTGAAAACTATAAAAAATGTTGATAAAATTAAAAGCTGACATAAATGAAAGAATATAGCATGTTTAAGGATGGAAATCTCACTTTAAATAAAATGCCATTTCTCTCCATTTGAGCTGTAGATTTAATAAAATGCTAATCAAAATTCCAGAACTGTTTTGTGGTAATTGACAATTTAATTTTAAATATACATGGGAAAGCAAAAGACCTAGAAAAGCCAAGGTGATCATTAAGAAGAATGAAAAAGCAGGACTAACACTACCAGATAGCAAGACCAATGATAAGATTAAATGTAAGGAAGAGTGCTATTTTTGCTAAAGAAGAGGAAGAAGGAGGAGAAGAGAGAAGGAGGAGGAGAGGGGAAGAAGTAGATAGATCCAAAGAATAGAAAAGAGAACCCAGAAATAACTCTACACTTGCACTGCCATCTTTTTACAACAAAGGCACCATTCTCAGTCAGTAGGATAGTGACTAGTGGAATGGAAAGTATAAATGAATCTAGATGCATAACACATCACACAGCACACAAAATTGATTTGATGTGGATCATAGATCCAAGTATAAAAGCTTCTAAAATGATAATGTTTCTAGAAAAAAACATGAATATGTCTTTAGAGTTTGGGGTAGAGCTCTTTCCCTAAACACGAAAGAGAAGCATAATATAAGGGAAAAATGATAAATTGATAGGAGAATCTGGGATATTGGTAATCGTGCTTGAATTGGGTTGTTTTACTTTTCCATTCAGCTTAATCATAGGCCATAATAATAATAATAAGATACATCTTAGTAGATATCCTATATTCCAGACATACTCTTCCTTACTTCACAGCAGTCCAATTTTCTCTTGGTAATCAGGATCAGTTACCCCCGTTAGTACAGTAATTATCTTTTTTGCTTATTAATTCAAAGGCATGAGGGACCCAAAATGCCTAGGTGGCAGCATTAACTACCAGTTGATCAGAATCATTGTTGTGTCCTCTGGTAGAAGCATTCCACCCTTTGGAACTAAGTTCTCTAGACCAGTAGAGCATACAGTCATGGGGATAGAAAGCAAAATTTTACTAGTGGATAATTAGGGGTAATAGTGAGTAGTGCCACTGCCATTTCCATTCCTTAATTCCCAGACTTGTGAATTCTGGTTATGGGAGAAATAGCACAATACCTAGGACACTGATTTAGAACATGTACCACTACTTATAGAACATTGATTCAGACCTGCAATTTATATTACAGCTGGCATTATAAGTGAGTCTTCAAAAGGCCATTCCACTGTTCTACCAAACCAGTTTCTATAGAGTGGTAGGGAACATGGTAAGATGAGTGAATACCTTGAGAATAGGCCTATTACTGCACTTAATTTACTATAAGTTCCCTTGATTAGAAGCAACGCTGTGTAGAATACTATGATACTAGATAAGGCATTCTGTAAGTCCACTGATGGTAGTTTTGGCAGAGGCATTGTGTGCAGAGAAGGCAAGTTCACAAGTAGAGTAAGTATCTGTTCCAGTAAGAACAAAACATTGTCTCTTACATAATGGAATAGGCTAGTATAATCAACCTACTGTCTGGTAGCTGGCTGATTACCTCAAGGAATATGACCATAGCTGGAATTCAGTATTGGTCTCTGCTGCTGTCAAATTAGATAGTCAGTTGTGGTTTATAGGTCAGCCTTGGTGAGTGGAAGTCCATGTTGCTGAACCCATGCCTAGCCTCTGTCCTAGCTACCATTGCCACTTTGCTCCTGGTCCATTAGGTGATAACAGAGGTAGATGGGGAAAGAGACTGGCTAGTATCTACAGAATGGGTCATCTTATCTACTTACTAATAAAATGCTCCTCTGCTGAGGTCACCTTTGGTGAACATTCATATGGGACATGAATATCTTCACTCCCCCCACCCCAGAGAGATCTAATCACATACCTCTTCTCCGCACTTCTTTGTTACTAATTTTTAATCATGTTTCTTCCAAGTCCGTGACTATCTAGCCAAACTATTGGATACAATCCATGGATTAGCATATAGTCACAAATGTGGCCACTTCTTCCAAGGAAAATGAACAACCAAGTGCACTGCTTGAAGTTCTGTCCTTCAGAACTTCAAGGGAGGATTTCTCTTCACTAACTGTCCTTTAGGCATGTCCCAGAAAGTAGTGTTGTAGCAGTATACTTTCAGGTTTTGAGTGTATATTATGCAAACTCATCTGTAAATCAGGCCTTGGTTGTCTCTCTGTCCCTGATCATATAGAACTCTGCATGAGGCCATAAGTATGTACTGGGAGCAAGAAAGTAGTGTAGCCAGAGTAGGGAATGAGGATATTTGGGCCACTTCCTCATAAAACTCTTTTGCACCTTCAGGTCCAGTTTGTGCCTGATTTCAACTCTACCATTTCCATTTGATGATGGTATACTGCTGTGCACACATAACACCCAGTCTATAAAGGGCTGCTCAGGTTGTATGGTAACTTCATGGCCCATGGTTAAACATTCATTCTCTACTAGAGCCTTGTAGAAAATGAAAAGCTTTATATCAAAAGGGCAGTAGTTATCTACAGAGGATGGCAAAGCTTTGCTCCAAATCCTAATGGTTCCCACTGTGATTTACATATGGAAGCCTGCTAAAGGTTTCATAAAGCATCTCTATCTGCTACTGACACTTCAAGCACCATTGAATCTATCTGGATCATATGGCTCAAGTTGCAGAACTACTAACAGGAACTGAGACAAAAGCATTTGCTGGATACATTTCTATATATCACATACCATGTACAAGGGATTGTTTTAATTTTCTCAAGAAATGAAACCACATCTGGAAAAGTAACTGCAGTTGGAGTCACCACCTGGTTAAGTTTACAATAATCCATTGTCATTCCCCAAGATCTTTCTGTCTTCTGCACAGACAAAATAGGCAAATTGTATGGGGATGTGGTGACAATCATCATCCCTGCATCTTTCAGTTCCTTAATGGTGGCACTAATTTCTATATCCCTCAGGAATGGGGTATTGATTTCGGTTTACTCTTTTCCCAGGTAGAGGATGTTCTACTGGCTTTCACTTAGCCATTCCTACCATAATAGTCTTCACTCTACAGGTTAGGGAAGTAGTGTGGGGGATTCTCCCATTGCTGAATATGTCTATTACAGTTATGCATTCTGGAACTACAGAACCATAGAATCAGTTTAGGGACCAACTGGGCCCTCTGTGAGAGGGACTTGAGCTAAAACTCCATCTATCACCTGACCTCCCTAACCTTCTGCTCTGAATTATGGCCTCCAAGAATTCGTATAAGTTCAGAGCCAGTGTCCAGTAATCCTTGAAAAATCCATTTCCTTTTTCTCAATGTACAGTCACTCCAGTAAAAGGCTATAAGTCCTTTTGAGAAGGGTGGGAGAAAGATTAACACTATAGAATTTTTGGTAATGTAGCAAGGTTCTTCCTTAAGGAGATCTGGATTGTCCTTCATTCAAAGGGTTCTGGGTCTGTACATTGGCTCAAGTCAGAATTGGTCAAAGGGCCATGGCTGTTTTTATGATCCAAGTCAGATTTCTGTTCACTTGACCTAGAATTCTTCCTCTTATATAGATCAGGTAAGAATTTAGTAGACCACCCAACTACTTCACTTTTAACTAGCCAACAGTATAGATCTCTGGAGTCAGACTTGTCTTATTACTGCTTGGACTCCACTACCTATTATAGTAGCCATGCCCACCTTGCTTTTGATGATTAAGGTTGCTGCTGCATGGCCCCTGCTACCTGAGTTCCAAATATCCCTATTGCTTTTAGAGTCCCTACATTAAGTGGTAGCATTTCCCACTTTAATTTCTGACCTACAGAGAAGAGTGAACCCAGAGCTCTTCAAGGATGTTGGGGTTCCCCTCACAAATTTATTTCTTTCAGTCATAATAAAAGTTGTGTTCTCTGGGCCCTCCAGGAGTGGGTGTGCATGACTTACATGATGAATCTCTCTAGCATCCCAATCTCCCTAAACCTTTGGATACCTTCCTCTATAATATACCAAGGCAATTATGGTATTTCAAATTCATTTAGCGTAGGTCATCTTTTGATCCACGTTTTAGCCAAAGAACCAAGCAAACCATAAGAGCCCTTTCTAACTCCCTCAACTTCAATTGTATATGTAGAATCTCTGCATAGTGGGCCTATATCAATAAATGTGTCCAGATCACAATTTATATTCTTTCCACCATCATCTTCTATCATTCATATTCACCCACAAACATGTTCCCCCAAATTATGCCTTTATAAATTGAAAAATCATGTCGTTCTTTTGGAGTGTAGTGCAACTCCTTATTGATCAAACTTTGTAACTTACCTATTGAGGACTGCTGAGATTTGAGTGTAGTTATAAATCTAAGAGCCAAGTGGGATAATGAAGATGGGTCCTGGAGTAGAATCAACAGTATCTTTCAAGGTAAGTACTTTGGGCAAAGCAGGATCAATCTCTTCAGATGGCGTGGAAGGACTGCTTCTACTGGCAGAGAAGAGTAAGAATTATTTAGGATTTAAATATCTCCAGCCTTATTATATTAAGATCTTAACATATGTCTCCATACCAATTTTCAGGGTTCCATTACTTCTCAGTTAAGACCTTCATTCTAACAGCAAAAGACTTAACCTTACATGTAGAAAATTCTAAGGAAACCAAAAAAACTTATAGGAAATGAGTTCAGCAAAGTTGCAAGATACAGATTAATATTAAAAATCTAATATATTTCTGTACACTGGAAATGACAAATCCAAAAATAAAATTAAGAAGATAATTCCATTTACAATATCATCAAAAAGAATAAAGTACATAGGAATAAACTTAATAAATGAGGTGCAAGACTTGCAAATTGAAAACTACACAACTTTGTTGAAAGATATTAAAGAATATGTAAATAGAAAAACACCCCATGTTTATAGAATGTTAGATTTAGTGTTATGAAGATGACAGTACTCTCCAAATTGATCAACAGATTCAGTGCAATCCCTATCAAAGTATCAACAAGCTAGGCTTTTAAAATTATTTTTAGAGAAATTGACAAGCTGATTCCAAAATTCCAGTGGAAATTCAAGAAACAATAATCAAAACAATGTTAAATAAGAACCAAGCTGGAAACTCACACTTCTGTGTAGTATGTTGAAACAAACTACAATCAAGTAACCAAATAATCAAAACAGCGTGGTAGATACATATATGAATGGAAAAGAATTTACAGTCCATGGGGCACCTGGGTGGCTCAGTTGGTTAAGCATCCGACTTAGTTTTGGCTCAGCTCATGATCTTAGGGTTGTGAGAAAGAGCCCCACGTTAGTCTCCACACTAAGCATGGAGTTTGCTTGAGATTCTCTGTCTCTCACTCTCCCTCTGCCCCATCTCTTACTCATATTCTGTCTCTTTAAAACAAATAAATAAAATCTTAAAAAAAAAAAAAGAATTTGCAGTCCAGAATTCTTACATTTGTGGTTAATTGATTTGTGACAAGGGAGCTAAGGCAATTTAATAGAGAAGGAAATTCTTGTCAATAAATGGGGCTGGGAGGGGCACCTGGGTGGCTCAGTCATTAAGCATCTGCCTTCTGCTCAGATCATGATCCCAGCGTCTTGGGATCGAGCCCCATGTTGGTTCCCTGCTTGGTTGGAAGCCTGCTTCTCCTTCTCCTGCTCCCTTGTGCTTGTGTTCCCTTTCTTACTATCTCTCTCTGTAATAAATAAATAAAATATTAAAAAAACAAAAACCAAAAAAAACCCCAAAAAACACAAAACACAAAAAACAAATGGGGCTGGGACAATTAAATTCAAATGCAAAGAGAATGAAGCTGGATCCCCTACCTCACACCATATCCAAAATTCACGAAAAATGGATAATAGATACAAATGTAAAAGCAACAATTATTAAATTCTTAGAAAAAATATAGGAATAAATCTTCATGACCATGTAATTGGTAAATCTTAGATGTGGCACCAAAAGCACAAGTATCAAGATAAATTGCACCTCATTAAAAGTCTAGTTTATCATTTTGTGTGATGAAAGATAACTTCATTTCTTTCCTTCAAATGATATCATCTAGAAAGTGAAAATATAACTTACAGATTAGGAGGAAATATTTGCTAATCATATATCTGAGAAGACACTTGTACACAGAATATATAAAAAAACTTTTACTTAAAATTCAACAATAAAAAGACAAGTAATCCAATTATAAAATCAAAAGTATCTAAATAGATATTTCCCCAAAGAAGATATACAAATGATATCACTTATCATTAGGGAGATACAATCAAAACCACAATGAGATGCCATTTCACACTTACTAGAATGGCTAAAATTAGAACGACAGATAACACTGTTGGCAAGGTTGTGGGGAAATTGGAACTCTTGCACATTTATGGTGAAAATGTAAAATAGTGCTGCCATTTAGAAAGCGTTTTGACACTTCCTCAAAAATAGAGTTATATGCAACTCAGATGTTTAACACCATTAATTATTTACAAATTAAACTATCCCTGGTTACCAATTTATCTCCATTCATCTGGCTGAATTATAAAAATGACATACCAAGTAAACTTAATAAAAAAAAGAAAAAAGGATAGAATCAGGGAGGGGTACACAGGGGATTTCAAAAGTAATAATAATGTTCTTTTTCTTTAATGGGTATCCTTGTATTGTTATTCTTTAAACTGTACATAAATTGTACTATAAATATTCTTTCATATGGATTAAATATTCAATAAAAATGATATATCAAGTGTTGGTTAGAAGTTGAAGCTACTGTTCCTTTCATACATTGCTTATGGACTGTAGTTGGTACAACCACTTTGGAATACTCTTTGGTATATAGTAGTACTAAATATATGTAAACCCAAGACCTAGCAACTCCACTTTTTGGTATGTATATACTCCAAGGATTTAGTGCTTATGTCAACCAAAAAAATAACTATAAGAGTGTTTATAGCAGCATTAGTTTAAAAAGCATCAAAGTGGAATAATGTAAATGTCCATTAATAGTAAATTTGATAAATAATATGTGTTCTGCTAATAGAAAAGAATGCTATGCAAAAATTACCTTTGGTGATAGAGGTGAAAATGTTGGTCACCTTTTGGGAGAGTATTACTTGGGTTTGCTGGGGTACTAGAAGTGGTTCAATGTTTGTGTGTGTGTACTCACACCCACTTAATTTTTCTGAGCTCTATCTGTGTTTGTATACTGTCCTGTATGCATTTTATAACATATTAATAGAACGGTGAGAATAGATTTATGTATCTCTTTTATTTGGAAACAAACATGAGTTGTATATCTTAATAACTTATGGAAATCTTTTTTTATATTTAATTTTATTTTTTCAGTGTTCTAAGATTCACTGTTCATGCACCACACCCATTGCTCCATGCAATACATGCCCTCCTCAATACCCACCACCAGGCTCACCCAACCCCCCTTCCACTTCTCCTCCCAAACCCTCAGTTTGTTTCTCAGAGTTCACAGTCTCTCATGGTTCATCTCCCCCTCTGATTTCCTGCAATTCACCCTTCCTTTCTTTCTCCCAATGTCCTCCATGAAAAATTTATGAAAATCTTACTTCTGAAGTAAGAACAAGGTTGAACAGAGAAGAGATAAAACTCCCTTGAGTATTTCTTTTCATTTAGTTTTAACTTTTGAATCACGTTAATGTTTTTATATTAAAAAAATTATATCAATACAGATCAAAACATAATTCTTAGGGGATAGTGGCAGAAACAAATATTGACAAGTAATTTCATCTTCTGTTTTTCAATTTCAGTCCCCTGGGAGTTAGGTTGGGGTCATATGACTAGTACTGACCAAAAAGTTTTAAGAAGAAGCCTTTGGGCTGAAGCAGAAGAGCTGATTTTGTTCTGCCATAGGTTTTCTTTCCTTGCTTTGGCAATCATGGAGGTGACATCCTGAGACCCTGGATCCACAGGATGGAATTCTTTCTGAATCACTAAGTCACCACGTGGAGCTTGACTACCTTGAAGAGCTTGTATTGTATTGTATTGTATTGTATTGTATTGTATTGTATTGTATTGGAGTTTTTGAGAGTGAGAAGTGTACCTTTTTTTTGGTTTTAATTTTTAATTCTAGTTGACATGCAGTGTTACATTAGTTTCAGGTGTACAATATAGTGATTCAACACTTCCATACACTACCCTGTGTAAGAAGTAAACCTTTTAAATTTGGGGACTAGTTTGTTGCCTCAACATAACCTAGAGTATTCTGATGAATAAAGGTGTAAAATTGAGGTGATTTGTCTAGAGGGAAGAGAAATAGTGGCTATATAAGGGGAATTGGGGAGAGAGAAACTCTGATACTCTTGGAAGAATGAGAACATTTATAGAATATTAGAGCTAAAAGAAAACTACAGACATTATTCTGTTCTTTTCATTTTGAAGACAAAGAAACTAGAACCAGAGACTGATGATCGGGTCAAGGTCACACAATGAGTTGGTGTAAAGACAGAATTGCAACCCTGGTTTTTAGGACCTTGAGAATAGTCTCAGGGTTAGGCTAGTTACTTTTGAGAGAAGCTGAACATTTGTTTAGAATCCTTTAGATATTCTGAACTTCCTTCGATTTCTTTTGTGAAAATTCTAAATGGGAATAGCAGCCACCCAGGTGCCCCAGGAAATATTTTTTTTTTAAGAAATGGCACTTATACTTTTTACTCTATACCTCTAATTGTTTGGATTTTTTTTTAATGATTTGAATCACTGGTGTAAACAAAGTAAAAAATAATAACATGTCCTTGTTGAGAATTTTGTTCCTCCATCTTTGATTGTTTTTGGAGGGGGGGTTGGACAAGTTCTTTCTTCCCCATATGTAAGAATAAGAAGTACCTGTGGAATTGTTTGAATCAACTTTTAGAGGGTCCGGATTATTCTGTTACAAATTTACTCTTTTGATTCATAAAATTCTTTCTGCTTCAGCATTGCTTAAAGCTGGGTGACAGCCATAATCCCCCTGCCCCAATCAAATCTCTATAATTTTGGTAATTTCCCCTGTGTCTTCCTCAAGTTTATATTGGTTGTCCTTTATTTTTTGTTCCCATCCCCCATCTCTCCATTTCTGAGCTATGGCCATCACCAAGGCACATACTTCCTGAACTCTTTTCCATCTCCACTCTGACATCGGAGATTAAAGGAAGCCATTGTCACATCATCATTGGCCAGCCAATCAGGTGGGTACCTCCCATCAATGACCTCCTTGTTCCAGAGGAATTCTCAGGCAGCTTCGATGGAAGGAGGGAGCCAAGAAGGAGGCCTGGCATAAATTCAAAGATGATAATTACAACATGGATTTTGTACATTCTTGCTCGGAAAGGTGCAGGGTTCCCCTTCCCACCCAAAATCAGCTCGGTAAGTAGAGCTGGGGGTAGCTACCTGGAATTGTTTCTCCTCTATCTGCTCCCTTCTGAGCTTCCCACTGCCACTCCCAAGAGATCTTATAATACATTACTTTGGATAAGAATGGAGGAGGGGGGCTGTGTCTCTAGGTATTCTGAAGGCATTAACTTACCAATTTGTTGCAGGACGTTGAAGTTGTTGAAAGCGAGGCTGTATCTGTAGTACAGCACTGGTTGAAAAAAGTGAGTAATATTCTTCTATGGCTCAGGGTACCCCAAATTCTAGAGAGCTGGTCTTCACCGGTGCAGGAATCTAGAATCTTTTCCCCTTAGATCTGGGAAACTCAAGTTCATTGCTAAACACCCTGCCTAATTAGACCCAACTGTGTCTAATTCACCAAATGTCCTAGAAGACCCTGGGGCTTGTGTCCTTGTCAGATATGTTTTGAATCACCATGATCCCCACCTTGCTTCATAAGGATACTGGATGAGGGGTTTCAGATGTGTCATCCCCAGCTACAGGGTATCTCAGGAGTGCCTTGAGATAGGGACAAGGTCTTAATGAGTCCCCTGGAATTCTACAGGAAGGTAGTAATAGACATGCTTACCGCAGGAACTGAGATAGTGTGTGCATGAGGACATGGGCATGTGTGTTGTGACAGAGGGGAAAACGGGAAAGGCAGAAGAGACGGACTTGGCTCAGATACACTTTCAGGGGAAATTGCTCACCTTTCAGACTGAAGAAGAAGCTTCCCAGGACATAAAGGAGAAGATGTCTGCCAATTGCCCTCCCACCCAAGGCCAAGATGTACATGTTACCAGAGATGTGGTAAATGAGAGTTTGAGACAATCATCCTAGGGGAGTGGGCAGAGAGGGAGGTGGGCAGGCACAAGGTCCAATTGACAAGGATCTTGGGCAAGTGGGCAGAGCTTGTCCAGGCTGGGCTCCATCCTGGCTATGGTGTCCTTGCTGGACGGTAATCACATGCACACTACCTGGATTTCCTAGGTAAAGCACCATCTCTCAAAGTCTGATTTGTTGGCAAACCAGAGTCAAGAGGTCCTGGAGGAAAGAACAAGAATCCAGTTCATAAGATGGAGGTAAAGGATATCATTTGCCCTGAGTAGAATTATGGGGAGGGAGGCAAAAGTCCCCCACCTTCGGGATTCCTGGCCAACACAAACACAGCTATTCTTTTCTAGAGATGTTGACTTCTTTGGCTGAGAAATTTTCCCCTTACTTTGGGATATCAAGGGAATATTTTTGCTATCTTGAAAGCCCAGCTCATTCCTAAGATTTAACATGACTTGGGGAGTTGCAAAACTGGGCTTGTTCATCATTTCTTCAATGCTTCTGAATAAATTTCAGACTTCTGTTACTTTTGCACTTGATTTGTTCAGAAGTGGCTGCACTTTAAAGAGCTAAAAGAAAATAAGCTCTTAAAATGCAAAAGCCTGAGGCCTCATCTGCAGCTGAGGTGAGAGGAGGTTTCCCAGTGCCCAAGGCTAGAATTTTGTACTCCACATTATGGTGGTTTTGCCAGCCTCCTGCCATGCCTGCAGGAGCACAGACCACCTCCTTCTGCCTTTCTTGGCTTGGAAGGGACTGAGACCCAATGAGGAGGGAGCTGATCCTGGAAGCAGCTCACTCCCTCTGGCATAAGCTTCCCTATTTCCTTTTTAGGACTGTGTTCACTTGGGGTCTCTTTGCCCAGCAGAATTGTGGGATTAAACGGGTCCTCCGAGAACCTGTGGAGGAGCTCTCTCTCTCATTTCTGTAGTCTTTTTTTCCCATGCCCCCATTGCCAGCTTTGTTCACGTCCATCAAGGAGGACGAATTTCTCAAGAAATGTATTTTTGCTTTGGGATATCCAGTTTTCTTGTGTTTACCCCTTACAGTGCCATTAGCATTTTAAAACAGGATTCAAATGCTCAGGAAGGAGTGAGAAATGGTGGAATTTGAGATCTTCCAGGGAAAAACTTTTTGGATGGGAGCCCCATTCTAAAATCATAAATGTTGGGGACTGTAACCTAGCCATAGTCATAAACAAGGAGCCTGTCCCTGCCCAACATGGCTGTTGGGATGGGATGGGAGCAATTCCTTGTGGCAGTTCCTTGGTCTGGATAATATGAACATGATCTTCAAAAAATTTTTAGACCTTAGCTGTAACTAAGTTAAAGCTTTGGAGACAAGCTACAGGAATCACAATTATCCATACATAATTTTTTCACTCTGGACTTTCTGTGGACTTTTTAAACCCATAAACTGTGCCTGACTGCCCCTCCAATCCACTGATTTGGACATTCTTTTATTAGTTTCAGTAAATATGTAGTCAGGGAATACATACCCCTTCATTAAGCATCAGCAGATACTCATTTATTTGGTAGATCCTAGGTCCTCTAAAGATGGAGCCTCTAGTTTCAAAGGGATAAAAGTGAACTAGATGAATAAGGTGTGTGAATATTACAGAAAATGTCTGAAAAGCCATGAGGAGTATTTGCAAGAGCATAGCATAGGGGACCCCACTCTTGCAAGTTCTAGGCATTGTTGTCTGGGGGACCCTGGAAAGGTTTCTAGCAGGACATTTGCTTGGACTGACCCATAGTCTGGTCAGGGACTGAATAAACAGGAGTGGGGAGGAGGGGACTTCCACAGGTCACGAGAGCTTTGGCAACTTGGCCAATTCCATCTGGCCTCCAGTGTGCAAGGCTGTAGCCTTTTCTCTGAGGCCTTACCCCCTTCTGCCTTGGTCTGGGAGTAATCTTCATTCTTTCTTACCCCTCTCTTTGGGTACTGACCCAGCTCCACTTTGTGAATGATAAATGAGCACCTTTATCACCTCTAGGCTTCAAGCCTTTGAGGCAGTATCAATGTCTTTGAAACATTAAAAGCCCCAGAGCACCTAGAACAATAGAGGCAAAAATGAGGGATTCAGTGGATAGACTGGCTTTGCTGGGATGAAGGGTTTGTGGGAGGAGAGGGGGATGGAGTTGAGGAAGACATGAACTGGACCACAGAGACAAAGGCAAGTCAGCATGGTGAAATAAAACAGAACAGCAGTGATGAGGTGCCTGCAGCTTCTTTGTGACAGAATTTTGCAGAATTATCTCTAAACCATAGTAAGTATGGCATAATGTAGGTCACAAAGAGCTGATAAGGAAGTTGCAGAGGAACTCAGAAGGGGTAAATTCCACATCTTACAAGACCACTGACCTGCTGCACAACTCTAGTAAAGGCACTTAACCTCTCTGTTTCTTCAGCTCTCCTTAGGACCATTTGCTGCCTGCCTAAGACTATTGGGTGGTTCAGGGGTACTTAGAGTAAAAAACAAAACAAACAAAAACAAAACAAAAACCTTTGTGTGCTTCATGCAAGAGGAGTGAAGGACAAGCACAAAAGTTCATGGCGACAGGGTCAGAACTATTGTTTGTATAATTCCAACCTATTCACTATGCCTAGTGAACGAGAAACTCAGGAATCCCAATGTTTGAACGGTGTTTTGCAGCCATACCCGTATCTTCCAAGTGCCAAGTGAGGTGAGGAATGACGTTGTGCGAGAACGAATAGAGCAGGTGAGACGAAGGTAAGCTGTGGGAGATTATCTGATTTGTATACCTAAAAGGGTCAGGTGGGTGGCAGTGGGCGGCCGTGATGGGGAGGTCTCTCTTCTGCAGGCTCCCTGACCTTGTCTGCAGCCCTTCTGTGCTGAATGCCTCTTTGTAGGACTCTGCTCCAGGGCCTGAATGGGACAGCAGCTGCCCAGCCACCCCAGCTCCATACCATGGTCTGGGGGTGCACTCTGGGCAGGCTTTGCCATCCCATCTGCCTTGCTCCTCTTCTCTGTCCCTGAAGCTTATGCAGCCTTGTGGATGAATCATCTCAGGAGATCCGCAACAGAAATTCCTATGCAGAATGCTGAGAGCTACAGGTGAGAGGGCCGACAGGTGAGGAGCTGGGCAGAGAGGATGGATATTCTGGGTGTGAGACAGTGCACTGGGGTGGGAGCTTGATAATAAGGTTTAGCTTTTCCTTTGTTAAGGGGGCCTACACTTGGGGCCAGTGAGAGTGGGGGATAGGGCAGCTGCCTCAAGGTCCTGCAATGCCTCTTTTAAATTTCTAGAAGGATTCCAAGTCAAGCTCAGATTGGCTTCTCTGACTCTTTTAGCTGTGATGTCACAGTGAGTGCTTCTCAATCATACACAGGCCAGGGACCACCTGGGGATCTTGTGTTAGTAGGTTGTGGGAGGCCTGCTGTTCTGCATTTCTAACACTCCCAGGCATCGCTGCTGTAGGTCTACTGACCCCATTTTGAGCCACAAGATCACAGGGCACTGAGATCAGGAGTGAAGACACATAAGCTTTAGCCCTGCCACCAATTAGGGGCTTGACTTTGGGTCCTGTGACTTCTTGGCTTGCGCGGGGCACCATTGGTCCTGAGTGGCCATTTATGTGGCTCTGGGAGGTAGAAGGCCAATGACATGGATGTACTATAGAGGCCATTCATTCAGGAAAAGTTACTGCACTCTTCCCAGGTGTGAAGACTGAACTAGTGGTCACAGGGTACTGAAGGAGTGTTTTAGATGCAGTTGACCCCCGAAATGCTTAAACTATGTCGGGGGTCGACTGCATCTAAAACACTCCTTTCAGCCCCCTTTAGATACAATCAACCCCCAACCCCCTATCTATTATTCATTTCTTCCTTAAAGGAAGGCTGTGGAGATACAGTGCTGGCATTTATGGAACACTTACTGTATCCCAGCTTTAGCACAAGGCATTGTCAAGATTTTTCATCTGATCCAAAAGAACCTTAAGAGGAAGGCATTGTTCCTGCCCATTATACAGATGGCTGAGGTTAGGCCAAGCCTTAGGAGTGGACACTCTCTTTCAGTCCAGCTCCATCTTGGGCAAGTTGAGTTGTGCCTCCGTGCCTCAATTTCCTCAGACTTCAGAACATCGCCGTGAGGAAAATGGCTACCAACACTTCCTAAATGACATGATGTGCCATGTCAACTGTTTACTAATATTAAAGACATGAGGAATCCGGGTGCTTGCAGGGTCTTCTGAAGTTTGAAGAAGCAGAGCCAGGTCTGTCTGATGCACCACAACCCTTTCCCTCCATGGCTTTTTCTGCTCTACATGAAGCTTTAGGAATGTCGGGAAGGCAGGCTTCAGAGGCCTGGTCCTCAAGCCCTTCAGCCATCCTGCATTTCTGTGACATGCTTCCTGGGCATTCCTCTGCTTCCCAGGTTCATGTCCTTCAGGGTCAAGGAACAGCCTTTGTCAGAAGAACGTCTCTCACGCCTTGACCGGAGGAGCAACCACACCTGGACAGAGAGAATCCGGCAGCTGAGCCCTTCCTTGTGACAGTGGCAACACTGGAATCTTTCCACTGAACTGCTAATAAAGAGACGAGCTATTTAATCACTGTCCTGGCCTCTGGTGTGAGTGCTTGCTACTCATGGACTTGGCTCTGGGGACACATAGATGGGGACACTTGGCTTTTTGGGGAGAGAGACACCAAGTCAGTACAGAGCGGTGTAAGCAGGCCATGCTAGGTGGGCCTGGAACACTAGATACTGGGCTGGGCCAGGACAGCAGGACTTTACTGGGGGAGTTGTGGTTCGTTTGCTTCACTCAAGTATTTATTTTATCTTTATTTATTTCTTCTCTAGCTCGTTCCCTGTCTTTATGTAGATCCAACTTCCTTCCTTCCTTCCTTCCTTCCTTCCTTCCTTCCTTCCTTCCTTCCTTCCT
>CM053613.1:66569342-66604472 GCA_028646535.1 Procyon lotor
GTGTTGAGTTTGAGAAGTTCTTTCTAGATTTTGGATACTAGCCCTTTATCTGATATGTCATTGGTGAATATCTTCTCCCACTCTGTCAGTTGTCTTTTGGTTTTGTTGACTGTTTCCTTTGCTGTGCAAAAGCTTTTGATCTTGATGAAGTCCCAATAGTTCATTTTTGCCCTTGCTTCCCTTGCCTTTGGGGATGTAGAAAGGAAGAAGTTGCTGCGGCTGAGGTCGAAGAGATTGCTGCCTGTGTTCTCTTCAAGGATTTTGATGGATTCCTGTCTTACATTGAGGTCTTTGATCCATTTTGAGTCTATTTTTGTGTGCAGTGTAAGGAAATGGTCCAGTTTCATTCTTCTGCATGTGGCTGTTCAGTTTTCCCAACACCATTTGTTGAAGAGACTGTCTTTTTTCCACTGGATATTCTTTCATGCCTTGTCGAAGATCAATTGACCGTAGAGATGGGGGTCCATATCTGGGCTCTCTATTCTGTTCCATTGATCTATGTGTCTGTTTTTGTGCCAGTACCACACTGTCTTGATGATTATTGCTTTGTAATAGAGTTTTAAGTCAGGAATGGTATGCCGCTGACTTTGGTTTTCTTTTTCAACATTCCTCTGGCTATTCATGGTCTTTTCTGGTCCCAAATAAATTTTAGGAAGTCAGGTAATTTTTATCCTCACTCCTCCTTAGGTGTAGGACTTTTTAGGCCTCTGGGTTTTAAGATTTTTTCTGTCTCTGATTTTCTGCAGTTTGAAGATGCTGTGCCTGGGTGTAGAATTTTGGGTATTCACCCTGCTTGGTTTTCTCAGTTTCCCGGATCTGTTGTATGGGGCCCACCATTGCAAAATTCTCAACTACTATGACTTTGAATACTTTTTCTGTTCCCTTCATTTTTCTCCTCCTGGTATTCTCGTTATGCATATGTTACCTCTTTCGTAATTGCCCCACAGTTTTAAGATACTCTGTTCCACATTTTCTTCTCTTTCTTCTCCTCCTCCTCCTCCTCCTCCTCTTTCTTCTTTTTCTTCTTCTTCTTTTGTCTTTGCTTTTCAGTCAGGGAACTTACTACTGACATTTCTTCAAACTCACTGATTCTTTCCCTGGTTGCATCTAGGCTGCAGATGAGTCCATCAAAGTCATTCTTCATTTTTATTACAGGCTTATTATTCCTGGCATCTCTTGTTCATTTTTTCGTAGGGGTTTCCATTCTCTCTACAGACACTGTCTATCTGTTCTTGTTTGTCATCCACTATTTCTATTATATCCCTTTGCATATTTAACACAGTTTTAAATTCCCAGTCTGGCAATTCCAACATCTCTGCCTTATCCAAGTCTGGTTCCCATGCTTGCCTGGTCTCTTCAGACTGTATTTTTTGCCTTGTATCATACAGCATCGTGTTTGGATGAAAGCCAAATAGGCTGCAGGGCATAGAGGAGTGGAGGCAGAGAGTGTGAGGTTTTATATTTATCTGGTTAGGAGTTAGGCTGTGTTTGTACTCTCCAGCAGCTGTAGTTTCAGAGATTAACATTTCTTATTGTGCTCTTGTTTTTGTCTCCCTTGTTGTCTTTAGGTTTCCTTAGAGGTTCTTTCTTAAATAGGATCTGAGGCTTTTAGTTCTTCCAGCTGAAATCCCCTGTGGTTACAAAGGGACCTGATGATGCGGTGGTGGGGCCTGAGGGGGGAATGGAGGGTCCTCTGATCGGGCTTCAGTCTCCTAGTGAGACTGTGGCCTTGGCCTGTGTCTTCTTTGCCTTTTCCCCTTCCACTGCCCCCCTGTCTGGAGAGACAGAAAGGCCAGAGGGGGCCAGAGTTCAATGTTTTCTTTCTCTCAGGTGAAGTAGGCTCTGAAATAATAGTCTGTCTTGAGGGCAGGCCTTTGTTAAGGAGAACCAATTGCTCTGGTTCATATTTCATATTTCAACATGTTACAAAATGGCTATTTTCCTTTCCCCTTCCTGAAGTGGGCAGGAGGGTGGGGTTCTTTGATCTTTACTGTAATAATCTAGTGGGGCTCCTGGAGGCAAAATTCAGAAAGTTGGGGGACTTCTAACACAGAGGCCCCTGGGCTTGTTAAATCTCAAGCTTGTCCACATTAGGCCACCAGCAATTCCTCAATTATAGTTAAGCTTCCCTACTCTGGCTCCATTTCCTGGAGGTTTCAGTGTCTGCAAAGTTGTGATTCTCCATAATAACCTGTCTCTCGAACTCTCAGGTCACTGTTTTGCCCTATGACCTAAATTTTCTCATGGATCTAGGTTAGTAGTGTTGGTTTTTGGTTTGTTTGGCTTTTTTTCTAATTGTGAGAATGGGAGTGATGACTTTCAAGCTATTTACATATCAGACCAGAAACTGGAAGTCTTATTCAAGTCTTTATTGAATGTCTGCTAGAATAACAGCCAGAGTGGACCAAGTACCTACCGTGTGCCAGGTATTGCTACTCAAGCAGCCCTCCAATGTAGATGCTATCACTATTCAAGAGAAGACAACACGAGGTTAGGTATCTTGAGTTACTTTAGAACATTGCCTCATCTCTTGTTCCTAAGCCTCCTCTCTCAACCACACTGTTATACTATGTGTGGACCTGGGCTAGGCCTGGGGAATATTGTAATGAGCAGGATCCACCCTCTCCCTGCCCTGGTAGAACTTTCAATTTGACAGAAGAGATAAGTTTTAAAAGCAACTATTAGTCACAATTTTCACAGTTACTCTAAAGGAGAATTATATATAATAGAACTTGCCCTAATCAGAGAAGAAAACATTTATTTTTTGTTTCTTTAAAAATAATCACCCGCCCCCCACCCCCATTTTATAGATGAAGAACTGGAAGTTCAGATATGTTATGGAGCTATCCTGATGTCACACAGCCATTAGGTGGCATAGCCAGGATTTGAACCCAGCAATCTCATGCCAGAGGCAGTGCCTTTAACTACTTCACTGTGCAGCTAAGCTGGGGGAGAGGTCATGTTGGTTGATGGTGGTGGTGAGCCAGCACTGTAGGTGAGAGGTGGAGGCAGGGCAGATCCTTACCTGCCCTGCCCCACTATTCCCAGAGGTCAGGAGCACCTGCGCTTTCCCTGTCCAACATCTCTCCCTACCGGCCAGCCTTCCTTTGTCTGCTTGCTCCAGGGCAGGAGAAGGAAGGATATGGGTAAGAGTTAACCAGCCAGGGGACAGGGCACAGTCATGAGCAGAGGCAAGTGAGAGGGCTCTGGGACGAAGAGAGGAGCATGATGCAAAAAGGTCACTCTGGCTGGATGGGAGCAGGAGGAAGGGCACTCAGAGGAGGCTGTAAGGAGGGGCTGGGGCCAGGCCATATGGGCTTGGGCCCTTGCTTGAGCAGAGAGGTAAGTGCAGGAATGTTGGGGGCAGAAGGGGATCACACATGTGGAGGTGAGCTGTGGTACAGAATGGAAGCAGGGAGCCCAGGAGGGGTCCCCTGGGAAGGTGAGGGGACAGAGAAACCAAAAGATCTGAGACAGGACAAATGTGACTTGGTGATGTGTGGCAGCTGGAGAATGGGGGGAAAAGAAAGGTCTTGAGCAGCTAGCCATGAGCTGCCTTTTGCTCAGATAGGGAGGTCTCAGTTGGGGGAGATGAGTTAGATTTGGGTAGTTACTTACGTATGTATGTATTTTTAAGATTTTATTTATTTATTTGACAAAGAGGAGAGAGATCACAAGTAGGCAGAGAGGCAGGCAGAAAGAGAGAGGGAAGCAGGCTCCTGCTGAGCAGAGAGCCCGATGTGGGGCTTGATCCCAGGACCCTGAGATCATGACCTGAGCCAAAGGCAGAGGCTTTAACCCACTGAGCCACCCAGGCACCCCTGGGTAATGATTTAGGTCCCCGTAGGGTATCACAGTGGTGATGTCAAGCAGGTGGATGGACAGACAGGACTGGACTGGCAGGAGGGAATCTTGGTGGAAAAGGGGCACCTGGTGGCAAGGAAGAGCCTGTCCTTCTTGGGGGTACACTTGCAGGAAAAGAGAAGTAGAGAAGGAAGAACCCTTTACTCAGCAGTCCTGGAGGTGACCTTGCCTTCCCAACCCCTCATTGTAGTTCTTAAGAGGCAAGGAGTGGCATGCACCTTCCCAGAGCTGCAGGGGCTCCCTCCCCACAATCTTTTGTTACTCAGTGGAGAGGCTGTTTTGCCAGAAACCACCAGATGGCGCCATTTCCACACAAAATCATTTTCTGAAGAGGAACTAGTGGAGTCAGACGGTGTGTGCAGGGCAGGATTTAAATTTTAACACCATTAGGGAAGCCTAAACAGATGGAAGGCCTTTGAGTATTTTAGTTTAATGATGAATACAGTTCACATCCACACACATGAACTACAGAGGAGCTATTCATTCAAATAAAAGTTATTGAGTGTTTACATCCAGCACTGTACTAGAGTATGGAGATACCCAGATGAATATTCTGTCCTACCTTGAAAGGAACTCAGAGTGGTGGAGAGGCTGACATGCAAACAAATTTTCAATGTTGTGTGTAAATAAACCAAAGCATATATACATGGTAAAGCAGAAGAGGGAGTGATTGTCTGCTTGAGAGGAAAGATGCTCACTTCCCAGCAGAGGGGACATTGAAGCAGAGGTTTTGCCAGGCTGTGGCAGTGAAGGAAGGGTCTTCTAGGCAGAGAGAATACCCCCATGGGAAAGCATGCAGAACATTCAGGGGATTGAGTCTGGGCCTGAATGTTTGGAATGAGGAATATAGTGGGGAGACTGGCAGGCTAGGAGGTGGAGAAGTGCAGAGGTGGGTATCCTACAGGTGAGTGCAAAGTAAGCCCATGAAATCTGGCTGCAGGACCTCAGAGGGAAGTTAGTTGAGCTAAACCTGCAACCCTGGCTAGGCAGGGCGTCTCAGGAGAGAGATGTGCAGAGGGTTCCAGGTACTTGGAAAATAGGGGGAGTCCACTGCACTCAAAAAGAAAGGGAAACCTACAGTGTTGGGCTCTGACTTGGGGGGTAATGGTTAAGGAGCTCACAGGCCCCCACCCATTTGTTCTCTCACACACAAACATCTAGAGTTTGGGGAGAGAGGGACCTACATTAGTATTATAGCCACAGCTCCTTCAAACCTAGGATGGAAATGAAATCATTAAGTGGCTCAAATGGAGTTTTGTTCTGTGCATGATTAACCCCAGGAGGGGAGTTTGGGAACAAATATGCCTCCTCTACCTGTATTACAGGGGGACTGAGCCATGGTAAATTAAAAGAAAATCACTGGCAAATTTGGGATCAGTCAGCTGTGACCAAGCCATTTGTGTAGTTAAATGGAGCTGAAAGAGCTAATAAAGGCTTTGTGGGTCATGGGTCTTTCTGTGTGGGGAGGGCATGTGAGATGTGGGTGGGGGTGTGGGTATGTGGGTGGGGGGCTGGTCCAGGCTGATGCTTGTAGAAGTCTTACCTGGGACCTCTTGGTGGTGGTGGGGATATTGGCTTGTTCTCATCATCCAAGTGTGTGTCAAGTCTTAATTCTTAATGCAGATCTCACTGATTCTAGAAAGAGACAGGTACACAGACCCAGCCAAATCTGTCTCAAAGAAGACAGCCTTGGGACACCAGGGTAGGTAGGAGCCAGTGCTTCCTGACTCTGTCACTGTACAGTGAGGCACCCGTAGGGGACTGAGCATCCACATGGTGTAAGGAAGAGCACCAGATGTAAGGGATTGCTGGATGAAGAACCAGCCACTGCCCTATGGTGTCCACTGAGGTTTGGGTTGGGGCTCTGGTCCATCCCCAGAGGAGAATGGAAGGCACCCAGTCTAACCAGTACATGAATTGGGGTGGGCTGGTCTGGGAGAGCCAAGGGTACTGGACAGAGGGAAAGGCCAGGAAAGGATGCCTTGGCAGGTGGGCTACCCCAGAGCAGACAGCGGGAGGGGTTAGGGAGGAGGAGTGCAGACAGCAGGGAGGTGTTAAAAAACAATTCAACCTAGTCAATTAGAAGACTTAATTGTCTTCATTAAACTACTGGGCAGCCTACCATCTAGTTAATAGAGGGGATCTTCTGAAGAGTTGTACAAAATGGAAGGTTTTTATTGGAAAAGGGGGTGGGGCAAGGAAGTTATTAGCAAAAGAAAAGGATTGCTCCTCCTAAGGAAGAGCAGGGGGTTCTATCACCCAGATTGCCTCATCTGTCAGGGGTGGGGGCTGGAGAGTGTCCAGGTGACAGATTACCTCAGTGGCAATGATAGGAAAATTCCTGACTGACTGGTTAGGACACTATTTCTGGGGGAGATTGAACTGCAGTTAGCCTGGCTTTGGGAACTCTCTGTGAAGCCTGTGGTTTTCCTTTTCACAGAGGAACCCGGGCGCCAGCTCCTGCAGGCACCTTCTTCAGACTCCTGAGACTTAACACCAGCGCGTGGCTGCAGGTGTGAAGTAGGGAGGGCGCACAATCTGGAGGACAAGGCTGGGGCCTGGGCTGACTTTTGCATGACTTATCCAGGGATGCTAAATGCAGGCCCCGCACCGCAGGGACTGGATCTGCTTCTGTTACCTCCCCTCCCCAGGTGCTCTGCCACCAGTGCCCATGCCCTCTCCCCACTCCTTTCCTCCGCCTCGCGGCCTGAGGAGGGCGGGGGCCGACCCGGTGACCTCCACTGAGCCACCAGACGCAGTGTTCGACATGCTTTCCAATTACTTGGCAGGCTCGGCAGCGATGCTCGAAATTCATTTTCCATCCTGAGTGGGGAAAACAAAGGCAGGGGAGAGCCGCAGCTGCTCTGGGAGAGCTTGGGAAACTTTGCTCCCAGCCAGGCGGAACTGAGCCAGTGGGGAGGGCCAGGCGGCAGGGGGCGCTGTCGGGCCTCTCTCCAGCCTCGCCCCTGGCCCCCGCCTTCCGCTCGCCGCCCCTCCGCGGGTCCTCCAGTCTCCACCGCCCCCAGACCCTTGAGGGGACTGCCCCTTGTCTCTCCCCCAGCCCACCTCTCCCCCCTCTGCCTTGTTCTCTTCCTCATTCTCTCTACACCCTACCTCGCTCCCTTCCCCCCACTCTCCTCTCCCCCACCGCACCTCCTCCTCTTTGTCTCCTCCTTCCTCTTGCCTCATCCCCCTTCACCCTGCCTTCCTCCTCCCCACTCGCTCACCCCAACCCCTCTTCCCACCTTGATCTCTCACCATTGCCTTTCCCTTGTCCCCACTCCCCTTACTCCAGCTTAACTCCTCTCCCTAGCCTCCCCTCCTCTTTTCCAGTGATGGGACCTGGGGACTTAGCACAGCAGGAAAGGGTGCACTTGGGTTCTCTCAAGGAGGGTGGAGACCAAGGCCTTCCGCTAGGAGTTCACAGTGAGTGCGCTTGGTTGGGGTGAGGGAGGCCATGGTGGGACTTTGAGGGGAAGATAGCAAAGCGACAGTTGGTTAGTGGAGAAGGTCTAAACCAACAACTTTCTCAACAGCTCTCTTGGCATAATCCACTCCCTATGGTTCCTGACCAATTTATTTCTTTACTGACTGGCTCCTTTCGAGTGTGCACCTGCAGAGGGCAGGGTGTGCCTTCCCTGTCCCCTCAGAGTGCCTGATACAGGTGCTCAGTAAATCCTGATGGAAGGAACACCTGGCTGCACGGTCTCAGGTGCCCTCCAAGATTTGTGTTACCATTTTCTTAGTGTGCACCTCAGTTCTGGGGCCTCCTCAAGCCTTCCAGGGCCCGTTTGTGTTGCCCTCCATAAGTCACCTTTTTGTGGGTGGGCCTGGAAGTCTTGCAGATGAAGGAATAGGTTGCTGAGAAGTGGTCTGGTCTGTGAGAGGCCTTTATAGAGAGACCAACAGCCATAGCAGGTCCTACGCAGGTCCTATGTCATAAATGGGATGCATGGAAGGCCTGGTGAGAAGCTACATGTGGCATACTTCCAGTAAAGAGGATGCATTTACTAACCAGGTGTGCACATGTGTGCTTTTTCTGGGAGACAATATAGCATGACCGCTGAGACCAAGCACTAGATTGCTTGCCCTGGAATCCTGGTTTTACTTTGCAGCGGCAGTGTGCCCTTGAGCAAGTTGCTTAACCCCTGACTCAGTTTTCTTGAGTCTTTGGGAAGACCAAGTGAGACCACCTCTGTAGAGCACATGCCTGGCACTTGGGAAATGGCCAACTCTCCAAATGTGGTGGCCATGATGGTGATCATCTTCAGGAAGAGGCATCTGTCCCGGTGCAAGCCCTTTCTGATGGTGATGGATTGGCTCTTATTCTTCACATTCATAAAATACTCTCCTCAGTACTTGGCAGTGAGAGGTGGTGATCTAGTCACTCTGTAAAGGAATACTCAGTCTCTGGCCCATAGGAGCTGATACTGGAAGGTAAAAGATTCTGGGTGCATCTAAAGATGTTGTGGGGGGGCTACAGACAGTAGGTAAAAACAAAACTGTTAATGCATTTGGGAGCCAGTGTGTGTTGGAGATCTACATGGAATCAGGGCAGGTTCTGCTTCTCTTTAAGGGAGGCAAATTTGCCTAGAAGAACCAAGTCCCAGCTCTGCGGACTCTCAGGTCATGTGCTCTTGGGGATCGGCTGTATTCCATGACTCTCCCCTCATGCCTGGGGAGAAGTGTCTCTGGATCAGTGTGCCAACTGAGAAAAGACACTGCTTCCCCTGGACTCAAGCTTACTTGGGATCCGGGGGACAGAGGCCCCCATGTGACCTGGACCAAGAGGGAGGAGGATGTGGCATCTTGTGGCCAGCAGGTGATGCTGTTGATCCAGTGTTGCTAGCTGCTGGTCCCTAGATGGTGCCTTCTCCTCCCATTCAACCCCAAGCTGTGAATGTCTCAGCTGTGTCCACCGTGTGCACCATACAAGGAAGTCATTGCATTGTTCCCAACTGCAGGCAGAGACCTGGGGAATGCAGTCTTCTGGCCACCCCACAAAGTGGCAGCCCCTTCCTGCATACCACTCCAGGCTTCTGGGATGCCCTGAGAAGAGAGGTAGAATGGGGGTGGGGGTATGCAGGATGTGTATGGACAAAGGAAGGAGAATCACTGTGAATCAGTCCTAGGGTTTTGGAACCTGTTTTTGAGGCCTAAGTCCTGTGTACTCTTTGTGCAGAGCTGGAAGTAAAGCAGTGTTTCTCCAAATTTGGTGGGCAGCAGAGTTCCACCAAAGTACCAGGACACTTGTTAAAGATGTAGATTTTTGAGCCCCACCTGATTTATTTGGATGGGTAGGCTTGGGATAGAACCCAGGAACCTGAATTTTTATCAGACCCATCCAGGTGATTCTGAGACAGCTATCCTCAGGTTACATGTTGAGATGCACAGGGATTAAAACCACTGCTTTTTATTAATATAAGAGAGCTTGGAAACTCCAGGGTTAGCACCAGGAGGAGAACATTTTTCTCACTTCAGCTGCTTCCTTCACCTAGTCATTGAGGGCATCTTTTACCAATTACCCAGGAATCCAGCTTCGAACTTTCTCTTCTGCTTTGTCCAAGAGAGTTAACAAAGGGATTGGAAGCAGAGAGAGAAACAAGTCCTAGAAAATTGGGTTTATTTGTAATCTTATTCAACTTGAGCCCATGAAATACCCCACCCCCTTTCCTGGATCCCTTCTCTTTAATCTCTCTCACCCAGGATCTCTTATTTTCTAGCTTGTTCAGAGTCCTTTCTGAAGGGTGTGAGTGTGTGTGTGTATGGTATGCATTTTGCTTCCCTGGGTCTCATATTGTTAGCATCAAATAATACCTGGTGAGTATTCAAAAGGAGTGAAAAGGCTGCTTTTCTTTGAGTTTGCATTGTTTGGACTCCTTTTTCTCAGGATCCTTGATTGACTCTTTGGGAAGCTGTGGGTGAAGGGGAAGGAGGCAGCCGCACTGTGTTCATTGCTGCTTTACCTGCACCAGCTGCATGAGTGAGGTTGAGCCACCTAACTTCTCTTGACTTGGGTTTTTGCCAGCTGTAAGATAATAATATCCTTCTCTCAGTGTTGGTTCAACACTAGAGAAGGCAGTATGTAACACTAGAGAAGGCAGTATGTGTGAAGTCCCCTGCGGGGTGCCAGGCAAGGCAGAGCTGGTGTTCAGTGGTGTCACCTACCCCGACCCCTCCCTGCACTCCTTTTCTTCAGAGTTCCGAAGGGCAAACCTTCAGGCAAATCATTTGGTGTGTCCAGACCCTGGCTTACCTGTCTGGAAAATGGGACAGTTGGAGCATCTGCAACCAGAATTGGTCCTGGCCAAATCAGTGAGGTGGATGGATGCTTCACTCCCTCCTGCTTTAGGAGCCTGGCCAGGACCTTGATGTCCTCCTGCTCTTTGCTCCGTCCAGTCTTCTGAAAACTGCCTGTACCCTTATCCTGGGCTGGGTTGGGCAGCAGACCCCAGGCAGCCTGGCCTTGAGAGCCTCATAGAATGGTGGCTCAATAAATTGTGTTGAGGGCCTCAAACTTTGGCTTGAGTGTGTGGCCTTGGGCTCCTGGGCAAAATGGGAATGATAATATTTACATGGCAGGGACAGAGTGAGCTTGTGTACAGCTTTGAACAGCACCCTGCGTACTTCCTAAGTGCTCACATAAATGTGGCTATGAAGGGATGGCTTTTCCTGCCTCTGCCTCTCAGGGGACTTTTTTAATCAAAAAAGCTGTGTTTCTGGGGCACCTTGGTGACCCAGTTGGTTAAGCACCTGCCTTCAACTCAGGTTATGATCCCAGGGTCCTGAAATAAAGCCTCAAAAAAAGCCTCAATAAAGCTGAGCAGGGAGTCTGCTTCTCCCTCTCCCTCTGCCTCTCTCTCCTCTTCCAATCCATCTTCCCCCGCTCATGCTCTCTGTCTGCCTCTGTCTCTCAGATAAATAAATAAATGAAATCTCTTTCTCTCTCTTTTTTTTTTTTTTAAAGAAAAGGTATATTTCTATCTAGGCACACCCTACCCTGTGCTTTGAAGAGGTGGAGAAATGGCTCAGAGAGAATGTTGTCAAGAAATAAGGTTAAATTCCTGATTGGTGGAAACATATTTTCAATTCCACAACAAGAGAGGAGAAAGCCACAGTGCAGTTTGAGACTGCCTCTCTGACAAACCCCCAAATCTGAGAACTGTCCCAGTTTCAACCCCAGAAGCTCCTGAGGGTTTGTACCAGGAAGTTCAATTTGGACAACTAATTTATTTGCTTCCTTCATATGCAGATATGGACAGGGAGTGCATGTGTGTAATTCTCTTCATGATGTTTGTGCATCTCTGGACTTCCAAGAGTTATTTTATTTTATTTATTTTTTAAAGATTTATTTATTTATTTATTTGAGAATGAGAGGGAGAGTGCACACATGAGGGGAAGGGAGGAGAGGGAGAGGGAGAGAAACAGACTCTCCCATGAGCATGGAACCCTACACAGGGCTCAGTCCTGTGACGCATGAGATCATGACCTGGGTTGAAATCAAGAGTTGGACACCTAACAATGGAAACACCAAGGTACCCCACAAGAGTTATTTTAGATGATAAGGCAGGATTTCCAGAGGTCATCTGATCTGTGTACCCAGGGAGACACATTGATGACCCATCTCAGACAGGTGCAAGTCTGTGTGCCTCATTGGTAGCTTATTCGTCTCTCCTCCAATTCTGTGTGAATCTTCCGTTCTTCAGGCTTAAATGCCTTTTGTACCTTCATTCTCTGTTTTGGACTTTACACTTGCCCTTTAAGACCCAGCTCAAATGCCATCTACCCTGCCACTCATTTCATCTTGTTTCCTTGCTCCCAGCTTGCCAACAAGGATCAAGTTTATTTTCACATCTCACTGTCTGTATCTCTATTTAGCATATTTTTTACATTATATTTTTAAAGGTTTTTTTTTTTCCTTTGTAATGGGGCTTGCCAGATTTGCTAGATTGCAAGATTCCTTAGAGCAAGATCTAGGTTTTGTTCATCTTTCATAGGTGCTCAATAGAACTCTTTTTGATGCAGGGTAGTCTAAACCACCCCATTGAAATGCAAACCGATTTGCTTGTTATGTTCTAGGACCCACGCTAACACCCTATCTGTGTTACTAAAACTTGGATATTTCCATGGCCCATCCCCTTGACCTCCAATCAATGTCTTCAATCTGATGTGCAAACTGTGTGTTTCCTTCCTTGAATGCAACCCTGCAATGGATTTAATGAGGCTCCCTAGAAATGAATCCTGGTTGAGAAAGCATCTTTACAAATTCCTATCGTGATTAACAGCCTCAGGAATGATCTTTTGGGACTGCTGTTTCTATTTAGTACTGAACACAGAGGTCTATCAAGGAACCTGAAGACAGAAAGAAAGGATGGACATAATGCAATTTTTGCAGACTTCCTCCCCTTGTGGGTCTCTCTATCTTTCCATGAATCTCACCTTCAGCATTGCAATCCCTATCTGGATGCTTGCTTCCTTGCTAGGAGTAAACTCTCTCACCCCATCCTTTGTGATCAGGGTACAAAGAGAACAATTACAGGGGAATCTGTCACTCATACAGCTGTATTTGGCAAAAAGGCCAAAGAATTCCTTCAGAGAAGGACCTGAAAGAAGGGGTCTTGTGGATTTTAGTCATTGGTTATAATCCCCTGAGTATAAGCCCAGGTTCCTCCTATTCTTTCAACTCTGGGTCACCTCTAAGTGCTGCCTAGACATGAGAGATTGGCTGTAGGAGAAATGGCTTCCTGGATCATTGCAGGTTGTCTGTGACCATAGGAGTCCTCTTTATATTGTCAGAGGTTTCTAAGTTACACAAGTAAAACCAATGAATCACTGCAGTAGGAATTAGTAAAAGTTTATTGTGCACATGCCAAGAAGATAGTTTGCAAACTGAGAGCCCTCAAACTAGAACATGGAATGAAACTCAGGAGTGTGTTGTTATAAAACAGCTTACATAGAAAGCAGTGAATTTTTTTCTTCACAGTGACTGTTTATAATCTTAGACTTTTCTCAAATGATAGAGAATTGGTTAGTGGTTATATCATATCAGCCTTGGGAAACAGTTTTACTCCTGCTTTCCAGAGGCAGAAACAAGAAATGACCCAGGTCAGGTTAGTCTTGCAAAATAAGCTCAGTTAAACTTTGCTTGGCCAAATTGGCTTTGTCTGCTCAGAGAATTTCAAGGTTGGTCTTCACTGTTTTTGGTTTTAGCAATTCCTCCCTTTCCATTGTAGTGTGATTCTCATTACCACTGATGATGTAGTCAGGTGCAAGAATCACATATTCACTGTTTCCATTATGTGGTCACTATCTTTATCATTTCTGTGGTTATTGTGGATTCCAGGCAGTTGTCTGATCCTGATGGACACCATGTGGCATGTGAGTGACTGCTGACAGGCATCGCAAGCCCTCGAGAGGCCAATATGATAACTATAATGAGGCAGAGGCCAAGGACTGAGACGTTTCTGGAACAGAGAGTCTCAGGAGCCAAGATTTAACCAAAAACTAGCTCAAGTGAGCTGTATTTTTTTTTTAAGTTATTTACATGTGTATAGCATGATATACCAGCAAACATGTATTTTCACATATGATTACCTAGGACAGAATGAATATGAGCATGTTTGATTTCAGGTGGGGGTAAGGATGAGGTGAGTGTCCACTTAAATTAGGGCTCTGTATAATGTGAGCAACCAGGTAATTTAATAAGAGGCATTTCTGTAGGAATACAAGAAAACAAAAGTCATTATTTGGAGCAAATTATAAATTAAGTTTCTGAATTTGGAGAGTAGCCATTTGCAAAATCTTCTAGATGTTGGGTTCTAAGGACCTTTAGGTGGAGTGAGGACAGTGACCATCACATAGTTCTAGCTTGGAGTATGAATGTCTGGGGATCTTTCTGTGGGGCCACACAACAGTCGTCACAAAAGTTGTCCACACAGGAGCTATTGTGGTGATGTCTCTGAAGTTGATGGCATGCTGTCCAGCTTTAGCTTGGATGGCTTCAGGAAGAGGACAATGTTAGTTTCATAGTGATCCCAAGTCAAAAGAGCAGGAGAAAACTGGAAATGTTAGTTTGGAGCATTCTAGCCAAATATTGGAGGAAACTGGAAGAATTCAAGATCCAGTCCAGTTAACAGGCAGAAAAGCAAGACCTCAAAGACAACTAACAGCACTAGAGTCTGACTCACAAAGGTGTACTACTTTTTCCCCATCTCCATTGCTATCACAGATAACCTCTGTAAGACTAATTTGCTTGCAAATTAAGTCTAGTTTCAATAAACTTGGCCTGATTATTTACTCAAGTGCAGCAAGAGTAACAGTTGATCATATAGGTTCCTTTAAATCTGCTTTGCTGGAGCTTTTCATAAAGAATCTCAGATTAAACTTTCAAAAGCCTCTAGAGGCTAAGAAGCCAAGCCAAGGACTTGTCCAATTGTGTCCTGTTACAAGGAGAACAAATTCTTAATTGAACTTATGCAAATACATATATTGTCATGAAAATCAAGAATATTAATAAGAGTTCCTGAATTCTGGAGGGATCAGGTAGGGAGAAAAAGATAAATGTTTCAACCTTTGTCGAAAAGTGACACTTTACCAAATTGCTCTAAGTTATAGATAGCTTAAAAGAGAGGACAAAAAAGGGATCCTTTAAATCTGAAAAGAAAACATTAAGGAACCAGCACTGTTTTAAGTGAAGTCATAAAAATTATAATCCTCTTCATCAGTTCACTCAGTCTGATATAATTAATTCTTATTTTGCTTCATCTTGGGTTAGCAGCTTTATGAATCAATCAGTTTTCCATCAAAGTTTTAGGAATTCTTCCCCAGTTTACTGTTAGGATCTTAAAGTTATCAGAAACGTGCATTTTAGAGTACTTGTCAGGGTTTTCCATAAATCTCTTTGAAGATGAAGTTCTTTTGCAGGAACACTTTTGTGAAAACACAAGAGTGGACAGTAAATGTCTGTTAATACCAAAAGACTTAAAAGTAGCTGTGGTTAAAGATCTGGTGAGAGTTTACCATAACAAAGGGTGCGATCAACAAATACATTCATTTGTTTATTTTGTGATTTACAAGATTTTAAGATAATAGCTGGAATTATGATTGGTAACATTATACCAGGATGTATCAGTTTTTTCCTAAAGAAAGTTTAGCAACAAACACTTCTTATTTGGCAATGCTTCCCTATGGAATGTAATATGGGCAAGAGTTACATAGTTCTAAAAAAACTTAGTTCTTTTAACAGAGAAGACTCCATTTTTTTAAGTAATTGAAGACCTTGTAAAGACAACAGATGAAGCTTTGTTTTCTAGCAGATTACCCGTGTCCATAATCTCTTATCAAGAGCTGAACAACAATCTAAAAATATTTCTGATTTTATTAGAGAGGAAGTCAAATTCTTTTACATCACCATAATTTTTTTTTTTTATTTGACAGAGAGAGATCACAAGTAGGCAGAGAGGCAGGCTGAGAGAGAAGTGGAAGCAGGCTCCCTGCTGAGCGGAGAGCCCAATGCGGGGCTGATCTCAGAACCCTGACCTGAGCCGAAGGCAGAGGCTTTAACCTACTGAGCCATCCAGGCACCCCACATCACTATACTTTTGACATTAACTTCAATGAATCTATTCTAATCTTAGCTTGATCACACATAAAATTCCTTCCTCAAGATTCTTTCTCTACAGACCTTCCAGAATTTTCTATATCCATTCAGCTTTTGCCATTTTCCCTTTTCTTATTCTGGAAAAATCATTTTACTTTAGGACAAAATCACTTCTTTGTTTCCTTTACCACAAAGCAAACCCATGTCCTTCATATCTTTCCTTATCCAAAAACACGTTCCATTTTACTTATCCACTTTTAATATACAGTGATTTTCTTTTACCTCTACTATTTCCAATAGTTTTATTTTTACAAATTAGTTATAAATTTTAACAATTACTAATTTTTGCTTCCCAGCAAAAACTGGGAAGCAGGCAATTGTGAACTGTCTGTCATACACTAGCATTCTGGAGTAGATTAGCAAATGCACAAATACATTTTATAATTTCTAGAACTATATTCTTCCTTAAAGTAAATTTTTCTATGTGGCACAAAACATGCTTATTAGTAGACCCAAATATATTATGTCTGTTTGTAAAGTGTCGAAAAGCTAAAAGCAAATAAACTTATGTTTAACATCTTATATTTGTCTTGTTTGGAAATGATTTTGATATCAATGAATATCCATTATTTAATTCAACTTAGTATAAACTCTTATTCATATTTGCTATATTTTTTTTTAGAGAGGGAGAAGGTGGGAGGGGTTGAGGGAGAGGGAGAAAGAATCTTAAGTGTGCTCCATGCCTAGCATGGAGCCCAACACGGAGCCCAACATGAGGCTCCATCTCACGACCCTGAGATCATGACCTGAACTGAAATCAGGAGTCAATTGCTTAACTGACTGAGCCACCCAGGAGCCCATATTCATATTTATTTTAAATTATTTGCTTTTAACAATTGTGCTTGGGTTAGATATCAAATAGTTAATCATCATCTTAAGTTACTTTTCTTGTCAAATTTTGAGGACATGCCTGCTTGTATTAAGCCAACAAACTTAAAGTAGCTCTTATTTCCATAACAAGAAAGAGAGGACGCGGTGGCTGGACTGGAACAGGTAGTGTGGGCTACAAGGCCCAGGGAGATGAAGGTGTATGTGACTGTGGGTGGGGTGCTCTGTGTAGAGTGGGTGGAAGCTAGGAGAGCCATCTGCTCCTTGCACCATTTGGGTGCTATTTGACTGTGGCAAAGGGAGAGTGGGGGGCGCAGTGACAGGGACTCTGTCTGGGGCAGATGAATGGGCTCTGCTTCCAGCTGTGGTAGACACTTGTTCTGTGACTTTGTTCTATGAACTTCACTGAGCCTTTTAAAAAAAAATATTTTTAAAGCACCATTATATTTATTGAGACTAACTCGCAGAGTTAATACTCATGACGATGATGGTGACAGTTGTAATAAAGTCATAGGTCACGTCTACCAAGCATTTGCTATGTGCTGAGTTATATCATTTACTTCTTGAAACAATCTTACAGTGTTGGTGCTATTCATATCATCACTTTACAGAGGAAAAAAACAGACAGAAGGGTTAAGAAACTGGCATAAGATCATATAGGCTATAAATGGAAGAACATAATTTTAGCTTATACTGTCTGGCTCCTAACCTGTGTGTTTAACCATTAAACATATTGCCTCCAGGTAGTTGCGATTATTGTGGGTGAAGTGCAGTAACAGTAATGATCACTGCTGCTGGGTGTTGAGCACATTTTATTTGCCAGGTTCTCTTATAGGATCTGAAGTTACGGTAGTGGGTAAAAGAAAGCCCGACTCTTCCTTCTAGTGAGGGCAGAGCAAATTGATAGGTGATAGATCGATCGATTGATTGATAGAGAGATAGACAGAAGGGCTAGTGGTAGTGTATGCTTTGAAGAAAAAAAAAAGCAGAGGACCCAGAGAATGCCTGGAAACTGTTCATCTGTTTGACATGGTCCAGATGGCAGTGCCACCGAGGTAAGATCTGAGGATGGGTTGAAGGAAGTGATGAGTGAGCCGTGGATATCTGGGCAGAGGGGGCGGTAAGTGCTAAGGCCTGGAACACACGTGGGCTGGGGCTGGGCCTGTCCAAGAAATAGCTGCTGTCGCTGGAGCAGAGTGAGCAGGAAGGATAGAGGGCAGGATGTTGCAGCATAAATTGAGGACTGTGTAGCAACACAGGCAGGGCCACTGGGTGGAGCAGGAGGGCCAGCAGGCCAGGAGGAGAGCAGCGAGGATGTCCTGGTCAGGTGAGGGGGCCGTAGGCTCCGATTATGATTCTGGTTTGCCTCTCTCCTAAAGTAAAAGTTTAGGGCAGCTGCAGAAGGACACGATCAGCTTTGCAGCTTAAAAGATCTCTTGGTGTTGCTATGATCCAGTTTCCTCATCTCTTAAATAAGGACATGAGAGCTCTGCCTCCAAGCCTCGTTAAGATATTGTCCAGATGATGAAGTGAAATGTTTGCTAGAGGCTGCTTGGAGCCCTGATGTCCGATGCAAAGGCAAGCTGCTGTTATGAAAACCAGGCCCTCTCCTGATTGTTGCGTGGCTTTCTGTTTCTATAGGCTTAGTGGCCAGATAAGTCTCAAAACTCAAAGAGCACTTTTCTCAGAGATGACCTCACATAATCTTTCCACCCCATCCACAGTGGTTAAATTCCTTATTATGCCCATTTAATGGGAAAGAAAACTGAGGCTCAGAGAAGTCAGAGAGGTTACTATTACACAGCTAGTCAGCACTGGGGGTGTGCTTTTGACCAATACCTTCTGATTCTGAATTCAATTCCCCCAAAAAGGTGCTAGGTGTTTATGCAGGTGAAATATAGAGAGATGGAGGGGTGCCTGGGTGGCTCAGTGGGTTAAGGCCTCTGCCTTCAGCTCAGGTCATGATCTCAGGGTCCTGGGATCGAGCCCCACATCGGGCTCTCTGCTCAGCGGGGAGTCTGCGTCCCCCCCCCCACATCTGCCTCTCTGCCTACTTGTGATCTCTCCCTCTGTCATTTAAATAAAATCTTTAAAAAAGAAAAAAATATATAGAGAGGTGGAGTGGGGAGGTCAGGTATTGATTTAAGATTTGATTGGATGTGGGCAGACATGGGCTTACTTAGAGTGACAATTGTTTTTTTTTTTTTTTTTTTTTAAAGATTTTATTTATTTGACAGAGAGAAACACAGCGAGAGAGGGAACACAAGCAGAGGGAATGGTAGCGGGAGAAGCAGGCTTCCTGCAGAGCAGAGAGCCCGATGCGGGGCTTGATCCCAGGCCCCTGGGATCATGACCTGGGCCGAAGGCAGACGCTTAACGACTGAGCCACCCAGGCGCCCCGAGTGACAATTGTTTTGATCACACACAGTCCTTGGGAAATAATGCAGCATTATAGACAGCACAGATTAATACACAATAAAAATTGCTGAAAATACTCCAGGCAGATGCTAGCTATAACACAGAAAGCTTAGGAAAATAAGGCGAAATCATAACATACCAGCTGATGGCAATTAAATACAGATGACAAAAGAACAACATAGTTCCGCTAAGATCTGAGAGCCTTTCTCTGAACGTGACAATGTCCCTGAGAAGATCAGGGTACACAGGGGAGCCGACTTGGAGGTGGTACTTCCACTTCCCTAGAAATGCCCCCCAGCCCTTCCAGGAATAGTTCTTAGGAAGCCAGAAGAGCCAGGAAGGAGTGGCAAATAGTCTCTAGGAATTTCACCCCCAAACCCCAAAGTCTACTCTGTAAAACTTTAAAGGCATGTCTGGTGTTCTTTGAAAATCAGAGTCTGTAGGGCTTTTGCTGGTTTTGGAAGTGGCAGCAGCCTGGGGAACTCTGCAAGTGTCCCACATCTGATGGGCAGCCAAGCAAGGAACACCTCCAGAGAGGTCACTTATGGCTGCCCTCAGCCTCCAAGCAAGACAGCCCTTTATCAGAGCCAACGTGAGACTTGCCCATCTTCAGATTGTAGAGAACCAACTTCTGTATGTACCCTTGATTCTTTCCTCCTCATCTGAAACTTCTCTGCTGAAACAGAGAATCAGTTCTTCCGCTCGTTCATTCTCCATCTCCTGTCCTGGCTTCAGTGGTTTTCAGACAAGCTCACTGATGCTGAGTTTGCATACTTATGGGGAGCAGAAGTGATACAGGAGTCGGGATGAAGAGTGAGAGAAGGAGGGAGAGGAGAGGGGACCAGCTATGGTTCAGTTTCCATAGCAGCTCAGGGGCCACAGGGGTGGAGGAGGTGTCCCTGGTGTGTTTTTATCAGCATTACCATGCAATATTCCCAGCCTGCTTTGTCTTTGCTTTGCATTTTATCAATACCACCAGCGGATCCTGCTGTCCCTTTCTGTGGGTTTATTAATATTGCCCTCTGATCTATGGGTAGCCGCCACACTTTATATTCCAGCCCTATCCTGGCTTCTCCAAACTCAGACACCATATTTAATTAGATTTTCTCCCTGGCTCAGGCAAACAGAAATTGAACTCCCAGTATATCTCTATTGCTCTGGAGTCTGCACCTGACAGAAGTAGACAGCTCTCTTTCCCTTCCTGGCTTTCTCTGCCTTGTCCTCTCCACTCCCACCTCTGACATTAATATTCCAACATAACCTTATTTCTGAGTTCAATCTTTGGCTCCAAATTCTGAAATTCATCCTCACATCACCCCCTGGCATTCAAAGGAACAGTGTGTTGAAGGGTTTTGCTGCTGCGACTTTCTGATGGCCCTCCAGGTTGGCCCACCTGAGTGTTCACAGGTGGTGGGGAGGGGGGTGGTTCAGGGGGCGGAAGGTCATCTCCATTTGTATGTGAGGGTTGGCGGGGAGTTCTGCCCGAAAACAGGAGACAAATTAAATGTCCTTTCCAGATGATGACTCCACCCTTGGAAGAGTCTTAGGGAAAAACCATTTACTTTTTCTGTGTTACAATTTCTCCATCTGTAAATTGGGAAGGGAAACAGAATGGGCTTTTATTGAAGTTACAAGAAAATGGAGACCTCTGATTTCATTTTTTGTCAACAAAATGTGGAGGAGGGAGGGATTAAAAAGATATTTGGAAGGAGTTGGTTCTGGGCCAGCTCTCCTGGGCCAAGGAAAGCCCCTTAGGTGTGGGGGTGGGGATTGGACCGCCAGGCTCCCAGGCGGGCCTTAGTAGCCCCAAGATCTTGCCCATAGAGCCTGGGATCCAGCAGGGCCTCTGCCAATTTCTCCTGCCACCCCATGCTGTTTCTCAGTCTCTCAAAACATTGATTCAATATATTTGAGACTCAGTTTCCTTATCAACTAGATGGAGATAATGGCTGTGCAGTACATGGCTCATAGATGTGAGAAAGACAACTGTGTGTGAATGGGTTTCATAAGCTCTCTGTTAGGATCAGACCTCCCCATTCTCCATTAAATACTGATTCGCAGTTGCTCTGGAGGAAAACAGGGGCTGGGCCACATGAAATAGAGGACAGTAAAATATAATTTATTTGGCTTTGAAGTGATTTTTATTTTCTTTAGCCAGGAAATTAACTATTATAATTAGCGTACGTTGTCTGAACACTTAGACTGGTATCAGAGGGATTTAACTGAAAAAAGAAAAAAAGAAAAAGAAAGGAGGGGAGGAAGGAAGGAAAGAAGCAAGCAGATATGCAAACAGTAGAGGAGGTATTTACCTGGGTCCCTTGAATAATGTTTGAGATGGCTTTTACAGACTGAAATACCAGTCTGTAAAAATATGTACATTTACTTTATGGTATAGTGGTTATTTAAGAAATGTAAGTGTGCTGAGCAGGGGAGAGGCCTCAAAGCTCTGGAGGAAGGACCTCACATGCCCACACGCTGGGAGCATCATCTTGACCCTCACTGACCCCCTCCTCAGAGCAGCTCCAGGGTAGTGGTGGGCAAGGGGAGCTCATCCTAATTTTGGTGGCCATGGTAAGTGCAGTGAGGGGCACGCGAGAGCAGAGAGAAGACACAGCACGTGTCCTCACCCACTGACCAAATAGAGAGTGAAGTGGATATGGCATTGGGTTGGAAGAAAGACTTTGAAGTCAGATAGACATGGGTTGGAATCCTGGCTGTGCCACTTACTAGCAATGTGACTTCTGGCAAGTTATATAGCTCTCTGAACCTCAGGTTTGTTGTTGTTTTTAACCTGCATCAAATGCATCAAATGATGACTATTTCATGGGTTGTTGTAAGGATTAAATATAGTTATGCACTGGAAGCATTAACTTGATGCCCGTCCCATGCTGCCTCTGGCCTCTGCAAGTGTCTTTGCTCTCTCCATGCCCAAGCTCCTGGAGCCCCTCAGAGGCAGGGCTCAGGGTGAGAGGTTGGGACATGCTCTGATCAGATTTTCAGAGAAGCCACATTTGTGTTTTGACCCTGAGTTTTAACTACCTGGGGGCCTGGTGTGGGTGGGTCAAGAGAGGATAAAGGATTTGAGTGTCCATGGTAAAAATAAAGGTCCTCAGAGTTTCCCATGGAGCAGGGGCCTCAAACTTTATTTTTATCAGCACATCCTTTAGGATCTCATTTGTCCAGACAAAATTCTTATTTGAAAGCCAACATAGACCCAACAAGTAAAGGTGAGACATTCTGTGTGGTGCTATCTGGAGCCCCAAGTGCATACATAGCCTGGGAGGTGCTGCGGCAGAAGCCCTGAGTGGGGCAGGCCTTCTAGGGCAGACCCGCCCTCTTAGGTAAAGTCTGGTGACTTTTTTGGGGATACAAGGCTGGTCAATGGTAGTGCTGACTCAAGTATTAAACTTTAATCCAGTATTATCTCATGACACCTTGAGGTGTCTTGGCATAGAGGTTCTTGCTATTCCCTGATTAGATTGGATTGCTGTATATATTAGATGAGATTATGCTACTTGCTCCAAAACATCTGGGTTTAGTAAAACTAGGTTTATTTCTTGCTCCTATAACACGCTAGTATGGAATTCCTAATCAGCAGATGGCGTTTCATCCTATGATAATGCAAGAACTCAAGATCTTTCATCTCATGGTTCTTTGATTTGGAAAGCCTTGCTGCCCCTTTGTGCAGATGGTGGAATGGAAAAGAAAGCAAGGTGGGGGCACAGGCACTTCTTAGAAGCTGTGGCTTGGACAAGAGACCTACCACCTTCAATCATGTTCTCCTGGTAAGAGCTCATACATGCAGTCACATTTGACCACCAAAGAGTAGGAAATACAGCCTAGTTATGTGCCCAGAGAATAGAAAAAACTGGAAAACTGGATGTTGGTGAACAGCTGGCAAACTCCACCACAGGTGGCCTTTCCCATTGCCAAGTATCTGCTGGTGCTCTGCTTCCAATACAAAACACTCAGGCACTCTGGCCTCAGAGATGCATGTTCTCCCCTATCAAGTTTCTTTGCACCTTCTCAAAGCCTGGCTATCTATGGACTAGAACGGCAAACTATCCACTCCCATCACGCTTGCCCCAAGATACAATGAGGGAGTGAGGACGAGATCCTGGCAAGACTGTGCCCATTTGGCCAGTGCTAATTGGCAGCCACACAGTAGCCATGGAGTGGTGAAATCTTGCTGGGCAGACAATGTGAAGATGTTGACCCTGACACGGGGGTGCTCATTCCTTGATAACACCCTCCTTGAGCTCTCTGAGAGATGTGTCCCTGTGTGTTGCTCTCTGAAGCTCCTGCTCAGCCCTTTGTCCACCACCCTCCATGGTCATATCTGAGGAGGGTACCAGGGAGATTGTCTTTTGGGGAGCTGCACAAATTTCGTAGCTTGCTTCCTGTAGGTCCAAGTTTTCCACTCACTGGCTCTTTTAGGCCAGGTAGTAGTTTCTTCCATGTTCAATTACCCTAAAAATTTGGGTAGATTTCTGAACCATTTACTTCCATTCAATTCCAAATGCTATTAACAGCACCCAAAGTTCTTCCCAGTTATATAATTCTCAAGTGCATTTGTGGTTTCTTCTTTGCCCCTGCCTTATGCCTTTCTCCCTCTCGAATTCCTAATAGCCACCACGAGCATGTAAAACAGGCTGGGCAAGTGTATTCTTTTGCCAGGGCTTCCCTAAAACAGGTATTGCAAATGGAATGACTTGAACACAAGAAATGGGTTGTCTCACAGTTTTGGAGGCTGGAAGTCAGAAACCAAGGTGCCAGCAGGGTGGTTCCTTCCCCGGCCAGCAGGGACAATCTGTCCTGTGCCCCTCTGCTAGCTTCTGAGTGTTTACTGCGAGTCTCTGTGCTTCTTGGCTTCTGCTGAATCACCCTGTCTTCCTTGGATCTTCATGGGGAGCTCTTCCTGTGTGAGGGGGTCTCCTGTCCAAATGTCTCCTTTTCAAGAGGATGCCAGTCATGCTGGCTAGGGGCCTTCCTACTCCAGTGGGCCTATCCTCACTGATTTCATCTGCAAAGGCCCTTTTTCCAAATAAGAGATATTGGGGGGTTAGGACTTCAACATAAGGGGACTTCAACATTTAAGGGGACACAATTCAACCCCTAGCAGCCTCCTTCATTTGATCTTCATTACAGGGCTGAGTTCCTTTCCTTGACTGAGGATTATTAATGGGCCTTTGTTACTGAAAGCTCTTTTGAATTTCATCTCTTTTTCATTCCCCCTTTGCTGCCCTCTGTAGCTACCAGTCTGTTCTCTGCCTATGAGCTCCTTTTTCCATTTGTTTTGTTTTTAGGTTCCACATAGAAGTGATATCATTTGGTATTTGTCTTTCTATGTCTGACTTACCTCACTTAGCAAAATGCCCTCAAGGTCCAAGTGTGTTGTTGCCATCCACAAGCAACTTTTGAACCACATGCTTCCTCTCTAACCTTTTCAATTCTTTGTCCAGATGTCAGTTTCTAGGTGAGTGTTCCCTGAACACTCTATTTAAAATTATGCTGCTCCAGCATTTCTGAATTCCCCTTTCTTGCTTTTTTTTCCCCATGGCACTTATCCTCACCACCTTGTCATGGGGCATGTCATTTTCTAAGTTTTATGTTTATTGTTTGCCCCTCGGCACTGCATGTATAGTCTATGAAGACAGCAGAGGTTTGCCTGCTTTTCTCAGCGAAGTACTCTTAGTGCCCAGAACAGTGCTGGGCACCTCGTCTGTGTTCAGTAAATGCCTGTTGAATGGCTGAATTGAAGGTATCTGGTCCTACCTGCAAGCCTGGGGCTGAGGGCATGTTCCGAGGGCTGAATCAGTGTTTTGGGTCAGCAGCTGGGCCAATCCAGATCTGGTTTGAGTCCTGACTCCATGATTTCCCACATGTGAATTATTTTATCTCTGTGTTCTCTAGTTTCCTTACTTGAAAATGGGGGCAGGAATAATAGTTCTGTCATGGGATTGTTAGGAAGGTCAGCTGACAGAATGCACAGGAAATGCTGTGCAGAGGAGGGCCTGGCACGCTCAATGAATGTTAGGTTTTACTTGTTACAGTTGTTAATAATACCAGTTCTCACCAAAGAAAACCTCTCTGCCTCTTCTCGTGTCTTTTATCCTGTTGATGTATTTTGAATTCCACCCCTTATCTCAGACATCATGGTATGATAGCTCTGTAGGTAAGGAGACAAAGGATGGCTTTTGGTGTGAAATCTTGTTTCCTTCCACTTTGTTGCTCCCTGGGTCCTTGGACAGTGATTCAGTCATATGTACAACTGTGAGACCGCTGGACTGGCCAATAGCAAACCTGGTCTCCAGGTACTGCCTGCCCCCATCCAGCTGGACCCCCTCGGTCCTGAGTCTTATCCTGTCTCTCGCCTCATTTCTTCCTTTGTGAAATGAAGGGGTTTCTTTGTGGGTAGAATATTCGTAGCACATTCTGACATTTGGGGCTTCTCAGGGTTGTAATAGAGATGGAACTGAAGGGGCTCTGAGGAGCACACACAGACCTAGTAATAACTTCAGTTAAACAAAGGGAACCAGATGAGGTCTAAAGTTCCTTCAGTCCTAACTTTTCCAGCTGCTGGTTTAGTAGTTTAGCCAGAAACTGTGGTTTAGCCACAAATATTTCTCCACAGTGACTGCCTGGTTGCCCAAGTCTCTAGATTCTGCATGTTTATGTGCCTGCCCACATCCTTGTCTTGTTCTAATGCCCCCTGGACCTGATTCTCCTTTGGCCTCAGGGAGGTCCTTCCATTAACCATCCCAGACCAATGGGATAACCTCTGATTCTGCAGCTTCAATATGCGGTTTTCCCTCCATGTAGGAGAACTCTCAGTCCAGGAGGGCTAGAATGTGCTGGTGCAGAGACAGGTGCAAGGAAATGGAGATGTCAGAGTGAAAAGTCGCTAACCAACCTTATTCTCTCTGCTTTCCCTTCTGCAAACAGGAACTAATTCAGGGACAGGGACGATGGGACTAGACAATTACATTTAGAGTATGTGTTTATTAATGAAGGAAGCAGACAGTAGAGGAAGTGTAATGACATCATAGTGTATCTGATCTAATTATGCTAATGGATTGTTACGGCTCATCACAGGGAATCCCAGTTGGGCTCGTATCAGGAATTCCCCAGAGGATCTGGAGAGACTGTTGGGAATCTTCTTGTGCTGTTCAGGCCCCTGTCGGCCCCATCCAGCAGGATGGCTTGGAGGTGTTGCCCTGGAGGCTGAGACTAGCCCTGCAAAGTTAGAAATAGGCCTGGCAGGAACCAGGAGGGCTAGGGACTCCAGGAGCTGCGATTCCAAGAGGAGCTGCGGTTCCAAGAGGAGCTGCAGAGGCCTGGAGCTGCTGGGTGGGCTGCGCACTTGGCACCATTCCTTTGCTGGCAGGAACAGCGACCTAACCACAAGGCAATGGACCATGAGACAAAAGACTCTGCCCCAGTGTCAATGTATGTACCACGCCACCTCCTCCTTCTCTCTGCTCTCTTCCCACCCATACACTTTAAAGCATACTTTTAATCCCCATTGGGTTCATGTAACCTGAATAGTGTCTGGTTCTATGCCTGTGCCTTCAATTCTGACCTCTTTCCAGCTCTCTTCCCCATCCCCTTCTCTTCTCCCAAATGTCTGTAGTCATCATGGTTGGGCTAGACTTCGTTCACAGAGGGGAAGGTGGCATGTTGTTTGTTCAAGGCATCTTGCGAAAATTCGGAAACGTACATAAAATTTCTCTCACCTCACCAGCTGCCTAAAATCCCATGCTTCATTTTTTTCCCCCTAAATCATAGATTTATGTTAAAGGGGCCCATCTTCCATGGGCCTCTGAAACAAACATGTAGTGCTTTAAGCTATTATTTGCCATGTACATATCCTTCATATCCATCAAAGGAAATCATTCCCAGATCCTTTCCTGGGGGGAGATATTGAAGGTGGTAGGAGGAAGGGATGCTGAGAACCTTGGGGGGCAGGAGGGTGACTTCTAAAAGAGAAGACAGGGGAAGAGGAGTGAGACTGGGGTGACCACATGATCTTATTTATTTATTTATTTATTTAGCCGAGCTGTGCAGGGGTCCATCTCCAATGGTCACTTGTAGGACACACCAGTGTCTGTGTGAAGGCTGGGCCTGCTCTTCTCCAGAGGGCTCTGCTCAAAGACGTGCCTTTGGACAGAACAGCAGCAGTGCCTGGCCAGCCTGCGTCACTACCCCAGCAGAGGCTGAGCTTCAGCGGAGCAGAGCCATGACTACTAGTGTGTGGCACAGACTAGTATTCAGACCCAGTGCTTGCTGACTTCAGGGCAGCTTGCATAAGTCCCAGAGGGCTAAAGATAGTGGAGTGTGGGCAGGGCAGCTCAGAGTTCTGGCAGAGTTTCCAGATTCAAGTTTGAAGACTATGGAGTATATTTCTATGGAGTATATTTCTATGGAGCACTGGGTGCTACACACTACCAAGATACTAGACTCAGAATTCAGAGGTAAGAACAGTTATTGGCTGTATTAGTTTTCTATTGCTGTCATAACAAAGCCTCACAAACTTAGTGGCTTAAGACACGAATTTGTTTTCTGACAGTGTTGTAGGTCAGAAGTCCAACATGGGTCACACTGAGTTAAAATTGAGGTGCCAGCAGGGCCACATTCCTTTCTGGATATCCTGACTGCCTCTGCTTGCCTTTTCCAGCTTCTAGAATTCCTCAGCTCGTGGACCCTTCCTCTGTTTTCAAAGCCAGTGCCATTCATCTCTCTGACTCTTCTTCCACTGACATATCTCCCTCTCTGACCACAGCTGGGGGAAGTTTATCTGCTTTCGAGGACTCGTGCCATTAGATTGGGCCCACCAGTATGATCTCTCCATTTCAAGGTCCTTAACCTTACATCTGCAAGTGAGGTAACATATTCACAGAATTGGGGGATTGGGACATGGACATCTTTGAGGCCATTTTCCTCTTATCACCTGATGGTACCTAGACAAACCTTGAGCAAGTATAAGAAGAAGCTGTTGGGAAGACCTAGTCCCCACTGAGCAAAGATTCTGAGGAGAGGGGTCTGTCAGAGCACTGCACAAATGTAGTGTGTACTTTTGTGCCTGCACTCTGACTGTGAGCACAGTGGAAGAGACTGGCCAGCTGCCCATCAAACCTATTTCTTCTTCCTGGGGTACAGCTGAACCATACAAGCTTTCCCCATAGTTATGTGGGACCATAGGACTGAGTTGTGCCAGTCAGAGTGTGGATGGAAGTGAGCTTTGCTATTTGCAGGCCTCGTCATGGGACAACTACCTATTCTCCATGCTACAGGGTGCAGAGTCAACCCGAGTTAGACAGGTTCTGCCACCTCAACATACATCAGATGTGATATGACTGACAAATAAGACTTTAAATTGTTAAGCTGTTGAATTCTGGAATTCTTTGTTATAGAAGTTAGTCTACCCTGAATCATATAGAAACTAGTCCTAGAAGTGGACACTTCCATCACAAAATGGTCTAAAACATGAGACATTGACTGCACAGCCAGGTGGCAAGAAGTGAAGAGACATGTGGAGGCCGGAAGGCTGGAGAGCTCATTTTGCTGTGGCAAAGCACTTGAGAGAACTGCACAGTGATAATGTGGAAGGGAGACCATGCACTCCTGAGATTTAGCTCTGTTTTGGAACAGTGTTTGGAAAACAGAATAGCAGCAGTGTGTGCATGTTTATGTATGGTGGGCTTCTACTAGAATGTCTTCTTTGGCAGGGTATCATAAGCAAAAGGAAGTTAGGAAAGAATTAGCTGACTTGCAAGAAAAATGAAAGAGGATGGAGAAAATATCAACCTTTGGGCATTCAACACGATCCAGTTATTACTGCTGTGTAAGAAGTTATAGGTCTTCCTCAACTTATGATGGGGTTACATCCAGACAAGCCCATAATAAATTGAGAATATCATTAAGTCAAAAATGCATTTAATATGCCTAACCTACCAAATCTCAGAGCTGAGCCCGGACTCCTTTGCATGTGCTCAGAACATTTACATTAGCCCACAACAGGGCACAATCATCTCACACAAAGCCTGTTTTATAATAAAGTGTTGAATAATGTGTTGAATTCTGTGCTGAACGTGAACAACAAGATGGGTAAAGAATGGTTGGAAGGGTACTGGTTGTTGACCCTTGTGACTGTGTGGCTGACTGGCAGGTGTGGCTTCCCCTGCCCAGCATCAGAAGAGAGGATCATACCGCAAGCTGCTAGCCCAGGAAAGACCAACATGCAAAACTCAAAGTATAGCTTCTACTGAATGTGCCATTACCTTCACACCATAGCATGTATAGTCAAAAAATTATAAGTTGAATCACTTTAGGTAGAGGATCATCTGTACTTGAAAACTTAGTGCTGTAAGCATAAGCTGACATTGAGCTCAAAGATTTATCATACTCAAAGATTTTGTGCATGAGGAATTCAGGCAGGACATGGCAGAGACATCTTGTCTCTGCTCTGCAATGTTTGGGGCTCAACTGGAAGACCTGAAGACTGGGGCCTGGAATCATTAGGAGGCTCACCTGCTCATGCCTGGTAGCTGATTCTGGCTGTTGCCTGGGGACGTCATTGCTGCTCCACAAAGGCCTACTCCATTTGGTCTCCCACATGGGTGAGTCCGAACTTCCTTCCAAGATGGTGACTGGGTCTTTAGGTGGAAGTTGTATCACCTTTGTTTCATAGCTCCAGAGGTCATGCAGTGTTCCTTCTGCCTCACACTATTCATTTTTATCAAATCACTAAGGCCTACTTGTACTTGGAGGGACAGGAAGCAGACTCTGCCTCATGATGGCTGTGGGTCAAGGTTCTTGGAGAACATATGATGCAGGCATAACTACCATAGTCATGGCTGTATTTGTGAAAGCGCGATCTGCCACAAAGGGTTTGGAAAAGCTGATGGCTTTTTAAACAGTAGGAGGTATGATTGAGGGGGTTTCTGTGAGAGAGTGACCCATCAAAACTTTCACTTGTCCAGTTCACCATAAAACTTCATGACAGCTGCTGAGAAAAAGGCACGAGAGTGACAGAACAAAGGAATCAGATACATTTTAGAATTATATTTAGGAAAGAACCCTGAATGTGTGTGTTTGTGTATTTTAATACATGAAACTTGACTGGAAGAAAATGGACCAGAAGCTACTAAGGTTTTGAAGTATTTGTATTACAAAAAGCAAGGGAGTGAGCAAGCAAAAACCCATGAGCCTCACATCTCCCATTTGGCAGGAACCAGCAGTGCATGTCTCCCAGAATCCAAGGAGGCATAATCCCTAACATCTAGTTAGCTTGTGGCCCAGAAGGATGGTCGATGGGGAACAATTTCCTGATGGGCAGAGGTGAGGGTCATAGGGAAGATGTCTGCCCAGGTATATATCAGATCTGCTTCAGACTGGTCTCCTTTTCCACTTTTTTCTCTCAGATGGGATGGTTTAATGTGTCTATTGTGGTCATCGTAGTTACCTTGTCCCTGTTTCACTATTTTAAGTTGGATTTCAGGGTGGCAAACCGCTTACCTTTACTTCATAGGTCAGCACTCACAGGAACCACAGCCAGACCAGATGGAGCGGGCTGTGAGGCAGGAAGTATGTGGGTCTACTTGGGAGGGGGTTCTATGCAGTCTAGGCATGGGAAGAGGAGTGGAACAAAAAGGTGGGCCATGGCACACACTGACTTAGTAAAGCCTTTTAGTCTTCTTAGTGGTCCGTGACTAGGCTACATGCTCTCACCTGCCTTGTGGTTGGCTGTGGCCAGCAGACTGTCGGTGAATGTAATGTATACCACTTCCAGGTTCTTCTCTAGCCCTTTCCCCTCATTAGCTGCCAGCTGGGCTCAGAAGGTCCAGTTCAGGACTCTAAGACCCTGAAAAGTAGGGAGGCTATAGATGAAGGGTGTTTGGTCTCTGAATGACCATAGCAGCAGTGTCCTCCTGGTCCCTCACTGCCATGGCGCCCCCGTCCCCCAGCCCCACTGGTCTACAGTGGACTGGGAAATGAGCAAGAAATCAGCCTTTGGGATTTTTGTAAATAGCAGTTAGTCTATCCTGACTAATACAGGCTGTTTTCCTGGCATATCCTTTGAAGAAACAGTAAATAACATTTGTAAGTAAGTCCGTTTCTTTAATGGACTGGCACATCAATTCTCTGCCTTTCTTATTCCCCCCAGCCATGGCTGATTACTTCCAGGGTGTCCAGATGACATAAACTGGATTACCTACCCTGGACATTTGGATTGGGAGTTTAGTTGGTGGTATGCATTACGGATGAGAGAGGTCCACCAGGGCAACCTTCAGTTGCTGCTGTGCCCAGAAGCAGGGGATTGGGCTGTGGAGGATGACGCATGGTGCAGAGAGCAGAGACAGGGCTCCATGTGCCTCAGAGAGGTGGGAACTGGCACGGGCCCCTCCTGTCCCAGCTGTCCTTTCATGCATCTAGGAGAGATTCCTGATTCATAGTATAAATTCCCTTTGATTCTGGTTTTACTGGGTTCCCCATGTTCTAAACAACTGTGGACTGAGAAGCAGCATGGTATTTCAAGTGGAGAGAGTACATTACAAAATAGATTATATGTTATGAACTTGAACTTGTGACACTTATATATAATTATATATAATTACGTAAGGAATATGGAATACACACTGACATAAACAATGGCTTTCTGGAAGACAGGGAGGTCAATGCGGGTAATTTTTTAACTTTCCTGTCCTTTTGGTATTTAAAATTTCATACTGCCAGCTCATTCTACTCTCTGCTCTGATTGGCTCTTCTGAAGAGATAACTGGCCAGATTTGAAGGCCGGCTTTTACCCTTGGGTCCCTGTTAAATTCTTTAGCTTTTGTTCCAGCCTTGTCATCGCTGGCCTGGCCATATCTTCCTGGGAGCCAGGTGGCTTGGATTTGTCTTGTTCCCTAAAGCAAGGATGATTGTCTTACTTCAGCCCTATGAATGTTCATTCTCCTTCCAGCTTGTCTCTTAGAGGCTTGATATTTCAGAGGCCTAGCAATCACATTGCAAAAGCAGCAAATTCTCAGCAGGAGGAAAAAAGCTTGCCTTAAAAAAGTGCCCTTTTCTAGCCAAATCCCTGGTGGTCCCAGCCAGACTCTCTCCGAGGAGGACACAGGTGATCTCCCTGCTTCCGAGGATTTAGGATGTTTGCCAAAATGGAATTGTCCCACCTCCAAATACAGTGCTGTTGGTTGAAACTTGTATTTTGAAAATGCTGGGGTGCCTGGGTGGCTCAGTTGTTAAGCGTCAGCCTTCAGCTTAGGTCATGATCCCAGGGTCCTGGGATCAAGACCCGCGAGACCCTCCCTGCTCGGAAGGAAGCCTGCTTTTCCCTCTCCCACTCCCCCTGCTTGTGTTCCCTCTCTTGCTGTGTCTGTCTCTGTCAAATAAATAAAATCTTTAAAAAAAAGAGTGCTGATAAATTTTTCATTTTATTGTTTATTTTAATTATCATGCTCTTATTGCCTTGCAGTGATGTTCCTTCCCCCTGCAGGGATGTTAGCCCAAACACAGCTGCATCCTTGAGTTAGTGTGGGAGAAAGGCCAGAAGGAGTGAAACAGACTGCAGGCAGGAAATGAGTTTAATTCTAGCAGTTTGCAAGGGCCCTGGATTTGGGAAATATCCCGACCACTAGAATGGGCAGCCCCTGAGAGTGAGCACCAAACCTTGAGGAAAAGATAAATGACCAGTGCTGTAGAAGCTACCATATGCATTCTCAGAGATGATTGTCCTCAGTTGGATGTAGGATGCGTTTTCAGTCTTCCTTTTGGGAGACGGGATTTGTTTAGGAAATTAGAAGTTGCAACTATGCAGGAATCCATAGTTCATAGTCACTGAAGCACAATTCAGAAATGACTTTGTTGCTTTAAATGATATCTCTGTTTACACATGAGGCATCTTGTATAATTCATGAGGATTTTGTATCATTTACTAGTAAGGATCAACAAACATGGCTTTCACGTTCTTGTAATTTTGCAGGTCCTACTGATGCACTGCCTTGCCTGACTAGGGCAGTATTTTGTGATCACAAGGACTTTGTGATGAGTATGGCAGCTCTCACAAATCACAAACATCATTGATAACAATTATTGGCCTCAAAATAAACCAAAGAAATTGATATTAATCCCATCCACATCCTTCTTTCTACTCCAGGGAATCAAGGTTCTAAGAAGTTAAGTGCTCTATTCAAGGTTATAGCATTGTGGGGCCTGCAGTAAAACTCAAAACCACCTAGTTCCCAGGTTTGTCTTGTATTTCTCTAAACACAGGGATAATGGAACCCAAAGCCACAGCAACACAACACAGCATCTTGTTGCTTCAAGTGTAAGAGAGACAGTTTCCTCTCCTGCATGATGGGAGGTGTCTTAATGCTTCAGTTTCCTAGTCCTCTTGGATTGACTCTTCTTTGATCATTGGCTGGTGACATGGTGAGGAGGGAGACATCACCTAAGTGTATCCAAATCCTCTGAATATTTTGATACTTATTTTGATATAACAGGGGCTTTGCTAGGGAAATCCTGGGTTGGTGTGTAGCAGTGATTGTCAGAATTTGTAACGTGTGATGGTGGGAGAAAAAATCAGCAAGGATTAAGTCAAAACACTGAATTTTTCCTATGGAATTACTGTTCAACACTTACCCTCCATTCATTTGGTTAGTGTCTTATTTTTCTGATTCCCCGCTCTACTCATAAATTCTCCCAATTCTCTTATGGGTGGAGTGACACTGTTACACCCTTGCACGAACAATTTCAGAGCACATACATAAGACCGTGTGCTCAAGGCTTTCTCTTTTTATGGATCCTTTGAAATTTCATTGTCTCATCAGAGGATTGAATCCAGTGAATCATTTACAATTAGGTTTCTACGGATCAGAGATGGAGAGAAATACCAGTATCACAACATCCACTTGCAAATATCACTTGTTAATCTGACAAGCTAGGGGGATTTAGGACTTTCTGAGTCAGACAATGAGAGACTGAACATTTTTAGTTTCCAAAGCTCAGGAACTGCGCCCAACAGTCCAGCAGGATCACTTCCTTGCCGTGTAAATTTGTGGTTTAGCCGAGGGTCCTTCTCAGTGCAGGCAGAGGCCTCTGTCAAAAGCAGGCTGGGTATGGCAGCTGGCCCAGGCCTGGCTCTGTTCCCTTCCCTCCCCCGCTCCTCCTTTCTCGTGCGCCTTTCTGTGGGGCTGGGACCTCTTGGGACTTATCAGGTGCACCTCATTCACTGGGCTCCACTGTATGAGATGGGGCTCAGCTGGAGGCAGCAAGTGTAGGGGGAAAAAGGGCTGATTGAATTTGCTTTGGGACCAGCTCCAAGTCCTGCAAGTCTTGCAAATGTTTGGGGGGTGATTTCCATATCACTCTAAAGTTGCTTGTCTCTCTCCCAAAAGCAAAGGCTGCTGCCAATGGTGGAGGACTTAAAGCTGGAGCCTGCCCTAAAGATGGGGAAATGAAATAAACTCCATTTCTGGAGCTCACAGTGTGTGTGTGTGTGTGTGTGTGTGTGTGTGTGTGTGTGTGTGTGTCTTTGGCTCCCAGCTAATTCCCTATAATAGAGATCATAGTGCCGAGGAGAAGCCTAGGGCTTTGCTAAGCATTTGGCCAGTGACAGAGTCACAGTGTGACACCCAGAGAGGGGACTCTTGGAAGAAAATGGGATGTTGTAAAGTGTGAATCTTGGATACTATGGAAGGACATGCAGGGCAGGTTGGTGATGAGTTGAGAATGACCCTCAATTAAACTATGCAGATGAGGAAATTAAGCAGAAGGAGCCAGAATGAGTACATTTGTAGTTGGATCTGTTGGAGTCTCTTTAGGCAAGTCACCCGCTAGCTCCATGCCACATAGTTTCTAGGTTGTGGATGAAGATAATGATCTTCTTGGAACTCTCTAGTTAGTGGTTCTATAGAGGAAGGAGATACTAAGATGAATAAGATGCTGTCTTTGTCCTTGAGGAGCTCCCCGCTGCCTGGGGAGACAGGTGCAAAATTTGGAAGATGCTGTGAAGTGTGTGATGTGGGCACTTGGCAGCAGGCGCGATAGGTGACTTCTGGATCCTTTCCAATTCGAAAATTCTGAGTTTCTACATAGCCAAAATGGTCATATCATTGATTCATTCATCTGTTTATTCAGCAGTTATATATTCAGCATATTTTTTTTTAATATTAATTTTTCTTTTATTGAAGTATACTTGACACACAGTTAGTTTCAGATGTACAATATAGTGATTTGATAATTCTATACCTTGTGCTATGCTCACAAGTGAGGCAACCATCTGTCACCATACAATGCTACTATAATATCATTGACTATATTCCCTATGTTGCACCTTTTATCCCCATGATTCATTTCAT
>CM053613.1:66604972-66631482 GCA_028646535.1 Procyon lotor
TCTCTCTTCCCGTTGCTTTAAATTCACTTTTTCCACTCCTACCTTTCTGAAAGTGGTTGATTTTCTGCTCCTAGAATTGCTGTTCTTATTCTCTTCTCTCTGCTGTTGTGTTTGCTGGCTTTTAGAGTGGTTTTCAGCCTCTTTCTGGATCCCAGTGCTCTTGGTGCCTCCTACACCTCCGCCATCTTGCCTTGGTCCCTTATATTCAGCATATTTAATAATCCACACCCTGGGGATATAGTGAGAAAGAAGACAGAGTGCCCCTGCACATATGGAGTGTGGAGTTCTAACAGATGTTGACGAGACAGTTGCAAGGGCATTTGGTGTAAGGAAGGAACAATTTATATGACACACAGACTTGGGATGACCCTCCTGTCAGGGGTTTTAGGATATGGCTTCTCAGAGACAGGGATGTTTAATTGATAATTGACAGATGATTGGCAAGATGATGGGTGCTGAGGGAAAGAGGACAAGAAGAAGCTCTTGATGCAGGTGCTGACACATAGGAGAAAATGACATTTTTCAGGGATTGGAGAGGTGTCCTCATGGCTGGGGGGAGAGAGCTAGAAAGAAAGAGGAGGTGAAGTCAGGCAAGAAGGGAAGCAGAAGCTGAACTGTGTCTGGCTTTGCCATGGATTACCTTTGTCCTAAAAGGGGGAGATAATTGAAAGTTTTAAGTGACTCTGTCAGTTTTCGGTCAAAAGTCATTCTTCCTCAGAGAAGGTCTGGCCAATTGCCCCAATTTACATGAGATTTCCTTAGTTAAAAAGTATCAAAGTACACAGTTCTATCCCTCCAGAGCCCTTACCCAACCCCTAATGATTTTCATGTTTATGTTTTTAATGGCTCTATCACTAAAGATTTGACGGTCACCATGACTTTTCTAACCAGTGCTCACGCAGTGCTTATACAATGGCTGACACATGGTGGAAATGTTAGAGATGATGATTGAATGAAAACATAAATCACATTGCTGGTGTTTGGAGATTCATTTGCCAGCATCGTGAGCAACTCTTGCAGAAGACCAGGTGAGATGAAAGAGGTGGGAGGTGGCAACAAGAAATGGGAGGAGTAGGCAAACACTGAGAAACACCAAGGGGTACAAACAGCAAGATGTTGAGATGGGTTAGATGAGAGAGAATGAAGAAGGATTGCTCGGGCTTCTGGTTAAAGTAATTAGATAAATAGTAGTGCCATTTAGTGAGATCAGAGTTCTAGGAAAGGACCCCATTGGATGGGGATAGTGATTTCAGTCTGGGGCCTGGTTCTCCCAAAGATCGGCCTTAGTGTTATGGTTGATTTCTTTCTCACTGCACATATGGGTCTGCTCGAAGATGGAGAACTTTCTCTCTCCTCATTCTCTATGCCATGCTACTTTTCTGCCCACCTCTCATTTGTTCATTGAGTCTGTTGTCCATGCAAAGAGTCTAATGTGGGGAATTCTCTTTTTTCAACTTTTCAGATAGCCACTCAAGAAGTAGTGTGGGAAACACCCACATAAGAGTGATTCAGTCTCATGTATGTTCTTGATTTCTGAGCAGGCTCCTGTTCCAATTCCATGTACTTTCTTTCCGACTTAAACTGGGTTGTTGAACTGGCCAGGGAAGTTTGTGTACTTTAGCCAAACCTTTTTGAGATCCTGTCTTGCTCACAACACCTAGGAGGGATTCATGTTGATCATAATCTCCTATTCTGTCAGCTGAAGCTTGTTGCATTAGAAGTAGACTCTTGGTCCAAGGCCAGCTGACCATAGCAGTGGTCATTCCGATTCTCTCAGGAATGTGAACTCAGACACACAGAAGGGGCCAGTGTAGGTATATGAGCTGAAAAGTCATGCAGTTTTGGGACTGGGATGCTTTGAGGGACCAGGAAGATATAAGGAGTAGATAACCCATGGTGAAGAGACAGAAGCAGGAAATAGATACAGAAAAGACTGACTGGAGGGGGGAGGAGGGAAGAGAGTGGGTTCCAGTTTCTAGAAGGTTCATCTGTACTCTGTTTCAATGGGGTTGGCAGACTTTATTTCCTTTCTCCTCGCATGTCAAGTGTGCAGCCCACAGAGGATGGGAATTTTACCTTTTTCTTTGCAGGAGCAAGCTGGTGAGGAAGTCTCCATTATTCATTTCTATGTTTACTTTTCAAAGAAAATTTAAAAGGATTATAAAATATTTCAGATATACAGTCAGATAAAAAGAATGATAGAGAACATTTATTTATTCACCAACCAGACTTACCAAATCTTAACATTTTCTCTCTTGCTGCATTTAGTTGAGACCCCTTATACTTCTCCCCAATTCCATTTTTTCCTCTTCCTCAGAGGTACCAATGCTCTACATTTGTTGTTTTTCTTAAACAGTCAACAAAACGAGAAGACAAGTGACAGAATGGGAGAAGATATTCGCAAACAACATATCAGATAAAGGGCTAATATCCAAAATCTATAAAGAATTTATCAAACTCAACACCTAAAGAACAAATAATCCAATCAAGAAATGGGCAGAAGACATGAACAGACATTTTGGCAAAGAAGACATCCAAATGGCCAATAGACGCATGAAAATGTGCTCAACATCACTTGGCATCAGAGAAATACAAATCAAAACCACAGTGAAATGCCACCTCACACCAGTCAGAATGGCTAAAATTAACAAGTCACGAAATGACAGATGTTGGCGAGGATGTGGAGAAAGGGGAACCCTCCTACACTGTTAGTGGGAATGCAAGGTGGTGCAGCCACTCTGGAAAACAGTATGGAGATTCCTCAAAAAATTGAAAATAGAGTTACCCTGTGACCCTGTGACCCAGGGTACATTAAAGATACAAATGTAGTGATCTGAAGGGGCATGTGCACCTGAATGTTTATAGCAGCAATGTCCACAATAGCCAAACTATGGAAAGAACCTAGATGTCCATCAACAGATGAATGGATAGAGAAGATGTGATATATATGTATCATATCACACACACACACACACACCCACAGACACACACAGACACACACACACACACACACACTGGAATACACGCAGCCATCAAAAGCCCTGAAATCTTGCCGTTTGCAATGAGGTGGATGGAACTAGAGGGTATTATGCTTTGCAGAATAAGTCAGTCAGAGCAAGACAATTATCATATGGATGATCTCTCTGATATGAGAAATTTGAGAGGCAGGGCGGGGGGGTCATAGGGGCTATGGAGGAAAAAAATGAAACAAGATGAGATCGGGAGGGAGACAAACCATAAGAGACTCTTAATCTGGGGCGCCTGGGTGGCTCAGTGGGTTAAAGCCTCTGCCTTCAGCTCGGGTCATGATCTCGGGGTCCTGGGATCGAGCCCCACATCGGGCTCTCTGCTCAGCGGGGAGCCTGCTTCTCCCTCTCTCTCTGCCTGCCTCTCTGCCTGCTTGTGATCTCTCTCTCTCTCTGTCGAACAAATAAATAAAATCTTAAAAAAAAAAAAAAAAGAGACTCTTAATCTTATGAAAAAACTGAGGGTTTCTGGGGGGAGGGGGAGTAGGGATAGGGTGGCTGGGTTATGGATATTGGGGAGGGTGCTAAAGTGAGTGCTGTGAAATGTGTAAGCTTGATGATTCACAGACCTGTACCCCTGGGGCAAATAATACATTACACGTTAACAAAAAAAAAAAAAAAAAAAAAGAAAAGAAAAAAATAATCTCTACACCCAACATGGGCTCAAAATCACAACCCTGAGATCAAGAGTTGCATGTTCCACCAAGTGAGCCAGGCAGGTGCCCCTCATTTGTTGTTTTTACAATATAATTTTCCTATATTTAGTACATGTGTTAACATCATAAATGATTGTTTTTCCTTGGTATTAAATTTTGTATAATTGGTTTTATTTGTAAAAAACTAATACCCTTTTCAGTCAATGATATATATTTTAGATTTGTCTGTGTTATTAACTGTAGGTCAATTTTTTTTTCATTTGCATTGCTGTAAAATATTTTGCTGCATGATTATATCATAATGTATTCTTTCTTCTACTGATGGTCTCTCAATTGTTTCTCTATTTTTTCCAGTTATAAAAAATGTTACAATGAATATTCTCATGCATGGCTCCTAATGCATACACGTGGTGTTTCCCTGAGGAACATAGTTAGAATTGCAGTTGCTAGACCTTAAGGCTATGCACATCTTCAACATAACTGGATTTAGCCAAATGATTTTCTAAAGTGGTTGTACTGATTTTGCTTGCGGCTAGTTCCTATTGCTCCACATTCTCACTATCATTTGATATCACTAGACATTTTATTTTATTTTATTTTATTTTAAAGATTTTATTTATTTATTTGTCAGAGAAAGAGCACAAGCAGTCAGAGGCAGGCAGAGGCAGAGGGAGAAGCAGGCTCCCTGCTGAGCAAGGAGCCCAATGCAGGACTTGATCCCAGGACCCGGGGATCATGACCTGAGCCAAAGGCAGCCGCTTAACCAACTGAGTCACCCAGGCGTCCCTCATTAGACATTTTATTTTTGCCAAATACAGAGATATGAAATGTAGTTTACATTTCTATGAGTGTAAGTTTGTAAATATGAGGTTGTCCATATTTTGGCCATTTCAACTTTTCTCCAAGACCCCACGAATTGCTTATTTCTTCTAGTTGCCAAATTTTCCAGGATTATTTGCCTTTTGTTTATTTAGTTGTTTTTATTTGTTTTGGATATAAATCTTTTGTTGGTTATATGCCTTATATATGTCTTTTTCTTATCTGTGGTTTGTATTTTCAACTTGCTTATGGTAACTTTTCATGTTACAGATTTTCAGTTTTAATGGGAATGTTGTAAGCCTTCTTTATTTATGACTGGTGCTTTTTGTGCTTTAAGAAATTCTTCCCCCCCAAAAAAAGAAATTCTTCCCTACCCTGAGGACATAAAGATATTCTTTTATTTTCTTCCAAAGCTTTTATAAAAGATTTTACTTATTTATTTGAGAGAGAAGTGAGAGAGAGATTGAGAGAATGAGTGTGGGGAGGGGCGGAGGGAGAAGCAGACTCCCAGCAGTGCAGGAAGCCTGATGTAGGATTTGATCCCAGGATCCTGGGAAAATGACCTGAGCCAAAGGCTGATGCTTAACCGACTGAACCACCCAGGCACTCTCTTCCAAAGGTTTTTAAGGATTTGTCCTGCATTTAGTTTTTAGATCTGTGTGAAACATATTTTTGGTATGGAGTGAAAAATATAATTTTTTTTTTTGCCTCACATGAATTCTGAGTTGTGTGAGCACCATTTATTTATCATCTCATTCTTCCCTCAGAGACCTATGCCATCACTCTGTCAGGTAATAAACCTTGGTTCATTATACTAAAGGTTTTATCTCTGGATGCTCTATTTTGTTTTCTTTATTTCTACAGTAATGCCACATTATTATTTTTTCCCCAAATATTTTTATTTTATTTATTCAGTGTTACAAGATTCATTGTTCATGTACCACACCCAGTGCTCCATGCAATACGTGCCCTCCTCAATACTCACCACCAGGCTCGCCCAACCTCCCACCTGTACCCCTCCAAAACCTTAGTTTTTTGCTCAGAGTCCACAGTCTCTCATGGTCCGTCTCCCCTTCTGATTTCCCCCCATTTAGTTTTTCTTTATGCTCCACACGTAAGTGAGACCATATGATAATTGACTCTCTCCACTTGACTTATTTCACTCCACATAATGTCTTCCAATCCCATCCATGTTGATACAAAAGTTGGGTATTCTTCCTTTCTGATGGAGGCATAATATTCCATTGTATATATGGACCATATCTTCTTTATTCATTTGTCTGTTGAAGGGCATCTTGGCTCTTTCCACAGTTTGGCAATTGTGGCCATTGCTGCTATGAACATTGGGGTACATATGGCCCTTCTTTGTACTGCATCTGCATCTTTGGGGTAAATACCCAGTAGTGCAATTGCAGGGTCATAGGGTAGCTCTATTCTTAATTTCTTAAGGAATCTCGACACTGTTTTCCAAAGTGGCTGTACCAGCTTGCAATCCCACCAACAGTGTAAGAGGGGTGCCCCTTTCTCCACATCCTCTCCAACATTTGTTGTTTACTATCTTGTTGATTTTGGCCATTCTAACGGGTGTAAGGTAGTATCTCAGTGTGGTTTTGATTTGAAGCTCCCTGATGGCTAATGATGATGAACATTTTTTTCATATGTCTGTTAGCCATTTGAATGTCTTCTTTGGAGAAGTGTCTATTCATGTCTTCTGCCCATTTTTTGATGTGATTATTGGTTTTGTGAATGTTGAGTTTGAGGAGTTCTTTGTAGATCTTATATATCAGACCTTTGTCTGTAGTGTCATTTGCGAATATCTTCTCCCATTCTGTGGGTTGCCTGTTTGTTTTGTTTACTGTTTCCTTAGCTGTGCAGAAGCTTTTTATCTTGATGACATCCCAAAAGTTCAATTTCGCTTTTGTTTCCTTTGCCTTTGGAGACATGTCCTGAAAGAAGTTGCTGTGGCTGATGTAGAAGAGGTTACTGCCTATGTTCTTCTCTAGGGTTTTGATAGATTCCTGCCTCATCTTGAGGTCTTTTATCCATTTTAAGTTTATCTTTGTGTATGGTGTAAGAGAGTGGTCAAGTTTCATTCTTCTACATATAACTGTCCAATTTTCCCAGCACCATTTATTGAAGCGACTGTCTTTTTTCCACTGGATATTTTTTTCTGCTTTGTCAAAGATTATTTGACCATAGAGTTGTGGGTCCATATCTGGGCTCTCTACTCTGTTCCACTGGTCTATGTGTCTGTTTTTGTGCCAGTACGATGTTGTCTTGGTGATCACTGCTTTATAGTAAAGCTTGAAATTAGGCAATGTGATGGTCCTGGCTTTGTTTTTCTTTTCTTTATTATTATTATTATTACTATTATTATATTAACATATAATGTATTATTTGCCCGAGGGTGTCTGTGAATTGTCAGAATTACATATTTCACAGCACTTACCATAGCACATACCCTCTCCAATGTCTACAACCCAGCCACTCTATCCCTACCCCCCCACCTCCCAGCCACCCTTAGTTCGTTTTTTGAGTCTAGGAGTCTCTTATGGTTTGTCTCCCTCCCCATCCGTTCCTGTTTCATTTCTCTCCACCCCCCCCACAAACCCCCACCTTGCCTCTCAAATTCTTCATATCAGAGAGATCATGTGATAATTGTCTTTCTCTGACTGACTTATTTCGCTTAGCATAATACCCTCCAGTTCCATCCACTTTGTTGCAAATGGCCAGATTTCATTTCTCTGGATGGCTGCATAGTATTCCATTGTATATATATACCACATCTTCTTTATCTGTTCATCTGTTGATGGGCATCTAGGGTCTTTCCATAGTTGGGCTATTGTGGGCATTGCTGCTATAAACATTTGGGTGCACGCGCCCCTTAGGATCACTACATTTGTATCTTTAGGGTAAATACCCATTAGTGCGATTGCTGGGTCGTAGGGTAGCTCCATTTTCAACTTTTTGAGGAACCTCCATACTGTTTTCCAGAGTGGCTGTACTAGCTTGCATTCCAACCAACAGTGTAGGAGGGTTCCCCTTTCTCCGCATCCTCACCAACATCTTTTTCAACATTTCCTTAGCAATTCAGGGCCTTTTTTGGTTCCATACAAATTTTAGGATTGTTTGTTCCACTGCTTTGAAGAAAACTGGTGGAATTTTGATTGGGATGGCATTGAAAGTATAGATTGCTCTGGGCAGTATAGACATTTTAACAATGTTTATTCTTCTGATCCATAAGCCTGGAATGCTTTTCCACCTTTTTGCGTCTTCTTCAATTTCTTTCATGAGTGTTCTGTAGTTCCTCAAGTACAGATCCTTTACTTCTTTGGTTAAGTTTATTCCCAGGTATCTTATGGTTCTTTGTGGTATTGTAAATGGAATTGGTTCTCTAATTTCCCTTTCCATATTTTCATTGTTGATGTATAGGAAAGCAACTGATTTCTGTGCATTGATTTTGTATCCTGCCACATTACTGAATTGCTGTATGAGTTCTAGTAGTTTGGGGGTGGAATCTTTTGGGTTTTCCATATGAAGTATCATGTCATCTGTGAAGAGAGTTTGACTTCTTCTTTGCCAATTTGAATACCTTTTATTTCTTTTTGTTGTCTGATTGCTGTCACTAGGACTTCTAGTACTATGTTGAACAAGAGTGGCAAGAGTGGGCATCCTTGTGTTCCTGATCTCAGAGGGAAGGCTCTCAGCTTTTCAGATCTCAGATCATTCCCCTGAGAATGATATTTGCTGTGGGCTTTTCATAGATGGATTTTATGAGGTTGAGGAATGTTCCTTCTATCCCTATACTTTGAAGGATTTTAATCAAGAATGGATGCTGAATTTTGTCAAATACTTTTTCTGCATCAATTGAGAGGACCATGTGGTTCTTCTCTCTTCTCTTATTGATTTGTTCTATCACATTGATTGATTTGTGAATGTTGAACCACGCTTGCATCCCAGGAATAAATCCCACCTGGTCATGATGAATAATCTTTTTAATGTGCTCTTGGATCCTATCAGCTAGGATCTTGTTGAGAATCTTGGCATCCATATTCATCAGGGATATTGGTCTGAAATTCTCCTTTTTGATGGGGTCTTTGCCTGGTTTGGGGATCGGGGTAATGCTGGCTTCATAGAAAGAGTCTGGAAGTTTTCCTTCTGTTTCTATTTTTTGAAACAGTTTCAGGAGAATAGGTATTATTTCTTCTTTAAATGTTTGGTAGAATTTCCCAGGGAATCCATCAGGTCTTGGACTCTTGTTTTTTGGAAGGCTTTTGATCACTGCTTCAATCTCATTACTAGATGTTGGTCTATTCAGGTTGTCAATTTCTTCCTGTTTCAGTCTTGGAAGTTTATAGGTTTTCAGGAATGCATCCATTTCTTCTAGGTTGCTTAACTTATTGACATATAGCTCTTGATAATAATTTCTGATGATTGTTTCTATTTCATTTGGATTAGTCGTGATCTCTCCCCTTTAATTCATAATTTTGTTAATTAGGGTCCTCTCTCTTTTCTTTTGGATTAATTTGGCCAGTGACTTAATCAATCTTATTGATTCTTTCAAAAAACCACCTTCTGGATTCATGATGCATTCTACTGTCAGCTCTAGTTTCTAACTTGTTGATCTCTGCTCTAATCTTGATTATTTCCCTTCTTGTAAAGCCACATTATTTTAATGATAGCTTTATAATGTCTTGATATTTGATATAATGATTGTGTCCTTATGTTCTTAAAAAATTTTGGACAGGTTTTCATCATTTGATTTATGTACACATTTTAGAAGTGGCTTGTCAAGGTTCCTAAAGATTCTTGTCTGAATTTGTTGAAATGACACAAAATATTTAGATTAATTTAAGGAGTATAGGCAGTTTTATAATATTATCTTCCCACTTATAACAAAACTTTTCATTTATGTTTCCTTTAGCATTTATCAATAAAATTTTATAATTTTTTTCAGACATATAATATATGGCATTTGTTATTATTATTCCTTGACATTATTATTTTTCTATTATTTAGTCTATTTAAAAATTTTAGTATTATTTTAAGATATCGTTGTATGTAGGAGCACAACTGATTTTTAGAAATTGATTACTTCTGTAACAAACTTGTCAAACTTTCTTATTGGTTCTAATTTCTGTTTTTTTTTTTTTAAAGATATTATTTATTTATTTGTCAGAGAGAGAAAGGAGAGAAAGCACAAGCAAGAGGAGTGGCAGAGGGAGAAGCAGGCTCCCCACTGAGCAAGGAGCCTGATGTAGGACTTGATCCCAGAACTCTAGGATTATGACCTGAGCTGAAGGCAACTGCCCAATGATGGAGCCACCCAGGTATCCCTAATCTTTATTTTCTATATATTTTGTTCTTAGTTTTTATTATTATTATTTTTTAAATTCTGTATACTACATTTTTGTTATTTTCTACAATCTTGTTATTTAGGTATTTTTCAATCTTTATTTTCTAGTAAATGCATTTACAGCTATATATTTACCTCTAAATATACAACCTTAGCTCCATCCTATGTTTTAATATAATATATATTATATGTATATTTTTTGCTCAATTGTAAGTATCAGCTAATGATTTACTATATCCAAGGGTTATTTAAGAATGCATTGAAATTTCTAACGTATATATTTCTTAAACTATCTTAATTAGAATATTTGTTCTATATGATATTTGTATTTTTAAAATTTCTGAACTATTCTCTATGCTGGGTCAAGTTAATTTTTTCTTTTTGGTTCAAGTTCAATTTTCATGCATGCTCCATGAATAGTTCCTGTTGGTGCAGCATTCTTTTTAAAATTAATTAATTAATTAATTAAATTAAAAAATTAATTTTATTTGTGAGAGAGAAAGAGCACAAGCCGGTGGAGTGACAGAAGGAGAAGAAGGCTCCCTCTGAGCCATGTTGGTGCATTTTATATACATGTCTGTTTTATCAAATTTCCTTACTTTGTTGCTTGGGTCTTCAATATCTTTAGTAATTCCATGTACTTGCTTTATCCATTTTGGATAGAAATATCTTAAATCTCCATGTATGATGGTAAAATTTTCATTTTCTAAATGTAATTTTGTCAGTTTAAAAATATTTTGATGTTAAATAATTATTTACATAAAATAACAGAGTTTTTATAACTTCCCAGTGAATTATTTTCTTGATCCTTGGGCAGTGGTCCATTATGATAGATAGCATTATTGTTAAAATATTTACTTCCCCAACTAAGGTAAGATTTTACTTCTCTTCCTCTTGAAAGATTTGGTTGTGTGACTTGGTTTGGGCAGTGAAGTCAAGTGGAAGAGAGAAGCATTGCTTGCAAACAGATTTAAGAGCCAACACATTGTTCATAATGCCTTTTTCTTTCCTTCTGCCTCTGACACCAGCAGTTTTAGACAGAGACTAATCCATCAGTCAGAATCCAAGGGGGTGAATGTATTGTAAAGCAGAATTGGTCTCAATCTGTGATGGACGTGTTGCCGAGTGAAAATTGAGCCCTTTTTTTTTTTTTTTTAAAGTTATTGCAATCTTTGGGTTGTTTATTACTGTAGCCTGATCTAAACTATCATGATTAATACTTCCAACTAATTCCTACTAATGTCTTTTACCTTAAGGTTGATTTTGTCTATCATTACTATAGCTGCTCCAGGTTTCTCTGAAATAGTATTTGTTGGAATGTCCTTTTCAGTCTCTTTCCTTCAAACTTTTTGAGTCTCATAATTTTGGTGTGTCTTCTGTAAACCACATTTAGCTAAATTTTGTTTTTTTATTCCATTCTGAGATGCTCTGGCCATTTAAATTTATTGTTTCTACTGATGTATTTCTTTCATCTTATTTTGTGATTTCTGTTTATCAGACCTTTTACTTTTATCTTTGTCCTCTCTCTCCTCATCTATAAACTGGTTATAATAGGCTGAATGGTAGCCTCTAAAAAAGATATGTCCAATATCTGATTTCCAGAACCTATCAACATAACCTAGTATGGCGAAAGAGTGAGTATTACCTTAATGGGCAAAAAAAAAAATGTGATTAAATTAAAGATCTTGAGAGATTTTTGCCCTGTTTTATTCAGGTGGGCCTAAGTGCAGTCATGCATATTTTTATCAGACTGACAAACAGAAGAGGAGGGGGCAGTGTGACTATGGAGGGAGGATTGGAATGAGGTGGCCACAAGTCAAGGAATGCTAACAGCCACCAGAAGCTGGAAGAGGCAAAAAGCAGTCTCTCCCATAGAGTTTCCAGAGGGACTGTGACTTTGCCAATACCCTCATTAGGACCTCTAGCCTCCAGAGTTGTGAAAGAATAAATTTCTCTTGCTGTAAGTCATCCAGTTTGTCGTGATGTGTTACAACAGCCACAGAAAACTAATATAAGTAGAAATAATAGTGTTTTTATTGCATAGGGTCATTGTCAGAATTACATGAAATAATACAGGTAAAGAACTTATCCCTCAGTGTCCAGTCTACATTAAGTGCTCAACAATGTTTAGACATTGTTCTAATCTAATCTAATAATCTAATTATTACCAGTAAAAATATGTTTTAGGTAGAGTTCCCTAGAAGAACTTGAGATGAAGATTTTTTTTATTTTTAAAAAATTTTTAAAAAATCATTTATTTATTTATTTATTTGACAGAGAGAGAGAGACAGCAAGAGAAGGAACACAAGCAGAGGGAGTGGGAGAGGGAGAAGCAGGCTTCCTGATGAGCAGAGAGCCCGATGTGATGCGGGGCTCAATCCCAGGACCCTGGGATCATGACCTTAGCCAAAGGCAAACCCTTAACAACTGAGCCATCCAGGCACCCTTGAGATGGAGATTCTTATGCAAATTATTTGTTGAAGGGACAAAACCTGTAAGGGAGTGAGAGCAGTAAGTTAGAGCAAGGGAACAGTCTAAAGTCTAGTTATTAGACAAGAACTGAAGTCTAGTCTTGGTCCAGTCTTTGGGGATCAATGAATGGCACCCAGAGTTCTCACCTTGAGAAAACAAAGCTATGCTTTTCTACTCCTGTAACAGTCATTGGATGAGGCAATGGGGGAATGGGGGAAGAAGGAGGGAGTGAGGTGTGGGGGTAGCATAGCCTCCTTCTCATTTCAGAGTGAGCCAGCTCTTCTTAGCCAAGGGCAAATATCCTGAGGAGGGTGTATCTGTGACCTGTTAGCAACCAGTCCTCACAGCAGCTGGGGAATAAGCATTAGCTCAGGTAGAGGCTGTATTGCTGGGAAGCACGTATTGTATCTACTACACAATGGAAGCTGAAAGACAATGAGGGTAATATTTCAAAGTGCTAAAGAAAAAAATCACTGTCAACTCAAGAATTTTAGCTCCAATTCAAATATTTTTCAAGTGCTAGAAAAAACACAATAGAATTTTCAGACAATAGAGTTTTCCAATCATGCCCTCACAAAAAGATATGTTAAAGAATGTATTTCAGCAACCAGAAAAGTGAATTCAACAATGAATAAGTGGAATTTGAAATGAAAAACACATTACTATTTACAGTAGCACTCCCCAAAAAGAAACATTTAGGTGTAAATCTAACAAAATATATACAGGACCTTTATGGGGAAAACTACAAAACTCTGATGAAAGATATCAAAGAAGAACTAAATAAATGCAGAGATATTCCAAGTTTATGAGTAAAAGGCTCAATATTGCCAGTTGCCAAATATTGCCAAATGTCAGTTATTGCCTCAATATTGCCAAAATGTCAGTTCTTCCCAACTTGATCTATAGATTTAATGCAGCTCCCATAAAAATGACAGCAAGTTGTTTTGTGGATATCTCCACAGTTTATATGGAGATGCAAGAGAGTCAACACATTCTTGAAGGAAAAGTACAAAGTTGGAAGACTATGCTACCCAACTTTAAGACTCACCATAAACCTACCTTAATTAAGAGAGTGTGGTATTTTTTAAAAAAAGATTTTATTTATTTATTTGAGAGAGAGCATGAGAGGGGAGAGGTCGGAGGGAGAAGCAGACTCTGCGCCGAGCAGGGAGCCCAATGTGAGACTCGATCCTGGGACTCCATGATCATGACCTGAGCCGAAGGGAGTTTCTTAACCAACTGAGCCACCCAGGTGCCCAAGAGAGTGTGGTATTGGTGAAAGCATAGATAATAGATCAGTAGAATAGAAAGCCAAAAAGTAGACCCAAATAAATATAACCAAATGATCTTTGACAAGGGAGCAAAGGCAATATAACGAACTAATGGTGCTGGAACAAGTGGACATGTGCATGTGAAAAATGAATCCAGACACAGACCTTGCACCTTCACAAAAATCAGTTTAGAATAGATCAGAGACCTCCATGTGAAACACAAAATTATAAAACTCCTATAAGGTAACACAAGAGGAAATCTAGATGACCTTAAGTATGGCAATGACTTTTTATATACAATATCTAGGCATAATCCCCAAAAGAAATACTTGATAGGCCGAACTTTATTATAATTAAAACTTCCTTGCTGTGAAAGACAATGTCAAGGGAATAAGAAGACAAGCCACAGACAGGCATAAAATATTTTTTTAAAGTCATATCTGATAAAGGCCTGTTATCCACAATATACAGAGACCTCTTAAAAGTTAACAATAAGAGGGGCGCCTGAGTGGCTCAGTGGGTGACCTTCGGCTCAGGTCATGATCTCAGGGTCCTGGAATCAAGCCCTGCATTGGGCTCTCTGCTCAATGGGGAGCCTGCTTCCCCCTCTCTCTCTACTTGCCTCTCTGCCTACTTGTGATCTCTCTCTCTCTGTCAAATAAATGAATGAATGAATGAATGAATGAATGAATGAATGGATAAAATCTTTTAAAAAAATCCAACTTAATGATAAGAACACAAAAAACCTGATAAAGAAGTGGACAAAAGATTTTGAGAGACACCTCACCAAAGAAATTATACAGGTGGAAAATAAGCATATGGAAAGGTGTTCCATATTATATGTCATTAGAGAATTACGAATGAAGACAACAATGAGATACAACTGTGCACTTATTAGAATGGCCAAAATCAAAACACTGACAGCACCAAATGCTGACAAGGATGTGAAGCAACAGGAACATTTCATCTGGTAGGAATGTCACTTTGAAAGATGTTTCAGAAGTTTCTTATCAAACTAAACATGCTTTTACCATACCATCTAGTAATCACATTCCTTGGTATTTAGCCAAAAGAATTGAAAATTATGCCTACACAAAAACCTGTGTATGGATATTTATGGAAACTTTAATTATAATAGCCAAAAATAGAGGCAATCAAGATGTTTTTTAGTAAGTGAATGGATAAATGGTGGTACGTCCAAGACATTGAATATTATTTAGCACTGAAGAGAAGTGAGCTATCAAGCCACAAAAAGACATGGAGGAAACTTAACTGCACATTATTAAGTGAAAGAAGCCAATCTGAGGAGACCACATATTGTATGATCTTAACTATATGACATTCTATTAAAGGCATATAAGACCTATAGAGACAGTAAGAGGATTGCCAGAGGCTAAGGGGAATGAGGGATGAATAGGCAGGGTACAGAGAAATTTTAGGGCAGCAAAACTATTCTGTATGATACTGTAGTGGTGGATATATGTCATTATCAAAACCTACAGAAGGGGATGCCTGGGTGGCTCAGTTGGTTAAGTGGCTGCCTTCAGCTCAGGTCATGATCCCAGAGTCCTGGGATCGAGTCCCACATTGGGCTCCTTGCTCGACAGAGAGCCTGCTTCTCCTTCTGCCTCTGCCTGCCACTCTGCCTGCTTATGCTCTCTCTCTCTCTCTCTTTGACAAATAAATAAATAAAATCTTAAAAAAAAAAACCATGGAAGGTATAACTGCAAGAGTGAACCCTACTATAAACTATGGATGTTGGTTAATAATGATGTGTCAATGTAGTTTCATTGATTGTAACAAACATATAGCTGCGATGAGAGATGTAAATAGTAGGGGAGGTTTTGTTTGTGTGTGACGGGGGTGGGACATGAGGCTTACACACTGAAAATGTTTTCTAACACTGAAGAGCATACAAATATGAATCCACATCTAGATACCTCACAGTAAAATAGCAACATATCAAGGATAAAAAGATAAAAATTAATCTAAATTTCTCTCTCTCTTTTTTTTAAAGATTTTATTTATTTGACAGAGAGAAACACAGCGAGAGAGGGAACACAAGCAGAGGGAATGGTAGCGGGAGAAGCAGGTTCCCTGCTGCGCAGAGAGCCTGATGCAGGGCTCGATCCCAGGATCCTGGGATCATGACCTGAGCGGAAGGCAGATGCTTAACGACTGAGCCACCCAGGCGCCCTCTAAATTTCTCTTCTAAACAGAGAAATCAGATTACTCACAGAGGAGTTAAATTAGAATAAGGGCCAATTTGTTATCAATAGTGTTTACTATGGGTAAAGGGATTAAAAATTAACAGAACTGTATGTGTGTCTGTGTGTGGGTTTGTGTAAGGTGTTGGAAGGGCTAGTGTGAAACAGAGATAAGAGGATGGGAAAGAGGTTTAGTGGTGCAATGATTTGCTCAACTTTAGATGGGCTGAATGTGAGGCATTGAGGAGATCAAGGGAATGGCAGAAATGGAAGCAAGCCATAGAGCCAACACGGAGTAGAGGATCGCATGGTGACTCACTAATGGAGAAGGCTGGTTGCATCCATGCTTTGAACTACTACATGGGGTCCTTGGTCCTATTCACACAAGTTCTTAAATTGCTTATGGCTTAGCAAGATCTGAAATAATAGGGGCAAGTGAACTAGAGTTCAAAGAGTATACAGATCTTAACTCAAAAGGTGGGGGGGGGGGGAGAAGGAGAAGAGCAACAGTGGAGGTCAGGTACCTGGGAACTGGAGGTCAAATGGGGTAATCATTGATATTAGCAAGCCTAGAGGATGTAATGCCTCCCCAGTAAATAAATACAATGACAACAAGATCCAGTCCTGCTTAAGAAGAGTTGGCAGGAACTAGGTGAGTGTCAGATTTTGAGGTATACACTAGAATACAGGGTTTGAATCAGTGTACATGTTACTGTGGGCAGAACTGCTGGTCTGGACTGGCAAGGGAAGTGGAGAGTATTGTGACTTGAGTGTATGGAAAGCTACATGTGTTCTTAGATTTCACTCTTAGCACTTCTGGGTTTGTAACAATTAAGTCAACATGGACTGCAGAAGGTGTGTGAAGCAGAGTGGTTCTGGGTATGCTGCACTCAGGGAACATGTTAGTTCTAAGTCCCAAAGGATGGTGGGTTTGAGGTCAAACATGACTTAATAAACACAGGGTCTTTACTCTCTGCTTTGTCGTGGTTGAACAGGAATAGGACTGGGCCTGGGTCTTCAAAAGAGGTCCACAGACAGATCCATGCATGTTCTAGGGGAAGTAAAGGCAAGGGTTAGGTCCTGGCAGGATTGAACTTACATGCTTCCCATGCAGCTTCAAGTAGATCTGATGTTAGACCAAGGTGTTGCAGGTAGCAAGCTCTATTGCTAAGTAAATCCCATGATAACTTTTCCTTTTTATACACAAGGAATCTGCTACCTGCAAGGCCAGATATACAAAACTCTCTCATCATTTTCCTTTATATGTTGTTCTTCTTGAATTCCCTGCTTTTATTACTAAGTATCACTGTTCCTCTGTAATCCAGGATGAAAAAATCTAAGTCAACTTTCCTTTCTTCTCTGGCCACACATACAGTCCTGCCTTCAGTGCTACCTGTTCTACCACTTGGAATCTTCTTTCTTGGTGCCCTCATGTCCTGATGCCAGTCTTGATCCAGCCCCTTATTTCTGCTCTTCTGCCCTATTTGCAGGACCTTCCTACCTGGTCCCCCTGCTCCTGGCTCTTCTCTCTAATTTCTGTTTTTCTGTTTCCCTCACAGTCTCCTACCACCTGCTTGCTCTTGCTCAAATGTGACAGGCAGGAGTCCACATCAGACCTCTTCCTGCAACCTCTGTGTGAGAGAGTGCTGCCCTCTTTGCATGGCTTGCTTGTCCTGCAGCTCAGGCCTTTGCTCCAGTGCCACTTGCTTTCCTAGAGAAGCTTTCCCTATAACATTTACTGGTAAGACTGCCCTTTCTCTATTGAGTACTTTTGGGTCACCTGTCAAATAGTTAACAGTATATGTGGGTTTTATTTCTGGGCTCTAGATTCTGTTTCAATGTTCTATATGTCTATTTTTATGCCAGTACTATACCGTTCTTTTTTGTTTTGTTTTATTTATTTTTTAGAGAGAGAAGGGGGAGGGGTAGAGGCAGAGAGAGAGAGAATCTTAAGGATGCTCCATACTCAGCATGGAGCCCCACCCTGAGATCATGACCTGAGCTGAAATCAAGAGTTGGACACTCAACTAGCTGAGCTACCCAGGCACTCCAGTACTCTACTGTTTTGATTACTATAGCTTTGTAGTATAGTTCGAAATCAGAAAGTGTGTGTGCTCAGCTTCGTTCTTCTTTCTCAGCATTACTTTAGCCATTTGGGGTCTTTTGTGATTTCTTCTTCTCTCTCTCTCTCTCTTTCTCTCTTTTATTTCTTCTCTTTTTAAGCTGCATATGTCATGGAATACCTGACACGTTTGTTGAATGAGTGAACGAACAGAAGCCATTATTCTAAATTCCAGGATATACTTCAACTCAAATACTTAAGAAATCTCCCTGCACAGAACATTTCTTGACATTCCCCTCTCTGAGTGTGTTGATTTGTTTACACCTCTATGAAACTTTGGTTCAGAATAACAGTATTAGCAATTGGTGATTGTAGTGGGCAGAATTTTAAGATAATCTGCCAAAATTCCTGGCCCCTGGTTTACCCATACATTTTCCCAGTTATTCAAATGTTGAACTAGATATGGCTGTGAAGAATTGCAGATGTAATTAAGGTCCTAAATCAATTGGCTTTAGGATAGGTCTACCCTAACCATCTGAGCCCCATGAAAGCAGAGTTTTCTCCTGTCACAACACAAAGAAGTCTGAGATTGGAAGCATGGGGGAATTGGACACACAAGAAATTCTCTGTTGCTAACTTTAAAGATGGAGTGGGCTGTGGAATAAGGAATGAGGGCAGCTTCTGGGAGAGGAGGGCAAGCCCCATATAATAGCTAGAAAGGAAATGAGGACCTCAGTCATAAAACTGCAAGGAGCTGAATTCTACCGAAGTCTGACTGAACAGCAGATTCTATTCAGCCTCAGAGAGAACCACAGCTCTGTTCAACATGTAGATTTCACTAGGTCAGACCCAGAGTGGAGAGCCCGGCCATGCCATTCATGCCCAGATTTTTGGCCTACAGAGACTTTGTGATAATAAATTTATGTTGTTTTAAGGTGTTCAGTACGGTATTTTATTAGGCAGCAATAAGAAAATAATACAGTGATGATGATGATGATGATGATGATGATGATGATGATGATGAAGAAGAAAAATAAACTTTAGGAAGGGCTGGAGGAAAGAAAGAGCCAGGGAAACCCTCCAAATTTTCAGTCTCAATCTTATGACTCAGGCTCTCCCTCCTCTAAGTGCCCGAGCGACTACAGGTCTTGTTCCACTTCAGGCAGGCTCCAAAAGAGAGGATTCAGACATGATTAGTGAATGAATGTCTTCCTTTTGTCTGGTTTTTCCTTTTAGGTTTAGAACAGAGGCACACACTGTTTTTCCACTGATCCCCTCTCTAATAAGTGTACCGACCTGAAACAATTGACCTTAAAAAACAAAAATAAGTAAGCAGCCCCCAGAGCCCTAGCAGGCAGCATTAGCATTCTCCAGTCTCCCTGGTTGTGTCCTGGGAGTCTCAAAGAAATGAATCTTATTATTAGTCTGCTGCTAGTGATGGCTCCTGATGGCTTCTTCCTCCAAGCTGCAGCTGCTGAGCCTGGCACAGGTGTCACAAGGCTGATGGCTCTGCAGGGATGAGGTGGAGGCACACTGAGCCATCAGCCCCAAGCCTAAGCAGGCTGTTTGGGTTTCCACATGTCAGAGGAGCCTCCAAATCTGTGTTTCTAGGACTTTCTCAGGCCATTATTATGAATGGTGGTAAGACAGCACCATTCAGAGGTCCTCACTCCCCTCTTTTTTGTTTTGAGATATATCCTCTATACAGAGGTGTGCATATAGTTAAAAAAAAATTTTTTTAAGCAAACACCGGTGTAAAAAAGAAAAACAAACATGGCCAGCACCTGGTAAATCCTATTTTCCTATCCCCATACACAATCTCTTCTTCTCCCACTCCCTGCCCCCCACTACCTTGAAGTTCATGAAAATCACTTTCTTGCCTCTAAAAACACCCACTACTTTTTAAATACCATTGTATGTATCTCTAAATAGGAACAGCCTAGTTTTGCCTGTTTGCAAACCTTATGGAAATGGAATTTGTATACGCTTTTGCATCTTGCTTCTTTATGTATTATGTTTTTGAGATTCATCCATATTGTCATATAACTATAGTTTGTTCATTTTCAATGTTGATCAGTATTCCATTTTCTGAGTATACCACAATTTATTTATTCTCATCTCGACAGACATTTAATTTAGATTGTTTTTAGCATCTGGCTATTTAAGCCATACTGCGATGAACATTCTTATACATATGCACCAGGCAGGAGTTTATCTAGGGTATGTATGAAAGCTCAAAATTGGATGGTGAATGTGCATCTTCAAACTTCCCAGATAATGCCAAACTGCTTTCCAAATGGAATTCAAGTACATTCCCATAAACAGTAGGTACAATTTCCTAATTCTCTACATTTTTGCCAGCACTTAGTATACTAGTTTCCTACTGCTGCATTAAAAAAAAATAATGTTACAAACATGGTGGTTTAAAACAACTTAAAGAACTTACATTTGCTACCTTACAATTACCATGAGTCAGAGTCTGGGTACAGATTAATGGAGTTCTCTGCTCAAGGTCCCACCAGGCTATAATCAAGGTGTTGGCTTGGGCTGGGGCCTATCTGAGCCTTGGGTTCTTTTCTGAGCAATCACAGTTTGTAGAATTCATTTCCTTGCAGCTGTAGGAGTCACATAGGAGTCTGCATCTTCAAGGCAGGCCTTTCTGACACTTCACCTTCTTCTAAAGGCAATGCTGATTAGGTCAGGCCCATTCAGGGTAAGCTCCTTTTTGATTAACTAAAAAGTCAATGGGTCATAAATGTAATCAAAGGGCAGATACTATATTCACCAGTTTTGATCATACTCAAGGGGAGGTATTATATAAGATGTGTACATCAGGGCCCTTGGTGATCATCATGGAATCACCTGCCACACTTGGTATTGCCAATTTGTTTAATTTTCAACTAATTACATTATGTAATTTTTTAAAATTTTATTTATTTGACACAGAGAGAGAGATCACAAGCAGGCAGAGAGGCAGGCAGAGAGAGAGAGGGAAGCAGGTTCCCCGCTGAGGGGAGAGCCCGATGTGGGGCTCGATCCCAGGACCCTGAGATCATGACCTGAGTCGAAGGCAAAGGCCTTAACCCACTGAGCCACCCAGGTGTCCCACATTATGTAATTTTTGAATGTCTAAGGTTAAGTAATTTTTCATATGTCTATTGATGACTGGTGTATCTTGGGGTATTTTTTCATATTTTTTCATTTGCAGATATTTCTCTGATGTAGTTGAGCAATATTCTGTAATAAAATAAAATACTGTGATATAACATTTATTGAATGCTTAATCTTTGTCAGCCATTTACACGCACTGCCTCTTTTAACAGTTAAATCCTTGGAATAGGCCTACACATTTTATAGATGAAGAAATTGAAGCTGAGTGGAGTCTGGCAATCTAATGAGGTCCTATAGCTAGTAAGTCAGTGATTTGGGCTTTGAACTGGATTCTGTATTACTCTGGAGACTATGTCCTTAAACTCTAAGGAAATCTTGCATACTTGACTTAAGGGACAAGGAGATTTGTTATGGGGGCAAATAGTTTCTTATACCTTTTGTAATGAAAATACTTTTTCATGGATGAAAGAGTAACCCTTTTTTAAAAATTTTTTTTGTTATTAATTTTTTAATTTTTATTAACATATAACGTATTATTTGCCCCAGGATACATGTCTGTGAATCGTCAGGCTTTTTTTTTTTTTTTTTTTTTAAAGATTTTATTTATTTGACAGAGAGAAACACAGCGAGAGAGGGAACACAAGCAGAGGGAATGGTAGCTGGAGAAGCAGGCTCCCTGCCGCGCAGAGAGCCCGATGCGGGGCTCGATCCCAGGACTCTGGGATCTGACCTGGGCCGAAGGCAGACGCTTAACGACTGAGCCACCCAGGCGCCCCATGTGAATCGTCAGGCTTACACTTTTCACAGCACTTAACATAGCACATACTCTCCCCAATGTCCACAACCCAGCCACCCAGTCCATATCCCTACCACCCCCCCTCCAGCCTCCCAGCCACCCTTAGTTCGTTTTGTGAGTCTAGGAGTCTCTTATGGTTTGTCTCCCTCCCCATCCCTTCCTGTTTCATTTCTCTCCCCCACCCCCCCAAACTCCCGCCTTGCCTCTCAAATTCTTCATATCAGAGACATCATGTGATAACTGTCTTTCTCTGACTGAGAAAGAGTAACCCTTTATGTTTGCCAACTTAAGCCCTAATCTCCATCTCCTAGTGCTATTTCCCTAGCTAGTTTCTTCTCTTCTCTCCCGTCTGTCCCATACACTGTTGTTACATTAGTTTCTTCCAATCTCTGAGTTCATCGTTTAGATTCTGCCCTAAATGCTTAAAGGATCAACTGGGAGCTGGCATCTAAGTCATTTCTCCCTCTCTTTGGGGATCTGACTTCAGACTCCTTCCCAGCCTCATCCCCCATAAACCCTCTGTTCTGGGCAGGATTGGAACATCTACAGCCTAGTGTTTTACTCAGACTGGTGTTCCTAACTGTAAACTCTAGTTTCACCTTTTTCCTCCAAATTCTACTAATCTTTCAAGTCTCATTTCAATTCATACCTTCTAGATGAATCACCTCTTAACCTTGTAGTCCCAAGAGATCTTTTTCTCTCTCTTCTGAGTTCCTATAGCATTCATAATTTCTATCATTTTACCCTTACTTAGATTCTTCATTATAATCCAACTCAATTTTTCACATCTCAATAAAATCATATACTATTGCTAGTTGGTAAATTCACTGGGTTGTTCTCAGTTCTTATCTCACTTGAGTTGCATCTAATACCGTTAAGCAAGGAATCATGCTTGAAATTTTCTTTTCTATTGGTTTCTATGACATCTTTAATTTCTAGTTTTCTCCATACTTTGGATCCTCATCTTCATCAATACCCTAAATGTCTGTTCTACGGCATTTTGTCTTTGGCTTTTTTTTTTTCACGCTATACTTCTATGTTTAGCTTTTTATACCATCACTTTGTTGAACTCTCTCTTCCATTGGACCATTAACTCCCTGAGGTCAAGGACAATGTTCTGTCTTTATTACATCCCTAGGGTGTAACCTAGAAGCTAACAGAATGCATTATTTGAGAATGGGTATCTTGTTTATATAATTTGTGAATTCCCATATTTGCTTTGATACTGCAGTGCATGAGCTGATGTTCATTGAAGGAGGAAGGCAGAACTGATGCTCATGTTGCTTAGACAGGATCTGAACTATGGGACCAAGATGGAGATATAGTGCTTTCTGGAGAAGATCCTCTTTTCTGCACTTTCGACTTGGAGTATGTCTAGTCTATGTAGGGAATGCTAGCTGTCTTCAAATATTTAAAATAAGTATTTTAAAATATTAAAATTTAAATTAAGTATTGAGAAAGCTCTCGTGCCTTTAGCTCAATTCATGCGCTTTAAGCTCACTCAGATCTATTCTGGTCCATTGTATCTGAGATAACTAGAGCTGTATCTCTGACTTGGCTCCCAAAACCAGACATAGAGTTAAATCTGTGTCATATTTGGACACAGATTTTCTGTCTTCAAAATGTTTCTACATCTCATTTGGTTTTTATTAGAATACCATGTGTATGAAATCATTCATTAAAAATATTCCTTGATCTAGGCACTGTCCATGGTGCTGGAGGAGGCATGGGGACAAACTCCTGGCTTTCACGACATTCTGACACAGTGCCTCTGCCCTTATTCTCATCTGAAACTGAGGAAACAGAGGCTATGACAAATTACAAGGTTTCCCATGGTTCCTCTGTTGGTAAATGAAGGAGGTTGAACTTGAGTCTAGACTCTCTTACTGCAAGCATATATTCTGTTTGTTATATCACCTTGCTAAGTGACCTTGCTAAGTTACCTGCTGCACTCTGAAGTTCAATGAAAATATACTTTCATTGTGTGCAAGTTTTGTCTTTTTCTCTGAAAGAGAAACACCTTTCTGAAAGGAGCACCAAGGATAACATTTGAAGCAATGCTTACCTTTTTCTTTCAAGTTCTTTAATGTTAAGTGGCCCAGGTTCCAGGGTGATATTTCCAGTAATAATTCCAAGACTCATCCAGGCCTGGGGGATCTGAACAACCTGAGCAGCTCTCCAAACCCCTTGGCCTCTGCTTGCAGACATATTTTCCATGGAGAATGGGCAGAGGTCAGGAAGATGTAAGAATTGTGCCCTACCCTACCTAGCTCATGCACTTACTGATTTTCTCTTAGTCCTGGGGGCCCAGGTGCCTGGGTCTCCACCCCCACCCTGCTAACTTTCCTCAGAAGAAAGCAAAGGTTAACTGAGATCACACAGCCAGGTGGATGCCCGGATTTGCTTTCCCTGGGGCTAATTATGGAACTACATTAGATAAAAGTCAACATATGTTGTAAAAGGCACTGTGTATCACTGCTTGACAGTTTCTAACAATGTGCTCATGTAACAGCTGTCAAAGGCAGTGCTAGAAAATGAGTAATATGTTGATTTATGTATATCAGATCTGTCCTTGCGCTCTGTGGTGGAGCAGACCAGGCAAGCTCAGCTCTGTGGGTGGAGAATCTAGGAGGGTGGTGAAAGCAGGAAGGAAATTCCCTCATCTTCAGAAGCGCCTGGAAGGCATGGCTGAAGCCTGTAGCAGCTGTTACTTTCTGAGGTCCTTTGGAGAAAAATTGCCTAGGGGACATCTGTTCCCTTTCTACAACAGTGGGAAGAGTAAAATCCAAGTCTCCTAAGGCAACGGGGGCTGCTGAGGTAATCTGTGCCTTCCTTGGCCTCTGGATAGGGCTGAGGATAATACCACAGGTCCCCACTCTAAATGGGTTTGAGGGTTTCTCTTGAAGGAACCACTCTGGATTTCCTTTATAGTCAGGGCATGTTTTAATGACCACCTCAATTTTCTTATTTGTTTTATAAGTATCTTATTTTATTTCCAAAGTATATTAAAATAGGAAGTAGAATAAGTTTTCTCTTGCATTTCAAAAGCTGTCTGCCTGTGCTGTTTTCTCTTAAGGCCATTCCAAAGACCCTCTGGTCTCTGAAAAGATCTGATTATTATATAGGGGAAATCAGTTTGGTGTTGCCTTGGGAATCTCCACTAGGTTCCACATTTATGATTGGCTCCTCTCTCTCTGGCATCCTCTCCGTTATCATTCTCTTTGCCTTGGCTATGCTGTTTGCTCAGTTATAGTATTCTCCTTCTTTAAATGATAAGAAGTGACTTAATAAGGGGATTGAGGTCCAAAGCACAAAGCCAGCCCCTGAATGCTAGCAGCAAATCCAAATTCTTTCCTTTTTTAATTAATTAATTATTTGAGAGATAGAGAGAGAGTGCGTGTGCACACAAGAGGGGGGATGGGTGGAGGGAGAGGAGGAAGTGGGCTCCCCGCTGACCAGGAAGCCCAAAGGGGGCTCCATCCCAAGACCCTGAGATCATGACCTGAGCCAAAGGCAGATGCTTAACTGTCTGAGCCACCAAAGTAAACTGCAAATCCAAATTCTTAAATAATCACCACTAAATTTGTAGTTTTTGGGGAAATCTTTCACTTATAACCATATACAAATAGTTCTGTTTACTTGTTGGTATTTATTGGGACAAAAGTAGAAACTTTCCACTTATTTTTATAGACTCCAGAACAGTATCCCTGCAGTGAGATGGGGGGATGGATTGCAGGACACAGTTGTCTTTTGTTTAAGGTGGGAAACACTGATCAATGTAGCAAGCTGGAGGGCTCTCACCACAGGTCTGAGGCCATAAGCAAACAGGGCAACCTTTTCTCTCTTGGAGATTGAATTCTTCTGGGTTGTAGCACTAATTGTGTTGACAAAGGTACACTGTTGTTCCATTGTTTACACAACATTGCAGCTATCACACTGGCTAGGATGCACTGGTGGATGGCAGATGCCCATGGTGCTATCCATCCCACCCAGAAGCCCTAGATGCTGCCACCATGGAACGCATCTTTATTAGGAAAATGTACCTTCAACTCAAGATTGTATGCACTCCCATGAGCTCATATCCAGGCACAGCCAAACTCCTACAATCAAATCAACTTCTAGCAATCTAGTTAATGGAGAAAGCCATTTACAAACCTCTACTCTGATCACTGAAATGTTGTAGGGATAGTTGATTGCACACCTAATTAATGAAAACTTTATGGGCACTGTATATTTATCAGGAAAGGCTTTAAAAAGATGGTAAGATTCACAATCGCCCAAGGGTAATTGATGTAGCCAATTCAAAGTTTTAATCTACAAAAGCAGGTGTTTCTCCTCCAGAGTTATGTGAGGATCCATTAGAGCTTTTGGTCAGGGATCCAAATCTACTCTTAGAGGACTGTATCCTTTTGGGACAGCTGTTTCTCTATTTAACCCAACAACTCACAGTGATTATAGAACTTGATTATAGGTTGGCATGACGGCAATCTTTCCTAAGCATGAAAGAATTTTAAGAGCAATTATGAGAAATCTACTGCAGCAGTCTTTTTAAACATTATTTTTCCCTACAAGTGGTGAGCAAAAATATTTTAGATCAAGTAGCAGGAGTAGTGGAAAAATATGGAATTTAGAATCAAAGAGTTATGGTACTGATTTATTAACTATATGATCTTGAGCAAGTTAATGTCCTAGAGACTCAGCTTTTTTATCTATAAAATGGGAATAATAATCATA
>CM053613.1:66631982-66665795 GCA_028646535.1 Procyon lotor
AATGGCGGCCTCCCAGTCTCCGGACCAGAGGAGCTGAGTGCTGGGCGCCGCGATCCTCCAGAGGCCCTTAGAGGAGAGCCGCCATCACTCCTATCTCCCTTGCCTGTGGTCCAAGCTCTGTGCTCAGCTAGCCCATGGTGGAGCGCCTCTATCTGTGGCACGCAGCCCCGTCTGGAGTCCCCAAACCAGCAGATTCCTGCTGCGCGCTCTCGCACCACTCCTCCCGGAGGAGGAAGGAAGGGGTGTCTCTGGAGCTGCCTCCTGTGGGGTCCCCGCTTGACGTATGGCAGCCCTATATGGACTATATGTCTCAGTTCCTATAGTCCAAGGTAAGCCTATGCGGCGTTGCGCGACTCCTTCTCTGCCGCCAGCTTCTCCGTCCCAATACCTGGGAGCTCTGCCACACTCAGGCTCCCCTGGTCCCTCAGTGACCCCACGGGTCCTGAAACCACACTGTTCCTGCGAGGGCTAAACCCCCTGTTAGCCTGCGGAGCGATGTCCCTCAGCGGAGTGGACTAGAAGTTCTGGATTTTGTGCTCCGCGGCTCTGTGGATGCTGGGAGCCGGCCCCTCCCCCCGGGGGTCTCTCTTCCCCTCACTTTAAATTCACTTTTTCCACACGTCCTACCTCCTGAAAGTGGTCAATTTTCTGCTCCTGGAATTGCTGTTCTTATTCTCTTCTCTCTGCTGTTGTGTTTGCCGGCTTTTAGAGTGATTTCCTCCTCTTTAGCTGGGCTTCTGATTCCCAGGGCTCTCTGTGCCTCCTATACCTCCGCCATCTTGCCTCCCTCACCCCAATAACCTCCTCTCACTGCCTACATTCAAAATGAATTGAAAGATGGACATAGAGTCAGAAAGATGGAAATCAGTATGTTATGCTGATTCACTAGTAAAGACGGAGTGAAGATGGGCGCCTGGGTGGCCCAGTGGGTTAAAGCCTCTGCCTTCTGCTCAGGTCAGGATCTCAGGATTCTGGGATCAAGCCCCGCATTGGGCTCTCTGCTCAGCGGGGAGCCTGGCTTCCTCCTCTCTCTCTGCCTGCCTCTCTGCCTACTTGTGATCTCTCTCTCTCTGTGAAATAAATAAATAAAATCTTAAAAAAAAAAAACAAAACAGTGAAGATTGTGGGTCTAGATCTTTTGGAAAACAAGGCTTCTTACACTTTGCACCTGGGCTGATTAGGTTTTCTCAGCTAAGTTCCTGGCAGCACTAAACACTTCAGGTCATCTGGGGTAGGTGGGGAGAACCTGTCTTGTGGAGGAGCAGACCAGAATTGAAGCTCTCAGTGTGAGAGCAAAATCGAGCAGGACAAGTAGAATAGCTGAACCTTCTCCCACATGCACCATTTGAATTAAGTCATCATATGCAGTGAGAATTTGGGCAGAAGAGCAGGAGGAAGAGAATAGTCCACATGGAAGCATTAAAGAATGGTGAAAGGAGGCTCCATCTCCAGCAGAGAGACTCTCCTTCTACAATCACTAATATCACATAGATTACAGAGTTTAATGTAAGAGATTGTATCCTTAAAAAAAAACAATAATATTTAGGTGGCTATTTTTCTGTTTTCTAAATGAGGACAGTCTTTCTTAGCATTGGAATGGTAAAAAGAATCACAACGAAAGAGATCAATAACTGACTACACACAATTTTGGGTCTATCAGATTATTAAAGATTTTTAAAAATGAAGATAATACGTGTTGGTGGGAGTATAAATTGAAGCAAACTTTCTGGATATAAATTTGGCAATTTATTTTAAGAGCTTGAACATCTTCACATCCTTTGACTCAATAATTCCACTCTTACAAACCTGAGAATGTAATCAATGATAAGGTCAAAGATTTATGTCCAGAGATGTTCATTCCAGGTTATTCATTATAATAAAAGAAATGGAACCACCTCAAAGTCCAACAATAGGAGAATGACTGAATAAATGAGAGTAACTCTATATTATGGGAATATTATATTTCAATTTAAAATGGAGATTTTGAATACTTTTCAATGGGGGAAATGTAAAAAAATTAAGTAAAAATACAGAGTACAAAAATACATGTATAAACATAGTAGTGCAAAAAATAAATTTTATTTAAAAAACATTAGAAGAAAATGCATCAAAATGTTAATAGTAATTGGGATCGTATTTTTGTTTTATTTTTTAAAAATAAGAATTCTGGTTTTTATGTTATTTTTTAGGTGGATGTTTATTAATAATTCTATCTATCTATCTATCTATCTATTTATTTATTTACAGCACATATTCCTTTTTGAGGCCTGAATGTCAGTATGCCAGTCTGGTAGTTTGGTACCAAGAATTAAAACTACCTCCAGGCAACGTGTGAGTGGAAAGAGAAGGTGATGGCTTCCCAGCCCAAAGCTATGAAGCCCAGGGGTGAACACAATGCATGAAAACGGAGTGAGATGCTTAATGTCACCGATGTATGGGCAGACGTGGTGTAGTAACACAAAGAGATTTTTGAAAGAATACACGATATTTGATTTTTCAAATTTCTTAAAACAGGCAGTCGGCCAGTTACATATCAACTCACGTTAGGCCTCCTAGGTCTTAATGGAGGCCACACCCATGGAAGTGTCTGGGGAAGAGCACTTTGGGAAGAGGTGTATGAGAGAAGTCATGGCGGAGGTCTGGCTGGGCGAGTGCGCAGTCACAGAGTTGCTGGAGCGAATCCAGGTACCTGATGCACCTGATGTGCCACGTAGGAGCACCTGCCACTAGCGATCCCACCCAGGTGCGCTGCCAGCGGAAGACCAGACCGCTCCCCACTCCTTGGCACAGGACAGGTCTGCTGCTTTAAATGGGACATCCATAGTAGCCCCGGTTGGCCTCTTTGCACAGAAAGCCAGGCAGATTTGCATGCAAATCTAGTTCATAAAATTCCTAAGCATGCTATTTCATCCAGGCCTGGAGAGTTTGGCTTGCAGAGATTCAAATATGACTGCAACAGAACCTAATGTTAAAAAGAAAAGACAGAGATTTGAGTGCCCAGTGGGAGCTGAGACCAGTACAAACTCCTAGTGGAGAGCACAGGTTTCAAAACCAAACAGTCCCTTCAAAGTCAGCCTTTATCTCAACCTTTCCCTTCTTTTTAAAAAACACTTTTTTTTCTTGAGTCTCCGTGTTTAAGGAAAAATAAAACCAAACAAATCCAGAAAACAAAAGCACATTTACTCAGATGGGGAGTGGCTGACCTTGATAAATCACTAGTTGAAATTAGCAATGTTCAAAAACATTTTATTTTTCCTTTTTGAAAATCTGCCTCTTTTTTGAATTTTGATATTATTAATAAAAAAAAAAACCTGGGACAAGCTTCTTTCCTTGTATTAAGATCTTTGTGTTTTTAATATAGCACTGAGCTGTATTGGACAGTGACCTTCAAGAAGTAGAAAGAGAAATAGCTGATCTGTTACAATTTTTTTTCATATTTCCTTAGAACTGCATTGCCCTCTTTTCTGTGTTTTATGCTCCTGAGCCCAATCTAGTTTGAAATGTTTAAATTATTAAGTTGTACATGAGGTAATTGATGTAGGATTAGGAAGTTAAAACAATGTGCAATGATATGAGATGTAGGCAGCAAGGGTGAGGTGGGGAATTTTACAACATGCAGTGAAGGTTCAGAGATATGTAACCAAATAGTCAGTGGTACCATGATGCTCCTCCAATTGTGTCAGATGGGTTTTTGCCTTTGTCCTAGACAAAGATGTCATTCTGTCAGCTGGGCTCTGAAGTTCTACCTTGAGGGCAGGTCCCTCCTCCTGGTTATGGGTGTTTTCTGTAGAATCAGGACCAGGTTGGATTTGTGACTAGAAAGGGGAAATGTTTCATGTCTCAGAATCTCATCTGCTTTTCCCCACCAACTCCAGCAGGCATGAGGACCTAAACCAACTAGGGAATAGTAGGGAGGAGTGAGGGAGAAGGAATCAATCTGTTCCAATGTCTGTCTTCCTGATCTTTGGAACAGGGAGACAGTGTCACCTCTGAGCCCAAGTGTTCTTGTATAGGGAAGGCGTCCTTTTAAAGAATTAGTCTTCAGCATTCTGTCAATTATGGCCTCCAAATCTGGCTGAGTAATTAAATGCCAGCTGACAGTAAATATCAAACTGCTTGGGAGCTGTAGCGAGATATAGACAAGTGGATTCTGTGTGATTGCTTTGGTAATTTGCTTTTTAATCTTTAATACCAATTAAATTCAGGGGAGCTGAAGCCCAAGCATTGCCCAGATGAGACAGCCCATCAGCTGATGCTGTGAGCTGTCCAGCATGGACTTCTTGGCTCCTGTGACTGCACCAGGTCTTGGGAGACAGGGAAGTCTGATTGGCAGTGAGTAGTGGACTCTGCACCACCCACAGGCTGAGAAGCCCCCTGCCTTCAAGCCACTGACCGGGCTGTGCATCCTCAAAGGCTATGGTCAATTACCTCCCCTATACTTTCTCCCCTTGGTTGTCCCTAGCACCACTGTGGGTCTGATTTAAAGCCTGATTTTTTTCTTTAACCTTCTTGCTTGTGGGAGTGGGGACAGGAGGAAGAAAAGCAATACTTACTGGACAACTACCAGGTGCAGAGATTTCTCTTTAGTGGTTCCTACTGGGATACCAATCTAGCATGAGTGTAGGCTCATGCCTTCAAAACCAAGCCCTGAGGAACTTCAAAGCAGAGGTTCTCGATCAAGGATGACTCCCTCATCCCTCTGCCCTCCCCCACACATACACTCCCAGGGACTTTTAGCAATATCTAGAAACATTTTTGGTTGTCTCAGCTGGTGAGGGGATGCCACTGGCTTGTTGTGGGTACAAGCCAGGGATGCTACAGGGATCCCACAATGCATAAGGCAGCTTCATATAACAAAGAATTATTTGGCAGAGCTGCTGAGGTGGACAAACTTGCCCTAAAGTGAAAACAGGAAGCTTAAGAGAAAACTGTAAGAAATTTATGGGGTTATAGAGGATTTTAAAAAATATTTTATTTTTATTTCTTTTTTTTTTAAGAAAAAATTATTTATTTGACAGAGAGAATGAGAGAGTACAAGCAAGGGGAGAGGCAGAGGGAGAAGCAGGCTCCCCGCTTAGCAGGGAATTGGATGGATGTGGGGCTCCATCCCAGGGGTCTGTGATCATCACTGAGCTAAAGGCAGACGCTTAACCAACTGAGTGTCAATTTTTTTATTTATTCTTGAGAGACAGAGAAAGAGGCAGAGGGAGGAGCAGGCTCCCAATGGAGTAGGGAGTGAGATGTGGGACTCAATACCAGGGCCCTGGGATCATAACCTGAGCCGAAAGCAGATGCTTAACCAACTGAGCCACCCAGGCACCCCAGTTATAGAGGATTTTTGAACTTGAGAGTGTGTAGAAGTGATAGCTTTGATGTTTGACCTTTCCCATGGACATGGGAAGATAAGAACTGCTTTTGAGGCTGCTACTGCTTTCCTTTTACCATTACTTCAGGAAGTATAGAACCTGTCCCATACCTATAAAAATGCAAGCTCTAGCCCAGGTGTTCTCAAGAATAATAGTACAGCACAAAAACTCTGTGCTTATTAGGAACTGACAAAAGTAGGTGGGGACTCAAGTACTTTGGGCAGTTGCTTCTTGCTTTTTCTCATCTAACCTTCTCCATTTCCTTTTCCTACCTCATGGTGATTTATTATTTAAGGAGTGTTCTCTCTTACTGTTTTTTCCTTTGGGTTGACAGAAAGTAAAACTTGACCAAGGGGGTTGATTTTTGGAGCAGGGGGTGATTGACTATGGTTCACTGGTACCTAAAATTCACCAGTCTGGTCTTCATTCACCTGAGCTAATTAGGTTAATATCGACTGGGGTTCTGGCTTCCCTACAACTCATTATTTGACAGAGAGGTGATACCCCTAGGAAAACGGAGCTCACTAGCCAAAATAATGAGATTTTTGAGAAGTATAGCTATTTCAGAAAGAAAATGGCATTAAGAATAGTGCCTTACAGATTCCGTCAGAAGCAGAAATATTAGAATATATGGACCAGGGTTTGAAAACAGCCTAACAATAAATAGGCTAAAAGAGATAAACATAAAACAAGAACAAGAAAACATTAAATGGACAAATCATACAAATGTATGAAATACATAATAGTTGGATATTGATGGGTTATTTAGCAAAAAAGATGTAACTGAGGAATGAATTACTGATTTGGAACATCAGACTTAGGACATTTCTAAGGAAGAAAATAGGAAGAACAAAGAAATGGAAAAGTTAAGAGATAAAGAAAAAGCAACAGGAGAGTGAAACTCCAGCCCATGGGGGCACCACACAGCCAGCAATGCAGAAGAATCTAAGGGTATAAGAAATAAAAGCAGGAAAGAAAAACTCTTGGGAGGAATAATGGGTTAAAAAAAAAAAGATGGCCTCAGACTGAAACAGCTCATATAGTGCCCAATTGGAAAGAGAAGGGACAAAACCAAACCTTATTAGTGATGAAAGGGGGATAGTAACTTTGTAGTGGGGAAAGCTCAAAGATGCCACTGTAAGCAAGTAATATATCAACATTATTTACTTATGATATATGATGCATTAAGAAGGGCACATCACTTCTGTGATATTCTTCCCCAAATCCTACAATTCCAATCAAGTTATTAGAAAACATCAGACAAAGCCAAATTGAGGACATTCTACAAAATGCCTGACAAGTATACTTCTAAAGTGTCACAATTATGAAAAATGATGAAAGACCAAAGGACTTTCAGATTGAAGGAAACAAAGGAGGTAGGACATCTAAATGCAATGTGGGATTTTGGGTTGGATCTGGAACAGCAACAGCAAAATAGACATTAGTCCAAAAACTGGTGATACATGAATAATGTCTATAGTTTACTTAAAAATATTGTATCATTATTAATTTATTAATTTTATTAATTTTACCACATTTAGGTACAATGTTAACTTTAGAGAAAGCTGGGTAAAAGGAATGGGAAACTTTCTTTGGTGTTTTTGTAACTTTCTACATGTGTCAAGTTCTTTTTAAAATAAAAGGCCAAAAAAATCCTAATCCATTATTTCCAGTATTGAATTAATTGATGATAACTGGCTCCACATTCTCAGCAGTGTATAGTGTGGGCAAGCTTTATCATTCTGAACATTCTAATAGATATGTAGTGGCATCTTGTCATGGTTTTGATTTTTATTTCCCTAATAACTAATGATTTGGGGCATCTTTTCATATGCTTATTTGACATCGCCTGATGAAGTGTCTGTTGACATCTTTTGAATTTTTTACTTTGGATTTTTTTCATGTTTTATTGGGCATTCTATGTAAATAACTAAAGGAAAGATAGGATAAGATCTCTGTTACCTTGGATTAGGCAAAAAGTTTTCAGATACACCACCAAAAGCACAATCCATAAAATAAAAAAAAACAATTAGTTGGAGTCTACTGAAATTAAACTTTTGTAATGTATTTTTTCTGGTTTAATATTGTTAGAGTAATGCTGGTTTTATCAAGTGAATTTGGAAGAGTTTGCTTGTATTTTCTGGTAGAGGTTGTGCAGAAACTCATATTATTTCTTCATTAAATGTTTGGTAGAATTTGCCAGTGAAACCATATGGGCCTGGAGTTTTCTTTTCTTGGAGGGTTTTGACTACAAATTTAATTTATTTAATAGATACAGGGATATTTAGGTTATCTGTTTTTTCTTGAATGAGCTGTGACAGTTTATGTCTTTCAAAGAATTGGTCCATTTCATCTAAGATGTTGAAGTTCTTGGCATGAAGTTGTTCTGAATATCCCTTCATTATCATTTTGATGACTAAAGGAACAACAATGATGACCCCCTTTTCATAAGCAATATTGGCAATTTGTGTCTTTTCCATTTTTTCATTCGTTAGTCTGATTGACTTTTCTCTAAAATCCAGTTTGAGGTTCCAATGAATTTTTTCCCTATTGTTTTTCCTTTTTATATTTCATTGATTTCTACTCTGAGCTGTATTTTTTTCTTCTTTCTTGTTGCTTTGGGTCTCATATGCTCTTTTTCAGATGTAATCTTAGATTATTGATTAGAAATCTTTATTCTTTTCTAATATAAGCATTTACTGCTATAAATTTCCGTCTAAGCACTGCTTTAGCTGCTTGCAAATGATGATATTCAGTATTTTCATTTTTATTCAGCTTAAAATATTTTAAAATTTCCCTTGAGATTTTCTCTTTGAGTAATAGGTTATTGGTAGTATATTGTTTAAAGTATTTGAATATTTTCCAGTTATATTTTTGTTACTGATTTCTAGTTTAATTCCTTTGTGGTCTGAGACTATATATCATTTCTATTCTTTTAATTTTTAAAGCATTGTTTTAGGTCCAAGAATATAATACATTTTGGTGACTGTTCCATGTAAATTTAAGAAGAATGTGGATCATGTGTCAGTTTGGTCAATTTTGGTTCATAGTGTTGTTCAAGATTTTTATATCCTTCCTTAGTGGTTTTCTGCCTACTCGTTTTGCTAATTACTTTGAGTGTTGAGGATGCCAACTATAATTGTGGATTTGGTTATTTCTGCTTCAATTATATAAGATTTTACTTCATATATTTAGAAGCTCTCTTGTGGGTTGCATATGCAGAATTATTATTTCTTCTTTGAGAATTGAACCCTTCATTATTATGTCATGTTTCTATTTATCCCTGATAATATTCCTTGTTTGTGAGTTTACTTTGTCTGATATTAAAATATCTATTCTAGCTTTCTTTTGGCTAGTGTTTGCATGGTGTGCAGTACAGAATTAACATGGTAGGCTTGGGGTTGCTATCCTTAGAAAGACCTGTAGGAAAGGTTGGCTCTTGGCTTGGATCTGGGAATTTGGATTTGGAGGTATTCCTATCATTGCCTCACTAATAAAGAAGGTTCACTGTGCTAAGACTGTTTGTCTTTGTACAAGCAGTGTGGTTTATCCTGCACACTTGCTTTCCCCCTAGAAGTCTAGAATTTTGGTACACATGAAAGCAGAGGGTGCTTACAGGAGCAGCTCCAATTAAAAACTTGCATTCTGGGTTTCTATTTGGCTTCTCTGGATAGACAAATTGTGCACATGTTGCATTTTCATTGCTGGGAGAGGAGTGTGTTTGTGGGAGGGAGAGCACATCTAGAAGCCTTTGTGATCTGTTGTGTCCTTACTACCTAGTATAATAAGGCTTAGCTGTAAGTATAGCTGTATGATGAGTCCATGAGTCCTAGAAAATATTCAGATATGTGGTGTTCTTGGGGACCCCGACCCACATGGTATATTATTTTCATCCTTTATTGTTGTTACTTTTATGTTGTTTTATTTTGTTAAATTTTTTATCTTGAGATAATCATAAATTTACATGTAGTTTGTAATAAATAACTCAGAGAGGTCCCATGTACTCTTCCCTAAGTTTCTCCCACTGATTCTTGCTAAGCTATAGTTCAGTATCATAACCAGGATAATGACACTGATACAGTCAAGATATAGGCCAGTACCATCATTAAAATAATCCCTCATGTTACTTTTTTCTAGCCACACCTACTTCCCTCCTGTGGTCGCCCTTGGTGACCACTAATTGGTTCTTCATTTCTATAATATAATTTGTCATTTCAAAAATGTTGTATGAAGAAAATCATACATTATGTGACCTTTTGAGATTGCCTTTTTCCCCTCTCAGCATGGTCCCCTGTAGATCCATACAAGTTGTTTGTAGTAATTGTTTCTTTTTGTTGCTGTGAAGTATTCTCTGATATGGATATACCACAGACTTTATTCAACTGTTGAAGGACATCTGGAGTGTTTCCAGTTTGGGACTATTTTCTCTATTATCTATCTATCTATCTATCTATCTATCTATCTATCTATCTATCTATCATCTATCTATCTATCTATCTATCTATCTATCTATCATCTATCTATCTATCTATCTATCTATCATCTATCTATCTATCTATCATCTATCTATCTATCTATCTATCTATCTATCTATCTATCTATCATCTATCTATCTATCTATCAATCATCTATCTATCAGGCTGGTGGGCCCAGGGACACTGAGAATGGACAGGATGGCCACCAAGTTTCACAAGATGGTGGCTCGGGACTTCCCGCCATGGGGCTTCCTGTCTCAGAGACATTCCAGATCACCCCACAAGGCCAACGAACAATCTGACTGGTCAACTTTGCATTCCCTTTTCTGCATAATGAGCTGACAACTGCTTGGTGTATTTTGTATCCCTCATATACATAAACTGCAGCCAATCAGATACCAGCAAACCCTCCACACCCTAAGGCCCCTAATTAAAAACCCCTCAGCCCTATCTCTGGGAATGACTTCCTTGGCTCTGTCCTAACCTGGGACCAAGGAACCTCGCCAGAGAGCACTTCCATTAAAGCTTGCCTCCATTAAAACTCGCCTGGCTCCTCTTTTCCACCACCGATTCAAGCCTGACCTCTACCGCCAATTCAAACCTGACACTATCATCTCTATCTATCTATCTATCTATCTATCTATCTATCTATCTATCTATCTATCTATCATCTATCTATCTATCTATCTATCTATCATCTATCTATCTATCATCTATCTATATTTTAATTTTTAGAGGGGGAGAGGGACAGAGTGAGAGGGGAGAGGATCTTTTCGTTTCAAATTATTTATTTATTTACTTATTTAATTTTTTTTAGAGAGGGAGAGAGATGGTGGGGCCAGAGGGAGAGGGAGAGAGGGAGAATCTCAAGCTGGGCATGGAGCCTGATGGAAGGCTCGATCTCATGACCCTGAGATCATGACTTGAGTGGAAATAAAGAGTCCAGTGCTTAATGGATGCAGCCACCCAGGTGCCCCCAGTTTGGGACTATTATGAAAAAATATTCATGCACAGGTATTTGTGTAAACATAAATCTTTATTTCTCTGAGAGAAATGCCCAGGAGAACAAATAGTGAGTCATATGGTAGTTATATGTTTAGTTTTTTAAGAAACTGCCAAACTTTCCCAGAGTGGCTGCATTATTTTACAAGCCCACTAGCAATGAATATAAGATGATTCAGTTTCTCTGATCCTCACTAGCATTTGGTGTTGTCATTGTTTAAATTTAGCCATTCTAATAGTATAGTAATAAGTCATTGTGGTTTTAATTTGGATTTCTTTGATGGTTAATAATCCTGCGCATCTTTTTATGTGCTTATTTGCTACATCTCCCTCAGTGAAATATCTCTTCATTATTATTATTATTATTATTAACTCATGTTTAACTTGGATTTTTTTTCACCAATTCAAGAGTTCTTTTTTTTCCAATTAATTTAATTTTATTTTTTCAGTGTTCCAAGATTCATTGTTCATGTACCACACCCAGTGTCAAGAGTTCTTTATATATTCTATATACTAGTCCTTTGCCAAATACATCATTTGCAAATATTTTCTCCTAGTCTGTACCTTAGCTTTTATCCTATTAGTAGGACCTTGTACAGAGCAAATTTATTAATTTCTCAGTCTTGCTTTATTCCCCTCATCTCTCTCTGGGAATCCAATAACATAAATGTTAGAATCGCTGAGGCTCTGTATTATAAAACTTTTATTTTTTTCCCCCTCAGACGGTTTTATTTATTTATTTATTTTGGTTAGATTGGATAACTTACATTGTTCTACCTTCCAATTCACTGATTCTTTTCTTTGTCTTTTTTTTGGTCTCCTTTTTAGTCTACTCATTGAACTTTTTCCTCCCAGTTACTGTATTTTTCACTTCTAAATTTCCCATTTGCTTCTTCTTATATCCTGTTTCTTTGATGAAGCTTTCTATTTTTTCACTTATTTAATCAGTTTTGTAATTACTTGTGGAAGCATTTGTCATCATGGCTGCTTTTAAATCTTTGCTAGATAATTCTCCATCATCTCAGTGTCGGGATCTACTGATCATCTTTTAAAACTCAGTTTGAGATTTTACTAGTTCTTGGTATGGTAAGTGATCCTCAATTGAAACTTGAATACTTTGAATATTTTCATATTTGTGCTATGAGACTCTGAATATTGTTTTAACATTTTAGATTTTTTTTTTCCTGACATTGTATCAGTGCCAGTATCCTGGTTGTGATACCAGTTGTGATATTGCATTTTTCAAGACATCTGAAAGGGAAAGGGGGAATTGCTATCTTATTATTGCCAAGTGGAAGCAGAAGTCCAGGTTCCCTACTTAACCTCCACTGATGCCCAAGGCAGAAACAATTCATTACTGCTGGGCTGGAGTGAGAGTTCTGGCTTTCTATATGATCTCACTGGCACTCCAGTAGTGTGATTTTCTTACTGCTGGGTAGTAGTGAAAGTCCTGACTCTCTATTAGGTTTCCTTTGGCATTACTTCAGTGAAAAGGGAGGGAAACCCTTGTTACTGATGGGTTGGAGATGATGTTCAGATATCCCATATGGTCTCTGTGTTAGTTGGGGAGTTTTCTTTACTGACTGGTGAGGATCAAATCCTGACCTCCTACTTGAACTTTCTGATACCAGCTCAGCAAGAGTATTGAAGTGACTTTGTACAGCATAGGGAAAGTGGGAGTCCAAGCTCCCCACTTAGTTTTTGCTGGTGTGGGTGTGGGCACAGTCACAACCTTTTCTGTAATGTTTGCTTGTAATAGAGTGGTTGTCATCAAAAAGTACTCTGTCTTGACTGAGTATTCCTGGTCCTTTGACTGGGGCAGAGCAGGCTTTTTGGAGGGCTTATTTTGTCTGCATCTGTTGGTGTTTCTGGTTACGGCTTCTTCATTTCCAATCCTGGGATATATAAAGCAAAAGGACAACACAGGGAACTCACCATACTATGACTTAGATCCTAAGTAAATAGCAGGTCTGCCTTCTCTTCACCTTTCAGAGTGTTCTAAAGTTTGATTTAGATATAATTTTTGGGCTTTATTGTGAGAAAGAGGGAAGAATATATTTACAAGCTCAACTTCCTGGAAGCACAAGTCTCATATTTTTATTTTTATATTTAATATTTCTCATAGATAGCATATTGTTGGGCCTTGCCTGTTTTATTAATTCAGTCTGATAATTTTTGTATTTTAACTGTTAAGTTATGCTATTCACATATGTGAATGGATGTAATCATTGATGTTTGCATTAATTTTACCACCTTGCTAGCAGTTTTTTATTTGTTCCATCTGTCTTTCATTTTTTTCCCCTCTTTTTCTGTATTTATGGGTTAATTGAGCAATTTTTATTACATTTGTGTTCTCCACTGATTTATTTATACCTCTTAAGGTTTTTTGTTAATAATTGACCAAGGTTTACAATATACAAATTTAACTAAATAGAGTCTGCCTTTAAATAAAATGATGCCTCTTTGTCTCTTTGTGTGCAGTGTAAGAACCTTATAATCGTATTCTCAATACCTCCCTCCCATTCTTTGTGTTATTGTTATGTATTTTACTTTTACATATATTATAAGCATTCAGTATATTGATACTATTTTTGCTTTAGACCACCAATTATCTTTTAGAGTAAATAAAAATAAGGAAAAACTTAATTCTATTTTACCTTCACTTATTCCTTTTCCAGAGCTCTTAATTTCTTTGTGTAGATCCAGGTTTCTGTCTCATATAATAATTTCTGCCTGAAAAACTTTCTTCAATATTATCTCTAGCGTAGGTCTGCTGGCAGCCAATTTTCTCAGTTTTTGCCTAAGAAAGCCTTTATTTCTCACTTATTTCTGAAAGATATTTTCACTTGGTATAGAATTCTGGTTAAGAAGTTTTATATCTTCAGCACTTTGAAAATGTTACTTCAACTGCTTTCTAGCTTTCCTGATATTTGAAAAAAAGGTGTAATTTAATTATCATCTTTGTTCCTTTATATGCAGTGTGTCTTTTTTCTCTGGCTGCTTTCAAGGTTTTCTCTTTGTCTTTTGTTTTCAGCAGTTTGACTATTCTATGACGAGGTATGTTTGTTGTTTGTTTGTTTGTTTTGATATGTAATCTGCTTGCTATCTCTGAGATTCTTAGATCTGTGGTTTGGTATCTGTTATTAGTCTTCTAATTTTTTTTTGACAATTATTTCTTCAAATATTTCTTTTGCTCTGTTCTATCTCTCTTTTCCTTCTGGTGTCCAATTGCCTGTTTGTTAGGCTGTTTGATTTGTTCCTAAACTCTTGGAATTTCTTTTTAGTTTTTCTCTTTCTTTCTTGCCTCTGTGCTTCAGTTTAATTTTTTGAAATTTTTAAATTCTTTGATTCTTTAGCTACTTGAAACTTTTGATATGCCAGTTGAAGGCATTTTTCATTTCTGTTATTGTGCTTTCATTTCTAGCATTTCAAGTTTATTATTTCTTATAATTTAATATTTACTGATATTACCTATAAAATCTTTTTTTTTAAAGACCTTATTTATATATTTGACAGAGAGAGAAAGATCATAAGTAGTCAGAAAGAGAGGGGGAAGCAGGCTCCCTGCCAAGCAGAGAGCTCCATGCGGGGCTCGATCCCAGGACCCTGAGATTATGACCTGAGTTGAAAGCAGAGGCTTTAATCCACTGAGCCACCCAGGAACTCCAGAGTTTTGAAAAGCCTACAGCACCCGGTATTGCTAGGCGGTCTCCCATCCAAGTACTAACCAGGCCTGACCCTGCTTAGCTTCCGAGATCAGATGAGATTGAGCACGTTCAGGGTGGCATGGCTGCAGACTTACTCATAAAATCTTACATTTAGTTTATCTTCTCCATTAACATCCTTAACATGTCATTTATAGTTATTTTAAATTCACTGTCATATAGTTTCAACACATATGTCATATTTGAATTTGATGATTACTTTCCCTCTTGGGGATGGGTTGCTTTTACTTGCCTTGCTGTATGCTTTGTAAGTTTTTGTAGGAAGATATACATCTTGTGAAGGACAGTAGAGATTGAGGTAAATATTTTCTATGCCTGAAAAAGAGACATATCTTTCCTTCTGCTAAGACTTCAATACAGCAGTTTGAGTCAATCTAATTAGGAGTTGGACTGGATTTGAGATTTGTTACTGCTATGACTAAGCAAAACCTGGAGTTTAGGGTAAGGGCTTGTTTGACAGAGAATATTTTTCAGTATATGATCCATCCTCTGGCTTGAGGTCTTCACTGTGCTTTGTACCTAAGAAAAGATATGTGTCTTACAATTTACTTGTCACTCCATGCTTCTTAGCCTAGCCATAGGGGTATAAGAGTATGGTTCATTGTCTTTTGTTCTAAGCTTCCATCTTTGAATATTTCCACCTTTGAAGCTTTTTCCATGCTGAATCCCTTCCCCAGGATGATTCCTTCATCTAGGGATAGAGGGGTTTTTCTCCCTAGTTACCTTTTCTCAGCTGCAGTGGGTCTTCACTAGTGCCCAAGGGTGACAGTGTTTGTTGTCTTTTCTCTCACTTGTTAAAGCCTTTTGTCCCCCCCAGAAAGGATATAGAGAATAAAGGTACCAGTGGAGTTTTTACCTTTCCTGTAGAATTTGTTCTTTCCCTTCATTAGGTCTGCACCCCAGGGAGACTCAGAAATCCTCCAATCTTTTCTTTGAGTACCCAGTAGAATTTGTAAAGAAAAAGCAAAGCCAATAATAGTGTGTGGACTCCCCCAGTTCCTCTGCTGCCTACAAGCTTAATTATCTATCACTATGTCTCTTGCATCCTCTACCAATTTGCCAGTTCCCTTAGCTGAATTTTCCTTACTGGTGTCTGGATGCTCTTGTCAAGGTAAACCAGGTCTTGCATCTCATTTCTTTTGTTGGCTCATGTCTCTAGATTTTGGGCTTGTTGGTTGCCCTGTGATTTTAACACTCCAACTGGTTCAAGAAAAATCATGAACTTGCTCTTTGTGTCACTTTTTTTAATGTTATTGTAGAGTTGGGATTGTCATTCTTTCCCAATCTCTACTTCCTGAGAGGAAACCAGAAGTCTCAAATAGTATTTTTAAAGTTTTGAAAGAATACTTTATTCTAGAATATTTTCAGCCAAGTTGCTATTCAAATATGGGAGTATGATAAAAATATTCTCAGACATATAAGGCTTTGTCACACAAAGATCCACACTGAAAACAGTTTGGATGAAATACTTAAATAGTAGGAGAGAATAATCCAGAATATTTTACCAATGTAAAAGAAGAAAAAGTAAAATAAAAAGTACAAACAAAAACACAAAAAAATCATTTATTAATGATGATCCAGAATTAAAATTCTAGAATAATGTAAGCATGATGAGTTTTGAGAAGGAGACCAAAGAACCTAAAAGCAAACTAAAATTCCTGTTTAATTAGGGGAAACTATAGTATTGTTTATAAATAAGATAGATTTTAAAAGGGGAGATAAATTTAGAAAATAAATTATATGGTAAGAACAGGTTCAAATGTATTATCATCACAATAAATATAAATAGATTAAACTCACTATTTACAAGACAAATAGTGATAGGGTGGATTAGGAAATATCCAGATATATGCATAACTGCAGAATTTTCTCTGTTCAGATTTTCCTGGTAGAAAGTTCTTTTTACTAGCCAAACTCTATAGAACATATACTTCCTAGTGCAACATTTTTCATCCAATGTTTTAATGGAGAAAATTATATTTATACCTACCAAATTCAATTCAAATTTTGGCAAAACGATTTCAGGAAAAATAACAAGTTATGTTATAAATACAATTGGTGAAATCGTGTGTAGAGATTTTGAAAATCTTGACAAGTGTTAGCAAGGAGAATGTTCATCTTGGATTTTGCATAGAAGCATCTCGGAATCGTTCTCAGTTGAGCAGTTCTCTGCCATTGTACACTTGTTCTGAACATGTTTCTATGCCGCCTTTCATATTTAGCTTAGTGTTGTAAAACAAGTCCACAGGGTAGTTGAAAAAATTGTGGAAAGGGAAGCAAAAGGAGTAAGAAAAATGATTGAATGGAGGGACTATTACTGCAAATGAGGAAACTTGCTAACAACCATGTTGGGTTTTGGTGATGAGGATGGATGTTTTAAATATGTTATGATCTAATGAGTTTGTTACTGACGTATAAGCATTTTATTGTATTCATTTGTGTGCTAGAAAATAGATCAATGGTTTTGACTGATGTGCGGTGAGTTATTGGAAAAACAAAATAAAGAAGATTAAGCTCCTGGTTATAGTTTTCACACAAGATGCCTGATTATCAGGAACAAATTGTGACCTTAGTGGAAGTTGCCTGTATTTGAGATAATACATGAAGATTAAAAGTGAAAGATATAGGAAGACATATTAGGCAAAATAAAGTTAGTGTGGCTATCTTAATATTAGATAAAATGGATTAAAGCATTTTTAGAGATGGAGAGGATCACTACATAATAAAACAGTGTTCAATTCACCAAGAGGATATGGCATACTTAATGTGTATGCACTTACTAAGAATCCTTCAAAATATATGATGTAAAAATTGATAGAGCTCTGGGAGGAAATGGTGATTCTTACATACCTTTTGTTTATGACTGCTAGGTCAAGTGGAAAAAAGAGCAGCAGTGTATAAGGAATGCGCATAAGAGAAGTATATAAGATTTCAATAATACAATTAATTAGTTCTGAATATGAAGCTTTATTACCTTCTGCCATATCATTGTCAAAGGTGTATTCTGCTTATCCTTGAATCATCTTAGGTATGACTCCTTCCCAGCATTTCCATATTTGATTGGAAAAGTCTTCCTTGTCTTCTGTCTCAGTCTTTTCTCTGAGGAAGAAAATTAAGTGTTTCTTAGTTCTCCATTGGACCGTGTAGAAAAGGCGTATTCTTATGCGTGTGATGTGGAGAAATTTGTTCTGAGTTCATCTTTTTGTATGATATAAGGTGAGGGCCAGAGGTTATTTCTTTCACTTTCAGCTGTCCCAGCACCAATTGTTGGACAGACTGTCCCTTTCCCAGTGAATTTCCTTGGTACGATTGTCAAAATCAGTTGGTTATAAACATGAGGTTTATTTCTGTTTAATACTGTTCCATTCAGGGCTGCCTGGGTGGCTCAGTTGTTAAGCATATGCCTTCAGCTCAGGTCATGATCCCAGGGTCCTGGGATCGAGCCCCGCATTGGGCTCCCTGCTCGACAGGAAGCCTGCTTCTCCCGCTACCATTCCCTCTGCTTGTGTTCCCTGTCTCGCTGTATTTCTGTCAAATAAATAAAATCTTTAAAAAAAATATTGTTCCATTCATCTGTATTTCTTGTCCTATGTGTCTTGATAACTGTAGCATTATAGTAAGTTTTGAAACCAGAAAGTGTGAGTACTCCAACTTTGTTATTTCTTAAAAATGTTATTTTGTATTTTCTAGATGTTTGGCATTTCCATATACATTTTATAATCTGATTGTCAGTTTCTACAAAAATATGTTGCTGGAGTTGAGGGTGGTTTGTTACACAGCAAGAGACTACTGACCAATACCATTTACTCAGAGTACCTTATCATATGTTATTGTCTAAGTCTTCCTCCCGTGAGCTGCTTTAAAGACATATTTTTTTTTTATCCCATACAATGGTTTTTCTTTTTCTCTCTCTCTCTTTCTTTTTGACCCATGTGAGGTATGTCACCTTTCTTAATCTATTGCACTGTATGTGATTAAGTTTTACTCATAATTTCAGTCAGTCAGCCACTAATTTGATCATGCGCTGTTTTTTCTGTCTCTCTGCCATGAGTCATTTACAGATTCAGAAACCATACTTGTGTGGTGCTTTATGCAAGCACTAAATAACAGTTATTGAGCAGACGAAGAGAAAGGCCTGGGCCATGAAATCCAGTCTCCAGGGGACCCTTGGGCTTGACTCCTTAAAGTGATACTTTAGAAACTGTAGCCAACAGTTGATAAACATCAGGGAAAATGAATTGTATAGGGAGTGGGGGGGGGGGAGCAAGCTGAGACCGGCTGAAGAACTTTTTTTGTCTTTGTAAGTGCAGAAAATTTCTATTCCTGTTTGATGAAGAAAGAATTCAAGGATATGATCCCTTCAGCCTCATCTCATAAAAGATGATGTTGGATGAGGTTGCCAAGCAGAGTGTATCCTCCTTAGAAATGCCAGCAGACATGCAAAGTACTTCCTTAGCGGAAGGAAGCCAGGAGGGAAAGACAAGATCACAATAGAAGAAAGGCCTTGCTCCCACAGTGCTAGAAAAACCGCCCAAGGAGACTCAGGCAGTCTTTTTGTAGTTGAAATTATATTACGGGAAAAAGAGATTCAAGAGAGAAAATTGACCCACTAATAAATGAGAAGAGAAAATTAATGCTGACTCTCTACTGCCTGGGACTGTGAGTGCACTTGGCAAATCTGTTCCCAGCAAGAAAAACAAAGCAATGTGGACAATTAGAAATAATGAAGACCTTGCAGAACTAGCAACTGACAGGAATGAGGTGATGTTTGGGAAAGTAAGACATAGAAAATCTGAATATATGAAAAGCTTGCTTACGCCCTTTCTCTATGCTTCACTCCTCTCTCTGCTTTATCCTCTCTTTTGATATACCATTTTCCATGAGAGAATCACAGAGATTATGGTCTCTGGGAGTGAGGCTTATCAAATCTGACTTGCAAAATTGCTTCTAGTGTAACCTGATGAGGAGTAATGGAACAGGAGGGAGGAGAGCTGGGTTTCTCACTAGTCACTAGTGATGTGATCTTGGGCAAGACATTTTACCACAAGGGGATCCTCATCTATGAGATGAGAGGTACAGTGGTTATCTGATCAGTATCTTTTACCCCCTCCTTCTGATTACAACACTCACCAACCCCTCCTCTGGGGAATTGTTCCTTCTCCATAACATAGGTTTTTGGTGGGGCTGCCAGTCAGAGTGCCTTGTTTTTTGTTTTTTGTTTTAATTTTTATTAACATATAATGTATTATTTGCAGAGTGCCTTGTTTTGCTGAGTACAGGGATAAACTCAATCCAAGCCCGGTCAAAACTACAGCAGATAATCTGCCTTAGAGAAGGGAAAGATGAGGGACAAAGACGGTTGTAGTGGAGCCACCTAGGGGCCACACCAGAGAAATGCCCCGAGTCATTGTGCGTCTTCCTGGCTTTCCAAAGGCCTACTTTAGGTAGTGATGCCAATATCCTTCCAATAAATACTTCTTTTCTCTTAAACTTAGTTAACAAATGGCTGTTTGGTTGTTTTTAACCAAAGAAGTCTATCAGATATCAGGGAAGAGGATGTTCTGGTGATAAAAACGGAAAGCTTCAGGCAGAAACATAGGACCACTTTATTTTTGATTGTTGAGATGGGGCAGCAGTGATCACAGGCATTCAGTTGTCCAGGTCCCTGTGTAGGTCCTGGACTGGTAGTGGGACCCAGAATGTATGTTTGCATGCTCTCAACTTTAGTTCCCTTGTTTACAATTCTGGCTCTTTGGCTGTCTTCTTGGGATATTTTTAGAGTAAATAAAATGTTACGAAGTGCTTTGATGATTTTGGAAAAATGATTAAAAATTAATCCAAGATAGTATGAAAATCTGGGCCTAGCCCCTTTAGCCAGCCCTAGGGATCTCAAAATATCTGGCAATTCATATGAGAATGATGTTTCTTTGCATTTCTTGTTCTGTCACACTCTTCCCTATTGATTTGCCAATCTGGGCTAGAAAGGAAGGAAAACACACAAAGACAAAAACCCTCTGCAACTAATTAATTATTTTGCCAGTTTGAGAGGAAAGTGGCAAAAAAACCCTTTAAAACCAAATAATAATAATTTTTAAAGGAATCCAACCAACACATTTCCATAAAGTGAATATGTTGGGCCTGGTAGGAGGCAGAAGGCTCACTAGGATGCTAAAACCTCTCCAAATTTGCATATATTTTTAATAGGGGCTGATAAAAGCAAATATTCTAACACAAATAATTATAATATTTTAATTGCATTTCTTCAGGGCTTTAAATTTTTTTTTAAAATAAACATATATAAGACAAAGTCAATGTTACTAAGTGGCAAGGATTCTGGCAGACCCACTTTTTTTTTCTGAACTACATGAGGAAAGAAAAGTGCAAATATGGTTTGCTTTACTTTAAAAAATTTTATTATTGAAGTATAGCTGACATGTAATGTTATATTCATTTCAGGTGTACAACATAATGATTTGACAATTCTATGCAATGCTCACCACATCAAGTTTGCTTACCTCTTTGAATTATAGAACTTCTAGAGATCTAGATCTGGTGCTCTGAGTCCTGTTGAGAGAAGAAAGTCACAATCCCTCTTTGGTTCTTTAGTGTTTCTGTCACTTATCCACTTGCCTCTCACTCACTCTGAACAGTACAAGGCATATCATAGGGAGTTAAGCACTTTTGCATGGGAATCATGTGCCAATACATTAGCAGCAGCATCTTACAGATTTCATGGAGCACAGAGTACCAGAGACAGAAGGGGCCCAGAGAATTCAGTGATCCCTCAGACTGGAAAGAAAAGACAGTAAAATACTCACACTCTTCCAGAGGGGTCTCAGTGAGCTCACTGGGAGCCATGTGGTAGGAAAGCCACGTCCAGTATCATTCATCTGTGGCTGGTGAGATTTCCCTGAGGAGGGCTCTTCTTTTCTCCTTTTTTCTTCACTCTTTCAGAGCCACCCCCAGATTCATCTTTTCTTGTATTCTAGGTCAAAATGTGGATCCTTTGATCACAGGACCATATTTCCAGAAGGAGACTTTCAATAGCTCTGTTTAATCCTATTTCACTGGAGGTCCAAAGAGGCTAAGGAATCACCTGAGCTGATGAATGCTTTAAGGTCATAATTTATAAACAGGATTAGGAAAACCGTGCCTCTAGTAGTGGTTTTGAAGTAGTTCCAAAATCTTGGGCAAAAGTGTAGTATCAAGTGAATCCTTAGAACCCAGGTCTAGCTCTGCTCTTAAGCAGATGAGATCTCAGGCCTTGCAGATCAAATATACTGGGTCTGGTCTGGAGCCACTTAAGATTCTGTCTTAAGTATTTGTTACTTAGACACACGTAAGTGTGTGTTACTTGTGTGTTACTTCCATCTCTAGGAGCAAGGCTTTCCACTAGTTCCTGTAGTTTTTCTGACTTTGTCTTTTTCTAAAACTCTTAATTCTTAGTTAAGATAGACCCAGGCTACAGTTCCAATTCTGCTTCTTGCTATGTGTGACTTGGGCAAAATGATAGTGTCTCTGAGTCTTGGTTTCTTCTTTTGCAAGGTGAGGATAATAGTATAATTTTATTTTTATTTTTAAAATTTTATTATTTTATAATTATATTATTTCATAGTGATATTGTGATTGTTGGTACTTAGTAAAGTGTCTGGAATTGTTATAAGAGAGGTGTTCAATATACTGTGGAAATAATTGTTTATTACTCTCTTTGGCCTTTCTTAGGATGGCTTTACCTTCTTTTGCCATTCTTCTCTCTGAACTCTTTGTACTGTTCTGGTCCACAGTCTGGCAGTGAGTCTTTAGGTCTTACTGGACAAACTTCCAGTAACCCTAACCCCAGACTAACTAACACCCAGCTTCTCTGGGCTTCCCAGTATGGTCAGCTCTGATTTCCCAATCACCAGCTTTCCCTCATGTTCCATTCCTGTTCTTTGTCTTGGATTCTTCCCTATGACTGCTTGCCTAAACTTGGCCTCATGTTGCCATTTCCCTTAGGTACCTCTCCATGTGCTAGCTGCTTCTTCCCCATGGCTTCCCACCTGTCCAGCTCTTGGTGAGGATTTGTCTTCTCAGGATTCCTGAGGCATATACCAGAAAAGCACACTAACCTGTGCTTGATTTAGCGATAGTCCCTATTATGTGTGTGTGTCCTCTGGCCCTCTTCCGTTTGTCAGTCTTCCCTTGGCTCAGAAAGGAGAAACATTTGCCTTCAGTCCCCCTATCAGAATTGCTACCGAACTAGATAAAAAAAGTTCTGTGAACATTGGGTGTGGTAGGAATAGAAAGAAGAAGAGCCCGTCAAAGGTCATTGAGGCCTGCTGTCAGATTTCCTGGTGGTGTGAGCATGAAAATTCATGAGGGAAGCAGAGAGAGGAAAAGAAGCAGGGTTGAGGTGGGGGTGGAGGGAACGAGGAAGGAAAGGGGAGGGAGGGAGACATTAAGAGAAGCAAGGAGAGGAGAACTGAACATTGCTCAAAACTTGCTCAATTTATTCTTTTATTCTTAAATGCATGAAAAGTTACTGAGCCTGCCTCTGCTCTCTTTACGAATGCAATTCTAGTATTTACGTATAGAGTTGACACTCTGGCACCTTCCATTTGTTCATCTGTTTCATATGTAGTTTGTGTTCTGGTTGCTTTCATATGTATATGTTTTAACTCTCCAGCTAGATGCTGAGGACAGTCCTTTGTGGCAAGTGAAGTATTTCATGAACTCTGGGCAAACCAACGTCTGAATCCACAGCTGTCCTCCTGCCCACTAGCTGTACTCTCTCTGACACCTCTCTATAACAACTCCCTTTATTTACCTTACTGGTCAAAGTCATATTTCTCTTTGCTCCTTCATCACTTAAAATCCTCAAGTCTTATTGATTTCTAAAGCTTGTTTTGTATCCATCATCTTCTTTTTACATCCACTTCTACCATGTCATTTTCATCTCTCATTACTTCATATCTGGATGATTGCAGTTGTCTCTTGACAATTCGCTTTTCTGCTATCTCTCTACCCACTACCCATTTAATCTTCCTGAAAAGAAGTTTATTGCCATATGGCATCACTCTAATTAAGAGCAGTCCTTGCGTCTTCTCAATAAATGCCGACTCTTATCACTGGCTTGGAGCTCCAGGCCAGTGCCCCAGCGCCTCCAGCTCCAGTTGCCCGAGATGTCTGCGGCATTGTGCCTGCTACTTTTTCCAGTATGTGGTTCATCTTCTCAACTATGTGTGGCTCACTCTCTGCAGTGCACACAGAACTATTCCCAGTCAGCATGGACTCATGCTGCTTCCCCTGCTAGGGCGTTTGTTGCTCTTCTTTCACCTACCCACATTCAGGGCTCAGCAATGGTCCTTTCTCACATTGGAAGCCTCATTGACTTGTTCAGGCTGCAGAATTCTTTGATCTCTGTCGTGAAGATTATTTACCTTGGGATTTAATTGTACGTGTTCATGGAAAAGTACTCAGTTATTTCATGTATTTGCTACCATTCCGACACAACTGTGTGCCTCTTATGAACAGGGCCATGTTGTGCATCAGAATTTCAGCCCAAGGGGGCACCTGGGTGGCTCAGTGGGTTAAAGCCTCTGCCTTCAGCTCAGGTCATGATCCCAGGGTTCTGGGATCAAGCCCCACATCGGGATCCCTGCTCAGCAGGGAGCCTGCTTCCCCCTCTCCCTCTTCCCCTGCTTGTGTTCCCTCTCTTGCTGTGTCTTTCTCTGTCAAATAAATAAAATCTTTAAAAAAAAAAAAAGAATTTCAGCCCAAGGTCAGGCAGTATATTAGGTGTTGAGTGCAGAGACAAATTAGTATGTAGCTATCCAGTAGTCTGGATCCATCCCATAGTCTAGATTGGCCCTAGTAAGACCTGAGGTCAAGTTCTGCTCCACCACTTACCAGCAAGTCATGTAGTAACTTCAGACTCCATTGCATCATAGTTTAAATGGGGATATTTATTTAACGGTGTTGCTATAAAGATTACATGGAATATTCTTATCATTATGATTGACACATAGAAAATTATCAATAGATATTAGTTCCCTTTCCCTCTGATGATCACAGAGCTACTTTCATAGGTGCCTTCTATTGTTAAACGTTCCTACTTAATACCCAACAATAAGAGGACACAGAACACAGAAAATCACAAGCTCTAGTCTTGATTTTACTCAGAAGTGAGATAACAGACCTCGGTGGGCCTTGATCCTCTGTTGAAGCACATAAAACATGAACCTTCTAGAAAGCATCTATGTAACTGTAGATTTCCCATGTAGGATTGTAGATCAACCATTTGGAGGGGCTTCTGACCTCTTCACTGCTTTTCTTGCCTGTTTGCTTACCTGGAAAAGCTATGCACATAGTAGGCCCCTCATGAATATTCACCAGATGGGATAGGTGGAGGCTTGTTGTGGTGGAAGATTGGAGCCACCAAAGGAGTGGAGCATAATGGGCTGGTGCAGACATCACTCAGTGGGAGGTACCTTTGGGGGGTGCTGGAAGTGGGGGCTGCCTCCTCCTCTCTGCAGCCAGAGCTGACTTGCCATCTGTTTTTGCAGCTCCCTGCTGTTTCTTCCTCCTGCCTTAGTCCCATGCTGCCTGCCATCCCGGAGGCCTCAGTCAGTGAGTGCCACTTTCAGGACCCTGTGTGAACCTGAGAGGGAGGGACGTGGCCAGACAGGAGGGTGTGGCTATGTGTGTGAGGAAGGGGGAAGAAGGTGTGTGGGGGAGTGTGGAAAAATGAGAATAAGCAAGGAAATGGGAGGGAGAAAGGGTGAGAAAGGCAGGAGGGAGAAAGGGGAAACTGAAAGAAATGGAACAAGAGAGAGGGGGCTAGAAGAAAAAGATGGGAAGGAAGAAAATGTGTGTGTGTGTGTGTGTGTGTGTGTGTGTTTGAGAGAGAGAGCTATAATTATATGAGCAAGAATCTGCATCCCACAATTGGGACTGCAAGGCAGAATGGCAAGAAACTGAAACCAGGACACAGCAGGAGCTGAACAGCAGACTGAAGATAAGTTTGAAATTGCCAGGAGTGTTGGAAGAACTATCTGGGATGCAGTTATCTATTGAATCAGAGATGTTATCCTCTGTAAGAGCACTGGGTTTCTTATCATTTGGATCCGTGTTGGGCACTTCACCCTTCCCTCTGGGATAGGAGGTGGGGAGAGATTGCGAGCATGCTCTTTCCTATCATTTGTGAATGGGGATGGAGAGATGTGTTGATGGAGCCATTATGATGAAGGGCACAGTCTCTCAAAAACTGTTATTTCCAAAGTCTCCTCTATAGCGTGGCCCTATAGTTGCTCTCCATGCAAATGTGATTTTCAAAGAGGTTCTAAGAATTGGAACGTTGGTCTTTTCTCCTGCCACTCCTCCCCTCTGGAGGCTTCTTTCAGCTAGGGCTAGGGGTGCTCCTTGGGCAGTTGCACGAACACCTGACCTACCTCCTCATGAAGTTCCCAGGAGCCAGGAGATGGCTAATATAAGCTTCTAAAGCTGGACTGGAGTCTGGTGCCAGTGGAGTTGATGTCATGAGACACCCTCTCCTTCCTCCTTCAGAACTTTGAAACTGTTTCTCAGAAGTTTCTCAGAAGAGCTCTGTTCCCAAGAAGCTCACTGTTAATTCGAAGAATGTTCTGAAAGAAAGAGAGACTCAATGATTGTACTTTGTGGAGCTAAACACATACCTATCATAGTTGTCTTCTGAATTTGGAGAAGGGAGATGTGTGAGGTCCCATCTGGGTCCCAGGGTAAGGTTGTGGTAAAGAAATAGAAAAGTTAACAGGACCAAACTGGAGACCCAAAGGTGAGATGATGGCATGAGCACCTGGGGGCTCAGGTTTCCAGATTTGGGGCTAAAAGACACATTTAGTCCCTGTGGTACCTGAGACCTGGCCAACCCCCTTCTCCTGAACTTTCTGTGGTTTTCTGGACTCACAGGAGGCTCCCCCCTGCCCCTTGCTGTCAGCTCTGGAGATATTTGAATAATGAATTCTGCTTAAGACTGAAAACCTCGAAGTTCCATCTGTAACAAGACTCGAAATAATTACAGCTGATGATTGCTTGGTACACTCAGCCAGAAAAAACAGAACAGCTTTTGGCCGCCAGCAATTACAAGCAGCACCGGCTTCAGCACAGACAGAACTTTTAAATGAATACATGAATACATTGCTGAAGATCAGAAGGCAAGAGAGACTATTGGAGCTGGGGGTGGGGGTGGGGGAAATGAGTTGGCAAAAACTGAGTGACTTCACCCACCATATGAGGAAGGGAGGAAGAGAAGAAGGGAATAAGGGAGGGAGAGAGGGGGAGAGAGAGAGAGAGAGAGATTCCTAAATAGAAAAATTAGCTTTTATTTTTTCTTATTCCTATGATGGTAGAGAGAGAGAGACCTCTCTGCCCAACACTTTGCCCATCCTAATTTGTAACAATGAAATAGCAAAAAGAGTTGACCTGGGGTAGCATCTTGGGGGTACTGCGTTTTAGGATTTCTCTAGTTTAAACTCTTATCATGGGAGACAGGGAGATGAAGTAGTTTGCTTGCTGTAGATGTGATTTGGAGTTGCAGAACATGGTGTATCCTTTCTTACATGGTGTGGGGGAGATAATGTAAGATTTGGAATCAGAGAAATTTGGGCTCAAATGCTAGTTTTGCTACAACTGCTATCTTGCTTAGCCACTGAACTATTCTGAGCCTCAGCTTTCTCATCTGTGAATACCTTCTTCAGAGTGTTCTCATGGGGATTAAATGAGATAATGTTTATAAAGGATCTTACACTGTTGTCTGGAATGGAGCAAATATCCAGTAAATGTTATTCAATGGTCTTCATTCATCAGCTCTCCTTCTACCTGTAAAGACTCCTCATTTCTTTCCTGTTGATTTTATCTTACACCTTTAGTACTTACTTGCACTGACTGAAATTATCTGATGCACCCATTAATTTAGAATAATCAGGATGTTCAAGACTCTTTAAAAAACAATTTTGGATAGTCATTTCATTAGAGGATTTTAAAATGAAACTGCACAGCCTTATTTATAATAGCTAAGATGTAGAAGCAACTCAAGTGTCCATTGATAAATGAATGGATAAAGAAGATGGTGTGTGTGTGTGTGTGTGTGTGTGTGTATAATGGAATGTTGCTTGGCCGTAAAAAAGAATGAGATATTGTCATTTGCAACATGAATGGACCTAGAGGGTATAATTCTAAATGAAATAAGTCAGTCAGAGAAAGACAAATGGCATATGATTTCACTCATATGTGGAATTTAAGAAATAAAACAAATGAACAAACAAAAAAAGAGACAAGCAAAAAAGCAGACTCTTAAATACAGAGAACAAACTGGTGGTTACCAGAGGAGAGGTGGGTGAAGGGGATGGGTGAAATAGATAAAGAAGATTAGTAGTCTACTTATCTTGAGGAACACTGAGAAATGTATAGAATTGTTGAATCATTATATAGTACACCTGAAACTACTTTAACACTGTATGTTAGCTATACTTCAATAAAATAAATAAGTAAACAAATAAAGTAATAACACAATAGAGGGGGGAAAAAGGTGAAACTGAAAGAACTACTGAGCCACAGCAGAAAGACAGGGCGAGCCTCTGGAGAGGAGGTCTCCAGAGCTGCATTCTTGCTTCCTACTTCCCTGATTTCTCATTTTATACAAGTTTGCTTTGATTTCCCTGACTGATTCACACATCTGCGTTCAATGGCTAATTCCAACCAGGATTAGAAGTGGGAGCCTGAACTCTTGGGACTTTAAAAACTAGTACATGAGCCATCAAAGTCTTGGTAATCAGACCACTGGAGTGGAGATTTTCAACCTGATTTGAAGACTGTGATTTTGTTGCATCAGAGCTCCTTGCCAGCCTCTCTGACTCAACCCTCCCACTCCCATCTGTGAGTTCAGGCAGGGTTTAAAGGCTGCTTCCTGTCCTCATACGCTGGAACCATCTGAATGGGAGTTCACAGACCAGTCTCTATACAAAGCTTCTGATGCTCTCCAGGGAATTATTTCGGCAAGCCCAGTATGAATGTTTTCTCTGCAGAGTAGGGTTCCCTACTTGCTTCCCTTCTCTCTGTCCATCATCTTCTCTTTATTTCCTACTCTCTCATCTGCAGGTATCTGCATGAAACTCTGCTGTCTTCAATGTATTTCCCCCTTTTATCTTATACAAGAGACATCCTCAATGGGCCCTGGCTCTATGGATTTTTCTGACAACACTTCAGTTGTCAGAGCATCTTTCTGATCTGATCAGTTGTTTTGAGTTTGCTCAGAGTTGAGCTTTATGGTTAAGCATGTTTCAGCCATTCAGGAGCTGCAATCCTTCTGGTCCTTTTTCTTCCAACCTTTGGGCCATCTCCTTGGTGCTTGCACCTAGTTGGGCAAGTGTAGGGGGACCATGGAAGAGAAAATGATGCCAGAGAAAACAGATACCATAATTTCACATAAAGTATGTGGAGGCAGCAGACACCAGTAGAGAAGCCATGGAGCTGGGGGCAAATATCTAGATTGGAATTTGGGATACTTGACCTTGAGCAAGTTTTAGGTTCTTCATTTGTATAGTGGGGTTGCCAGGAGGATCAGACTTAATGAGTCAAAGTGTGTGGAAATGATGAGAGGGCACTGCTTCAGATTAAATCATCCAAGTTTTATTGCCCCTTCCCAACCCCCCACGGGGGACACAGGAACTTCACTTTTATCTGTGCTTTTGGGAATTTAAAAGAGGCTATGGCAGGGGTTGGTGGACAGAATGACTTCCATGGATCTATAAAGATTCATACTCTTTCTTTTTTTTTAAGTTTTTTTTTTTTTTTTTTTTTAAACAGAGACAGACAGATCATAAGTAGGCAGAGAGGCAGGCAGAGAGAGAGAGAAGCAGGCTCCCTGCTGAACACAGAGCCCTTGCATGGTGGTGGTGGGGGGCGTGGCTTAATACCAGTACCCTGAGATCATGCCTTCTGGCAGAGGCTTTAACCCACTGAGCCACCCAGGTTCCCCGCTTATACTCTTTCTAACAAAAATGCCTTCTCCTGGGATTACCTAATAATGAGAACCTTCCCTCTTCCCTCAGAGTTGCTTTGGGAGTGATACACTCTCCCAATTAATCACTCAGTTTTCTGTTGAAACCCCACCTCCTCCCTGAATCTCCCATAAAGGTTCTCAATCTTAGGCTCCAAGAAGTGCTGTGTGAGAGTAAATGTACTGGCCTGGGTGTCAAAAGTTCAGTTTATGCCAATAGCTAACTGGGGTCTAGCCTGTTTATACTCCTTTCAGATCAGGTTTGGGTATAAATACATAGACAGATAGTAATTATAATACTTTGTGATGCTGAACAATTTGCTTAATCTTGCTGAGACTTGGTTTTTGTTTTGAAAAACTTTGAGTATTGAAAAAAATCAGCTTGACTTCATTTGTCTTTAATCAGTTTAAATTTTACACCTTGCTTTACCTATCCGTGTCTGTCTATCTACTAACATCTATTCTTAGTTGAACTCGAGGTTCTTTGAGGGTGGAAATGTGTCATAGATATTACACAAACATTTGTTGATTATTAAATCATCATCGAGATGGTTCTGGAGCTACAAAGGTGAATGATACATAATTCCTATATTCTATGAATTCGGGAGAAAGAGAAAAAAGAAAGGAAGAGGGAGGAAGCACTAAATAATAATAATAAAAATAGCTTTTTTTTGTTCTTATGATGGCATCTTCCTTTGGTATGTGAATTTCTCAGTCAATACTTCTCTTATATAGAAGTATTGACTGATAAATAAGCCTAATTCCCTCATGGCAGCAAGGAATACTGTGAATTTTAAGTGGAATTAGTAACCAGTAGAAGATTTTTGGTTATACTTGTTGGTGCAAACATATGATTTCATCTTGATTCCTCCTCCAAAGTTCACTAAAATGGTAGTAAAGGATTAAAAAAAAAAAGAAGCATCAATAAATGCAAAGAGATTAAGAAGAGACAATAGTACGTGAGAGATGATTTTATATATTAGGAGCTGGAAAGTAGATGAAAGAAACTGCCTTGAAATGGATAAGCTAAAACTTAAGCTCATATGTACCTGTTTGTGTGCATGTGGGTATGTGGTCAAGCAAACAACAACAAACTCAAAAGTCCTGGGCCTTGGATTTGGATGCCCTAGCTACCTCTGTCTGGGAGGAGGTCAGATTGCTAAATAATAGCAGACCCACATTAACTCCCTCAGCCTGTGTAGGTGTTTGACTACTCTCCCCATCCCAGCAGAAGCTGGGAGGTGTGCACAGAGGAGGAAGAGGTGAGATATTATTCTGAAAATAAAGCAGGGCTAAGGGAAAGTTTGCATCCTAAACAGCAAGGCTTCCAGTCCCTTTCTCTCAGTCTCCTCCCAAACCAGGCAGCCATTCTTCCTAGCAGGACATTGGATGATTCCTTTTTGGGAAAACTGACTGGAATTTAATACAAGATTTTCAGATATTGAGCATAGCCTAATCAAAGTCAGGCTCACATGAGCTACATGTCCATCACTGCTTGGCTGAGAATTCTGCTCTGAGTTGTCCTCTTCCTGGCACTCAGTTGAATAGTTCTTATCAGGCATGCTGGCCACCATCACCGCAGAATGGAATAGTACTGTGGATTATGCACTGATCCCTAAAGTTCTCTCTGAAAGTGACATATCATTCCCACACACTTTTTATTGACCAGAGAAGTCATATGCCTGTCTAACTTTAAAGCTGGTGAGGGAGTGAAACTTTACCATGTGCCCGGAAGAAGAGCTAAAATATTGTGAATAACTTGGACAACAGTCTTCCCATCTGGTCCCTAAATAGTCTATGTACTCTTCTTCCCACATGCAAAGTATACTTATCTCTCCTGGAGGTAGACCTTTCTACTGTCTCATAAAGCTCAACCTCTAAAACAGAGGTACACACTACTAGTCTGTTGAAGGGGTGATGCTTGGGAATCTCTACTTCAGGTCCATAAGTGGCTCCTAGAAATCTGGGGAGCCAAGAATTAAACACAAGCACACCCCCCCAAAATAAAAAACAAAGTAATAAAATAAACAAGTTATTTACCTCCCCTCTATCTTCCCAATATAGACTTATGTAATACGCAAAATAACTCCAATAAGCACTCTTATTTAGAAAGGGGAAGGAGGGGAGTCATGCAGTGCATAGTGGTGAATCCCACTGGGCAGTCTTGTTTAGGGTCCCTTGGTCTAAGAGGGGAAAATGTTCTTGATTGTATCTTGCTTCATTTTCCTACTCTTGTTCTTTGCTTATTGTGTTCTGCTGTTCCTTGCTTTGCCTTTTTCAATGTTCTTTCTTTTTCATTATTCTCCATTGCCTCATTTGAGGTAGATATTGGGGAATATGCCTTCCTTTGGAACTGAACAGGCTTTCATCCTACTTCCTATCTGTAGATAATGGGAGCTCAGGGGTCATTTTAAGTTTTGAAGAGTCTTAGTCCAGGCTGATAGTTCTTTTGACAATATAAACCTCTCCAAAACATAGTTACCTTATTATTTATTTGATTATAGTCAGCTCCATGAACGAATAGCCACACACAGTTCTTTTATAGAAAAACTTCTTAAATGTGCTATATTTATTTGCTCACTTACTCTTGTGTCTCTTTCTAAATTTAATTACAGTTCCTTTGAAAAAATTTGATCAGGCTTTGGTAAGAAAGCCATAACTTTAGCTTCTTCTTAAATCATATTTTCACTTGAAAGGATTTTCTGGATGCCATATCTTTATTTTTAAATGAGTATCTCAGTCCATTCAGGAGTTTTAGTTCTGGGTATGGTGGCTGTGCTTTTGTGGTTCTTACTTTAAGGTTGATTTATAATCATCTTTAAAAATTTTTTTTCTCATGGGCCTTCTCAGTTTTTTCTATTACTATTTGGGAAGAGATACTATTACTACCCTTCCAACCATAAAAGTCCCCAAATTATTGACTCTGTGTTCTGCATTCCTACTTAGATACCCACAGTTCTTTTCTAAGCTCATTACAGTCTTTTATATTTATCTTTATGTCAAATGCAACTAACATCAACAAATGCATATTCCTAATGCCCTGGTTCCCTAGCACCACAAGTACACAAGGTATTAGAATTCACCAAGGAAACCAAACCAATAACGACTCTCTTCTCTATGTGTCTATATTTAACGTATATCTATATATAGTATCTATCTATCTATGTATCATCTATGTATCATCTATCTATCTATTATCTATCAGCTAGAAAGGAAGTCTGGAGGCCTGAGAATCAAGAGAGCCAATGATGTAAGTTCTAGTCCACATGAAGTCTAGAGGCAGGAGACCTATGTCCCAGCTCTAATACAGTCAGGCCCAGAGAAAGAATTCTTTCTTATTCAGTCTTTTGTTCTATTCAGGGCCTCAAACAGATTGGATGAGGCCTACCCACTTTAGGGAATGCAATCTGCTTCATTCAGTCTACCAATTCAAATGTGAATCTCATCCAGAAACACCCTCACAGACACACCCAGATAGTGTTTAACCTATATCTGACACTCTGTGGCCTAGTCAGGTTGGCACATAAAATTAATCATCACAGTTATTTTCTGTTTATCAAGGTTATCTCCAGTGAAAGTTCTGCCAAATGTTTCCCATTGTCTAATGTGGATCACCATGCCTCTAATCCCTGATAAATTTTCTTGTTGCCCACTGACAGACCACTAAGCTGATGCCACATGTGGCAGCTCCCTATTCCATCTGTCGATTTCTGTATCTTCAGGATAGTATAGGTTATACTACGATAACAAGCAATTCTAGAATCTCGGTGGCTTATTTAAAATAAATTAATTTAAATTCAATTAATTAACATATAATGTATTATTATTTTCAGAGGTAGAGACCAGTGCCCTCATATGCCATCATGTGCCTTCCTTAATGTCCATCACCCAGTTACCTTACCCCCCCACCCCTCTAGCAACCCTGTTTGTTTTTGATGGTTAAGAGTCTTATGGTTTGTCTCCCGCTCTGATTTGATTTCTTTTTTTTTTTTTTCCATGTAAGTGATTTATTATTTATTTATTTATTTATTTATTTTTTTAATTTTTATTAACATATAATGTATTATTTGCCCCAGGGTACATGTCTGTGAATCTTCGGGCTTACACATTTCACAGCACTTAATAGCACATACCCTCCCCATTGTCCCCAACCCAGCCACCCTATCCCTACCCCACCACCCCCCCCCCGGCCACCCTTAGTTCATTTCTTGAGTCTAGGAGTCTCTTATGGT
>CM053613.1:66671693-66717629 GCA_028646535.1 Procyon lotor
ATCAGAAAGGATGTATACCCAACTTTTGTATCAACGTGGATGGGACTGGAAGAGATTATGTGGAGTGAAATAAGTCAAGCAGAGAGAGTCAATTATCTTATGGTCTTGCATGTGGAGCATAAGGAAAAACATGGAAAGCATTGTGAGAAGGAAAGAAAGGGTGAATGGGGGGAAATTGGAGGGGGAGATGAACCATGAGAGACTGCAGACTACAAGCAACAGACTGAGGGTTTTGGAGGAGATGGGTGGGGGGTTGGGCCAGCCTGGTGGTGGGTATTGAGAAGGGCATGTATTGCATGGAGCGCTGGGTGTGGTGCATGAACAATGAATCTTGTAACACTGAAAAAATAAAAGTATTTGGGGGAAAATAGTTCTGTTTTAAAAGTTCAGAAACTAGGTTAGGCCTTCATCTTTGGCAAGGAAGTTAGTCTTAATATTAAAAACAGATTAAAACAAACAGGTGGAAATCATTGACTGCTTTATCCTGTATGACACATCACCAAAGATTTGTAGGAACCTCCAAAAACATGTAGAAGACAATAGGCTTGAAATTGAGGACTTTAGGGTGAAGAGAAAAGATAAATGAGAAAACAATAAGTGCCTTCCCATTTTTGAAAAAGAAAAAAGTGTGTCATGATCGCCAACTAAGAGAAATACAGATGGTCATATCTACCCACATGCAGGGCAGAGCAGATGGCACTGACCCAGGAGGGCACTGCTGGGCCCTGCTGGGAAGGAGGAGCAGGCTGGTGGTGTTTGAAATATGCATAATATTCACTTTGGCTACTAGGAAACATGGAGCCAAGTGTGCTGCTGACCTGCACCCCAGGTGGGTCCATTTTATATGTATTTCTGTAAACTAATTGCCACTGTACTTCATTATATTCTTATCCTTCTTTTCTCCTTACCCCCAATTCCTCAATTATTTTGAAGTTCCTGCAAATCTGTGGTGACTTCAGGCATCAGCAATGAATTAGGAATTATTATGGGGTTTACTCAGAGGATGAGAGAAGCCATTTATTATAAATCTTACTAAATTAACCTAACTGAAGGGAAGGCCAGAATGAATTGTCTGATTTAGTAGACTTCATCTGTGAGTATCTTTACCAATTTTCAATTCATTTAGTGAAAATTGCCTGCATACCTATTTAGCACATGACCCTGGTTTAGGGAGTCTTTTGGAGATACTGGGAATAACAACCTGGACAGAGTCCTTATCTCTTTTGGACCTTACTTTTCAGATGGAAGAGGTGAGGAAAATGCACTTTCCAGATGTTGAGAAGAGAAGTTGGAGATAGAATTTGTTGGCACTGAGTCTACTCTCTACTCCAATGTGTATGTGGTCCTGCCAAAAATGAGCCCATCTGAAGGATCAGGATAACTTGACTTTCTAAATGGTTCTTAGAATTACAGATGTCTCTCAAATAGTAAGAGAAGCTCTGAGTATAAAAGAGTGGAGAGCAGTAAGCACTGAGACTCTCAGCTTGCGAGTATGGAGCTCCACGCTCTCCATATCTGGAGGGAGCATGTCATCAAAAGCTGCCGAACTCCTCATCTGCTCCCTCTCTGGGTGGCCATTTCTGCTCCAAGAAGATGGAATTTGAAACAACTTAACCTGACTCCACTGTGCATGTGTATTCTCTCCCCGCCAGTCCATACCATAGGTCCCCAGAAACACTTTACAGGGAAACTGATAATAAATATATAAGTAAACAATGTAATTCAGAATGATAAGTGATGTGAAGGAAAATGGGAGAGGGTATTGTGAGAGAGGATAATAGGGTGGTCAGAGATATGTTCTTGGAAGAGTGTTCCTGGTGGAAGAAATGGCTAGTGGCAAAGCCCAGTGACACAACCTCCTCGGGGGTGTTTAAGGAACTGAGAAAGGGACTGGAGCAAGGAGGCACAGGAGAGCAAGGCTGTTGATGAGCTTGGAGAGGTTCTCAAGGGCCAGATCATGAACAGTCCTGGAGGCCTGGTAAAGACTTATTCCAAGTGTAATGAGAAGCCATTGGAAGGCTTTCAATAGAAAAATGACATGATCTGATTTATGTTTGAGAAGTTCTGACTCCTTTACCAAGAATGAATTAGAAGGGGATGTGGGTTGATGGGTATGAGTAGAAGCAGAGAAACCAGTTTAGGGCTTATCTCTACAGTTCTGGGGAGAAATCAAGGTGGTATGTGGTGGTCAAGATATCTGGCCAAATTCTGGCCAGATGTGCTCGGACGTCTTCCCACATCACCGTTACTGGTTACACTCACTAGGTCTCTATGTCTTCATTTTATACCGAGTCTCTTAGAGCCCCACTATATACTTTCACAGGTAGTGTAGTGAATTTCCATCCTCTAGTTTTTTCCTAAGCCAGATTATTTAATTAACTTATGAGTATATCTAGGGCAGATGATTATGCTCACAGTTGGGAATGCCTGCTTGAGTTATAGGTCCAGGGGAAAGGCAGAGTTGGTGTGGGAATAAATGTGCATGTATGTGTGTATCAGACCTATCTCAAACTGGCTTCCAAAAACTCAATTTCCTTTATTCCTATGATTGGGACATTAAACACAGGTAATGAGCATCATGGAGACATTCACACATTCTGGGAAAGTCTTTTTACTCACTCAGCCTCAATTTCCTTATCTGTAAAATGACCTGTTAGATCTAAAATACTCTTTCCAGCTTGAATGTGAACAAAGAACTCTACTTCTGGGCTTGAACATACAGTATCTAATGATTCCACTTAACCCAAATAATTAGGACATTACTGGTGTGTGAGTGCCTATTGCTTAGTATTTAAATCAGCTTGGCTCTCCTACCACAGCATAATTCTTTCCCCTCTTATTTGTACCATTTATTTGCACAGAATGCCTCTCTACCAACTTTTTTTCACAGATCAATGTAAAGGTAGGCTTCAGTCTAAATAATCAGTAATAGCACATGAGTGAGGCTTTACCCCGACATTGTAGGAAATAACTGGCTGCCAAATGGAAGTCAAATCTCTGATGAGGCTGGAGTCCAAACCCGTGACAGAATCATCGTCTGTCCTTGGCTGAAGCAACTTGTGGGCAGTGTCCTTATTTCTGTATCTGATACCACATCTAGCTTACCTGCAGGCACTTAACACCTGTTTATCATTATCATGGAGACTGACGAGTAATGAAATCCCTCCTGCCACCCAACATGTGGAAAGGTAATTGCTGCTTGGGCTGGTATCAATTCAAACCACACCACTGCAGCTGAGACAAGAACTCGGCCTTATCTGGAAGCTGTACAGCTACTGGAAATTGTACGCTGATGCCATTTGCTGGCACTCTTTAACTCAGCAGCGGTTTTCAGCAAACACATCAAACTCTTAATGGGGTTTGTGAAAGTAAATCTCCTGTTCGAAGTGAGAAGGAGAGAAACAAACAGTTATTATTCCATTTCTCTTCTTTAAGAGAAATTCCTCTTAATTTGGGGGGGAGGGGTCAAGTGCAATCGGAGTGGGCACAATGATTCCTCAAAGCAGATAGGAGTCCTGTTGGACAATCAGCCTCATGTTGCCACTACTTTGCCAGGGAGCTCTGTGGATAAAATATTAAGTGCTAGGGTAGCAGCGATGTGGTTGCACAACATAATTAGATGAGTAGTTAAAGGTCTGGCATTCTTTAGGGAAACAAATGATTGATCAACCCTGAAAAAACCCTGGCTCTTTAGATCTATGTAGCAACCTTAAATATTTAATAAATCCATATGTGTGTGAAGGATTTGTCCTCATCCTGCTCCTGGTTGGCTGTGATTTTTGGATGAATTTATCAAACATGCTGTTTTAGGGACTTCTGATCTAGGCCATGGATATAGGAAGTGCCATTTAAAATTCTTGTCCCCTCTCTTTCTTGGCACAGTGCTCATTGGAGGCTGTGAAAACGTGCAGCTGTTGGGGAGGCTGTGCTTTTAGAGGATGGTATTGGGAGTGGGGGCCATCTGGGACATTGGCATACCTCACAGGCATCAATCATAATGTGTATTTGCAGCTGGAAGGCAGCGCATTGAACCCAAAACATGACACAGCTCAGAAAAGTGGCTGGTTCTTTGCTGACAGCTATTTATGGCTGTGAGGATTTCCAGCTTGGCAGGCCTGGGATGGGGGAGGATGGCAAGGCAGGGCCCCTGAATCAGTCTTTTTGGTTCACATCATGCCCCATGGGAGATTGTGGTCCCATTAGAAGGTGCTACTCAGCATTTAGTGCTAGAGGGCCCTGGTGCAAGAAAGCAGAGACGTGACTTTTCATTGTGTATAAGAACAAGTAATTGCTCAAGGACTGCTGGAGATGCGTGGGGGATCCACTAAATTTGCACATGCCTTGGTCATTGTAGTAAGTTTATTAGAGGACAGAACATGGTGGAAGCTGCGAATATGGATGTACCTATGGGGCTGCTCTTGTTGGAAGCCTGTTTCTAGTCATCTGGTGGCTGTGGGTGAGTAAACTGTTAGGTGATAACTATTGATTGGGTGACTGATGGAGGGACATTGGCATCACATGGCATCACATGGCATGGCTCTTTTACTTAGGGAATGTCAAAGAGTTTTAGTCTTCTTTAGAGACGATACTGAGTTTTCCTGAATCCAGAAATCTTAAAGGCTGCTGATAGAAATTTCCAGGAAGGTATTAGGTTTGGAATCATTTAAGGGACAAGATGCAAAGTCATTGAGACTTTTTATTCCCCACTGTCTGAATAATTAGACAGTGGTTTTTGATAATGAATGCTTTCATTTATTAAGGTCAATATGTATTTACAAAGTATTTATCACATGGCAGGCCTTATGCTGAAGACATGGGGATAAGGCTTAAAAGATGTGGTCTGAGCCCCAAAACAGAAGGTCTTTACCAGAAATAAGATCTCTTGGGCAGCATGATACCTGTGGGTCTTACTGGCTAGTTTTCACAAGAAAATTCCTTGGTGAAGAGTGAAAAGTAGGGCCACCTATGTGGCTCAGTCCATTAAGGGTCTGCCTTTGCCTCGGGTCATGATCCTGGAACGCTAGGATTGAGTCCTGCATCAGGCTCTCTGCTCAGTAGGGAGCCTGCTTCTCCCTCTGCCCCGCCCCCTGCTTGTGCCTTGTGCTGGCATGTGCACACTCTTTCTCTTTGTCAAATAAATAAATAAAATCTTAAAAAAAAGAGTGAAAAGTAGAACATTTATTTAGGGAGAATCTTCATAGTTGTCCCCCAGAACTTCAGGGCAAGTGGGAAAAATAGGTAAAGATAAGGCTATAAGGAAATTAAAAGATTAGTAATTAAGCTTAGGAACTTGCAAAAGAAACAAGCTTTGGTGATAGAGTCCAGATTACTGTCTTTGTATGTGTGCATCTGGGATGAGGTTCAGCAAATCCAAACCAACATGTGCTAAAGGGAGCAGATGGAGAGGTGGATCCTTCTTCTCGGGTCTTGCTCAATCCTGACAATGTAACAGATGGCTTCTAACCACCAAATGAGGCCAAGTTGGGGTACACAGTGGGCCTACCCCACTCATCAGTGTGCCCTGGGTTTCCCAATGCCCTAGAGAGAAGGGGGATGCCAGCTGTTGGGGGATGTGGTTTTCTGGGGCTGATTTTTACTTTGGATAGAAGAAAGGATGGAGTGAGGGTCATGAAGAAAGGGGAGGCAGTAGGGTGGCTCTGATGGCTCGCTTTTCTGGAGTGACAGCTGGCAGGCAGCTGTGGAGATTGTGTGTGTGTGTGTGTGTGTGTGCGTTAACAGCCACAGTGACTGGGTGTTTATTGAATTGCTGTGGATTTTCTAAAAGCAAAGCAAGCATACTAAATTGCTGCAAATTACCAAGGGCTTTCCTAATGTTCGATAAAAATACTGTGAACATTTAAGGACACAGGCTCGGCAAATGGTTCTGAATGTGGTTGTAGGGAAGCTCTTGCTTTGAGAACAAATACCCTGGCTCTTCAATACAAATAAATGGAGCTAGCTGAATGATGATCACACCAGAGGCTGGACGTTACAGATTCAAGTTGGCATCCCTTTCGTTTTACAGTATATACTTCCATTCATTTCAAGCTGTGTTTCCCTGCCTGGCCTCTGCCCGCCTTGCCCATGGAGAGATGATTATTTTGTTGTACTACCTTGTGGTGTACCTCAAATCTATCTTATCTGCTGGTTCAGAGATGAAAAGAACTGCAGGAGGATGGGCTAATTTTTTAATTGTCTTCCTTAATGATTCCCCATTTTTGTCACTTTTCTCTGTCTCTATCCCCAAGGCTACCCATCACTTACAAGAATAGGAAGATCTCGAAGAAGGCAAGGACACATTTCTTTTTTTTTTTTTTTTTTATTTATTTGACAGAGGAGAGAGATCACAAGTAGGCAGAGAGGCAGGCAGAGAGAGAGGGGGAAGCAGGTTCCCTGCTGAACAGAGAGCCCGATGCGGGGCTCGATCCCAGGACCCTGAGAACATGACCTGAGCCGAAGGCAGAGGCTTTAACCAACTGAGCCACTCAGGTGCCCCGGCAAGGACACATTTCTGATATCTCCATGAACCATACCTAGTTTCCTCAGATTCAGTCTCATTTCTTTTAATCCCTTGGGCCTTGCAGTTTTGCTCATTTTCCTCCCTAAGTTCATGTCCTTTGGACTGAAATAAACCATAATTTTTCGCCCTAAGGAAAAAAAAGTACCACTAGATTTAGAGGTTTGTGGCTTCCAGTCTTGTACTCAGAAGTATAGGATAGCTGGGCCTCTGAATTAAATTATACCCCAGTTTAAAAATCAAAGGAATAACTGTTTAGGGGCCAAATGCACTTTGGGTTAAATCAGTTCAAAGCATCAGAAAAATCGTTAGAAATATTTGAAGAGCACAGCAGGTGGCTAGGTTTGCATTTCTTAACCTGTGTCATTTGATGTTTTGCTTTTGGAGGGAGGGTATAAGGAATTTCATTGCCTTCCAGCAGTTAAATTGCATCCAAGAATCCTACACTAGTCTTGGTGGTTTGCAATAAAATTTCAAGGCTTGGATTCTCTACTTTCTGTTTTATAGTAGTTATTGTGGTGAGTTTGGAATTCTTTTGCTCATAAAATGATCACATTGAAAACCAAAAAGACTAATATACTTTCCAACAGCAGCGAAGGTTGCTTTAGTAGTATATCCAAGTATGGGTGCTAGAGGTATTGAGGTTTCAACATAGTTTAGGAAATTAGGAAAAAAGGTCCATAACTTTTGGGTTAGAATAGATGCTTCCCGAGTCAAAATACTAAGTGGGCAAGAAGCAACAGAGAATACAAGTGGGCCAGAGAGGGATAGGACCAGCAAAAGGACAGGATGCAAATGGAAAGAAAGAGGAAACCATAGCTGCATACTTCCGAGCCATGGCATACTTGCCTGACCATGATTGGACTGGCATTAGGGGGAAGACAAATAGAAGACAACCAGCAGTGGGATAAGAACTGCAGATGTTTTCCCTCAGGAACAACTGAGCAGAAATTACCAGAAGGGGAAAAACCTCGTTGCAAGCAGGTGGACTTTATTATCAGCTTTATAAAAATAGCTGTTCTCAGACCTGTCTGATGATCCGTGAGCCTTTAGGCAGGACTTAATCTCTCCTGATGGGATAAAGGCCTGATCAACCATCTAGGATAAGCACAATCTGCAGGTGGCCTTCCAGAAGCACGACTTCTCTGTGTCAAGTAGGAGCTCTGGGGATGAAATTGAATTTTGTAGCTGTGATCCCATTTCAGGACTAGGAATCTTAGGCCACTGGGTGGCTATGTTTGTAAAGGTGGTGGGTGAATAAAACTTATATGTGACGTCCATTTCTTTGAGTGCTACATTTCTCATCTATAAGGTCAGGGTGTTGTGGTTCCTGATTCCATCTCTCATACTACATGCCAAATCTTTTGGGGGGAAATAGAAGACAATTGTGCAATATACTATGGACAAAGCTCAAAGACATGTGGGTTTTTGAAAAGCCTGTCCATCAATCCCTCTGTCCATCCATCCAATCATCCATCCATTCATCTGTCTACCTGTCTACCCATCCACCCACTCACCCATCTACCATCTATCCATCCATCCATCCACTGATTCTTTAGCACTTTAATTATTCATTCATGGATTCAGTGAATAACAAGGAGCACTTAGTTTTATAGCCAAAGTCATGATACTTTAAGCTCTATAGGGGCAAGGTCTATTTCCTTTTGTTGACACTGTTATCTGTCCCCAGTGCTTGACATATCATCAATGCCAAATCATCAATTACCAAATGAATGAGAAAGATAACTATGCTACCTGTTTGACAAGAAAACAGAGTAGGGAGTGGTTCTACTTCACCCTAGTCCTTTTTCATAATTTCTTGGCAGTTGTACATATTTCAATGATAAATAAATTTTTGTTAAAGGAAGGAAGGAGTCTTTGTGCAGATGCAGTTGTTTGTGTTCATGAGTCTTGGCCACATGCTTTTGTACCATGTCCTTAGGCAGTATGATATGGTGAGGAGGGCATGATGGGTCTGGAGCTGGGGGACCTAGATTTGCTTCCTTGCTGTGTTTCTAGCAAGCTGTGCCAATTTGGATAAATCATGTAGCCTTTCTAGACTTTTTTTTCTCTCACTGCAAAGTGAGAAGTCTCTTTTGGCTCCTTCTAGCTTTAAAGTACATGATTAGAACATTAGAAATAAAAATGAAGGCAGAGGATATGCCTCTAAAAATGATAGCTGTTATTATTTTAAAGGTAGGGGCTTGTCTTCATTACAGTATTAAGGAAAGGGTTGTATATCCTTTAAGCATTCAGTAAATGCTTCTGAATTTCAATAATAAAATAATTGGGGAGTGTTTACTTAGACATATTCATGGGGCTCAGTAAGGGCCAGGCTCTGTTACACAGGTTTTACAACTATTAATAAATTTAATCTTCATAACAACTAAATGAGGTAGGTACCAACACTGGCCCCAGTTTACATAGCAGAAAACTGGGACCTGGAGGGGGTAAAATCAGCTCCCTGTAGTCACCCAGCCAGTAAGGGGCAGAGCCAGCATTTGAAACCAGGTGTTCGGGCACTGAAGACTGTGATGCTAACCACCTTGCTGTGCTGTGGTGTGCTTGATGACCATGTTATATTCTGTGATGGCTAAAACAGAATATGAACCCTAATCCCTACTGTGAGGTGCTCACAGTCTAATTGGGCACATGAAATATTTAAAGAATGAGAGAGTGGGTGATAAAGTCACAATAGGAGGTATAGATCACTGGAGAACAGGAAAGCATATAATAGGTACCTTACTTTTATATAACACTTTATGCCTTTCTGAGTGTTTTTACATCCATCATCTCATTTGCTCCCCATAACAGCTATCATTATTTATTGGGAGCTTACGATGTGCCAGGCACTGGGCTAAGTGCTTCACTTGTATTATCTTAACCAAGCCTCACAGTAGACTCATGATACAGGGACCACTTTTATTTTTGTGTTAAAAACCTGATTTGACTTGTTTATGTAAACAAAAAGTGGAGGAATTAGGACTGGCTTCAAACACAGCTGGTTCCAGGGCCTCATAACCTATCACTGAGATATGGTCTATCAGTCTTTTTTCTCTCGCCCTTCCTCTGTCCCTCTCCTTTCCTATCATGGCTCTGGATTCTTCTATGTTGGCTTCCCTCTTAGATGAGTTCTTTCCTTAGAGTGCCCCAGACATCCTTATTGCAAATGATCCCAGCAGAGAGAGGACCTCTCCTTCTCAACATTTCTTACAAACATCCTGGAACTGAGCTCCATGCATGTGGCCTGTCTCTGAATGGGTCACTGTGGCCAGGGGGATATTGATTGGTCAGACCTGGATCACAAGATAAGCCCTGCACCCCTTGGAAGGAACTCGCCCATCAGACCCCAAAGGAAAGCAAAGGTGATGTTTTCAGAGTAAGGGAGGATGAATGCTGGGCAGACACAAAAGTCAAAAACATATGATGGTTATTTCCTCCATTTTATGAATGGACTCTGGGAGGTTAAATACTTTGATGAGGACCACATATCTAGAGAGCAACAGAGCAGGAATTTGTGTGATGCTTATCTGGTTCCTTTTATCCACTTTACAGATGGGAAAACTGAAGCATAAAGTGGTTGAATGCCTTCTTGATATATATATCTAGATAGAGGGAGATGTCCTGGGTGAATGAGAAGTGCTTTCTGCAGAGCAGCAGTTGGCAAAGACAACCCTGACACAGACATCTTCACTGTGTTAGGGAGGCTGTTCAAGGTAAAAAAAAAAACCAAAAAAACCAAAAAAACAAACCTGGACAATTGGCATTGCATTCTGTATCAAAATCTGTAACTTAAGCTTTAGGGGCACCTGGCTGTCTTGGTCAATAGAGCACCTGACTTGAACTCAGGTCATGAGTTTGAGCCCCATGTTAGGTGTGGAGATTACTTAAAAATTAAAAAAACAAAACTGTGACTTAGTCTTTTGAACCACAGCTTATGGTTGCAAACCTGCACAGTCCCTAAATTTCGAGTACAGACATGAGTGATTCCTGTTGGGTAGCTTCTTTCATAAGCTGGTTTTCAAAACATCATGCTGGTGATGGCACCAGGCCCAGGGAACTGGGGACTCTGGCTATGAATTAGAGGCAGCAGACTTGCTAGTGGACTTCCACCAACACCACTGCACGCAGACAGAGTGCTCATGCTGGTGGGCAGGTGCAGAAGTCTTGCTTTGTGTCTGGTTCTTGGGAACATCCCTGATGAGCATTCAAGAATGATCTCAGTGAGAGATCTGCAGGCAGCATTGTATGGGAGGACTACATGGATGAAAGACTCTGAAGCCCTAGGTCTAAGTTTTGATTCTGTCCTTTTCAGCTGTGTGGCCTTGGGTGTCTTAGTTGACCCCTTGGTAGCCATTTACCCATCTGTGAGATGGGACCTGTGGGGCAGGTCTCCTTAGTCAGGAGTCAGGTGTCTTTAGACTGAGGTCATGCCATAGCTATGGAAAAGGCCCCACAGTGAAGACAGGGCTCCCCAACTAAGGAGGAAATGGGCAATCTAGCAGTTCTAAGTGGTTGTTCTGGAGGGAGTGGGCTCAGAGAGCTGGCTGCTTTGTGCCCATGGGTGCATGTGACTGTGCTTGCCAATGGTAGGCAAATACTCTCCTTGGCTCCTACCTCCCACAGCTACAATGACCTGTACTCCCAGCTCTTTGCCTTCATGCTGTCTGCCCAGTCCCCCAAGGCCAGTGAACACAAGCTTGCCAGTAGCTCACCCCTGCCCTCCTTGCCTTTCATCTGAGGACTTGAATTCAAGCCACAGGTGCCAGGGAAGGAATCCTGATATGACTGACCAGGGTTTAAATCTCTGTACCTTAGCTGTGTGCACATGAACAAGTATCTTTATACATTTTAAGTCTTGGTATTCTGACCTGTTCTTATAAAGAATAAATCAGATAACATTTGCAAGTGCTTAGCTGATTATTTTGTCATGTTATACAGAGACTAATATGACTCTTAAAGACTTAGGGCCTTCATGTTGCTTTTCTTTCCTTGTATGCCCATGAAAACCCACCTCTGTGTGTCCTTGAGGAGCATGGACCTGGCCAACCTCCCAGGGATGAGTGTGGGGCAACCCCTGAGCAGCTGTACTCCCTTCCAGCCCTCAGGTTCTCCCTTCCAACCTCTGTCAGTTCAGCTATCAGCCCTGCCCTGGCTCAGTTATCTTTCTCTACCCCTTCACCTATCTCTGTTCTGGTTGATCTCAGGAGCTATTTGCAGCCTGTCCGACCCTCTTCAGAGCAAGTTCCCAGTTCCACACAATGTAGCCAACTCTCCCCATTTCAGGGGGATTTGGTTAAAAGGGAAATCTGTTCCCAGTTCATATCCTTTTGCAAGCTGCTCATCCTTAGGACTTTTGTGCGGGCCACTTGCCTTGAAATACATCTCCTCCCTTGCCCTCCTTCCCATGTTATGCCTTTCCCTGCTTTCCACGTTTCCCTATCATTCCTATTTCTTTCTTAGTGTCCTTACCCAAATCCTGGCTGATTTGGGTAAGGACAAATTACCTTCCCCTCCCTCAACCTGCTCTTCTATGTCTGTCCTTTTTAGCAGGATGTTCCTCACTATAGAAAGGAAAGTGTCTCCTCCATTGGCTCCAGAATGGAGTGTGACTATAGGGAGAAGACAATGCGGTGTTTTTTGTTCTGTTCTACTTTTCAAGTGAGAAGTTTGTTTCTTTTCCTATTCCAAAATTCCTGCTTGTATGCCACCATTACAAAGGGGATCAAATGGAATTCTTTACCATCACACCACATTGTTAACCTCACTTTATTTAACCTCTGTTAGTAAGAGCATGTGTCAGTAGCTTTGCTCCTCGTGTGCTGACCAAGCAGCCCAGGTCCTGGCCTTAGTGTGGATGTGCAGTGGCAAGAATATGGACCATGGGTGAGAAGACTTGGGGGGCTCATCCCCAGGTCCTGCTTGTGACCCCAAGTCAGGCAACACTTTAACTCCCTCATTTGTGAGAGGGGAATGATAACCAGGGAGAAGGGGGAGTAGACGGCATGCTGTACCTTATGTGAAAATGCTTTATAAGGTGCAGAGAATTATATAAATGGTAGGGGTTTTTTTTGATTGTGGTGAAATACATATAACATAAAATTAAACCATATTAAATTCAGCATTAAGTACATTTATAATGTTGTAGAACTATCAGCACAGTCTAGTTCCAGAACATTTTCATCACCCCAAATTGAAACCCTTTCCCATTAATAGTCACTTCCAATTCCCTGCTCCTACCCCAGCCCCTGGCAACTAATAATCTACCTTCTGTATCTATGAATTTGCCCGTTCTGGGTATTCCATATAAATAAAACAATATAATATGTGGCCTTTGTGTCTGACTTCTTTCCCTCAGCACAATGTTATCAGGGTTTATCTACATTGTAGCATGAATCAGTGCTTCAATCGCTTTTATGGCTGAATAATATTTTACTTTGTGGCTACACAATATTTGCTTTTAAAAATGATAGTTTTAATTTTAAATCTCATCCAGAGAACTATTAGCCATTGTGGAGAAGTGTTAATTTGGGATGAGGAGAGAAGGATGCTTAATTTGGAGAAAAGGAGCTCTGGAAGGAGTCATCAGACCAGCTTTGAAACATCTCAGAAGCTCTCACAGAAGAGCAGGACATAGTCTCCATGCCTCCCACTGGGAAGACCAGGGCCAATGGAGCACAGTTTCTGACCCACATATGGTATGCTTGAGACCGCCCCTCCCACCATGCGCTGGCCCTAGGGAGGGATGTTTGTGTAGTTTGGAGCCATTAAGAACTGTTATCTGATAGAGAAGAGTAAATGGCATGAAGAAGCTGTTAAGCCAGAACTGAGGAAGAACTCAGGAGTTTGATGAGAGGTGATATGAGGACCTGGGCCACAGCTGAGTCAAGTGAGGAAGGTCATGCATATGCAGAGAGGCTGCAATTGAGGTAGGAGAGGGAAGGACTTAGGAACCAAGTGAAGAAAAAACGTTGAGGGCTGGTTGTAAGGACCTGACAGCTCATGGAATGTCTCCAACCTGGCTGTCACTATTTTAGTTCATTTTTGGATCATCTCTACAGCTTGTCTACAAGTCCCCTGTCCTAGTTCTTGTCCTGACTTCCCCTACCTCATTCCTACCCCTTATTCCTCCTTTGGCCTGCTAACTTTTGGATCAGGTTTTCGCTTAGATGTTGTTTCTCCCAGAAAACCTTTCCTGATAGTAACAAAAATATCTTGGCTGCCATCTCTCCTATTTGTCTCCAAAGGTCCCTGCACTTTTTCTTTTGCAGCATTAGATTGTGACTACCTGTTCACTGGTGTGTGTCTCTGCAGGACTGTGCTTTCTGTAAGGATGGGAATCCATACGTCCTGTTCACCACGGCATCTCTGACATTGTAGACTAGCATCTGGGACATGGTAGGTGGTATGCACATGTTAGCTGAGTTAATGAATGAATGAATGAATGGGGCTGGTGCAGATAACAGTTAAAGTGAGGCAGGCTTGAGCTTATTTTTCTGACAAATAACAATCATGGAGTAGAGACTTTGTGGAGAAGTAAGGTCTGCCACAGCAGAAGAGTTCCACTGGGATGACCATGTCTCTGATGTATTGTAGGTGGATTTGATCTAGTTAAGGGAATGGGCCAGATGGCCCCCAAAGCCCCATCCAGCTCAATTCCCTTGTGATTTGATGACTGGAAGAACAGTTCTGTGCCATTTCTCACAACAGTAGAAACCCCATGGGAGCCCAGGCACAGCACAGATGCTGACCAGGATTCTTCAACCTTGCAGGTGCTGCTCTTTATAGAATTTAATCTAGTAATGCATTGCCTCCATGGTCTTTCCATTAACTATCCCTTTTGATGTGGAGCCTAGAGTGCAGGCCAGGAGGCCACAGAGAAGAGAAATAAAGAGACTCTGATGTCTTAAGTAGCACTGTCCTGAACTAGGAGAAGGCACAAGCTGTGAGTAGCATGGACAACGTGGAGCTTTGGGGGATGGAGGGAGTTGAAGAACAGGATTGTGGGCTGATCATGAACTGGATAGATTTCAGTGTTTCCTTCTTCTTCTTCTTTTTTTTTTTTTTTAAAGATTTTATTTATTTGACAGCGAGAAACACAGCGAGAGAGGGAACACAAGCAGAGGGAATGGTAGTGGGAGAAGCAGGCTTCCCACAGAGCAGGGAGCCCGATGCGGGGCTCGATCCCAGGACTCTGGGATCATGACTTGGGCCGAAGGCAGCCGCTTAATGACTGAGCCACCCAGATGTCCCTCAGTGTTTCCTTCTTGGTGGAAGCTGTGCAATTTCAAAACCAAGTATTCTTTTCCATCAACTTCCCTAAAACTCTTTGCCCTTGTTCGTCCAAAAGGTGGCAAAAAACACTCAACTCCCTTGTTGGAATAGTGTTCTACATCCAACTAGTTCAAAGTACTTTCACATCAAAAGACTATTATTCTCTCAATTCTCTTGATGTAGAAGGGGACATTATCACAATAGCCCTTTTATAGAAAGAGAAACTGAGGCACTGAAAAGTTCTATAGCTTGCCTGGAAACTGGCCCATTGGTATACACACTATCCAGGCATCTTTAGCAGTAGCCAAAGGACAGAGAGTGATTAGAACCTATGTAGAAGTTAGGGTTTGGTGGTACAGTGACAGGGTGGGGAACTAGTAGATATGGTAAAACAGTCTTAGAAGCTCACTATAGGCATACCTTGTTTTATTCTACTTCACTTTATGGAGCTTTGCAGATAGTGCATTTTTTACAAAGTGAAGGTTTGTGGCAACTGTGCATCTAGCATGCTTATCCGAGCCATTTTTTCTTCCAACAGTATTTGGTTCATTTTTATCTCTGTGTCACATTTTGGTAACTCCCACAATATTTCAAACTTTTGATTATTATTATTACATTTTTTTTAAAGATTTTATTTATTTGACAGAGAGAAACACAGCAAGAGAGGGAACACAAGCAGAGGGAATGGTAGCGGGAGAAGCAGGCTTCCTGCGGAGCAGAGAGCCCGATGCGGGGCTCGATCCCAGAACCCTGGGATCATGACCTGGGCCAAAGGCAGACGCTTAACGACTGAGCCACTCAGGCGCCCCTATTATTACATTTTTTATTGTGGTTTGTGATCAGTGATTATGACTGCTGAAAACTCAGAAGATGGTTAGCATTTTTAGAAATAAAGTACCTTTAATTAAGTTTTGTACATTGTTTCTTTAAACATAATGCTAGTACACACTTAATAGACTATAGTGTAAACATAACTTTTATATTAATTGGGAAACCAAAATAATTCATTTGACTTGTTTTATTGTGATATTCACTTTATTGCAGTGGTCTGGAACTGAATCTGCATTATCTCTGAGATATGCCCATACTCTTCTTGATTTCCTGCCAGGTGCCCAGAGATCATTTGGTTTTGTTTTTCAGGAATATTTTTACTTTGATTTCCTTCTGCAAAGTTACTTCCCTCACAGGGCCTGTTCTGTCTATGACCCTTTTATTCTAGAAACACAGAGTATTCAATGAGCTATTTTCTTCTCTCTGTCCACTCTCTTCAAGATTTTCCTTCTATGCAGTGCATGCAAAGACCCTTTCTTCAGAGGAGCTGGCCCCACCAACACACATAGTCTCCCTTTGGTCATTTTCTTTTTTCCCTCTGCACTTTGGACAATAAAAACTGAGAAATGTAGTAAAAGGCAGAAATGTGCACAGAGATAAACTCATGAAGCTGAACACAGGGAATATGGGAAATTAAATGCCACCCAGAAAGAGTAGGGAGTCTGAGAACAGAGAGATGGGGAACACAAAATGCACGTCAGACAAAGCAGGAGAGTGAGAGTGAGCAAGGGCGCTCTGGCAGTCTGGGTTTCTGGGAATGGGGGGCATAGTGCACTGGTAAAATAATGGTGCCCTCTTGATGGACCCCCCTCATCTTGGCCCAGCGTTCCCAGTCAGCTGTCCTCTGCTAGCTGTGGCAGTATTTTATCATCCGGTGGGAGCCTGCACTCTCCAAGGTGGAGAGGATTTGATTAATTAACAGAGATCTCCTCACACAGCCAGCTGGCTCACTGGGAAGGCCAGAGCTCTTTAAGGATGAAGATGCACAGTGCTGTAACTGCCTCCTGGTCCTGGCTCTGCCGCCACGCCCTCACCTACGTGCAGCCCACTCCCCCAAGCCTGCACGCACACTCCTTCCCAGGTGTAGTCCCACTCATGTGCATGCCCTCTCTCCACTTACCAGTGGGAAACTCCATTGCTTTCCTTCTTCCTGGGGGTAATTTCGAAGCCACCCACAATGAGACATCTGGGAGGAAATGTCACTTTCTCCCTTAGAAAACAGGGTGTAATGGTTGAGGCGACAGTTGTACTTAGGTGGGCAGAGGGTGGCATCCATTCCTCTTCTTAACAGCTTTGTCCTGTAGGAATGTGTAGGGGGTTCAGGGCTTCCCCCTTTTCAGGACAAATGCATCCATCTGGGGTGCTTAGCAGGGTGCTCCCCACATTGCTCAGCTCATTAAAAGAGAGACTTGCCTTGGAGTGGCACAGGTAATGAAGCATCGCGGGGTGCCTGCCGGCTCTAATAAGATGGATGAACTGAGGGAAGAATTAACCTGGTAGGATTAGTTCACTCTGCAGCAAGATGCTTGGAATCACCTCTTACACCCCGTGCAGGGAATCTTAAACACGCAGTTCTTTCAGGAGTGCTGGCTGGGGAGGAGGGCACTGGGCTAGGCTGAGCTAGAAAAGATAAGCTGGATGCAGAGCAGAGGCCTGTGGCTGAAGGGCTGAAATGCAGCCTTTTGCTGTAAGGAGGTCAGTTTTCTTTTCCGCATGTGCCTCAGAATGGCGGGTTGAATTGGAACCTATAGACCAGGGGCCCCTGCCTGGTCCATCCCGCCCCCATCACGGAGGTCCAGGCTGGGTGAGGGTTGTGAGTGGAGGGGAAAAAGCAGCTAAGTCTCTAAGGGCCACACTGCACCTGGTGATACTAGGGTGCCTTGGGCCCCAGAAAGATGCCCAAGGTTGAAACTGTAGATGTTTGGCTTGCCAATTCTAATCCTAATTCGAATGTCTCCTGGTTCACAGCAGGAGGTAGAAAGAACAGGAAGAACACAGACCTACAGAACTAAGGGCATCATCATTCAAAATTCAGTGGTGTGTCTACTCCATGCCAGACACTGTGCTAGTTGCTTTGGATGGACACATGAATAAGACATGTCCTCTGCCCTCAAATTGCTCACAGACTATAAGAGAGAGATGAGAGGGCAGCTAGCTTCAATACCAGGCACATGCTTAAAGGCAGACAAGACTCAATTTATTCTGCTTGGTAAAAGTGGTGGAAAATGCCCAGGGGCCTTTTACAGCAGAAACAGGTTTCTTTGCCTTCTTCATTCCACATAGGCTGTCAGATCAGACACCTGGGTGGCTCATTTTGTTGAGAACATGACTCTTGATTTCTGCTCAGGTCATGATCTCAGGGTCATGAGATTGAGCCCTGCACTTTAGGCTTTGCACTGAGCATGGAGTCTGCTTGGGATTCTGTCTCCCTGTCCCTTTGCTCTCCACTTTCACCGTCTCAAAGCAAAACCAAAAACAAAACCCCAGAAGATTAGAGAACACCAGGGCATATGGGGTCTCAGAGACCCAGTGGTTCCAATGTTGTGATTCACCCTGGGCCCATGTTAAAAATACAGATCACAAGGTGATACCTAAGATAGGCTGAATGAGAATTTTCCATAGTGCCTGGAAACATGCATTTAGACAAGTGTCACAAGTGATTTTGGTAATTAGTTAAATTGAGGTATGCTGAAGTAGACCATGCTCTCCTGTTAGAGAGGGGTAACTTTGGTCCCAAGATGGGGGTTATGATGACTGGTTCAGGACAATTGGCTGCTACCTAGTTAGCACCAGGCCCTCAGCTCAGATTCACTTTTCTCCAAATTTGGCCTTCTATTCACTAAGGAGGCTGCATATGGCATTTCACACAACAGGGGAGGAGCTAAGAAGCACAGTGCTGGGACCCATGACACAGCATTCTCTGTCAGGTCAGGGCAGAGTCTCTTGTGGGACTTAAAGAGCAGATCCAGAAAAGGGGGGAGAGCTGAGGTGTTTGGCAGATTATCGTTACTCTGCTGGCTCTGACTAGCTATATCCCTTGTTAATCCCACCTGCTCCAGACTGCAGCTTGCTTCATTCCTGGAAGGTCATGTCTTCCTGCTTGGAGGCTAACAAAATGCCAAACCAACTGGTGGTTTGCTCATACTCTAAATACAGATGGTGGTATTTAGGAGGGAACAAAGACTTACCACAGAAAGTTGCCAAACTCTTGTTTCCAGAGACAATACTATAAGAAAGCCAGGGAGCAGAAAAACAAAATGTAACTTTAGGGCACAGTAGTTTTCCTGAAAGAGCACCAGATGCCTTTTCAATCATGGGGTGATGCCCTTTATAAAATCTCTCACTTGTCGAGCAGGAAGCTACTGTTGCTTGCTAGCATGTGGCCCTGGCTTACCAACCATCTTATATTCAACATGAAAATAGAAATGTGTTCCCACTAAGTATATGTCTTGTTATATCTAGGCTGAGAGGCCTTCTCTGGTTTCCCAAGGCAAGTGTTCTAAATCTCAGTTTGGCTTTCAAGCTGTGGGTGGGCTGGCCCCATACCCACAGTTGCCTCACATCCCGCGGGCATGGCCCTTTGACACCAGACCTGCTCTGAGCCCACTAGGGCTCTTTGATGTACATAAGGAAGGACTACAGGTAGTATTTCTTCTATTTGGCAGATGAGACAAAAGACTCCAAGGAGTTAAGGACTTTTGTGCTAATTATGTGTAAGTGGTAAATGTGAGACCCACTCAGGTATCTGGGTTCTAGAACCTCCTCTCTAGACACTCTTAAATCCAATCAGGCTAGTTGCCCCACCTCAGATGCCTGTCCACCTATGAGACTGTGCACATATTTTCCCTTATGGATGGTTTTCCTTTACTTCAACTTTCTATACCTTTCAAAATGTAGCTTGAAACTCCTCTAAGAAGCCATTTCAAAGACTCCAGCCCTCAATCCTCTCTGAACCTGAATGACACTAGTTAGTGCTTAATTATGCTCCATCATATTGTTTGCTAATTATTTAATGTGTGCTATTTTTCTCAGCACATCTAGTTTATAAATTTCAGGGCAATGGGTACTCATGATTTTTGATCGTAGTCAGCCCAGCACTAAGCACAGAGTTTAAAACTTTTCCTGAAAATCTGTGTGGAGAAAGCCAGTGGCATTTATCTTCCTAAGGGAATTAATGACAATGACCCCATTTAGCATATCTCAATGTGTTTGGTTTCTCCCCATCTTATTAGCTTCCCAACAGAAGCTATCTGGCTCAGAAAAAGCATCCAGCTGTTCAGAGCAGCTGGAAGCCAAGTAAGGGTTATTTTGGGATGAGTTATTTCTTGCTTCTTAAGCCCTTTCAAATAATATTGTCTGAAATGATGCTGCTTTATGGAGAGGAGTCCCCTCACTCCCACAAAACCGAGATAGAGAAATTGCTCCCGAGAAAGACCATGGATGGGCTAAGAAGAGCAGGAAACGAGATCACTCAGCTTTGGCAGCCAGATGTTTTAGGAGGTCTTATTTAGTCCTTATCACTACTTCTGTACAACACCTGTTTCTAGGGGCAAAGAGGGACAGCTGATGGCTTAAGAGACTGCAGTGGATCCAAACTCGCTTTCATGTATCCCTTCATGCATTTCGGGGTCTACTATTAGCTTATTCATTACTCATTCTTTGTCTCTAAGGATGTCTCACTCTCAATGGAGATGTAAAAAAGAAACATGCATATAAAGAAATTAATAATTGCAATTTGATAAGTATTTGGAAAGAAATAATCTATGTGAAGGGAATAGTGGGAGGAAGTATATGGTGGGGTGTGGGAGCCACTTTAGACAGGATAGTCTGGGTGGTCACTGAAGGTGCCCTGAAAAGATTTAACTGGGACATGAGGGGGGAAAGCCCACCAACCAAAAGCTGGGGAAGGGTTCAGGGGAATGTCATGTACATATGCTGGAGAAGCTGGATGGGGACAGATGGGAGGCCAAAATTTGAAAGGAGTAAGGCAGGGAAATGTGCAGGAGGCACCCAAGAGAGGCAGCAAAGAGCCATTTCAGCAGGTTAAAAGGAGGTGGGGTAAAGAGGAGCAAAGGATGGATTCAGGAGCTGTAGTTAGAGAGCATGTTGAAGATCAAGTAGCCAGGCCTGTGGTGGATTGGATCTGGGGGCCATGAGGAAGAAGAGGACTGAGGATGAATCTCAGCTTCTTAATTTGATTGAAGAATACTAAGCAATAAGTCAGTGTGTGCACGTGTGTGTGTGTATGTGCGTGTGTGTGTGTGTGTGTGTGTATGTTGTCAGTGGTGTAAATCAAGAGCTCTAGTCTGGTTGTATTGATATCAGACAGATAATAATGGCTATCTGTTACTTATTTAGCCACTGCTCATTGTGCACCTATTCTGTGTCAGGCAGGAAACAAAACAGACAAAACTCCTTTCCCTCATAGACAGTCTAGAAGACAATAATTGATAAATAAAATATATATTATGCTAGAAAGGGAGCAGTATCTGGGAGAAAATAGAAAGGGAGACTACAAAGCGGGTTGAAGTTTTAGATAGGATGTCCAGAGAAATTCTCATTGATGATGAAATTTAGGCACAGATTTCAAGGAACTAAGCAGGTTTTGGAGGAAAGTCTTCCAGGTGGGTGGGAACAGTAAGTGCATAGGTCTGAAGGTAGAGGAATACCCATGCTGACTCAGGAGTGGTAAATGGTCAGTGTGACCAGAGCAGAGTGGGCAGGACTGACAATAGGGATGTCACAAAGGTAGGGGGAGGGAAGACCATGTGGGCCTGGCAGGTCAGAGCAAGGCCTTGTGAGGTCATCTGGACTGAATTGGAGCTCAGTAGAGGGTTTCAGCAGAGAGCTAAAATGATCTGGCCTCTTTAATATTGCTCTGATAGCTGTACTGAGGACAGACTGTGGAGTGACGGGGGAGAGCAAGAAGTAGGACCAGTAGGTCTTGCTGTAATCCAGCGTGGATGGATCATGGGGCCTGCAGTAGCATGGTGGAAGGGGAGTCCAGAGTGAACAGATTCTCTGTACATACAAAAGGATGGTGTCTGTATTTACTAAAGGATTAGATGTGGGATGAGGAAGAGGGAAATAATAAGGGTAACTCCAGTGTTCATAGCCTTGCAATTGAAAGGATGAAATTGCAGTAACTGATACAGAGAAGAAAGTGGGAAGAACAATTTTAACATTGAGAGCATGGTTTCAAGCATATTAGGTGTTACATATCTGTTAGACATCCTCATGGGACTATTTATGAGGCAGTGTGATAAATGAGTTGAGTTTGGAGCTAAGTGTAGGGCTAGAGATATGAATCTGGATCATTAGCACAGAGATGATTTTGAAAACCAGAGACTAGATGATCAAATCTAAGCAGTGGGAGTAGCTAGAAAAGTCACCTAAGTCAGAGCCCTGGGGCACTGTAGAGTTTAGAGGTGAAGCAAGGTAGAACCAAAAGCCAGAAACTGACAAGGGATGGTCAGAATGTTCTTGGAAACCAGATGGGTATGTGATCAATGAAGCCATGCTAAGAAAGTGTTTAAAGAGGACAAAGTGATCAATAGTGTAAAATACTACTGATAATTAAGAAAGTAAAGACTAAAAATTGACATTGGCTTTAGCAATGGATGACACTGGTAACCTTAATAAGGGTTGTTGGAAAGGTAGGAGAGGACATGGAAGTAGAATGATTTTAAGATATAACAGGAGGAGATGCACATTTGACAATAGGTACAAACAAGCTTTTCAAGGAACTTTGCTCTAGGGAAAGAGAAATGGAGAATAGCCAGAGAAGGAAGCATGGTTGAGAGATTTTTTTAAATAGGAGAAAACAACTGCATTTTTGTGTGTTGATGGAAAAAATCCAGTAGAGTGAGAAAAATTGATGCTGCAAGAGAAAAAGGAGGAAATTGCTAGAGCACCACCCTTGAATAGATGAGGAGGAATGGATCAAATGGGCCAGTGGAACACAGGCCTTAGACAGGAACACAGTTTCCATAGCATTAGGGGAGAAGGAAATGGTATATGTACAAATGCAGAAAGGCAGATAGATGGGTAGTGGAAGCCTGTGGCTGTTTTTTTGATATTTTTTCAATTTTATTAATCATATAAAAGCAAGGTCATCGCTAAGAGTGAAGACTGATGTCTTCCACCTGTAAAGATTTAATGGTGAGCTGTCCACCAGTAAAGATGAGAATGCATGATAAAGCCATCTAACAGAGCAGGAGAATGCTCTAGTATACCATAGCTACGAATGCTGGTCCAGAATCCCAGAATCCCTCTCAAAAGCTACTGAGAATAAACCTGAGCATTTTGCTTAGTTTGGCCTATGGCAAGGGCAGAGCAATTCCACCTCAGGCAAAAGCATTTGAGAATCATTCCAATAGTCCCCTTCCTCAGAAGATCAGCAAGAACATCCAGCTAAGACCAAGTATACAGATCAAGGAGTATTGCAAAATGCCAGTGTTAGGGGAATACAGCATATAGAATTCATGGCTTTTTCCCCATGATTCTTTAATCTTTCAAAGTTAAATTTTTAAAATTTTCTTTATTTTTTCTTTTTCTATTTTTTGAATTTTTCCTCTTTTCTATTTTAGCCATTTTGTAAATACCTTCTATAAAGTCTTATTTAATTTTCATTTTTATAGTCACATTCTATCATTGTATTTAACTTTATTTTGTGTGTGTGTGTATATGCATATATATATAATAAGAATTATTATATAATATATTATATAATTATATATTACAATATATATTTATATATAAATTATATAAATTTATAATTAAATAACTATAAATTTATATAATTTATATATTTTATATATAAAGTGTGTATGTATATATATAAATATATATACTGTATATATATAAAGTATATATATATATATACTGTATATATAAAGTATATAAAATATATAAATTATATATATTTATATATATAAAATATATAAATTTATTATATAAATTATATATATAAAATTTATATATAAATATATATTTATATATACTATATAAATATATATTTATAAGTTTATAAATTTAAATTATTAAATAAAAATAATAATTATTATTAAATAATAATAATAAATAATAATATTTCTTATTCTTATAAATAAGAAATAATAATTCTTATTATATAATAAGAATTATATTCTTATATAGTATATAAGAATATATATATATTCTTTCTTTAAAATTTTGAGATACAGTTTCTTTTTTCTTTTTTTTTTTAAAGATTTTCTTTATTTGACAGAGAAACACAGCTAGAGAGGGAACACAAGCAGAGGGAGTGGTAGCAGGAGAAGCAGGCTTCCTGCCGAGCAAGGTTATTATGCTATATGAAATAAGTCAATCAGAGAAAGACAATTATCATGTGATCTCGCTGATATGAGGAATTTGAGAAAAAGACAGAGGATCATAGGGGAAGGGAGGGAAAAAATGAAACAAGATGAAACCAAAGAGAGAGAAAAACCATAAAAGACTCTTAATCTCAGGAAACAAACTGAGGATTGCTGGAGGAGAGGTGGGTGGGAGGAATAATGGAGTGGCTGGGTGATGGAAATTGGAGAAGGTATGTGCTATGGTGAGTGCTGTGAATTGTGTAAGACTGATTAATCACAGACCTGTACCCCTGAAATGAATAATACATTATATATTAATAAAAAAACATATTCAGTGAAGGTGCAGTCCAATTTGGTTGGACAAAATAGGATTCAGAATTAGCTGAGTGCAAGAGAGTAAGTGGTAGTAGAGAGAAGGAGGGCGCGTAGAGCATAAACACTGACATGACATTTGCCTTGGTAATGTGGGAAGTTAGATATGGGAACAGGTTAGAAATTTAATGCATCAAAAATTCTGAAGGTGAAGGGGTAGGATGACCTCTGGAACTGGGCAAATAGACCTGCAATTTAGGGAATGGTGGTCAGAATGCAGGACGTCTGAAATTAGGTGTATGGGTAAGACTGTAGTTCTTTGTAATGAGGTGATTGGATGAATTAGGAAGGAAGAAAAGCTGCATAGAGTAGTGGAGGTTGGTGTATTTGAAGCATGATTATTTGTTTATTAAATCAGCAAAGTAAAGAAAAGAAGAATGTCAGAGAAAGGTATTATTAGGAGCTAAATTCTTCAAGGTAAAAGAGGCGTGAGGTAATTGTGAAAGTTGGGGAGCAGGTGGCTTTGTCAGGTGACGTGAGAGCCATGCAAGCAGGGCACAAGGAAGATGGAGAGATAGCCCTAAGGAAGAGGCAGATGCATCCCAGGAGGGCCAGAGGCCAACAGAGCCCTTTGAGACAACAGAAGAGGAAGCCATATCCCCAGGGAAGAGCTGGATTTTAGTTTAGAAGCACAAGGTGGAGAAGGTGAGGACATGATTGACCTTGAGTTCTGGAGGGTGAGAAGAAGGGTGTCAGGAGGAGAGGGAGAGAGATGAGGTGGGAAAAGGTGATGTGCAGAGCCTGCAGATGTCAGAGTCTGGGGCCTGATGGCTGCTTGTGGTGCCCGGATATGAACAGGGAGAAAGGTGGACAAAAATACCTAAGATTTAGTAGGTGCATTGTGTGTGCCAGACGTATTTCTACTCTTTTTCCACGCATTAACTCATTTGATTCTCACAACAACTTTAGGAACTAAGCATTATTATATTCATTTTACAGATGAAGAAAATGAAGCACAGAGAAGTTAAAAACTCACCAAGGTCACACTGTTTGTTGAGTACAGAGCTAAAATTTGAACCCAGGCAGAGAGATTCCAGAATCCATGGTATCCATGACTACTTCATTCTCTTTTCAGGTTAGGGTTTGCACTGCCCCTAATCCATTATGTCGTCTTGTAAAAATTGGGTAACCTTTCTGAGGTTAACATTTTCACATGCAAAACAGGGGTGACAATACCAGAATTAGTGGTGCTGTACCTAGCAGTTGTAGTAAGGAACTCAGAAAATTAGTAGAGAAGATGAGACATAAGCACATGGCTATGATAAGGGGCAAGGTAAGAAATACTATTTTAACAGAGGCATCATATGCTATGGACTCAAAGAAAGAGAAATATAAATTCCTGGTGATTCAAGCAGGTGAAGACTTTCCTTTCATGAAAAGTGGCTGCAATTTAAGGAGTGAGAGGAGGGCAGAGGCACTGATGCTGGGCAAGCTATGGCCATATTGCTAACTCTGTTTTCTGCAAGAGGAGCCAATTAACCCTTACTCAGAACTCCAATCTCTCCAAATACACGCCTGCTGCCTTTCTTTTGTTTCTCTCTCTCTTTTTTTTCTTTTCAACAGTCGTCTAAAGAGTAGAAATGGAGAGAGCAGATAGTGGAAGAACAGAGTGGAAACTGCTTTCTCAGTAATGATATGCTCTGGAGACTGAGATAACATGAATGAAGGTGCTTAGTAAACTGTGACTGGAGGTGTTCTTGCTAAAGAAATGCAGTGTGATAGAGTGGCTGGCATTGACATTGGAAGAAATGTGAGTTTTCAGATGTCGACCAGGTATCTTTGGAAGAGTCAGTCTCAGCTTAGAGATTGATAATTATAGGAAGGCAGCAGTTCCTTTTAGAGAGAATGGAAGACAGATAGAGAGACAGACTTTTCCGAGGTTCTTGTTCTGGTATTGAGCACTAAGTTTGGGCTGGTCTCAGATATACCTGCTTGCACTGGCAGTCAGAGGGGAGGTGAGGTACATCCATCAGAGTAAAACAAAGTACCCTTGTCAAGTGGCTGCTCATCTCCTTATATAGGGGGTGAGGCTCAGATTGCCTGCTTTGTACAATAGAGGCTTTACATGTTGACACCACCACTTGAGCCAATAGTGTTAAAGTGGACCCTGCCCCCAAATGGCAGAGTCAAAATGCCCTAATTCATATAGAATGTGGAGTTGGCCTCAGGCATCTCTAAGGTCTTTGATATTCCACCTTGCTGAGATTCCCTTTTTAACCCAGGGGTAAGTTAGGACTCATGAGAGCAAACTGTGCTTGGAGCAATAGTGTCTGAAGATTGATCACTGACCTGATGGCAAGACAGTTGGGGCTTAGAAAGTAACTGGACTCTGGAGAAGGGAACTTGAAGACATGAAAATGCTGGTCTTGCTTACTGTAATGCCCACGCTCCCACACCACATTCCAAGAAGTTTTCTGAGCCAATACCTCTCTATTGGGATAGAGAGGATGGTGGCATATCACTATTCTATGTGTACTGAGCAACAGAAAGAGAGGCAGTGATTTCAGCAGGAAGGATTTGAGGTAGATCCATTCCACTTGTTTTTCCCCTGCAGCTTGTAAGGGTAGCTATAAGAGATCAATGTCCAGCAGGTTAAGCTCATCTCTACCCTTCTTAAAAGTATATCTGTGGCAGTTGGGGCACCAGGCAGGTGGGAGGAGTGAAGGCAGGGACAAGAGGGTTTGGGCTGAGTTAGCCTTGACACAGCACTCCCCCAGAGCCAATGATGGTTAGTTTTTCTGAAGGTCTTGCTTTTCCAACACGCCTGTTTGCTAAGCTAGGGGCATTTCAAGCTCCTGTCTCTTTTTTCCTCCTTGGAGCTCCAGCAGGTTTTCTCTTCCTCTGCGTACAACATGCATACTAATTGGAACCTCTCCCTGAGAAGAAGCCTTCTTTCTGACAGATTCTTTAAGAATAGACATAGGTTTTGAAAAACCCAAGATGGCATTGCCTGTAATTATAAAGTAATTGGTGTAATTGAGAGCTCAGGGTCTTATGCAAATCACTCTCCTGTTTTTAACTTTATATCAAGACTATTTTTATTTTTGAATGCAAAAAAAAAAAAACAAACAAAAAACCAACATGTGCCTATGGGAATGGCACTTGTGCATTTCGGCCTAGGGCCCATGTGTGCAAAAATACTAGAGTAACTGTGGAGGAGGAATTGGTCTTGGATGAAAGATTGAGACATTTCTGGTCTTCATGTATCTTGCAGAAAGTCTCCAGGCTTCTCTCACCCTGTTTTCTTCATCTGTAGAATGGGGAATATGAAAGTAAACTTCTATTGTTGTGAAAATTAAAGAATATAGATGCATGAGCATTTTAAAGTATACGGGGCTGTCAAGATGTTATGTTTCACCTTCCCCTTTTTTATTCCTTTCCTCTTCTCTTGCAGGTGGAATGTGGTGCAGTGAGGAGGGCAATGCTTTGGAGTAGAAGGCTGGAGTGCATGTCTCAGGTCCCTATTTTTTCTTTTGTGTACAAAGGAGATTAGGTGGGATCAGAGGAGCAACTGATAGTTTCAGTAGGAAAGCACTCTGGAAAGTTCCTGGGCCATCAAACTACTTGTTTAACCAGTGACCCAACCCTCTGTGCTTTGTCTTCACTGAGTACCTGTGAGTACTTGCAACAGTTGATGTGATTTCTGCTGAGGGGAAATCTTCCAGTATGACACCTTAATCAGCACTCTGGTTAGGAGTGATTTGAGTTTCTTATAGCTGCTGTAATAACCACAAACTTGGTGACCTCAAACAATAGAGGTTTATTCTCTCACAGTTCTGTCCAGAAGTACCATGCTCCCTCTGAGAACACAAGGGTGGAATCACTCCACTGACTGCCTCCACCTTTACCTGGCTATCTTCTTGTGTCTCCACAGGGGTCTCCATATGTGTCTATGTAATCTGCCCCTGTGTCTCTTCCAAGGACACTTATGACAGCATGTAGGTTCAGCCAGATAATTAAGGGTATCCTTACTCAAGATATGTAACTTAATTACACCTCCAAGAGCCTTTTTTCCAAAAAAACATTTATGATTTCCTGGGATTAAGACTTGATATATTTGTGGGGCCATTACTTAGCCGATCATAAGAGTAAAGGCTCCCTGAAGCTTCCCAGGTTGGAATCATATCTATTACTTTGCAGCTCTGTGATCTTGGGCAAGTTATTTCATTTTTCTGCATCTCAGTTTCCTCATCTGTAAACTGGGGGGAAATAATAGCATCTACTTCATGGGGTAGTTGTGAGGGTTAAATAAATTGATATACAAAAAACTGATGAGTCCTTGGTTGATAGTAAGCTCTCTCAAAAATATTTGCTATTATTATCTTTGGTTTTCCTTTAATACCTGGTTCTAGATCTGCCATCATAATTTCCTCCAAACTCTTCCAGAACTTGATTATATTTGGCCTATACAAACATTGTGGTGTGAATTACTTTTTGTTTTCTCAAAAATTATTTTTTTCATGTTTAAGAATACTTAACAATTTTATAATCTGGTCTGTTTTTGCATTTATAATCATTTCATGATTTTATAGAATTTCATAATATCCACTCAAAATACTTTTTCATGGTTTTGTTTGAAGAAACAAAATATTTCTTTTATTTTATTTTTAAAATTTTGTTTATTTATTTATTTGACAGAAAGAGAGATCACAAGTAGGCAGAGAGGCAGGCAGAGAGAGAAGGGGAAGCAGACTCCCTGCTGAGCAGAGAGCCCGATGTGGGGCTCAGTCCCAGGATCGTGAGATCATGACCAGAGCTGAAGGCAGAGGCTTTAACCTACTGAGCCACCCAGGCGCCCCGAAACAAAATATTTCTAACTGTACAAAAAAAGGAAATTATTGACTCTCATGATATATTCAATTATATCATATCTTGGTTCTTCCTAATGTTTCCTTATCAATAATTGTTACATTGACCCCTCTCCCCGGTCCCAACCACCATGAACCACAGGTTTCGAAATAATTTTACTTATGATACAAATATAATTAAGTACCAACTAATTACATTTTAACCAGTAAAGAAACATACATGCTTGGCAATCAGTTTGTCATCAAGCTGATTTGAAATAATTATATCAAAGGGCAAAAACCCTTGTTATTTGGGGCATTCTATTTGGTTTTAAAATAGCAATAGATCTTCAACATGTTAAAGATCATATATGAAAAACACACAATTAACATTATACTCAATGGCGAACGACGGAAAATTTTCCACTATAATCAAGAAATAGTTAGGGATGCCCATTTAGACCACTTCTATTCAGCAGACTATTGGAAGTTCTAGCCATTAAAACTAGGCAAACAAAAGAAATAAACAGCACCCAAATTAGAAAGGAAGAAGTAAAAATATCTCTGACATGACATGATTTTATATGCAGAAAACCTTACAGGCTGTTAGAACCAATAAACAAATTCCATGAAGTTGCAGGATACAAAATCAACATGTAAAAATCAGTTGCATGTCTATACACTAACAATGAATAATCTTAAAAGGAGATTAAGAGGGGCGCCTGGGTGGCTCAGTGGGTTAAAGCCTCTGCCTTCAGCTCAGGTCATGATCTCAGGGTCCTGGGATCGAGCCCCACATCGGGCTCTCTGCTCAGCCGGGAGCCTGCCTGTTTCCCCCTCTCTCTCTGCCTGCTTGTGATCTCTCTCTCTCTCTCTCTGTCAAATAAATAAATAAAATCTTTAAAAAAAAAAGGAGATTAAGAAACTGATATTACTTAGAATAGCATCAAAAAGAATAAAATATTTAGGAACAAACTTATCTAAGGAAGTGAGAGACTCGTAAACTGAAAACTACAAATCAATTTCGAAAGAAATTAGTGGGCACATAAAAAGAGAAAGGCATCCCAGATTCATGGATTGGAAAACTTATATTGTTAAGATGACATTACTACTAAAAGAGATCTTCATAGTCACTGCAATCCCTATCAAAATCTTTTTTTTTAATCTTTTTAAAAAAAATATGTTATCTGTTTGTATGAGAAAGAGATAGAGAGCGAGAGAGAGCGCGAGAGAGTATGAGCTCCACGTATGAGCCAGGGGGAGAGGTAGAGGCAGAGGAAGAAGCAGACTCCCCATTGAGCAGGGGAGAGCCCAATGAGGGACTTGATCCCAGGACTCTGGGATCATGACCTGAACCAAAGACAGAGGCTTAACCAACTGATCAACCCAGGCACACAACTCTTCTCAAAATCTTAACTTGTTTGAAGAAATAGAAAAACCCATCCTAAAATGCATATGAAAGCTCAAGGGACCCTGATAGTCAAAAACAAATTTGAAAGAACAAAACTGGAAGACTTACGTTTCTATATTTCCAAACTTACTACAGAGCTATAGTATACACTGCTTTGAGTGTGGTATTGGCATAAAGATAGACATATACAATGATGGAATAAAATAAAAAGCTCAAAGCTAAACCCTCACATATACAGTTGACCTTTGAACAACATAGGGTTTCGGGGTGCTGACAACCCATGCAATCTAAAATCTGTATATAACTTTCAACTCTCTAAAAACTTAACTACTAATAGACTACTGTTGACCTTACCAATAACATAAAGACTTGATTAACACGTATGTTATATATTTATTATATATTTACTTGTTATGTATTTATTCTAACATAAAACACGTGTTTTTATGTTATATATTTTATATACTATATTTTTATGATAAAGTAGAGAAAGGAAAATGTTATTGGGAAAATCATTAGGAAGAGAAAATATATTTACTGTACTGTACTGTATAAAAAAATCCACCTATAGATTGAACTTTATAGTTCAAACCTATGTTGTTCAAGGGTCAACAATATAAAAAGATGATTTTCAATAAGTTGTCAAGACTACTGAATGTGGCAAGGACAGTATTTCGAACAAATGATATTGGGAAACTGGATATTCACATGCAAAAAAAGAAGTTAGACTTCTTCCTTACACCATATACAAAAATTAACTCAAACTGGATCAAAGACCTATATGTAAGAGCTAAGACTATAAAATTCTTAGAGGAAAACAGAGGAAAAGCTTCATGATATTAGATTTGGCAATGATTTCTTGAAAATGATGCTAACAGTGTAAGCAACAACAATGCAAATAGCTAAATTGGACTTCATTGCTAGTGAGAATGTCAGATAGTGTAGCCACTATGGAAAACAGTATAGTGGATCCTCAAAAAGTTAAATATAGAATTATGATATGATCTTGCAATTCCAATCCTAGGTATAAACACAAAAGGATTGGAAGCAGGGACTTAAACACATTTGAACACTAATTTACATAGCAGCATTGTTCACAATAGCCAGAAGATGTCCACTGATGGACGAATGACTAAACAAAATGTGATATATGCATACAGTGAAATGTTACCTAGCCTTAACAAGGAATGAAGTACTGACACAGTTATAACATGGATGGACCTTGCATACATTATAAATCAGCCAGACACAAAAGCATATTACAGCACAGCCCATGTAACAAACCTTATGGCAACTTTCCAGCCCACACCCCTGGTTTTTCAGGCAAGGAAGTAAAGCCTTGTAAGTTCTTGGTTGGGAACAAATCATGACCCAACCTTTAGTCATCAGGAGGAAATTATAGGGCTGCTAATAGGACTGCTAATCAGTAAGAGGGAATAAAGTTGAGGTGGCTTGCCATGTGTTCCTACAATGGGGAAATACTGGTGAAGATCCTGAAGAATCAAGTGTTGTTGATGGGGGTCTGCATTTTGCCATGCTGGGCACTTGCAAAAACAATCAAGATATAACTGATACTTTCTTTTTTTTTTTTTCTTTTTTTTTTTTTCTTTTTTTTTTTTTTAAAGTTTTTTTTTTTTTAAAGGTTTATTTATTTATTTGACAGAGAGAGAGAGAGAGATCACAAGTAGGCAGAGAGGCAGGCAGAGAGAGAGGGGGAAGCAGGCTCCCTGCTGAGCAGAGAGCCCGGTGCGGGGCTCGATCCCAGTTCCCTGAGATCATGACCTGAGCTGAAGGCAGAGGCTTTAACCCACTGAGCCACCCAGGCGCCCCTCTTTTTTTTTTTTATACTTTTTTTTATATGTACTGGGCACAGTATTAAGGCAAAGATAAATTCCTTCAAGGAGCTTACAGGCTTGTTGAAAAGATGAGGCCTAAATACCTAAGTAAAGAAAACATTTAGTATTTCAGGACAACAATGGCCAAGCTATCACAGGCAGCTTATGATTAACTGTCAAAGCAATTGAAGAGACACTAATTGCTCATGGAGATCATTGATCACTTGAGGCTGGTGGCTGGTAGGAGATATTATTGCCTAGTGGTGGGGAGGGGCCAGGTCCTTGGCTCTTACCCCAGCATCTCCTGTTCTTGTTGACTCAGGACCAGTTTCTGAATCTCCTCAGGCCTCTATTTTCTCACCTGTAAAATGGAGTAATGTTATTTACCCCACTTGGTTGTTGTGAAGGTGATGTGAGGTAATGTGTATAGAGCACTCAGTGTAGCACCAAGCATGTTTAGTACACATTGGAGATGGATCTTGAAGGGGGAAGAAGAAGAGGGGAAAGGAGATTCTAGGAGTGAATAACAGTGAGGTGGGTGGCTGGCATGTTTGGGAGCAGAAGTAATGAATGTGGTTATAGTGAAAAATGCTTCTTCTTAGTTTTTCTTTCCTGCAGAGAGAGGGTTAGATTTCTGGTGTGCCAGCTACAGGGCTTATAGAGAAAATGTGGGTTTATAGTCTTGGAAAGACTGGCTCTGAAGCAGGAGAAAAGCACGGGCTGTGGGCACATTCTTGCTGCCTTTGCTGCATCCTGTCTCCCTTTGGCCAATATTCTCTGGGTCACTTGGTGCCATAATCCTGAGATTTAGCTTGACGCCAATGTACATACTGACCATAGGAGTCAGAATTCTACCCTGATGTGTCATGCATCATCCTTGCAAAGAACTTTTCAATCATTTATTAGCTCATCAGAAATTTAATGAGAAGTGGGTAACATAATTTCTGCCTCATAGTATGAGATGGGATTGTTTGCAGGATATTTATGGTCTTTAAATGGTGCAATATAAGCAATAATGTTACTTTGCAATAATGAACTTTGAATAATATTCAGTAGATATCAGGGGTTACCTTGTGGGGAAATGACAAATGGCTAAAACAATGTTAAAAGGAAGAAAAATGAACCAATATTATCCCATGGTATAAGTGACTTATACCAATATTTTCCTGAAATTGTGGGTGTATGTTGTGATTCTCTGAAATTATCTTATTTTTCTAACAGAGGTCTATTTAGGTAATTAATTACTCTGTGTAGTAAATGTCATAGCTGAATGCCAGTCTTATTTAAGTTTTCTTGATGAAAATAGATTTACCTGCTCAGTGAACAAGGTAAGCCAAGAACTCGATCACCAATTTTTCAGAATGTTTTTCTTTTTCTTAATGTCTGTTTTGAGATGTGGTTCTATCTATAATGGTACATAGAGAGGAGTCAGAAGAGGGGTCTTAGAGAGGGGTAAGAAGACCTTCCTCATCCTTGCCTAGATGAGACAGAGACAACTATGGCACTGTGTGGGAATTGATGGTGGCATCTTTCCAATCTCTACCCTATGCCCTGTTCTGTTTCTTTCTTCCTGTCTCTTACTCTCAACTTCTCTAGCTCCCTTTATAAACTCCCATTTACTCTCTTTCTTCCTCTGTATGTCCTTAGCCTTTCAGAGGTAGCTCTGTCCATCCTGTGCCATGCTGGCTGTAGTGGCATGCAGGGCAATTAGGGTACTCACCTGAAGCCTGGTATCTGCATGTGTTCTCAGGCCTTTTCTCCTCTATCTCCTTCACTCCCAGAGTCTCTGCTGCAGCTCGGTTGCACTGACTATAGTCAAAGAAGTTCTCCAAAGTCGCATTCATACATTATTCAACAGCTATTTATTGAGCCTCAACTCTATGTATAAGGAGACAGCCAAACCGAACTCCTCTCCTCATAGAGCTTACCTTCTAGTGAGGAAACAGAGAAGAGACAAGTACAGAACAGATGCACATATGGACTTGTAGATGGTGATGATGGCTTTCAGAAACATTAAAATACCAAGAGTAGTAAAGAAATCAGAAAAGGCCTTTCTACTAAGACTGCATTTGAGGGAAGATCTGAATAAATGAGGGAGACAGACACACAGATCTCAAGAGGACGTACATTGTAGACAGAGGGAACAGAAGTGTCAGAGGCCTGGGGCAAGAGGCTCCAGAGTGTGTTTGAGGAGCAAACCTCCCAAGGTTTGGAGGGGGGTGAGTGAGGAGGGGAATGCTAGATGACTAGCCTGGCAGGCTGACGGTCTGTAGTTATTCTGGCAAATTGTTAAGCTCAAAAATACTTCATCTTTCTTGTGATAGAGTCACTTCAACTGATGTCTTTCCGTCTGCATTTCAATATTTTTTTTGGATAGCTAGAAGGAGGAGTATAAAGTAGACATCTGTTGCTTTTGCCACCTACCATCCATTTCCTGTTCTTTGACAACTGTGCCTTGCTTTTCCTCTGTGGCACTATCTCACGCTTGGACTAGCCCGTGTGCTTAGTTTGGGTGTCTTTCTTCACCGACAGGTGGAGGATTCAACCTCAGGCTGCCCTGATTCACATGTTGCAGTCCCTTGGCTGTTAGATCACAGGGCCTGATCCAAGCCAATGAGACACGATGAAACTTTTGCTAAGAGTACTGGAAAAAAAAGACTGGCTTCTTCTCACTAATTACAGGCTATGCAAGAATATGATAGACAGTGGCTGCAGACACCTTGCACCCATCCAGGAGTCTATCTGAGAGGAAGTGCAGCTGAGGTAAACAGGACCTGAGTCTTGGTGACATCATTGGAGGCCCTGCATCAAACCAGACTTGAAACCAGTAAAATACCTTGGGTTTTCTCTGAACCATTAAATTTTGTTACCGGCTCTAAATTTCATCAAGCCAGCTTGAGTGGGGTTTAACAAATATTTTTGTTGTTACATGCAGCAAAAGCAGCTCTATCTCCCAGGGGATATGAGATGGTATAGTGAGGCAGTTAAGACCACAAACTCTGAATTCAGAACTTGAACTTACTCTTTGACCCTTAACCTGTCTAGGCATAAATGATCTCACCTGTAAAATAGGAGTAATTATAGCATCCACCTTAAGATTGCGGTGAGAATGTATGGAATGTATATAACTTTGAAGCATATACTAAGTGCTATTAGTCTGCAGCTGTTACTGTTTTCCCCACTTTGTCAAATATGGTTTCTGAAGCTAGACTGTACTACACACGATGTCAGAGTTGGAGCTGAAATTCAACTCCAGGATTCTTGAGGGGCAGCTGTCAGCAGTTATTCACCCATTGTACAAGGTGTTTCTGAGTGCCCACTATGCTCCAGCACTCCGCTGATGCTGGATGCAGACTGCAGATTCAAGAATGAGGGCCGCTATGTGAATACGTTTATTTTCCTCCAGTTCTAGTACAAGTTTCTTCACCCAGTGGGTGATTAATCAATGGTGTTGACTAACCTTCCTCGACACTACTCAGCCTCCTAGGGAGGAAAGGCATTTTCTGTAGACGGTTTATTTGAATCAGTGATCCACATAGATGGAAGCCCCGCTCCTGGGGCCAGGCTCTCACGGTTGGCCTGGCAGCACCTCTGCCCTGCAGGGTGGCAGAGCCAGCAGTCTGAGGCTTGGAGCTGCCCTCTTCCCAGCTTCCCCAGGCATCTGCTTCAGCAACTTGCTCTTGGTCTCATGATAAATTCATTACCAGAAAATGAAGCTGGAGTATCCTAGTGACATAAAATATTGATGAGAGAAATAAGGACTTAGATAAATTATCGGGTGCTCCTTGCAGGGCTTGCTGCATTCTGTTCTGCCAGCTCTGCATACATTTGTTCTTCTCCCTTTTTGATTTGTTTGGGTGGGGTCTGGTCCTCTTAATAGGAAGCATGTCGGAACATTAGTGAAGAGCTCCAACCCCAGCGTCACACCAGAGTGGGAAAAATAGACATGTCTCCTGGTTACTGTCAAAACTATGAAACCCAGTCTTGCCACTTAACAACCTTCTTGGCAGGTTCTTGGCACCCTCAGGATAGTGTGCAAAAACACATCGCTGCCCTGCTCAGAAACTGCTAATGGCTTTCAATTGCTGTAGAATAAAATCTAAGCTTAGGATGCCATTCAAGGCCTTCTCTGATACTGTCCTAGCTTGCCTTTTCAATCTAATCCTGACTATGTTACCCAGAATGCCTGTGCTTCAGTACATCCAGATTCCTGGATTCTCCAAAGAGAAAGGCTCCAAGCTGCTATGCTAAGTTTCTTGCCCTGAAATGCCCTTCTTCAACTACTCAGCATATTGAGATCTTACACACTCACTCAGCTTGTGTGAATGCCACTTGACTCACAGAAAGTCTTCTTTGAACTTCTACACAGAATTAATTCATGCAGAGAGATAAGACAAAAAAAAATGCACTCAGTGTTGGTGAGAACATAGAGAAATGGGAATTCTTCATTGCTACGATAGTATACATGGTCAGCTATAGGTTTCAGAATACCTAATCAGGTTCACAAGCTGGCAATTCCACATCTAAAAAGTCATACTAAGGCAAAAATCAGGAAGGGAAGTGTAAAAATTATTTTGAATATAAGGCTATTCATCATAGTGTTCTTTAAACTTGTGAAAAATTGAATGGAATCTAAACATCCACAAATAGGCAACTTGTTAAATAAATAGAGACACATCTGTATGATAGAATGATATTCATTTTTAAAAATTATGGTGTAAACAAGTAATTGATGGTTTAGAAAAATGTTCATGATGTTTCTGTAAGTGACAGAAATAGAATGTAAAATTATGTGAAGTTTATGGGTGGGTAGGGAGAGAGGGAGAGTAAGAGAGAGAGAGAAAAAGAGAGAGAGAAACTGAGAGAGGGAGAGAGAGAGTTTTGAGCCTGGAGAAAGCATTGGAAGGATATGTGCCAGAATGTTGAGTTGTGAGACCATAGGTAATGTCTATACTATTTCTCTCTTACAATCTCAGTCAACAGAATTCTACTAATGTAAATAAGCTGCCTCCCATATTCCTCATTGTTAACCTGACTTTCCTGGCTTTGGCCCATGGTAGATGAATAATCCTTCTTATGCTTTAACCCTGTAAATCTGTCCCCAGGCTTCTGGTCTTCAGTTAAACTCACTCACTTGCTCTGGTATTTTCCCCACAGGCCTTTTTTCCCCCTCTTTTGTTATGTCCATAACTTTCCTCCCAATCTTTTCAAATCTCAAGCTTAGGTGGTGTTTCTTCTTATGTGGCATGTGGCTTTAATAATGATCTGACCAATGCTGTGTTCTACAATGTTATTTTCTTACATTTTTATGTCTAACCACATGAGCTCATCCTTACTATTTTTAATGTCTATAAAGGTGTGGCAAGAATTTTTTTCTAGCAGAGGTTTTCAGACATCTTCTCTGACACATATGCATCCAAGATGCTTTCAGACATTGTGTTAGGCAGTGTTCTCCAGAGGAACGGAATCAACGAGATATGTAGGTATATGTATGTGTATACACACACACACACACACACACACACACACACACACACATATATCTTTATTATAAAGAATTCGTCATTCTTTAATGACGTAATTCTTTTAATGACTTAAAAAAAGTCCCAAGATATGTAGTAAGCAAGCTGGAGACCCAAGAAAGAGTTGAAGTTTCAAATTGAGTCCAAAGGCAGGAAAAGACATGTCCCAGCATAGCTTTCAGGCAGGAGGGGTTCCCTTTTACTCAGGCTTTGTGTTTCTTTTCTTTTTTTTTTTTTTAAAGATTTTATTTATTTGACAGAGAGAAACACAGCGAGAGAGAGAACACAAGCAGAGGGAATGGTAGGGGGAGAAGCAGGCTTCCTGCCAAGCAGGGAGCCCGATGCCAGGGCTCGATCCCAGGGTCCTGGGATCATGACCTGAGCTGAAGGCAGACGCTTAACGACTGAGCCACCCAGGTGCCCCAGGCTTTGTGTTTCATTCAGGTCCTCCATTGACTGGATGAGACCTGTTCACAATGGGGGGGATGATCTGCTCTGTTCAGTCCAGCAACTCAAATGTTCATCACATTCACAACATCCTACCCTCACATACACACCCAGAATCATGTCTGACCAAGTGTCAGTGTACCCTGTGCCCATTGAAGTTGATGCATATAATTAACTATCATGGAGCTTTTTTTTTTTTTTCAAAGATTTTATTTATTTATTTGACAGAGAGAGAGAGAGATCACAAGTAGGCGGGGGGGGGGGGGGGAGGAAGCAGGCTCCCCGCTGAGCAGAGAGCCCGATGCGGGGCTCGATCCCAGGACCCTGAGATCATGACCTGAGCCGAAGGCAGAGGCTTTAACCCACTGAGCCACCCAGGTGCCCCTATCATGGAGCTTTTAAGGCCAGTTGATGATGCTCTTCCAGCCACAGGTCATGCACACTCACCAATGTCATCCTTTTTTCCCTTGGTGTTCCTAATCCTCTGTGTATTCAGACAAGGCAAGAATCCCTGGACAAGAACAGCTGTCTTATAAAAGCTAGAATCATGGGTTGTTAAAGGTGTGATAATGAGGAAAGCGAGGTCTATGGAAACAGGGACTTGTCCAAAACCATGTCTTTTAAGTGGCCAAGTCAGGACTAGACTCAAGGCCTGCATATCATACTGCCCTGGTGTTTGTTCTTAAGGAGGGCAGGAGGATGAGAAGAAAATCTAGTTCTCTTGGGTCTTGGAAGAGGTGCTCACCCTTATTGCATCCCCAGTAACTTGTCATGTCCCAGCTTCCCTCTTACCCTGTTCATTCCTGACTGCAGACTGTTTGTGTTCTGTGTTGATTTCCTGGCTCCATCAATACTTTTTGACATTTTGACACATCTCTCCCTACAAGTGCAGATGTGATGCTGTGTCAAGTTGTGTGGAACAAAATTAATTAGTTAATGTCTGTGAAAGCTTTCTGAAAATAAGAAGCATGACCTTACACCAGTGCAAGGGATGCTTCTGCCTACCCCTTGTGAAGCCTGGGGCCTATGATGCTGTTGGGCTCTAGATAAAGAGCAAGGTTTTGGTTCCCTGATCAGTTGGAGAAGGAGGATCTGAAATAAAGAGAGCCCTTGTCTAGTTTTCCAATTTGTTCTGTTTGGTTTTTGCTCTTGGGTTGTTTGCTGTGTTTTAGATCTTTTTGTTTTTATTAAATGCCCTCTCCTTTTGAAATCTATGTCCATACCTACCCCATGATTTCAATGTTCAGTAACTTTTAAGGTATATCCTTGTTCATACTGTGATACTGTCTCTGCTTGGAAGATCCTTACATCTAAACAGCTGGATTGCATTATAGACTGAGAGGACCAAATGCGGGGCCAGGAGAATTATTATATCTTAGTCCTTTTAATGTCCACTTGCACTAACAAATCTGGGTAACTAGAGATCAAGGTCTTAGCTTCAGTTACTTGGGAAACAAGCATCTGTAGCTCCAGATTATGCATACTGGGGCTTTTGCAGTTTTCTTTGTCACTGTTGCTTTTGAGCTCTTTGCAGTTACTCTATTTAGTATTTTTGCAGGGCTTAGTTTTACCCCAGAATATTACATAAAAGTACAAGTTCCTTCTGCCTCCTCCCCCCCAGTGCTCCACCTTCTCCTTAATTCTTCCAGTTAGAAGCAGATTTGCTTCTGTGGCTTCTAGTGCTCAGACCTGGCAGAAGAGCAGAGAGCTCTGCATGAACCCCCATACCCTGCCTTGCACACTTAACTGTCCAGTGGGAGGGGTGATGCTGAGGATTAGCAGGTATATAGAAAAGGTAGGATAGAGCAAACTAAAGCATTTTGGAACTCTGTAGCAGGCAAACTGGAATCAAATCCAAATTCCAGGCGCTTAGGGGCATGGCTTCCTAGGTGAGAGCTCAGCAGGGCACTGTGGTGTTTCAATTATATGCCCACATGCCTTAGGCTAGTGTTCTAGTCAAACATGGGCAGTGCCCCTCTCCAACCCAGCTGAAATTCAAAGCCTGTGCCTTCACCCCTCCCCTCTGTGAAGGGAAAACTGTGTGATGGCTTCCACAACTCTGTGCCTAGCTTTTGGTGCTGGTGGCCAGAGCTTTTAGAACCAGGGAGGCTAATACCATTTTGAATTACTCAATCTTTGCAGGGTTGGAACTAAACAATCTGCTTTAAAACCTACTAACTAATAACACTAACACTTCTTTTAAAAGACTGCAACTACTACTAAAGGAGGCAGTTCTATTTGAAAAGTGTATTGGAACATCAGTCCTTGATACACCGGGATAGTTTAAAAAAAAAAAAAAAAAAGATGGTGGCCAAGATTCTTGTTGCTGTCCCAGGATATTCTTTTTTTTTTTTTTTTTTTTAAAGATTTTATTTATTTATTTGACAGAGAGGAGAGAGATCACAAATAGGCAGAGGGGCAGGCAGAGAGAGAGAGGGGGAAGCAGGCTCCCTGCTGAGCAGAGAGTCCAATGGGGGGCTCGATCTCAGGACCCTGAGATCATGACCTGAGCTGAAGGCAGAGGCTTTAACCCACTGAGCCACCCAGGTGCGCCCCCCAGGATGTTCTTATAAAACACACACACACACACACACACACACACACACACACACACACACACACATTCCCTAGCTGAAAAATGTCTTATCCTCTGATCTGGAGCATTACTGAGGCCCCCTCCTCTCCTCTATCCCTGCTTCCCCTCATCCACCCATCCTTGCTGATTCTAGTTCCTGCCCAAAGCGTGTTTGGACTATTAGCTTCAGAAGAATCATTGACCCTCACTCTCCACCAGACCTAAAACTAAGACCTCGAGATTGCTGTGGTCCACATGAAGAGGGTGATGAGAGACCCTGTGGGTGGTCAATGAAGAGAAACAGTAAGGAAGAGCAATCTAACTAGTTTTCTGAGGCTGGTTGTAATACGCACCTGGGAAGGGAAGAAGTAGTTGGACTGTGGTGGGGACCAGGGTGGTGTGCTGTACTTCTAATCCTTGCTTTCATGTACTGAGCACCAAACACGGGGGGAGAGCTTTGTGTGGAGTCTCAATCCCATTGGAGTCATACTATCATTATCCCACTTTTCAGAGAAGGTAGGTGATGCTATCATACAGTTAAATGGCTCTCCTTTGGTTTTAGTCACACACTGTTAAGTTGGGAAGCTGATTCTCATACCCAGGAGGTCTGGTATCTAAGCCCCAATCTCTCAGCTATTACAGGCCAAGGATTTGTCGTGTTTTCTGTAAAGGACCAGATGGTAAATATTTTGGGCCATGCAGAGTCTGTTGTAGAAGTCTAAATAAGTGCTGGATTCTGCCTTTGTAATGGGAAAGTGGTAGTAAACATACAAACCAGGTGGGCTGGATTGGGCCACAGGCAGCAATTGTCATGGCTAAGGGCAAGTATGTGGCCTGCAGGGGAAGAGAGACCTGAATGAATTGCGTTCATCACCTGCTCCTCAGGTGATCCTGGGCTTCTGCTTCTGTAAAATGGGGATAATAACAGCTCTCTGGGCACAGTTGTAAAAGGATTTAATGAGATAATATATGTGAAAGATTCACCTAGGGTCTGGCCCTTAATTATCTCTCAATAAGTGTAGCTTTTTTTCCTCCCTACCTAAGGGCAGTCCCGAAGGAGGGAATCATGAGCCCCAGGGCAGGAATAATAACTAGCACTTAGACCACAGTCTATGGTGTGCAGAGGGCTACCGTGGTGCTGTCATATCTGGGTTTCACACAAACTTGAAATAGACCTGCCACATCAGAAGGCTGCTGCCACCTTACAGATGAGACAATGAAGACTGAGCAGGTGTAAGCTACCTGCCTGAGTCCATCCAGCTAGAGTCTCCTCCCAGAATTCCACACATTTCATAAGCTCAAGCCCTAACTTTGTAGCTTCCTCTGTGGCTTTGTGTCTCAGTTTCTCTTATATAAAATGGGGATAATAAAGGCATTTCTTCACTAAGGTGGGGATTACATGATTTAATGTTAACAAATCTCATGTATTACCCTTCTGTAAGTCTGATGCACTGCCCCTTTTAGGGCTTTTTTTTTTTTTTTTTTTTTTTTTTTTAGGACTCTGCTCGCTAAAGTTAAGTCGCAAGTGCTGTCCCTCTGAACCTATGGGCCAGCTCTTTTGCTGCCTGGTCTGCTGTGCTTTCTCTTCTCTGCCCCATCTCACCCTTGACATAAAGCCATGAACTATATGGATGGTGGTGGCAGTCAGTGGGAAATGACCATAATGCCTTTGTAAGAGCAGATAGGGGTGCTAAGCCCCAGTGGTCTGACCTCTCCTGACTACCAGACACACAGCACACAGGGAACCACTCCCTCCCCACTACCATGGGTATGATGTCCTATATTTTGGCTCACAGGGAAACTGGGGTTGGCCTGGCCAGACTGGGATACCTTGCCTTCAGACAGAGCACTCTTCCTGGAGCAGTTGTTCTGCATTTACTGCTTTTGAGGGTGGTGGCAGTGGTAGCAATAGGAAACCTGAGAAGACAGTTGGAAAACAGCCCCAATTCTTTCCTAGTAAGCCAGTGGAGAAGAGCTGTTTAATTTACAAAATTGTTGTCAAGTGTCATATGTGCTGTCATAACACAGCACAACTCTTTCCTGCCATTCACTGTTCTTTATAGTGTTGGTTCAGGGGCTCCATTTCATTGCCTCCAGTGAGTCATTTTAGGCAAGTGTCTTAATCCTTTGATGCCTGAATTTCCACATTTAGAATAGGAATAATGATGTTGGAGATATTTTGAAAACCAATACGTTGTTGAATGAAACAATATTCTGTAAACAGTAGAATATGGGTCAAACATAAACCTTGTATGTGTGTATCAACCCGTAGGCATTTAAAATGAAACTTCGGGGAAAAGCTGTTACCCTCATAGAGGTGTGGCCACGAGCACAGAGTGTTCTTGTTCTTCCCTTGGGTGCACACACCTTAGATTTTTCATTCTAAAAATTGCTGTTGTGTTCACCGTCTTTCTCTGTTTGGAAATGGCTCATCTCATCTCCATCAGCCCTACACACTGAGAGCCACTACAATTCTGCTTTGTTGCACAAGGCTGTCAGGACAGCTGTAGTTTTCTCTGCTGTTGCCAGAAAGCCATTGCTGGCCATCGTGTGTGTGTGTGTGTGTGTGTGTGTGTGTGTGTGTGTGTGTGTGCAAGTGTGTGTGTTTATGATAATTTTATCGAGGTATGATTCACATAGCATAAGACTCATCCTTTTAAAGTATACAATTCATTGTCTCTTTTAGTATATTCACAACATATTATACAAACATCACCACTTATTCAGAACATTTTCATCATCCTAAAAAACAATGCCTCTATACTCATTAGCAGGCACACTGTTCTCCCCTTCTTCCAGTTCCCTCCAACCACTAATCTACTTGCTATCCTTATGGATTTGCCCATCAAACATTTCATCTGAAGGAGTCTTACATATATGGCCTTTCTGTCTGTTCTCCTACTTAGCACAATGTATCCAAGTTCACCTATGCGGTGAAACGATCATTCCTTGTTATGGCCTAATACTCCATTGTACCATACTTTGTTTATCCATTCATCAGTTAATGAATATTTGGGTTTTCCTCACATTTTACTATTATGAATAATTTGCTATGAACTTGTGTACAGATTTTTGTGTGAACATGTTTTCAATTCTATTGGGTATATACCTAAGAGGAGAATTGCTGGGTCATAAGGTAACCCTATGTTTATTGTTTTGAAAAACTGGCAAATTGTTTTGCCAAAGCAGCTATACCCTTTTACATTACACTTAATAATGTATGAGGGTTCTAATTTCTTCACGTCTTCACCAACACTTGTTATTAGCTGACTTTTGATTCTAGTGATCCTAGTGGGTATGAAGTTTTGATTGGATTTTTTAAATAACCAATTATGTTAGCCATTAGTATATTTTCTTTGGAGAAATATCTTCAAATCCTTTGCCCATTTTTATTTTTATTTTTTCAGGCTTTTATTTTTATTTTCTTATTTTTTTATAGATATAATTATTTTATTTATTTATTATTAACATATAATGTATTATTTGCCCCAGGGTACATGTCTGTGAATCGTCAGGCTTACACATTTCACAGCACTTACCATAGCACATACCCTCCCCAATGTCTACAACCCAGCCACCCTATCCCTACCCCCCCGCCCCCCGCCTTCCCGCCACCTTTAGTTCGTTTTGTGAGTCTAGGAGTGTCTTATGGTTTGTGAGTCTAGGAGTGTCTTATGTCTCCCTCCCCATCCCTTCCTGTTTCATTTCTCTCCCCCATGCCCCCCCTACAAACCCCCGCCTTGCCTCTCAAATTCTTCATATCGGAGAGATCATGTGATAATTGTCTTTCTCTGACTAATTTCGCTTAGCATAATATCCTCCAGTTCCCTCCATGTTGTTGCAAATGGCCAGATTTCATTTCTCTTGATGGCTGCATAGTATTCCATTGTATATGTATACTACATCTTCTTTATCCATTCATCTGTTGATGGACATCTAGGTTCTTTCCATAGTTTGGCTATTTTTATTTTTTTATTAATTAATTTTATTTTTTTTTTTTAGTGTTTCAAGATTCATTGTTCATGTACCACCACCCAGGACTCCATGCAATACGTGTCCTCCTCAATACCACCACCAGGCTCAGCCAACCCCTACCCCCTCCCCTCCAAAACCCTCAGTTTCTTGCTCAGAGTCCACAGTCTCTCTTGGTTCATCTCCCCCTCTGATTTCCCCCATTCACCCTTCGTTTCCTTCTCCCAATGTCCTCTCTATTTTTCTTTATGCTCCACATGTAAGTGAGACCATAAGATAATTGACTCTCTCTGCTTGACTTAGTTCACTCAGCATAATCTCTTCCAGTCCCGTCCATGTTGATACAAAAGTTGGGTATTCATCCTTTCTGATGGAGGCATAATATTCCATTGTATGTATGGACCATATCTTTTTTTTTTTTTTTAATTTTTAAGATTATTTATTTATTTATTTGTCAGAAAGAGAGAAAAAGCACAAGCAGGGGGAGAGGCAGGCAGGGCAGGCAGAGAAGGCAGAGGGAGTAGCAAACTCCCTGCCAAGCAAAGAGTCTGATGTGGGATTCCATCCCAGGACCCTGGGATCATGACCTGAGCTGAAGGTAGCCACTTAACTGACTGAGCCACCCAGGTGCCCCGGAGCATATCTTCTTTATCCATTCATCTGTTGAAGGGCTTTTGGTTCTTTCCACAGTTTGGAGATTGTGGCCATTGCTGCTATGAACATTGGGGTACATGTGGCCCTTCTTTGTACTACATCTGCATCTTTGGGGTAAATACCCAGTAGTGCAATTGCAGGGTCATAGGGTAGCTCTATTCTTAATTTCTTGAGGAATCTCCACACTGTTTTCCAAAGTGGCTGCACCAACCTGCATTCCCACCAACAGTGTAAGAGGATTCCCCTTTCTCCACATCCTCTCCAACATTTGTTGTTTACTATCTTGTTGATTTTGGTCATTCTAACTGGTGTAAGGTGGTATCTCAGTGTGGTTTTGATTTGAATCTCTCTGATGGCTAATGATGATGAACATTTTTTCATGTGTCTGTTAGCCATTTGTATG
>CM053613.1:66718129-66780241 GCA_028646535.1 Procyon lotor
CAATTGCACTACTGGGTATTTACCCCAAAGATGCAGATGTAGTACAAAGAAGGGCCACATGTACCCCAATGTTCATAGCAGCAATGGCCACAATCTCCAAACTGTGGAAAGAACCAAAAGCCCTTCAACAGTTGAATAGATAAAGAAGATATGGTCCATATATACAATGGAATATTATGCCTCCATCAGAAAAGATGAATACACAACTTTCGTATCAACATGGATGGGACTGGAAGAGATTATGCGGAGTCAAATAAGTCAAGCAGAGAGAGTCAATTATCTTATGGTCCCACTTACGTGTGGAGCATAAGGAAAAACATGGAGGGCATTTTAAGAAGGAAAGGAAGGGTAAATGGGGGGAAATCAGAGGAGGAGATGAAACAAGAGACTGTGGACTCTGAGCAACAAACTGAGGGTTTTGGAGAGGAGGTGATGGGACGTTGGGCGAGCCTCGTGGTAGGTACTGAGGAGGGCATGTATTGCATGGAGCACTGGGTGTGGTGCATGAACCATTAATCTTGTAACACTGAAAAAATAAACATATTTGGGAAAAAAATAAAGTAGACTCAAATTGCTTTTGAGTTTTACAGTTAAAAAAAAGAATCCATGTTTTCCTCATTAACTTGAGACGTAATCTTTTTCATGCTAAATTCTCATATGGTTATGGGTTCCACTAATTTATCTGCATATTTTTGTGGAATTTTCATACTATTTTAATTGCTGTAGCTTTATAAAATATTTGTGTGTTCTGCCAAGCATATATCCGCTTATTCTTCAATTTCAATATTTTATCAGCTATTTTTACACTTTTATCATCCATATTAATCTTTTAAGTAGCTTATAATTTTCATAAAGTATTTAGGATTTTTGCTGTGATTAAATTTATTATTGTGTTTATAGACTAATTTAGGGATACTATTTAAGACAATGACTTTTTCCATCTGGAAACATGGTATACCTGTCCATTTATCCAAATCTCTGTGTTCTTCAATAAAGCTGGATAGTGTGGTTCATATAGATCTGATATATTTCATATTAGGTTTGATCATAAGCACCTCATGGAATTTTTCTTATTATTAATATGGCTATTTCAATTGTGATTTTTTAAATGTAATATTGTTGGATATTCAAATTTCACAAACCATTGTCAATTCTAACAGTTTTAAAATTTATTTCTGTGGACTTTTCAGGCAGACGATTGTATATTTAGCACATAAGTACAGTTTTCTTCTCTCCAGTAGTTTTTTTCTTATTGCACTCCCCCCACCCACTGTAATATTGTTGAAAGTGAGCATCTTAAAAAAAAAAAGAAAGTAAACATCTTTACTTTGATGGGAGGTCTTCTGATGTATCACCATGTAGAATTAGATTGACTTTCATTTTCTGCCAATATTTCTTATTGAGTTAAGGAGAAGGAAGTTTTCTTGTCTTTATAATTTCTAATAGTTTTTTTTTTTTTTAAGCTGAGAATGAGTACCATGTTTTGTCAGTCTTTTTCCTTTGATTTTTTTTTTGAGAGAGAGAGGGAGAGAGAGAGAGAGAGAGAGAGAGAGAGAGAGAGAGAGAGAGAGAAAGTGCATGAGGTGGGGGAGGGGCAAGGGAGAGGGAGATCTTTAAGCAGGCTCCATGTCCAGTGCAGAGCCTGATGTGGGAATTGATCTCACAACCTTGAGATCATGACCTGAGCCGAAGTCAAGAGTCAGATGCTTAACTGAATGAACCACCCAGGAGCCCCAGTTTTTTCCCCCTTTGATTCTATTGTGATAGTGATCTTATATATTTTCTCTTTTAATTGGTTTAATTTTCTCAGGAGGGTAGGTACTAAGACTCTCATTTTGCAGAGAAGGCAACTGAAAGCATAGAAGATAAGAGAGTTGCTCAAGGTTGAAGAAGTAGTGTGGAGTATTATGCAATTAAAAACTGAATTTTCTGCATGGTGATAGGCTGTTTGCAGTGCGATAGCCACGGCTCATTTAACTTTGTTAAACAAAGAGATTAGGAATGTTCTAAAATTCCATATTGTTGATTCTGCCTTTGAAGATGTATCCTAGGAAAACAAAGTGTACAAAATTTATCAATGAGTATGTTTATCATATTACAAAGTACAAATAGTGAAAAAATAGGAAGATTCCAATAAGTGAGGTATCATCTATAACAGCTATTAAATGAAATATTATGTTCCTACTAAATATTTCTGAAAACTATTAGTGATAAGAGAAATGCTCATGATAAATAATATATGAATATATGTAGTAAGTATGTAAGTATGTTATATTCTTGAAAATCTCCAGAAAGAATACTGGCAAGGAGAATGAAAGGGAGAAATGTATTGGGGTACCAATAATAGGAAAGATGCTCCTTGAAGGTTTTAGAATTAAGCCAGTTTTACTTACAGAGGCTTCTCAGGGATATTTGTTCAAATATGTAGCTAGGTCAAAGTTATATGTGGCTGCAGTATGGGCACTTTCCATTCTTTTTATGAAGTTCTTGGTGTGTGTTGTGCCTGAGTCTAGTCAACCTTGGTACCATGTCAGTGAGGATTCTGCATCATCAGCCTTCTCTCTTGGTCTGCCTGTCTGTCTTGGTTTCTGTCTCTGTCTGTCTTTGCATCTCTGTCTCTCTGTCTCTCTCCTTTCTCCTGGGAATCTTCTACCTCTGCCAACTCCCCTGCCCTCCCACCAGCAAACAGCTGTCAAGCTGTCACTACCAACTCTGTCCAAAGAGACTGCCACCCTTCATTTTAATGATCTTCAAGACAAGAAAATGAGGTAGTTCTGTGAGTACCCTCTTCACCTGGATGAATTAGTGGCTCATTACCTTAATAAGGAGCTCTTCTGGCCTCCACCAAGAGAAATGGAGATGTTTTAGACTCAGTAAATAGTCATGGCCAATTGGAAACTGTGGTCCACAGTCCTCTCTGCCCGTACTCTTTTAGGTTTGGGGTGATGCCTATCAGCTGCTTTATTCCTTCTCTTTTGCAAGCAATTTGTCATTTGATCTAAACTTAAACAACCCTGGTTTGTCTGGGGGAAGGGAATAGGTGGTGGTGGGGGGTACAAGTAGCAAATGCTTCTCACAGCTGATATGACAGCCTGCAAGAAATTCCCTTTCAAGTTTGGCTCTGGTTTCTGCCTCTAATTCTTTCTTTCTAAGGCGTGAATCAGTTCCAACAAATAAGCCATGAATGTGGGGGCTTTCAAGACCTTTTGGAGTTCTATTAACTATCAACTCTTACTATGTGCCAGGTGTTTTGCTAGATATTTTTCAAGGATTACCACCTTTTAACTACACAATAATACAATTTGTTGAAAGCTATTATTATTCCCACTTTAGAGATGAGAAAACAGACTTGGAGAGGGGCAAGAAACTTGCCAATATTCCACAACCAGTGTGGAGCTGAGCATGGTGACAATAGAGCCATGTTTGCTGAGAACTTGCTATCTGCTAAGCATGCTATCTATATGATCTTATTTATCCCTCAACAACCTGTGAAATTCATGGTATTTTCACCATTTTAAGACAGAAGAAACTGAAGCTCAGAAGTTAAGTAACTTGCCTAAGGCTGTTTTGTAAGTGGCAGAAGTGAAATTTGTACCTAAATCGGTCTGACTCTAGAACTATTAACCTTTATACTAAATTTCAGCAAACACTAATTTAATGCTAATAACTTAGCAAGTACCATGTTGGGTTCTTGGAATCCCAGATTGAATAAGGCCATGCCACCAGAGAATGCAGAGTCTAGAGAGGAGCTGATACAAAACAGATAATTCCAACATAAATAGCAAGCACAAAAGATGGGCACCGAAATCATAAGAGTCTTCTTATGATTTAAATCTTAAAAGGTGGGCTGAAGTTAGTTGAATATGTAATTGTGAGGTGAGACACAAAAGGCCATGAGTCAGTGCAGGAGGCAGAACCATGGAAGCATGACAGTACAGGGCTGAGGACAGTTGGGAAAGGCCTGAGGTTCAGCATGGCTAATGAATATGGGGATCTGGGGTTGATGAAGCTGACCAAGCAGGCAGTACTTTGATCACAGAATACATATGCCATGAGAAACAGTTTGGAATTTATCTTGGAGACAGCTAACTGTAAATGGGTTTGTCAAAACTGGAACGATATGATAAGAATAAAGGAAACAAAGATTTGAGAACTAGTTAGTAGGCCTCTGCAATCACTGAGACTAGAGAGGACAAAAGCTTGAGGAGATTCTGTGCTGAGTGTAATTTTCCACACCCTATATTTGGAATGAGCCTTCCTTGGGTCGGATGGATGGGGCTGTTGACAGGTGAGAACCCTCCTCATCTCCATTTGGGTTTTGAGAGCCAGGACTGGGGCCTTTAGCTTGCTCTTTCAGGCCTGTGCTAGGACTGCTATGGAGAGTTTGTAGATGGTGCAAAGCTGCATTAGCTTTGTCTAGGTCTTTGTCAACAAATTCTAATTTTGCAGTTTAATGGTTTGGTTACAGTAGGGTTAGTTTATAAAATTCATGAGCTGTTAGGGGAAACTTGGAAATCCCTGCAGATCAATGCACACAGTGGCAGCCACCACCAGCCTAAGGAAGCACAGCTGCTCTGAGTTCTCTGTGATGCCCCTGATTGGAGACTGATTTCTCCTGGGATGGATTGGTATTGCGAGCCCCAAACCAACAAAATGTTTAATTCTAGATTCCTTAATTATGTTGGGAAAGGAGTTTTTGGAAATGGTAGAGTGATTAATGGAGCAAAGTGGTGGTGGCAGTGCTACACGGAGGCTTGGGGAAAAAAATAAAGCAATCCTCTTCTAGTGGGTTTGAAAGATTTACCTGGAAGGAATATTTTCAAGCCAGCTCTTTGTGACTGCATCCTTTTGGTAAGAAAAGTTAGAAACACATGCCATGTTTTCTTATAAAAAGATTTTGACCTTGACCATGTCTATAGAAAGCAAGGAGAACCTGGAAAGATAATTTGTATTACTCTGGGCCATTTCTTCATCTGATATTTGAGAACCTGTGGACTGGATGATTTCCAAGACATCCTTAAAGAGAGCCTTCCAAATGGGTTAGTTCATAGTGTGTATAGTGGGAAAGATGAAGATGGGATGGTGGGCTTTTATGACAAACAAATGCTTTCCCCAACCTTGGATCTGGGATTGAGAACTAGACAGCTTAGTTATCAGTGTGAGAACTGCCATTGAAAAATAAGTTTTTATTGTTAATAAGACATATATGTGTAAGAAGCAAAATTTAAAAGGGATCAAAGATATGTAGAGTTCAAAGTAAATCTTCAGTGGTCTTCCATTTACCAGTTTCTCTTCATGGAGGTAGAGCTGTCAATTTCATGTGTCCTCTTCCAGAGACAGTCCATGCATTTGTGTGTGTGTGTGTGTGTGTGTGTGTGTGTGTGATGTCTTAAACACAATGCAGGATGCTCTAGGCATTGTTTCTTTCTTTCTTTCTTTTTTTTTTTTTAGGATTTTATATTTAGTTGAGAGAGAGATCGAGAGAGATCACAGTAGGCAGAGAGGCAGGCAGAGAGAGAGGGGGAAGCAGGCTCCCTGCTGAGCAGAGAGCCCGATGCGGGGCTCTATCCAGGAACCTGAGATCATGACCTGAGCCAAAGGCGGAGGCTTTAACCCACTGGGCCACCCAGGTTCCCCTGTAGGCATTGTTTCTACCCTTGCTTTTCAGTTGTGCCATTTTGAAATACCATCTACTGCAGAGCCAGTTCTTTGCTTTGGTTTGTTTTCAGACTATTTGCAAAGTTCTTTTGCACCTTGGAATACTTATGAGATCTGAACTTGAAATGGTATTAGCAAATTCTGACCCTTCAGCTTCAATTTTTCTGGACTGATGTCTTCTCTCCTAGCAACCAAAATTGATTGTTTGGTTTTATGGCTGAAAATTTTTCACTTGTTGATAAAGTGAGGAAGACCACAAGGAGGCAAGCAAAGGTGGCTATGCAAATAGTTACCAATTAATTTGAAAGGCAAATAGTTCAGGGTGCAAGAGGGAAAAGGATATGATCCAGGAAATATTAAATCAGCATACTCTCTGTGGAGAGCCACATGACAAGAGCAGTTTATGAATACTGTGAGATTCAAAAAAAATAATTGTTTATTAATCTCATTTAGTATATTGGGGTGAGTGGCTGCAGAATTCACAGGCAATTGTCCTTTTTCCAGATTACCTCCTCCAACTTGAAAATTACAATTCCCTAAGAATGAACAGCTTGATGGGGCAATGACTGCCAGTCTTTAATCCTAGATCTCCTGTGGGGTTTGCAATGGGAATAAGGAGGCCAATTTAGCCTCATCCATATGTGCCATGCACTCAGGAATAATATATTTTGACATGTGTATTTCCTCTAGGATCTCTTTTCTCAGCAAACCACCCCAATTTTGGAGAAGTAATTATAAGAATTACATAGTCTATAGAATATTAATTAATGTTCCTTATAAGTACAAATGTTGCTTCTCATGCTGTTTCTCTCTCTTGGTAGCTGACATATTTTTATAATCTGATAGTTGTTTCCTGTTTGTAGTGAATATATTTTCTCTGTCCACCCTATTAATAATTTTCTGTTTCCTAAGATGGGATGGCCTCCCTAATTTTCAATTTTATGCAAGCTTTTGGGTTTTCAAATATCATCTTCTCATAAGTCAAGTCACAAATTCCCATTTATTCCTAGGTGTTTACAATCACTAATATTAATCCTCATTAGCTCTCTGGGCTGCCAGCCACAGCTGTTCAGTAACTCCATAGGAATTGGCCTACCATGTCCTGGCAAGAACAGCAGCTATATGGAAAATGTGGTTGCCCCTTATTTGCTCCAAGGACCCTGGAAAGCTACATGGCTAAACATATAAAATGAAAGGTCTTTATAAGTCATTGAATCATTTTTCCAGATTAGATTTCCAAATGTCAAAAGAAACAGCAGCTCATTAAAACTGCAGCTGTAAAATCCACCAACACCACACATAGAAAAGTGATTACAGAGCAAGCTTGATTAATTAGGTGTGAAAATTTAGGATCGGCGTGGTAATAAATGATGGAACTCACCCAGCAGCCTGCTTCCCTTCCACCGTGTTTCGCTGAATGGCCAATTTTCCACTTGTCTGTTGTACAGAGATCACATTCAGAGCTGGTGAAGTTTACATCTAAATTATGGTGCCAACAGAAGACCATGCATGAGCTCCAGACAGAGTTCCAACCTTGGCTTCGTTATCTTCTTTCTTTGTGACCTTTGAGACATTACTAAATTTTTCTGAGTCTTATTTTCTCCATTTTTAGAAAGTGAATTTCTATTTCTACCTATATTCTAAGACTTTGAATAGAAAAAATTTCATTAAAATACAACAAAACAAACTACATAATCCTTTATGTGGCTGAGATCTTTGGGTCTAAGAAATACTATGATATGTAAATATTATATTAATTTCTTAAAGTTTGGAAATCTGATGATCTGGTTTATGAGACTAATCTTTTCAATGGAGTAAAATAGCATTTGTAAAAGTGCCTAGTCCGAGGCTTAGTACATAAAAGAAATTCAATAATCCTTTGTTGAATTGTCATTATCTGAATGGAGGGAGCAGATGACCAGTTCCAAAGGATGACAATAGAAAACAGTAGTTATTGGGACAAAATTACTATGGTAAGCCCAACATAATTTTTCCTTGATGATTCAGAAGGTAGCATTGTGTCATGCTTTTGGGTCATAAATATTAATCATAGTTGTGAATACAGTACTGATAATATTCAATTTTTCTTCTAAGCTCCAAATTTTCAGTGACTTCCAATTCGCTACAAAATAAAGTTCAATTTCTTTGACCTGTAATGATTCTTCACCCAATTCCAGTGTGGGTTGAGGGTGATATCCCTCACAGCACCAAGGAATGCTCTGACAACAGCTCTGTATCCTATAATCCAACTCAATTCTGACACTATCTACCCAGATAAGGACTCAATCCCACTAGACTGGCCTCTACTATAGATGCCAATGGCAAATACAAGTTTTACTGTGTTTCTGACCCAATGGCTATAAATCATAGATTTCCACAATCCCCTCCTTGAGTTTGATTAATTTGTGAGAGTGGCCCACAGGACTCAGGAAACCAGTTTACTCACTGGATTGCTGGCTCATTAAAAAGAATATTCAAGGATATGAGTTAATAGCCAGATGAAGAGATACACAGGTTGAGGTACTGAACAAAGGAACTGCTGTCCTCATGGAGTTTGAGTCCCAGCACAGTGGCATGTGGAAGCATTCTGGTTCATCAACCTAGAAACTCTCTAAACCCCATCGTTTTGGGGTTTTATGGAAAATTCATTGCATATGTATGATTGACTGAATCATTAGCAATTGGCATTTGATTCAATTTCTAGCCTCTCCCCTACCTGGAAATCAGGGAGTGGGACTGAAAGTTTTAATCCTCTACTTGTGTTTGGTTCCCCATCATTAAATGCTTTCCAAAAGTCACCTCATTAACAAAACAAAATAAACATTCCAACATTTGTAGGAGCTCTGTACCCAAAATGGAGATGAAGACCAAATATATATTTCTTATTATAAATCACAATATCACAGCTTGCTATCCCAAGGCATCCATTATTTGGCCCCAATGTTAGTTCTCACTATTAATCTTTGTACATCTGAACCAAATTATACTGCATCTTGTATATGTCCCAGAATTTCCCACATTCAAGCTTTTGTTAATCATTAAATACTTTCCTGATTATTTACTCTACTTTAGGCACTGTGTTGAATCCTGGGGAATTTGGACTTGATCTCTGGTGGGTTTTTGTCTAGTAATGACAGACCTACAAATAGTCCAGTGTGATATATACAGTGATAAATGCTCTACTATCTAGCTTTAGGGACACACAGCTTCCTCAAATTCCAATGTCTTTTACCTTTACTTTATATTAGCTATGCACTAAAGCTGACCACAGCCAGAATCATGTGTTTACCTAGAACAGTTCCATCTCCAGAATTTACCTGTAAACACACTGCTGTCTGACTAGTTTCCCTTTGCTGTGATATTCACTCCATTGTTTTAGTCTCACTGAAACTGCCAGTCTTTTATTTCTACTATTTTTTCCCCTGTCAACTTGTTTGTCTTCCCCTTTTTTGTTCCTTCTTTATCAAGCCTGGACTCCGTGGACTATTCCTTTAAATTTCATTGACTCTCTGGACAATGTCCTAAACGCTATTATTATACCACACTAATCATGGATCAATCCTTCTGTTTACCTTCTCCTCTGTTTCTATACTTATCCTTTTGTGTAGTGCTGAAGCCAGGAAAATACCTCTATAAAAATCAAGTTCTTTTCATTCATTTGGGCCATTGGTGCTTCTCTGAAATCCTTTATGAGTTCTTCATTAGCTGTCAAGTGACAGTTTCAGAGCTTCTTCTTTCTTCTTTCTCTTGCAATGGAGAGATCATAGTGGGCCTTGTATTTCATGTTAAGGAACCTGTATCTGATTCCCAAGAAATGTATTGTTGGCAGGGTTCAACGTGTGTGTGTGTATGTGTGTGTGTGTGTGTGTGTGTGTTTGTGTCTGTGTGTGTAATGATATCTGGCAGATGTTTAGGGGTGAGTCTGAGGGGATAAGATGGTGTTAGGAAGCTATTATAGTACTCTAGATAAGGTTGAGAAGTTACCAAGCAAGGGCCTTGGTATGAGTGATGGGGGAAAAGGGACAGATTTGAGAAATATATAGTGAGTAAAATCAGCAAACTCCAACTGAGGCCGAAATTACAAGAAGAGGTGACATTTTAGGGGGAAAAAAACTAATGATTTTCATTTTCAACATGTTGAGTTTTAGTTGCCTGTAGGATATTGAAGTGGAGCTTTGATATATGAGTTTGAAGCTCAGGGGATGAGGCCAAGCCTGGAAATATAGATTTAGGAATCATTGGCATATAGATGGTAATTAAAACTATGAGAATGGCTGTGGTTACTCAGGGAGCATGTGGAGTGAGAAAAACAGTGGGTGGAGGACAGAACCCTGTGAAATGGCAGCATTTAAGGAGCAGATGGAAGAAGACAAACCCACAAAGGGGCTGTCCGAGGTACAAGGAGAGCCAGAGAATGTGGTTATCATGGAAGCCTCAGGAACAAGGAATGATTAATTATATCACACATAGCAAGGAGAGCCAGTAAGATTAGGATTTTAAAATGTCCATTCCATTTGACATTTAACAGCTCCTAAGTGGCATTTTCTGAGAAAATACTCAGTTGAAGGTGGGAGCAGAAGCCAGATTACTTGAGAGCTCAGGAGAGGAGAAAGGGGATTTGGCAAGTATAGATTTCTCTGGAAAATTCAGAGAAGAAGGGGAAGCATTGATCAAATGGTTATTATCTAGATAGTTACTAGATAGACTAAGGATTACTATCAGGGTATAACTGATGCTGTTTCCTTTTGCTGAAAGGTCCTGCCTCTATAACAGCTCCATGTTCTTATCCATAGTTCAAGGAATAATGATATTAATAGTTCTTCCATGGGAAATCTCTGATGATCTCCTCATGGGGGAGTAGTATCTTCTTGCCTAATCTCCCACAATTCCAAATCTATGGTCCTTTTTATGGCATTTATTTCTATTTTTATATAATCCACATATCATAATTATTTATCTATACATTCACTTCTTTATTAAACTGTAAGTACCTCAAGTATACATTACATTTGTTTTTGTATATTCTATATACTTATATTTTAGAATGTAAATATCTAATGGAATGCTTTAATGCCAGTAGGCACTCAATAAATAACTATTGAAGGAATACATGTGTCTGAACATCAATCACGATTATAGAAATATTCTGGGATTTTGTTTGACATTAAGTTTTATTAATATAATCAATTAACAGAAGGTGATCTGTAGGTAATTTTTTTCCTTAATTGTTAACAAGTTCTTTAAATTTGGCTTCTGTTACATGTCATTTTGGGAAAAATAAAAGCTGAATTTCTGGGGCACCTGGGTGGCTCAGTTGTTAAGCGTCTGCCTTCGGCTCAGGTCATGATCCCAGAGTCCTGGGATCGAGCCCTGCTTTGGGCTCCTTGCTCAGCAGGAAGCCTCCTTCTCCCACTACCATTCCCTCTGCTTGTGTTCCCTTTCTCGCTATGTTTCTCTCTGTCAAATAAATAAAATCTTTAAAAAAAAAAAGCTGAATTTCTCACAAAAATGACAATTCTTACCTCCCCATGGTGTGGTGACTTTAAATTTTTGGGACAAAAAGTCAACAGGAAAGTTTTAAAATTTGGTTTTCTCATATTTTCTCCTCCTCCTCCTCCTCCTCCTCCTCCTTCTTCTTCTTCAGATTTATTTGTTTATTTGAATTGGGGAGGGGTAGAGGGAAAAAATCTCAAGCAGATACCTTGCTGAGCATAAACTCCATGCAGGGCTCGATTTTATGACTCTGAGAGATCAGGACCTGAGTTGAAATCAAGAGCTGGACACTTAACCAACAGAACCACATAGTCACCCATCTCATATCTTTGATAATAACAAATAATACTGTTGACAGAAACCACTTCTACAGGCTGACTCAAGTGAGTCCTAGGGTTTATAGAAATGTAAATACACTTTTCTTTTTTATGTCATTTTAAAAGCTAATGGTCACAAAATCCTGGTTGTTTTAATATTTGTATTTATATGAAGAATTACATAAGTTTGGATATTCTCAAAGGAGTGTTTTAGAAATCAACAAGGATGCATTCTTTCCTCCCTGGGAAGTAACTACAGTGAGGACATGGAAAGACAGAGGTGTTAGTTCCTATATTTCTCCAGAAATAGTAGCGCAAGGGTAATACTTGTTTTTTTCTAAAAAAGGAAATTATAGAGAGACTGGCTGCCTAAAAATAAAGAGAGATTGGGTGCATTTATTTCCTTCTCAAAGGAGCTCATGTTGGACCACTTTTATCCCAAGAAATAGGAAACAATGATCTGGATTGTTTTCCTGGGGAAGTGGGGGATGCTTTCTTGGAATGAACTGCTTGCGTGAAGGTTTTCTATTGACAGCTACACATTTGGGCCCTCTCTGATCATGTGGCAAAGTCCCTTTGTCTCTTATCTCCAAGTGAATGACAGAAATAGCATCAGACCAGCCTCACAGAGCTGAGACCTGTACAGTCACACAAAGCCTACCTCAGGGAAGGCCCTTAAGTTTGGTGTAATGTTCTGCTGCCACTGACTTGAAGTTATTATTCATTGAATGAGGGAAGCTGAATTTCATTTTGTGCTTGGCCCCACACATTGTGCAACCTGTCTTTAAGTATCCGTGTGGGTCCATGCTCAGGTAGACCCTAAACTCTGCTTGTCTCTGTGACTAGAAGTTTCCCCTGGGACCAGTTGTTGGTTAAAGCACTGGATCTCCAGGGGTAGCAAATAGGAGAATGGTAATGGCTAAACACTCGTTACTCTGGAAACAGCGGACAGTATTCATGGGCCAGCAGAGTCATGTTCATATATGATAATGTGAACATTTTATATGCTTAATGAGACCACTGGAGTGTCTCCTCCAATTACTTTTTTTTGGAAAAATAATAGAACATGTTGGCATGAATGAATAGCATCTGAAAAGGTCAAGTCTATTGGACTCTACACTTGGTATGCTTGTCTCATTGCTCTAACTCTTGGTGCCTTCATCAGATGCATGTTTCAGAGTCCTATGTGGCACACCCAGGGTTGGATGGGGCTGGTACATTGTGCATTTATCTGGATTTATCATGTCTTTTATTAACTTTTCTTCTTTTCTTTTCAAAGAGGCTTATGCAGAACAACAGAGAATAAAGTTTCTATTGGAATATCATTGGGAGACATGAAAAAAAAAGCATTTGCTAGATAAAAGACATTTTAAGATTGTGAATTCAAACAAGTGAGTCAGAGCTTGCCTGAGGAGTGATATTCTTAAAACGGTTGTGACAAAATCTCATAGAGATGCAAAGAAGATGTCATGAAGCCTATAGCCATCCTTCATTTTGGATGACCGCTGAAGACTGCAAATATTTGTGGAGAAGTTACAAGATGCCAATAGCTATGTGGAACTTACGGTGGAAGCATAATTTGAGTGTAGAGAAGGATAACAGAGCAGAGCTTCTTGATTAAGTTAATATGTATTGATATTTCTCCTGTTGTTTTGACTTCCTAGGCTGTTTAAATTCAGCCTTGTCACAACAAAATACAAAAGAGGCTGCTATGACATTGATTTTTTTTTTTTTTAATAAATCCTGTCTCTGAAGGATACTGAGATTTTTTGTTTTGTTTTGTTTTGTGTATATGTACGTGTTTGTATTCCAAAGTTGACAGTCAGGAAGGTAGAAATGTTAAAATTGTGGCACAAATAATTATGTTAAATTGTTAAGCATAAATTATCAAGGGAAATACATTTTGATTGTAAGCATAAATCAATTTTATGCATCACAAAATTGCCACCATTAGAGTTTGCTGAGGTGACTTATTTCTGGCAGTAACGAAGAAAGTGGTAGTTTGAAAATAGAAACTTTGAGGACTTCATAAAAACCTGGACTCATCGATTCATGGGGGATAAAACAAGAATGAGGGAGGGGTTTGTGCAGGTGAAGAAATGTACATTTCACACTCTTTAACCTGAGACGAGACTTTTCACATTCCCTCAGCAAGGCTCTAGGTACACTGTTAGCTTCTTCATTGAGTATAGCTTGGAATACCTGCACTTCCAAGTCATAACTAAATTTAGCTGTAAACTTCCAGCTTATTCTTGCACCATTAAATACACCTCATCATAATTTTAAAAGACTTGTCTTGTTTTGGCAGGCAGACAATGCACTGTTGCCTAGCCATCTCTCTATTATTGAAACAAAAAGAACTAATCATATCTATAAACAGAATATCTATAAACTAGAATGTTAGTCTTTGCATTTTTATATTTAGATTTGGGGGAGGGGTGGGGGGAAAGGGTATTCACACTTGAACATAGATGTGTCTGATCTAAGTATTTTCAATACTCAAAACAAAATAATAGTGCTTCTCTTAAGAAGCCCCACTCAGAGAAGCTACAAAGTTGTCTTTCTTGCCCAGATTGTAACCCTGCTTAATACTTCTCTCTGTGGACCCACGGCATCATTGCTGAGGTGGGTGGAAAGCAGCTACCTTTAGAGATGTGCCTTTCTTCTCTTTTCTCTCCTGTTCTGTAGTTGAACTCTTTTTGGGACCGCAGAAGCACTTGACTATTTTGGTTAGAGGGTCTAATAGCTGGACCGCTGGGGGGAAAAGAAGCAGAGAGCAAGGTAATGACACTGTATTCCTTATTCTACTTAGCAGTGCCAAAAAGGACATTAAAATAGCATTGGCTGATAAAGGTGATGAAGTGAAGCTGACCATCAATTGCTATGAGAGGGGCTGTGTTTCCTCTTGAGATGTAGTGCCATGCAGCACAGAAGACAGAGCCTAATGCTGAGAATGCTCTGGGGCCGGGATCCTGGTTCTTACTAGCTTTGTGACTTCTGGCAAAGTATTTAACCTCTTCCTGGCTCTGATTTCCCACCAATAAAATTAGGAAAATAACAGTACCCACCTCAAAGCTTTGTTAAATGAAATGAGATAATGTATAGAAAATGGTTAGAAGAAGTTGCAACAGAAACTGGAAGAAATGAGATGTGTCTTGGTTGTTATTTATTTATACATGGATAGTGCAGAATGTGTCAATCATTCCTCATATAGACATTCAGGAAATAGGTACAAGTAGAACGTTACACCTAAATTCATTTCTACCCTTTGATTTGGAAAGGAGAGTTCTAGTACTGATTCCATAATTCTTTTAACTGCTTTTGTTTCCCCATTGACAGTTGGGGTACATTAGTCAGAATTTGGGAATTTTGCAGGACTCTCAAAAATGAATGGGAATGTTAAGATGTCCCAAAAGAGAGTAGATTATGTGAGTCTGTGGAAAATAGTATTGTGGGTTAACCTCACCCGCAAGCAGTCTGAATTAAAGTAGATGTTTTAATATGCTTTTTAAGAAAAGAATAAATGCAAACAATAAATCAAAGTTGAAATAATTGGAAAATCCAAAACTGTCATAAGCAGATAACATGATCATATGCAAAGAAAAACCAACAGAATTAAACCATTATAACTAAAAACAAAGGTCAGCAAAGTTTTCACACACAAGATTAACTTAAAAAGATCAAAAGCTTTTCTGTATACTAGCAACAACCAACTAGAATATTTTGAAATCCAAGATAACACCTACAAAAGCCAAAAACAAAAACAAAATATAGTAATTAGCAAAAAACACTCTAGATACTTATGTAAAATCTAAAATTAAAATCTAAAAATATTTTAATGGATATATAGATAAAATCCAAATATATCGTGAATCATTTCATACTCAATATAAGTTACTATCATCAGGATGTCAATATTATTGAATTAATCTATAAATTTAATACAGTTCCAATTAAAGTACTAGCTGGATTAAAAAAACTAAATAGGAAGGTGAATGGGGGGAAATCAGAGGGGGAGGTGAACCATGAGAGACTGTAGACTCTGAGCAACAAACTGAGGGTTTTGGAGGGGTGGGGGTGGGGGTTGTACAAGCCTGGTGGTGGCTATTGAGGATGGCACGTATTGCATGGAGCACTGGGTATGGTGCATGAACAATTAATCTTATAACACTGAAAAAATAAAATAAAAGTATTTGGGAAAAAAACTAAATAAAAGTATTCTAAAATTTATATGAAAGGAAAAGATCCATGTATAAGTCAGCTTTGTAAAAGAAATAGTGTTCTCCTATGTACTATGCTATAAAGTCATAGTAATTCAACACATGGGTGCTTGTATAAGAACAGACCAAGAGCCATGGAGCAAAATAAGATATTAGACATAGACCCAAGTTCATTTAATGTATTTTATAGGTGGTACTGGAAAGCATTCAGGAAGAGACTATCCTTTTAATTGATGTGATTGGGAAAAATGGCTTACTATATGGAGAAAAATAAAACTGGATTCCTAGCTGAAACCATATACACAGGTGGATGCCGGGTTAATTAAAGACCTACAAGTAAAGAGTAAAGTAAGTAAAGTTACTTAGGTACTTAAGTTAACTTAAATTAAGAAAACTTAAGTTTTCTATTAACTTCTATTAAAGTTAATAGAAAGCATTAGAGAAATCTTTGTGACCAAGGCTGGGGAAGACTTTTTAAAATACCAGAAGTACATAAAGTGTATAAAAGTACAAAACACAAAATGTGATTATATTAAGATTAAAGATAGTTGTTCAACAAAGGATATCATAGCTAAAGTTGACAGTAACAGATTGAGAGATGGCATATGTGATGACAAACCAACTAAAGATTAATACCTAGAAACTCTTGCAACTCAGCAAGAGAATACAGGACCTCCAACAGAAAAGTGAGATATGAACAGGAAATTTGCAATAGGATGAAACCAAAAGAAGATCAAGCAAACATACAAAGAGATATCAAAAATCATCTGAAATTAAGTAAATGAAAATTACCCCCTCATCTTATTGTCAATAATTTGGAAGCTGAATAGTATGTCAGTTAGTGGGGATGTGGGGATATGAGAACCCTTGTGATGGGAGTATAGCCTGAAGCTTCCATTGTGAAGAGCAGTCTGGCAGCACTTGTTTAAATTGAGTTTATAGATACTCTCATGTCAACCAGTCTCCTCCTGGGTATATATCCCAGAAAAGGTTTTCCAGGCCAATAGGGCACATGTACAAGCATGCTTATTGCAGAATTGCTCATGGTAGTGGAGAGATGGAGGCAAACTGAATGTATGCCACCAGAGGAATGGATAAATGAAGCATGATGAAATCATATTACGAATACAGTGACACATTTAGATGTAACAGCAGAGATCTACACAGCTAGCCTGGATAAGTCTTAAAACCACACTGTTCAATATAGAAAAAAAATGAGGTCTAGGGGTGCCTGGGTGGCTCAGTGGGTTAAAGCTTCTGCCTTCGGCTCAGGTCATGATCTCAGGGTCCTGGGATGGAGCCCCACATTGGGCTCTCTGCTCAGCGGGGAGCCTGCTTCCCCCTCTCTCTCTGCCTGCCTCTCTGCCTACTTGTGATCTCTCTCTCTGTGTCAAATAAATAAATGAAAGCTTTAAAAAAAAGAAAAAAGTGAAGTCTATAGCATAATACATGTTAAGTGTATATGTATACAAATCAAAAAACATATTTTATAAGCATATGCATAAGGGGATATATATGTGTGTTCATACACATTATCTATCATCTATCTATCATCTATCTATCATCTATCTATCTATCTATCTATCTATCTATCTATCTATCTATCTATCATCTATCACCTGTTGCCTACCTACCTATCATCTATCATCTCAGAGATGTCCAAATGGTTGCCTATGGCAGAGAGGGAAATATGAGTGAAGATGAACACACAATTGGGACCATAAATGAACCAGGGGTATGGTGTACCTGTAGATAAGATTTATGATTAACTCAGTTCTCTACACTTGAGGTCAATACTTGTGTGAGTTTGCATGTACACATAGGCACACACGTGAGACTGGGAATACATAACTAGGAGCTTAAAAACCAGCCTTCCACACATCCTTACTAACCCCCATTAAAGACCACCCAGCAAGTGTGTCATGCAACACAGGAAAGCCTCTGTGTTACAGAATGATTTATTTGCTTCTGCAAATAGAGACTGAAGTTGATGTCACTTTATTTTCGACATGGAATCACTTTTCCACAAGTGGAATATCAAGACATTCCTCCCCACCAGAGCAATTTGGGAATTTCATTTAGCTTCATTGTGATAAAACTTCACCTAATTTGAGCACATGATAAGCAACTTTTACTGTGTTTTCTGTATTCCTATATCTAAGGAAAAGGCAAGTTGTTCTTCAAATTTGTGCTGATGCTAGAATTCTAAGATGAAAAATAGTGGGGGAAGAAAACTCACGCGCTTCAGATGTTACCAACAACAGCAAGGTTTCAGCAACTGTTTCCAGATTTTCAGAAAATCTTTAACTTCATCAAGGGACAAATCAATTTGCAGGTGCATTGACAGCTATTTAAGTTGGAGGATGGAACATCTTGACTAGGAAAAGCATATTAAAGGCACAGCCAATTAACCCTTTATCCTGTATCATTTAATCTGGTTTTCACAGACTTTTTAGGTATTTATTATACTTTCTATGAACTTAACTATTAGAGGTAATTATTTTTTAAATTAAATTTTATCTATTAAAAAACAATTTACAAAAAAGGTAAGGCAAAACCAAAAATAGACTAAATCATTCTCCATCCTGAGATGCATTAAAACTTTCTGGGAACAAGAATATTCTATGTGTAGTCAGAAATGTGGTGCATTTATTGTATCCTTTATGTGCTTAGTACTAAGCACTAAATAATTATTTATGTGCACTGAGATAAAAGGTTAATTGAGCCCAAAAGGTTAATGGACTTCCATATTAGCAGAATTTTTCTCAAAAGTGTTTCTTATGCAAGAGATTTTTATTACTATTTTTACAGTCTTCATTCATTCATTCTTAAATCCATGTTTTCATTCATCAATGAATGCCGACTTCATGCCAAGGACTGCTGGAGCCTTTGGTGTCACCCTCATCGATCTGCTTGTCCATGACAGGGTCTGTTTCTTAATTCATCTCTGTAGTTCCAACATTACTAGAGTCCATAAGATAATAGGGCATGCATATAGGTCTAATTGAAACAGAACAGTAAAGGCTTCTTCGGCCCCCTCCACCAATTCCACATGGAACATTGCCCTTTTTCCCTTACAAGACTTTTTAGGGAGATTCTTTCTACCACTCCCTATATCTTTGTCCCCTTTTCTTGACTCTGTATTTAAAAATATAGGTGCTAGAGTATTATTCGTTACTCTTCATGAGAAAATTTGGTTTCTATCATTGTTTCTTAGAATCATAACAAAGAAAGTGAGTAGTGATGCTTGCTTTGTGCTAGGCACTATTCTAAGAATTGCACATGCATTTAATCATCTAGGCCTTGCTGCAGCCTCTGAGGAGGCGTCCAGCTCACATCTCTCAGATGCTAAGTAAGTCAAAACCTGCTTCCAGATTTTCAGAAAATCTTTAACTTCATGAAAAGTAAATCAATTTGCAAGTACAATTGACAGCTACTGTTATAACAGTTACTATTCCCATTTTATAGATTATGAAACTGGAGCCCGGAGACTAAGTGACATGTTCAAGCTATACAACTAGCAAATAGAGAAGACAAATTCCATCATGTGACATGGCTCTGAAAACTTTTCCAAATGAGTCTCCATTCCATTAAGTTTGACCCAGAAGATAGAGGAGTATTCTGCTTAAGCAAGAGCCAGTTATCTGGGGAAAAGCAAGTCTATTCCCACTCTTGGCCTCTCTCCTTGTTGTCTGAGATGGTATCAGCAAGGCCTCAGTGAGGATCCACAGCTCCAGCAAATGAATGAACTGAGATAGTGTCCTGAAAGCAGGTATTCTATATTTAGTGGCAATGAGAAAAGAAGGGTTGGGGGAGAGCTGGAAGGGAGATAATGCCGGGGGTGCAGAACAGACAGACCACAGACATGAAGGTACTGAAAAAGGAAGAGTAGGTGGCTATTAATGAAAGGTCACAAGGGAAATGTTAGTGCTAATCTGAATAATTTAGCTAATGAATGTGTGACAAGAACAAGTTGTCCTTGCAGAGAAGTGGTGTCCCTGTCCCTTTATTTTTATGTATCTGTCTTAATGGAAGGCCTATTTCTCCAGTTTCCTCTTATACTTAACCTATATAAGGGGATTTTATAGAGGACAAATATTTCATTTCAGAATCTTCTAAAGATGGATGGATTTCAATTTTAACTCTAAAGTGTACCTTGCAGAGTTTGCAACAGCTTACTTTATTCAGAGGAGGTGGTAGAAAGTAGTTGCTGAGAAAGAGTTCTTTCTTATTTTCCTTTTCTCCCTCTTCTTAAGCAAAGGGTTTCTCTTAAGTAGAATAGCTCTTATAAACTAACATTTTGATGAAATTAGAGGCATACATATTAATGCCACTTGTTTTTCCAAATTTTCCAGAGAATGGTCTTGAAGTACAATGTTTTAGGTTCTGTCAAACATGTCAGACAGGGATGCTTGAGAGCTGAATTTATTATCTGAATAGCCCCTCACTCCCCTGTCCCTGCCATGTACCCTGCAGCATGGCTTAGAGTCTGCTAAGCTGTGGATGGTGCCCCACTGTCAGGAATCTTGCCTATGCCTTTGGCTCTGATTGAAGAATGTGGCATATGTCCCCTATATATAGAAAAGCACATATCTATACACAGCTACGTAGCTACAGATAGACACACCGACACCCCCATACGTGGGTCTGTGCAAATTTTTTCTCCACTCTTTCCTTCAACCCAATGATTTCCTAACGATCTGTTACCCATCTAAGACAGATTGCTTTTCATGGTTCAACAGTCCCAGCACAGACATTCATTTTAATCAATAGAGCAGTCAAAAGAAAGAATGGATTTACTTGTTTTTTTTTCTTTTTTTACATTTAATTGAAAATTTTCAAGTGATTACCAACTTGTGTAGATCTTAAAGTTTAGGAAGCAGTGATAGGTAAGCCCATGAAGTAGGGGCAAAAGCATCAACCGGCAGGATTCAGGTCTACAGAGGCAACACTTGGGTGAAGTAGAGCATGTGTTTCTTTGCAATACCCTAGCCAGATCCCCTCTTGTCTCTCGCCACCATTACCACCAGACACACCTAGTACTCAAGAATGTCTCCATTCCTTACTCTCTCTGACAGCACCCTGGTCCAAGTTTTGTCATCCCTTCTCCATGCTCCTGAGTATCTAGTCAATCCTGCTTTCAAATTGCTCCTTGAATTAACTTTCCAAAGAAAAATCCAACCATGCTACTTCCTTGCTCAAAGACCATCTCTAACTCTCCATTGCTTTGTGGCCTTGATGTAAGCTTCAGTTTTCTTACCTATAAAATGGGAAGAAGAAGTCCATATGCTGTAGCAGAAAAAGCAGCGTTCTTCAGCCTCTGCCTGCAATTTCCTCTCCACCTTCTATTGAATTACCTAGTCTCTGAACACACCATGCCTTTTCAAATAACCCTATCTCCTTCTGGCAAGCTTGTACCCTTCCTTTAGGGTTCAAGCCAAATATCCCCTCTGCTATAAAATCATTACTTTTTGGGGAAATTAAGCATCTCCCCATTCTGGGTTCCCCTCTGCAGGTTTGTTGGTCATCATCTGATGACAACACTGGCTGTTGGTAACATTGATACCCCCTGTAACCAGGCAATGGACTGCTGGAGGGCAGAGAGAATCATGGCTCATTTTTCTATCCACTATCACCAGCACAATGCTTAACACAGAGCTGAGTAAGCAGTGTGAAGGAGCAAGCGTATCATCTGGAAAGAGCCTGGTTCATAAGGCAATGCCCAGAAACTAGTCTTCTTTATGTGTCCTGTTCAAAGTTGTCCCATTGATTGATGTTAGATCAGAATCTAAAGCCCTCCTAGGGCTCCTAGTTCTCTACAGGCAAGTTATTGAGAGAGAAAACCATTTTGGCCACAAATCTTGATTGGTTTTAGAACATTTCTTTTCTTTGGTGCATTTAAAATGTGTAGGTCATTTCATGTGCAGACCACTTCTTTCCATACTATTTTTTTCTCATACAATCTATCCTTGCATTTTACAACTATGATTACAGTTTTCTTTTAAGCTTTTATGTATGTATGTATGTATGCATGTATGTATGTATTTGACACAGAGAGATCACAAGTAGGCAGAGAGGCAGGCAGAGAGAGAGGAGGAAGCAGGCTCTCCTCTCCAGAGATGCTGGGCTCAATCCCAGGACCCTGGGATCATGACCTAAGCTGAAGGCAGAGGCTTTAACCCACTGAGCCACCCAGGTGCCCCTATGATTACAGTTTTATGGGATACATATTATCACTCCATATTTCATGGTAAAGGCACTGAGGCTCTGGAGGAGTATCACTTGGGAAAACTTAAAAGCTCTGCTACCCAGATCAATTATATGAGAATGCCAGGGGTTGGTCCAGGTATCTGTTATTCCAAAGCTCCTCATGCAATCCCAATTTGAAAACACTGCCCTAGCCCTGGAGAGTTTAGATTCTAGGTCTATGGTTGATTCAAGGTGGTGGGACCCAGGCTAGAACTTGAATCTCTGACTTGTTCTGGGCTTCATTTCAGGACTCTGTGCTGTCCTTTCACTATGACCCCACACAGTACAGGCATCAAATTCCACGCTAGAGCGCCGGCTTCCTCTGGAATGACTGAGGCAGGTCCATTTGTTTTTCTTTCCTCACCCATAGACGAGGGTTATTCTTTCCTTAAAACACTTCTCTGTGGATCCAATGAGATGTGACTCTATAGCTGGGGCCAACTCAAGTCACAGAGGGCAATGGATATGATAAAATTAAGAAATAATAATTTCTGTTATGAAAATAGATCCCTTAAAGTAGATAGGCTTTTTATAGAAGACTTGGTGAGAAGCTTAGAGATTTGAAGCCCATGTACATGGCATTCTCCTCCGTGACAGCATTTGGGACAGAACTTTCAGCATCATGTATTTAGAGCTATTCCTGAAACCTCACTTTGGGCATCATGGTATGGGCTGTTGGAATTCATGTCTTCTTAGTATGTTGTTCTAGTCAGCTTTCTGCCTCAAAGTGTATGGTAATTTGCCTACCCCCTGAAAAGAAACCAAATACAGACTGAGTGTTCTGCAGGCAAAATCATGCTTAGAGTGCCTCAGGTTATCAGAGTAAGTGGTAGTTGTCTGATTATTAAGTGGGAAGATATTATTCAGACATGGATATATCTGTAATCAGCAATGATGAAGGAGGTGTACAGGAAGTGAATAGTAATTAAAGGGGACTTAGGGAACTTTTTTCTTGTGTGTACCAAGTCTCTCATATGCCTAGAGAATGACCCATTGACTTTTCAATGTCCCATTAATATTGCAATTCTCAAATGGCTTGGGAATGGGGATGTATCTATCCTAATTTTGGAAGGATTCAAACAGCAGCATCTTTGAAAGGATCTAAGTTAGATTTCCAATTGAGACAAATACAGGACAAAAACATGGTCTTCACCAGTGGCTCCAAAAGATAATTAGGCTAAAGTCAGCCTACTCATGTGCAGGGCACTTATTCTGAGAAGTATGAGACTAAAAATATTTGGAGATAAAGAATTTTACTCCCAAGGGAGGGAAGATGAGTAGTTTGATTTGGTTGCAGGGTCATTAGATTAGAGCTCAGAGAACTGATTCTATTCTCCTCTGCCAGCTGATTAACTTGTAATGTTGTCTTTCTGCTATTAGGTTTACTTAGGTCTTAGCAGCTGAACAGATGTATATTGATAATCAAGTAAGCAAATGTTATCTGACTTTTTTGAATGCTGGTACTTAAAAATTAGCACATAACTATGACTGATAGCTTATAAAAGAACTCAGCTTTTCTGGTGACCCTGATGTTTTCACAAAATAAGTTTCTGGGAGGTTATGGGGTTGTGAGACAAAACTCGGCTCTGTCTGAACAAGTGATACACATTGGCACAGCAAGCCACCATAAGTGCTCAAGCAATGCGAGACCTCTTGCTTTTGTGATGGTGTATGAACCTGATCTCATGAACTGAGGATATGTACATACCCTCCCTCTAATTTTGATCACTTCTTTTCACTGGGAGCAAAGCACAGACAACCTTGATTTCATATGCAAATTGCAGGAAATGTTCCACCTGTCCCTGTGGTTTCCCTTAACTGGGAAAATCATTCATAGTCCTGCTGCTGTCTGGAGGGGGGGGGACCATTTGCAAGTCTTCCTTGTCTCTTTAAATGGATGTTTAATAAGCTTGGAAATGGTATTGCCTCCAAGAAAGCCAACTTTGGAGAATTAGAGCCTGTTTCCTTAGATGAATATGAAACTTTAAAATAGTCCAAGAAGACCCCTGCAATCCCTGCTAAATGAGATTTGATTTCTCTTTAAGCTGTTTTTAATAGCTGGAATTACAGAACATTGCTGTTTACCAGTTAATAGGTTTGTGAGCAAGCAGCTTGCTTTGTGCACAAGGTGATACCATTTACACCTGTATTCAAGAAGCAACCCCTCCAGTTTGCTCATCTCTCCACAAATTGAAGCTGAGCTTAGTGCTCAGTAGAGTTTTTGCCTACTGCCTGTCTCTCTTTCCCTAGTCCCTGTCATAGCCCACTCTGCCTTTTCCCCCTGTTTCTCAATGTGTTTAATTCAATTTTTGGGTTTTTTTGCCAAAGGAATTTTACCCCAGTTCTGCCTTTAGATTGTTGTGTTTTGTAGCCGGGGAATGGAGAAAATGAAAGAGATCGAGAAAATTTGTCCTTTCTAATTAAGAGAAATGTAGGCCACAGGCAAACTAAACTTTGCTTGCCTCTAGGAGACCAGGTCTTCCTTTATACTTTGTTATATGACATGACCCAGAACACATCCCATACAGGTAGGTACCTGTGGGGGAAAGGCAGCTGGGGGTGGAGTCGAATAGGAAGAGGCAATCTGTCTTTAAACTGTGTCTTCCACCCGAAACTGTGAATGACAATTAGTTACAATAATTAATATGAGTAACAGCATTAGTGAGCACTAACAACATGTCAGACCCAGATTTCATGTGCCTCTTCTCAGTCCTCTCAACTGCTTTTGGATATAGATGGAATTATTCCGATTTTACAGAGGGGGAATCTGAATGACCTTGCCCTGCTGAGCTGGAGAATGGTTGAGCAGGATTTAAATAGAGGTCAATCGAACTCCAAATGAGATGCCTGTGAGACTGCCAGCGGCCAAGAGTAACAGCACTAGCTGTGTGCGAGGCACCCTTGGGTGCATCTGTTAAACCACTCTGCATTCACAACTGCCCTGTGGCGGATTTGCACTATTTTCCATTTTACAACTGAGGAAACTGAGGCACAAGAGGTTATGGACCTCGCCTCAGTCATACAGCCCAGTCAGGGAGTGGAGGTGCTGGGGATATGAAGCCAGGTTATCTGCTTCCAGAGACTGTGCCCTTGACTGGTTATGCCTGACCCCCTCCGTGTTCCCTAAGTTCCCACCAGAGTGTCTGTGGCTCTCTGAATCCATTCACCAAATATATGGAAGCACCTACAAGCTTTCATCTCTGGATAGAGAAACAACTAGAAATGCCACCTTGCTTGGAGTTGGGTGGGTGGGGAAGTACAAGGGAGCTGCCCACTCCTCCTCTCCAAATATCTTTAAGGTTTGAATTCGAAATACCTGTCTTTAAATGAAAGCTGCCAAGAGTTAGGTGTCCTTTTAAGTGACACTACCTACCCAGGATGGGTTGTCCTAGGCCTTGAATACCTGGTCCCCATGCTGGAGAGCAGGGGTCTACAGGTGAATAGAGTGACTGAGTGAGCAAAGGAGCCCCTGAAAGCCAGGAAATGAATTCCTCCCTCCCTCCCTCACTCTTTCTCTCTATCCAACAAAACGAACTGACTACTCTGGACCTATGTCAGAGGTAGGTACTCAGTACCATGGATCAAAAGAATCACTGGTTTTCTTAGAAGGAGAGGGGTTTAGAAAAGGCTTCATAGGATATGGGATCTTCCGGCATTTTCTAGAAGAGAAGATAGCAACAGAGGTTTCTTACTATTTAGAAATTCCCGGGACCATCTCTGTGGCACTGAGTGGTGGGGCCTTTTCTCTTTTGATTCAGCTTATTCTGACCTCACTTATCACATCTGTCAAGCCAGTCTCACTTCTCCCTATACTCACCTTGTCAATTCTTCTTCCTCATTCATAGCATGTTGTGGGAACGTGAGAAATAACAGACACTGCAAACAGTGCGAAACAGATTAATAAATCATTTTAAAATATTAAAATTGATATTGGGTTTTTATGCAATATTTTATCATTTATAATTTATTAAGCATGTTATTTATCACCTGGTTAGGCAAGAACAACCAATATGTCATTGGGGGATCTGATTTCTTAATGCCCTTAACAAGCATGCAATGGAAGTGACAGAAGCTTCCTGCAGAGAGTGGTACGATGCCAGCCTGAAGGTTAGCTGCCAGTGGACCTTGTGATTTCTTAGTTTGTTTGTAGGTTATAAAGACAGCCCAAAGCCATCTGCATACCCAGGACAGGCACAGTACACAAGCTGCCCTTCCCTAACCATTTTCCCTTCCAGTGGGGTAAGACAGAGGTTGGGTAAATTGCATTCCCATTGTCTCAGGCTATCCTGTGCTTGCCACCTTTTGCCAAGTGTTTATCAAGAGCCTACTATGTGCGTGAACTGTTGGAAGCTACTAGGATATATCAGTAAACAAAACAAACTGATCCCTGCCCTTGTGGAACTTTTTGCTAGCAAGAGGAGACAGAGCATAAAAATAAACACAATAAATACATACATGTGATAGTAGGTTACCAGGTGCTAAGTGGCATACAGTAGAAAAGGGAAAAGAAGACAAAGGTAGAGTGTGTGCTATGAGCTGACTGATAGCCCTTGTTTGCAAGCAGCAATGCTACTTGCTTTCGAGTGAATTCCTGGCATTTTCCTGGCTGGAATGGCATTTGGATTCCAAAGGATTGGAGCCAAATGTAGTCTCCATTCACCAGCTCTGTGGAGTGCCTCTCGGGCAGGAAACATCATCAAGGAAGGGCTTGTCTTGAACTGTGCTCCCCAATTCAGAGGAGATGCTGCTGCCCTCCCACCCACCTCTTTCTACTCCCCACACTGCAAAGAATTGTGTTAAAGTCCAGGACCCTCTTCTTTACTGTTCTTCTAGGATGAAGGGGTAGGTCTAAGTAGGAGACCACACCTGATGTGGAGATGCAGAACTGCCCCTTCTCTTTTCAGAGTATGTCAAGGAAAGCCAGAGTATTGGAACTCAGCATCTGTTGGCTGTGAGACAGTCCGGGAAGCTGAGAAGTGGAACGACTCAGCAGCAGAGAGGGTAAATGTCTGTATCTGGACACCTGTGGCTACTCAGCTGCTACCCCTTCAAGTCTGTGTTGACCACTCCCTCAGTCTGGCTTTGGGTTATTTCTGGATGGAAATATAAAACCAGAGGCTTCATTTCTGGCAGTGGTGGGTGAGCTTCTGGCAAGAACGCATACATGAATATCTCCTTCATTGGGGTAGTGTTTTGCAGATTCTACTTAGTGTAGGCTTCTAGTCTCAAACATGTCTGATTTCATCTAAGAGTAAGGCTGAGTTTCTGTTAGGTGTCATAGGCACCCTAGAGATGGGGGAGTTAGGGATCAACGGGCAGCACCTGGAAACCCCATCTTAGTAAGCCACCAGGGCCAAGTGAAGCAGAGCTTTGGGGACATGGGGTTGTTAAAAATCTGAATGAAAGAAGAAAGGAGTTTATAGTTAGCACACAGAAAATCACAGAATCATGTAGTTCATTATATTTAGCACAGTCTTAGGAAGAAAATCTGGCTTTCCTGGCGGAAGTATGTCAGTCACACAAATGGTGCCTACCAAGTGCACGGTTGGGGGAAGAGGTGAGAATCCCTGAATTGGGTGGAAGGGATGGGATGGCAAGGGCTAGCTCTTTAGAGGCAGCTTAGTATTTTCCAAATGTGTCTCATCATAAGAATATTTGGGGGAACTAGATAAAAATACTGATTTGTGGGCTCCACACCCTTAAAGTAATCAATCAAAATCTCTATGGGAGGAGCCTGAGTATTCTAGCAAGTGATTTTTTTTTTTTTTTAAGATGGAGCACATGGCTCTCAATAGGACTCCACAATAGAATTAACCAAGGAGCTTTTAATAATTTCCAGTGCTCGGGACTCATCCCAGATAATCAGCTGCAATTCATCTGGGTGGGGCTGAAGGAGAGTTGCAGGTGCTTCAAAGCCCCACAGGTAATTCTCATGCTCAGTTAGGAGTGAGGCTTCTGTGCAGAACGGCAGGGTTGGAAACTCTTCCTTGCTGTGACCCCTTAGGTGGGTAACTTCTGCATGCTGAACCTCAGGATCTCATAGATAAAGTGGTATTGTCCCTGCCCTGCCCCATCAGGGCTCTCCTGGAAAATTATTGAGACAGTGGGATGAATGCCCTCCTGCTTCTCTGTGTGGAGTGAGCTGTTAGCACTGTGCTCTTTCCAGGCCTGTGTCTGGACTTCTCCGGCCAGTATCTCCTCTGTGGCCTGTCTGGATGAGAAATGCAAAGGGCATGAGGAGTTTGTGTTACACGGTGGCTGAACCAGGTTTCGTCTGCTGCAGTGAGGCCTGGGCACCTCTGGTAATAAGGAGGGAAGACTCTGGGCAGGGAACCTGCTTTAGTGCTGCCCTGTCCACCCCCACATTATCCTGACTTATTACGTTGTAATAAATTGAACCATTCCACTTCATTATTTCATATTTGAGGAGATTTATAGATTGTCCTGGTGGCTGAAGAGGCAGTGATTAAAGAAGCAGCGTGCTAATGAATAAGGCTCTGCACAAAGCCGTTTTAATTAATGCACAGCCCAGGGGCTGTAAACCACTTGCTGATAACAAACCTGCACATTGAAAATTTGAACTGACAACTTCCCACAGAATAAGGGCTGACAGGCGACAAGGGGAAGGTACTCAAGTGGCAATTAGGGCTACTGAACTGAGTCTCCCTCCCTGCCCCTTTCTCTCTACAGCAGAACCACCCAACACAGAGTTAGTTTTTTCTGCACAAGAATTTCAACTTCTCCATCTTCTTCCATTCCAGTAGCTCTGGACTTTACAATCATACTTGAACTTTCCTAAAGTCCTGTTTGGCTCAGAAGATGCCTGGCTTCCTTCTTCACAAAGCTCCTGTGATATAAAACAGTTCTTTTCACCTCAACTTCTTCCAGAACTCTGAAGATTTAGTAAAGTCTGGTGTTTATCTGAAAGGCTTAAAAAAATGTGTATATTTTTTTTGTGGAGCCATACCTGTTGGCAGCTTGGTTTTAGAGAGGTCCGTCTTACTGCTCTTCACCAGTTAAGTGGCCCAGCTTTCCTGTTTGGAGATGCATGGGGGTGATTGGAGCCAGCCAGAGCAAGCCCCAAACATTCTTCATCCCTATCACACTTCTCTGTACCCCAGGGTTTCTCAGTAAATGCTGTTTCCTGACAAATTAAGTCCAAAGGGTGACAAGTGGTAAAATAACCTTTTTCTGTTCTTTTAATGGTTTCCTGCCAGGATTTGATGTTCAGAGACATGGGAACATTGTGATAAGATGGCTTCTCTTCCAGCTGATTACTGTGGCACTTTCTACTATGAGACAGAGCCTTATTAGTCACATGACAAACACTAATAATAGTGATTCTAATAACAAAAAGAACGCAGCCATAATATGAACTAAAAATCTTGGCCAACAGAATGATTTGAGGAAAAAAATATTGATAATGTAGTGAGATTTATTGAATTAACTGTTCCATTTAGCAGACACATCAGCAGAACCAAGCCATGGAAGAATGTAATCAAGGGTGTGACTCTGGTGACAGAGCTGAACTAGACATGGATATAGGAGAACAGCCAAGTCAATTTAGTTATAATCTTGGTGACTGGGCTGCTACATATCTCAAGGAAGCTGCATAGTCTAGCAGAGATTTTCAAATGCCTGCCATGGAACCCAGAGAGTTTTATTTTGACAATAAGGTATTATTCTTCTGGCCTCCTACTTGCAAAGTACCTTTACCAATGGAAAGGTCACCCTGTATATCATGGGGCTTAGTCCTCCTAGTACTGAAGTCTTTGCAGTGTTTGTAGAGCAGAACTCCCCGTCAGGAGGGGCAAAGGCACATGTCCGCTGTGTAGGTCTGACATGCAGAAGCAAGTAGTGGATTTTACTTCTCTTTTCTTTCCCTTGGATAAATATACTCCTGGTATGCAGTGGCTGCCAACTCTCTGTCTACCCCCTCCAGTGTACAGTTAGGTTCTGGCGGCTTTTTTGTTGCTCCAGGTTAACCCAAGGTCTATGATGTTGCTCTGCACCTGTCTCATCTTGTTCCCTAAATCTTTCTTCTTGTGATGAATTGTCTTAGCTGTGCTGTACCCCTCTTGCTAAGATTGTCTTCATTTTTCTTGCAGGAAAATACCCTTTTCTCCCCTATAGAAGGCAGCTGCAATATTTACATACAAATTAGAGTTTAAGAAATTCCAAAAAAGGGTTTAGGGCGGGTCAGGGAATTAGTATTCTAATGTAACAGATTAAGAACACATTAATCTCAGAAATAATGATTATATTGATAGCAGTACTTTGTGTTTTTAAACAACAGGACATTTTCTCCTAAGTATGCAGGTACTAGTCCCATATCATTATATATAATATGGGACTAGTATATATATACTAGTGTTTATATATATATGTGTGTATATATATACACACATATATATATAAATTTTATTTTTTCAGTGTTCCAAGATTCATTGTTCATGCACCACACTCAGTGGTCCATGCAATATGTGCCCTCCTCAATACCCACCACCAGGGTCACCCAAACCCCCTTCCTCCCCTCTAAAACCCTCAGTTTGTTTCTCAGGGTCCACAGTCTCTTATTTCATCTCCCCCCTCTGATTTCCCCCCATCCACCCTTCCTTTCCTTCTCCCAATGTCCTCTATATTTTTCTTTATGCTCCACACATAAGTGAGACCATATGATAATTGACTCTCTCTGCTTGACTTATTTCACTCAGCATAATCTCTTCCAGTCCCATTCACGCTGATACAAAAGTTGAATATTCATCCTTTCTGTTAGAGGCATAATATTCCATTGTATATGTGGACCATATCTTCTTTATCCATTTGTCTGTTGAAGGGCATCTTGGCTCTTCCCACAGTTTGGCAATTGTGGCCATTGCTGCTATGAACATTGGGGTACATATGGCCCTTCTTTTCACTGCATCTGTATCTTTGGGTAAATGCCCAGTAGTGCAATTGCAGGGTCATAGGGTAGCTCTATTTTTAATTTCTTCAGGAATCTCCACACTGTTTTCTAAAATGGCTGCACCAATTTGCATTCCTACCAACAGTGTAAGATGGTTCCCCTTTCTCTATATCCTCTCCAACATTTGTTGTTTACTGTCTTGTTGATTTTGGCCATTCTAACTGATGTAAGGTGGTATCTCGATGTAATTTTAATTGATCTGTTTTTTATATTACCTCCATTTGATGTTTGAAGAAACTGAGGGACCTAGGAGGTATGTGACTGAACCAGGCATCGTGGTACAGTGGAGGTGAAATGATGTGTCTCCAGGTAGGAACTACTGGGTAGCTAGAGAGATCTGCTGGCTTAATGAATTTTGCATTATTTATCTCTGATTTTTGGTAAGTAATTCTCAAGTCATTGCTGGGCATTTTATGACCAGGATGGGGGGAAGCCTGAGAACAAAGTTAGAAAGAGGGATAATGTGCAAAATTTTTTGATTTTCCATGTATTTATCCCGGATTCTACTTTCTTCATCATTCCCAGATGGTATGTCAACTATCAGGAGTCTTTTTAGAATTACACTGAGAAGGGGAATAGATTTGGGAAATAAAACACAGTTCACTTCTAATGACACATTAAACTTAATTTTTAATGGTGGAGGATATCGTGTACGTACATTTGTAAATGTGCATGGCAAAGTAACACAGAGGATAGGAATTTTAGCCAGCAGAACATGAAACGTAAGCAGTCAGTTTTATATCAAAACCAAGGGAGAGGGATTTCTTAACTCATGTCCTGTCTCCAAGAATCTTACTTTGGTTGAAGTATAACAAGGGCCTACTTGGGAAGAAAGAGAGTAAAGAACTGAAATCTTGCATGAGGACTGAATAGGGATGGCTAGTTTTCTCATTTGTCCAAACAACAGTGGCTCCTGAGAATCCCTGGAAGTAGGAAGAAAGAATGGTGAAATTGTTTTTGCAGTACCAAGCTGATTCATTGGGAAATGCAACTTCTTGGTAACTGAGATTTTCTAAGATATAAAAATTATTTCTTTGCCCTTAAATTCATAGAATCTGATGAAAATTTCAGTGGCTTTGACTATCTCCAAGTGCCTTCTGCTCTCTTATATTTCTTTTAGATTGTGATCTGATTTAATCTTCCTTCTCCATTCTTTCCTGTTTCATTAGTGTCAAAGGCACCATCTTCTCTGGAAAAGGTTAATGTGTTAAACATGCTTTCTAAAACTTTCTTCTGTTTCTTATTGGGCTGATCAGAAGAATTGGATCAATATGGCAGCTGCTTGAAAAGGTATGAAATCTAATATTTAGAAAGGGCTGTCAAAGGTCAACCAAACCTTTGTTTGGTGTGGCAAACTGGAAGCCTTGAGGAGTCAGGCATTTGACAGAAACAAGCATAATAATACCCCCTGATTAGTGGCTAAGTGGCTCTCGCCAGCACCAAGTATGACACGTGTCCAGTTTGAATTACTTTTTAATAGTGTGTTTATGGGCAAACCCAAATGGCTCCAAAACACTCAGAAAAACACTTGTTTCAATGGCAGCTAATTTGTGACACTTTCTGGCCATGTGCTTTCATGCAAACGTACCTTTAGTTGTAGAGGCCATTTGGCTTCCTGGCCAAGGAGAAGAAGGGATAGCATGTCTTACTGGTGACCTTCACATCAGATTGACATCTTTTATCCCTTCTCCTCAACAATTTCCTATCACCCACCTTTTCTCCTTTTTTTCTCCTGTTCTCCCCCCTAAAATCTCTGCTTCTTCCTCTATATTCTTCTTTCTTTTCTCTAGGCATACTTAAATGGGGGCAGATACCAGAGTCATTTGTGTCATAAAATAAGGAGAAAAGAGAACCAGTGGTTTTCCTTTCAGGAAATCTCAGATGGCAAATACAGAGGGAAGGCAATTTTTTTTTCCAATTAATTTTGTTTTATTTTTTTCGGTGTTCCAAGATTCATTGTTCATGTTCACATCCAGTGCTCCATGCAATATGTGCCCTCCTCAATATCCACCACCAGGCTCACCCAACCCCTGCCCCCCAGGGAAGGCAATTGTACAAACACTTGCGAATGCTTGTAGTGGTTAATAAATGACATTTGAGAAGTTATTCATATCTAAACCATTTTTGTTTAATTTTCAACAGTTCTCTTAGTGTTCCTTAGTTGTATTTAGAAAACAGTCAATTATTTCCTGTATTGTAATTAGGCCCTACATTTATTACAATAGTGAACTTTCAGCTCTTAGAGTTCATTTTCTAAGTGCCTTGAGTCAAGTGCTGAGGAGACAGGAATGTGAGGTCAGGTGATTTATAGTGTGTGCTCTTGGGTACCTGTAAGGAAGCAAGAGAAGAAGAGCTGGCTGGTCTGTAGAGCAGCTGAGCTGCTCTGTAGTTACAGCAATGGCCTCAGTACATCCCACAGGATGTTCTAGAAGCTGGAATACCCCTTCAGAGTTGTCCTTGATTGAAGTAAAGGAGCCAGGCCTTTGTACTACCACATCAATCCCTTTTGAAGGTGGCTCCCTCTGGCAGGAGGAAGTCCTGGGCTGATGGGGAGGAACTCAGTGGACAACATTCTGGGAAGGGAGCGCTTGTGTCTTCATGAAGGTGAGCTCTAGTCTGAAGAAGGATCTAGTCTGTGCAGGAAGATGGATGGGGAAGATTTCCTACCGGATTTCTCTCGGTCCACAATTATTTTGTTTGTGAAGTACCACATGAAGTGAGATTAACTTTTGACTTTAAGAGTTGGAAACATTTAAATACTATGACTATTATTTACGGATGAAACATCACACTTTCTTTCACTACACTCTCCCTTTTCACTCTTTTTACAAGTTTTCTGTAACAATATGCCTGATTCTCTCCCCACAAAACATCCTCTGGCTTCTTGACAGCATATTTTGTAGCTGTTTATAAGTGACATACAAAGCCTGTTCTAGGGAAAACAAGAAGATATGTCACTGTATTTTTGGGCATACATAGAACATTTTCCAAAGGGCTACTCCAGAGGAAGAAGTTTAAAATTGGTTGTTTGTCTGCACTGCAGATATTAACAGATGCATGACTCCTGTGTCATCCATGTCATAATTATAAAGGTTCACCTGCGATTGGATTCTGAATCTTTGCTTCCTTTCACGTGAAGTATGTTTCCACTTGTGATTCTGGTCAGCTGGTCTCTCACAGGTATGTCTGTATGAGGGGTGGAGAGAAGCCACAGCAAGGTTTAAGGATCCCACATAAAAAGAAAACAAAATACAAAAGATGGTGCCTGTGGTCTGCAGTGTTGATGATGTTTACTGGATGATGGATGAATATGGCGAACGAGGCAGCGTGGCCTGATCAGGGTGAAATGGCTGAGCAGGAGAACAGCAAGTGAATCAATCATGAGACCTGCTCCACCAGCCGGCTGGGTTCATCAGTCTCACAGCCTTTCTCAACAGGCTTATAAATTACCCCTGATGGAGGAATGGCGTGTTGGGCCAGGTTTCAGCGACTTCTCCAGCAGAGATCAATAGGCTGCGGTGAATAGAAACAACACAACTCCAATGAGATAGTTGGTGATGCACTCCAACTTCATGTCATCAGCTGTGCTTGCTTTTATAAATCCATATATTTTGTGCCAAGCTGAAAGTCTCCATCCAAAAAAACCCCAGAAACCAAAAACCAAAAGAAAAAAAAACAACCCTCCTCCTCAGGAAAAAAATCCCCAAAAAACAACAACAACAACAAAAAAGCAAAACCGAACAAAAGACCTCTGGACTTAATTTATCATCCAGATGTAGTGTAGTGCTAAGGGGCATTGCTCCCTGAATAAGAGTGCAGCCTTCACTTACTAATTGCCTGACTTGGATGGTTTACTTAATTAACTTATTTGTGTCCGAGATTCCTCACTTGTATTTTTCAAAGATTTTATTTATTTGAAAGAGAGAGAGAGAGAGAGAGAGAGAGAGAGAGCACACATAGAAGGGTATATGGGGACGGAGAGGGAGAGAAAGAATCCCAAGCAGACTTTGCACTGAGTGCAGAGCTGGACAAAGGACTGGATCTTACAACCCTGAGATTATGACCTGAACCGAAACCAAGAGCTGGTCACTCAGCTGACTGAGCCACCCAAGCACCCCTTCCTCACTTTTATAAAAATGACAATAATAGTAATGAATCTGAGTCCTTCTTCATAAAATTCTTCATAGGATTAAATTAGTTATTATTTGCAAGTTGATATTTAACAATTTTAACAGTTATTATTATAGGTGTAGCTCTTACTGCCTGGTCCATCTCAATCCCATTTAGTTTCAAAAGAGGAGCCTTGGGGCCCCTGGGTGGCTCAATGGGTTAAAGCCTCTGCCTTCAGCTCAGGTCATGATCTCAGGGTCCTGGGATTGAGCCTCGCATCGGGCTCTCTGCTCAGCGGGGAGCCTGCTTCCCTCCCCTCTGCCTGCCTCTCTGTACTTGTGATCTCTCTCTCTCTCTCTGCGTCAAATAAATAAATAAAATCTTTAAAAGAAAAAAAAAGATGAGCCTTTGTCTTCCTTCACTGATAAAGCAATGTCTTGCACATTACCCTGAGTTACATGCATCACATCCATACTCATTTTCCTTCAGTTGGAGAGGAGCAAGTGTATCTTCTGCTATTCAAGATGGCCTCTGCCTGTGACCCTCACCCTCATCCCTTTATGGCTTCATGTGTTCCATTCTCACTGTTCTCTCTTGTCAGGTATTTTTTCCCCCCAGTGGTCCTATATCCTTACTTTGCCTATATCTAAGTCTCTCCAATTCACAAACAGTAAACAAATAACAAGTCTCTGTTGATCTTGAATATTACTCTAGTTACTTTTGTATTTTTCTCCCTCATTCTTATCTAAACATTTCAGAAGTGTGTTCTAAACTTTATATCTCTATTTCCTCACATCTTAGTCATTTATCTACCAGTAACATTGCAATTATTCTATTAAAATATTGGAGGTATTCTGGTCTATTGGAATCATTCTAGCAACGTTACCAATGACATTCTTATTGCCAAATCTAATGGACATTTTTCTATTCTTACCTTATAGTGGATCTCTTTTTAAAGATTGCTGCTGTTCATTCTTTTACTTGAAATCCTTTATTCTCTTAGATTCCATGACACTAGTTTTTTTTTTCTTATTCTTTAAAAATTGCTTCAGGTATAGTGTTTTCAGTATTGCTTCTTTAAAACTAGACTCTAATATTGTTTTACTTTATTTTTTAAATTTTAAAAGATTTTATTTATTTATTATCTATCTATATATTTATTTATTTATGAGTGAGACAGTGAGCTTGAGTGGGGGGAGGGAGAAGGAGAAGGAAAGAATCTCTAGCAAACTTTGTGCTGAGTGTGGAGCCTGATGTAGGGCTTGATCTCACAACTCTGAGATCATGACCTGAGCCCAAATCAAGATTCAGACACTCAGCTAACTGAGCCACCCAGGTGCCCCTATACTATTATTTTAAATTTTACTTTGTATCTAAGAATTCCTTAGAAAAGTGTTTTTCAATTTCAAAAGGATAGATATTTATTTCCTCACTTTTCCATCTTTTTGTTGTAGATATCTTTTTGTTGTTTATTACTTTAAGGTCAGAAAATATACTGTATATTTTGGAATACATTAAGTTTTTTTTGTTGTTGTCAAATCCCTGATCATGTTTTCATCACTGTTTGGTGGGCATTTGAAAAAAATATGTATTCTCTTCTGCCATGTGTGCAGACTATATTAAATTAAATTTGTTAGTCATAGTTTCTAATATTACTTATTTTTTGTGTATTTGATTTGTCCATGTGTGAGAGTTTCATTAAAATCTCCTCCTCCATGTGCTTCAAAATTTTTTTTGGTGCATATTTCAATGCCATGTTAATTGATGTATAGGTATTCATTATTTTCATTATTGTTCTATCTCCTTGGGGAATGGTATTTTCTTTCTATAAAATATTCCTATTGAAAGTTTTCCTTTTCTATTCTGACATTTTCCCTTCTGCCTTCTTCAAGAGATGCTCCACAGGGTTCTACTCTTGCTCTTGCTTTCTTATGCTAACTGTATGCTTTGAGAAGGCACCTCTGCTCTTAGGTGTCCAATAACACACATTTGCAATAATACTCAAATTTAATCCTTGAGTGTAGACATTTATCCAAGTTTCTGACTGCTATAACCAAGTTTCTGACTGCTATAACTAGCTTCAGGATGGAATGTTCTACCTAGATTTCCCATAGGGCCCTCAAACTCAAAATATCCAAAGTCTCTCATACCCTTTGTCCATAAACCATCTCATCTATAATTATTTTCTTGCTCATATCATGGCCTCACCATTTACCCAGTGGGTTGATAGTTTCACTGGGTCTAAGAAAATATAGCAGTCAGGAGTTAATTGTGAATCATAGAACAGGGAGAAATTCTTACCTGATTTTTCACAGTAACCAAGATAAAAGAGCTATAATCACCCTACCCCCAGCTTGTATTCTAGTACTCTTCTTCCAGACAGAACCAGCCTAAATATTGAGGGTATGAGAACTGGCTTAAGCTTCAGTAGTGAAAGTCAAAGTTTCTGCCATCCCAAATACTGGATCCAAGTTAATAGCTAGGTGATCTTGGGCAATGGGCCTCTGGGGGCCTTAATCCCTTTATCTTGGTATTATTGTGAGGATTAAATAAATCGATATGGATAGATATAATGAAAAAATTGAAGAAAATTGTGTTCAAGAAAAATTATTTTTATAAACTCATCTGATTCTAATGATTTCAAAAGTTAGTAAACAAAATGTAGAGACTGATATGCCTAATACTCAAACAGCATCTAGGACCACCTTTCTTTTTTTTTTTTTTAATGTATTCTTATATTAGAGAACAATGGCCTCTGATTTCCTTAAAATAATGTCTCCTTTACTTCAAGATATTTGGTCTACCCTCATTTTTCTTTGTCTTTGATAGATTCATTTAACCACATTCATTTAACCTTTTTCCTGAGTTTTTATTCTCAACCCCCTTAATCATTTTCACTGCTCTGTCTTGGAACTTCTCCAATTTTTCTGTACCTTTTGGAAAATTAGAATCCCCAAACTGAGCATAACACTCTAATAAGGGCCAAGTCTATGCCAAATATAGCTCACGACACTCTTTCTTGTCATTTGAGTGATAGACAACACCGTTAAGTCTTTTCAGTAGCTTACCAGTTTTAAAAGGCATACGCCTACATTGCAGACCCCAAGATCAAACTTCAGAGATGTGATAGGCATGCACTTCTAGAAGTAAGTTAATGCTATTATTGATTCTCTCTGGGGAATGAGATATGCCCAAGATTTCTGGAGAATACAGTCCTGATGTGTCTCATAATGAACCTAGGGGAGCCAGTATACACTTGGGATTTGGAGGAAAAGCATGATGTTTGAACTTACAGGATATCTATATCTATATCTATATCTATATCTATATCTATATCTATATCTATATCTATATCTATATCTATATCTATATATGATCTCAGGGTATATATATATATATATATATATATATATATATATATATAGAGAGAGAGAGAGAGAGAGAGAGAGAGAGAGATGAGTGCACAAATTCTCTTACTATTTAGACTTCAGTCATTTTAGGGCTTTCTTCTTAATAGAGTTACTTTAACTCTAGTTATTTAGTTGCATGACTACTTGAAGTTTTCTTCTTCCACAGAAAGAAAGCATTTAACTTTTTTAGTTGAATGCAAGGGTTCCATAGGGACTAGTGAGAAATAGAATCTGGAGCAAGAGGCAAATTAGTGCTGATAAGTGGTCTGATTGGTGTCCTGGAAAGTCTGAAATATTAGAAGTTCATTACATAGAAAGTACTTTCATACTTAGAAAGTGATTCGGTAAGCTATAGAACAAATGATGTAGAGAAGGAAATTAATTTGAGAGTGAGGAGGGTGGAAGATCCTGCTTCAGAAATTTTTACCAGGGCTAGAAGTTTAGGGACATTGTAATGAAGATAGAAAGTGATGATTTTCAAGGAAGTGGATTGGGCAGGCCAGCATAAAGGTGCATATTTCAAGTACACTGCTCACCAGCGTTTGCTATGAGAGACCACTGAGCAGGTGGTAGATCTCATAGCCAGAAACTGATGCAATGGGCAATGCAGGCAAATAGGCATTCGGCTGGAATTTGGAGGCTAAATAAGTTGCTAGGAGGATCACTCACCACTAAATTTCCAAGAGCAAAAGTGGGAGACGGGTAAACCATGCTGCTAAATGCTGTTTTTTCTAACTGGCTCATGGCAGGGGCCAATCCCCTTTTTCTTCCCCTCTCCTTGCCTGGGTGAGGCTGAGTTCATGCTGAACTGGTGAAACATTCTCTGCAGTTTGTAATGATGGAGAGTGGATTGTTTTGGCTAGAACTAGATGAGGACAGGTGATGCCACCTGCTACAAGTGATTTCCTTCCAGTTGGCTCTAGAGCCCCTATCCTTGGTCTTTTTGCAGTTTGGTGGGATTGGTGGGGAGGGGAGGTAAAGTAGATGAGGAAGGGAATCTGGAGACATTCAGCTTTGTCAGTAAATTATAATGGGCTTTCACAGGTTGGCAACCCCTTTCATATACTGCAGCAGATGCACTGGCATTGAGAGATGGTTGTATAAGGACACATTTGAATTATTGATGTTCTAGGATCCCCATGGTGGCCTCTTTTACTACATATGCCTGAGATCTTTCTGTTCTTCATCAAGGTGACAGGAAGAGCTTATATTTTTAGAAGGTTGAAGTTCTTGGGAGCCAAGATTCCTGATAAGGGGTCCTCCAAGAGCCCAGCCTTCCTTTAGCTATTTCTTTGGGGCACAGCCTTTCATCCTGTTGATTCACACTCGGAACATGTCTGGCAACAACCTCTAGGTCTTCACGAAGTTCAACGACAGCTCGCCAGGCAGATGAGTTTTCTCTAGAGTAGGAAGGAGATGAGCTGTCTAAAACTGTCTTCATTAATTATTGAAGTGGACAGTATAATTTCTTATAAACCTCAGTGTTGTCTGAAAGCCCCTATCTCCCAATGGTGGCCCTCTATTTGAACACAGTCATGCTTGGTATTAGAAGAGTTCTCTTGTGGGACCTGCTGTGCTTAAGAACATCTTGTAGACCAGCTCTTTAAGCCCATCTCTCTTTATCAGCTAGTGAAAAGGATACCTTATTTATAAATACCAGGTAGGAAAAGCAAGAACAGATGCCATGGCCATCCCTGGAGGGAGAGAGATGTTGTAGTGGGCAGAACTGATCACACAAACCTGTTGATTCTACTCACTAAGCTCAGAGCCTTCCAAGTTCTGTGCCTGGCCCTACAGGACTGCTGAAGTGTTCATCTTGCTGAATATCCTGGGGATGCTATTGTTCCCAATTACCTTGATCCGCCAAACCTCTATATGGTTCCATGGACCAAGAAGAATGAGACATACCCTGCACATTACTGATGAATGTGGTCATATTTATTGAATGTCTTCCTTGGGCCAGACACTAAGCTAGAACTTTTGCATAAATTATCTTTGATCCTCACTACGTTCTCATACAGTGGGTATTATTTCTGTAGTAGCTTGGGCAAGGAGGGGGTGGGGTGAGTGGGAAATAATAATATCCCTAGGGAATAAGGATTATTGCACAGAATTAGGAGGTCAGAGGATAGAAAGGACATTCCCAGAGGAGTGAATTAAACAGGAACAACCAGATTGTGTGGTGTGTGGTCTTTGGGCTTTAGAGGAAGATGCCTTCTGGCTGGAGTGAGAATCCAGGCAGATTTTGTTTTCCTAGCTAATTGGACACTTGTTCACAGTACCTCCCCACTCACAGAACCAGAAAACAAAAAGGTCTGCAGTGTCCACAGGAGGGACATAAAGCAAAACAAAGCCCAGAGTGTGTAGTGCTATTAATTCAAATTAATAACCCTCACCTACAAATGAAGCTCATACCTGACAGATTGCTGGCTCTTAGAGGGAAGCAGATGAGAACAAATGAGAGGCTTTGCCCATCTGGTGAGGTGATCGATGCCTTCCTCACTGTCCTGGCTTCCCATACCCACTTCTTACAGGTGTTCCTTGTCTTCTTCAAATTCCTCCTCAAGGAATCCTGCTCCCTGACTGCCCCAGGAGGCTTGCAGTTCCAAGGGTTGGCCCTGGGGCTTTCTTCCAAAAGGAGCCCATTGACTTCCTCAGATTCACAGCCACACAGATGGCAGTGCTGGGAATTCACTCCACAGAGACTTGTCTGAAATGGAAGTGATTTCTAGGCAGCACTCAGGGGGATGCATGATTGCCATTTAGGCACATTTCTGTCTTGATCTGTAGGCTGTTATTTATCTCTGCTGAAATAAAGATGTGTTTGGTTATAAAGGCCTCTTTTATTGACTCATCCAGTCACTCAGGCACTATAGATACAGAGATGAATAAGACATTGCTCTTGAGCTATAACTTGATTTTCACAAAAACCCCTTTGAAGTAGGTAAGTTTAATTTTACTTTAAGGTTGGCACCTCAGGGAAGTTAAACAATTATCCAAAGGTCACTTGGCAAACAATAGTAAAGATAGAATTTGAATTCAAGTCTTCTCATTCCAAAGATTTATTTTAATTTTACCATGATGACTACCTTATGTTTTTTCCCTTCATACTCTTTAGCATAAAGGTAGAATATTAAAATAATTTTTAGAAGGATAACAGAGAGTTAAAATTGGAATAGTCCTAAAAAGTGACCTAATCTAACTCTTGACTTTACAGAGAGAAGAAGTGGCCCAAGGCAGTAAGGAAATAACTTGCCCTTGTATATTGCAACAAGGTAGGGACATGAGCATTTCAGGATGCCCACAGTCCATTCTCTCTCACCTGGTAAAGACAAGGGGGAAATAGTTGAGGCATGCATATCTTCACACCTGGAGTTTCATCCATAGACACAGGCATACAGACCCCAAAGGCAACCTGTACTGTTTATGTCATGTATTTTTTTGCCCCTCTGTCCTGTCAGTAAGATAACTTGCTTGCTAACCTTGATTTTTGTCTTCTGTTATTTCGGGGTGGGTGGGTAGGGGAAATGTTTTCTTTAAGGAGTGAATGGAAATCCAAAGAGTCCCTGTCCCTACTCTTGACCCATCAAGATTATTTTTTGAGATAAATCCGAACTCTGATTTTCTAGATGACAACCTTGATGATGAGAGGCATCATGTTTTCTTTTATGCAAAAAAGAAACCTGATTCTTTGTAAGCTTTTCCATACATCTAGCTGGAAACACAAAAGCCCCAGGAAAGTCAGTGGATCCTGGATTTGTCCCATGTTTGCTAATTGCCAGAGACTTTTCTATTTAAACAAGTGCTTCTTTCATTGCAGCCTTTGCACAAACACAGCTTTGGAGAGAGTTTATATTTTTAGGGGAAAGTAAATAGCTCTACCTTGTGCTATACTAGCTAACTGTAGATGATATAGAAACCTGAGTGCCAGGCACAGTATTTCCTGCTTTGGGAACTATAGCCACATGCTTTTCTTTGTTATGTCATTTCTTCATTCATTTGTTCATTCATTCAATCAATCCATATATAATGCCTTCTATGTGCCATGTACTGTGCTAATTGCTGGGAATATAAAGGAAAAATATTTTCTAAGCTGATCTCTCAGGGGAAGAAATCATATCATACAAATAAGGAGAGAGACTGCTAACCTCCTTTGGGGGTTGAAAAAGGAGTTCGAGAGAATTTCTTGGAAGAGGTAACATTTGGGTTAAGATTTAAAATAAGGAAAAGAAATTAGCAAGATCAAGAAGTGAGGGTGGACAATGCAAATTAACTTGAGAGAGCATTTTTTTAAAGGTTCATAAAAGAGAATCATATCTTGCAAGTAGTTTGATTTGATTACTAGGGGGTCTGTGTGTCAGAGGGGATTGGTGAGAGGTTAGAGTGAGAGAGAAAGGTAGGGGCCAGGTTATGAACTTCCTAGCCTAGAATGCCATGCCAGAGTAGGAAGTTAAAAATATCCCAAAACAGTGGAATGCCATGGAAAGATTTTAAGCAGTAGAAGAACTTGATTTATTTATATTCTAAAGATATTTATTTATTTATTTATTTATTTATTTATTTATTTATTTGACAGACAGAGAAAGAGAGAGATCACAAGTAGGCAGAGAGGCAGGTAGAGAGAAGGGGAAGCAGGCTCTCCGCTGAGCAGAAAGCCCGATGTGGAGCTCTATCCTAGGACCTTGAGATCATGACCTGAGGTGAAGGCAGGGGCTTTAACCCACTGAGCCACCCAGGCACCCCAATTTATCTATATTCTAGAAAAATCATAGAGAATTAATTGGAAAAAGGCAAGATCGTTTTAGGTTTGAGGAGATAGTGGCTGAGCAAGTGGAGAAGAAGAGGCCAATTCCAAATATATTAAAGAAAGAGCAAAAAATCAGTTGTATGCAGGAGAAGATGAAGAGAAGAAAGCATAATTTCCAGGTCACTGCTGTGATATACTCAAGAGGAGTAAGAGTTTGGGTAACGAAAAGCACAAATTCTTTCTTGGATCTATAATCTGATGGTCCTGGGCATCATCCAAGTGGAGATATATAGGAAACAGTTGGTTACCTTGATCTGGAGCTCAAAAGAGGGATGGTCTAAAGATTCAGACTTGGAACGTAAGCAGTTGAAATAATGTGAACAGGTGAGATACTCCAGTGAGAGCATGTTCAGTGGGGAAATCCTAGAGAATGTGGGTATTTAGTAGATGGGCAGATGAAGATTAGTTCATAAGGCACACTATAATCTAGCCACTAGAGAACAAAAGTGAGGAATAGGTCATAGAAGTTGGGAGAGGATAGAAATTTAAAGATGGAGTTGCCAGTATTATCAAATGCTACACAAAGATTATGAAAGATGGATGAAAAAGAACCACTGATTTTTTTTTTTAAAGATTTTATTTATTTGACAGAGAAAGACACAGCAAGAGAGGGAACACAAGCAGAGGGAATGAGAAAAGGAGAAGCAGGCTTCCCGCCTTCAGATTATAAAATGTATATGGAAACGCCAAACATCTAGAAAATCCAAAATAACATTTTTAAGAAATAACAAAGTTGGAGTACTCACACTTTCTGGTTTCAAAACTTACAATAATGCTACAGTTATCAAGACACATAGGACAAGAAATACAGATGAATGGAACAATATTTTTTTTTTAAAGATTTTATTTATTTGACAGAAATACAGTGAGAAAGGGAACACAAGCAGAGGGAATGGTAGCGGGAGAAGCAGGCTTCCTGTCGAGCAGAGAGCCTGATATGGGGCTCGATCCCAGGACCCTGGGATCATGACCCAGGCCAAAGGCAGATGCTTAACGACTGAGCCACCCAGGCACCCCAGAACCATTGATTTTTAAAAATTGTAGAGAATACAGGGAATCTTTAGGAGGTGAGGATATGGAGAAAACTCTTTTAGAAATCTAAGCTGTCAAGGAAAGAATAGAAATAAGTCAGTAGCTAGAAAGGCACGTGAGAGTGAGGCATGTGCCTCACATCACATAGTATAGATTCTGCATTTGTGACATCAAATCTTGGGTAAGAGAATAGTAAAAATATATGTCATGAACTGGCCAAGCAGTAGGATGATTGGTTTGAGAAAAAAATTACTCTACGTAGATCAAGAGAAAATACTAATGTTCAAAGTATCGGTGATCTCCTTCATTGTCTTGTTCAATAGTTGTATCCCAAGCCTTCTATTTATTATATTTGACTGCTGTGGACAGAATCTACTTTTCCCTTAGTCTTACTTTGTCCTTTTCTAGTTTTGGAAAAACAGCTACGTTATCTCAGACATTGACTTATTATTTTCTCAGTTATTAACTTCTTTCAAGGGTGTCAGTTTCTGAGGCAGATGAAGGGGGGTTGCTGAGAGCAAGGATCTAATAGGGAATCATGACTGACAGGGTGAGATTTCAGGGTGAGGATAATGATGGTAATGATACTATCAAAAATCAAGATTTGAGGAACCCCTTGAAAAGTTAGAGAGGTGTGTGAAGGGGCACTTGCAGTATGCTGAGCAGCAAGTTTGCAAATAGTGCTGTAGTTGCTTATCTGGAAGTTTTCTGAGTTTCAAGAAAATTGGGGCTTAGAATGTTGGCTAAATTTCCTGCCAAGTCAGCAAATGATGGATTCTGTCAGATAGTGTGGGACTTAACTAGAATTTTGATCTCTGTCCATTGCCTCCTTATTTTACTTGCTTTTGGTTTCACTTTCCTTCCATTTTCACAGGTCAATATTTGTTTATTGTAACTTTCCCAATGGATACATGAGACCAAAGATCAGCCAACCTATATTTGGGGACCACAGTGAGGTCAGAGAGAAACCTCTCTGACCTCTGACTGAGGTCAGACAGAAGAAGATGGTGAAGTCTGACAAAAGTTTCCTTTCTGAAGCAGCTACTAAATATTGCTGAGCTGTCTAATTTACCATCTGAAAAAAAAAAGGAGAGAAAGAGCGAGAGAGAGAGAGATGCTTCAGAGAATAGGCAGGAAGCTGATTTTCCAAGGATGGGTGGGTATAATGAGAGGAAGGGAAGGAGGAGAAGATGTCACTTAACTCATGCTCCTGCCTTCAGGGAGAAACTTCAATTAAATCACACCAGGAAGGTGTGAGTTCTTTTTCTTTTTCTTTTTTTTTTTTTTTTTTAAGATTTTATTTATTTGACAGAGAGAAACACAGCGAGAGAAAGAACACAAGCAGAGGGAATGGCAGCGGGAGAAGCAGGCTTCCTGCGGAGCAGAGAGCCCGATGCGGGGCTCTATCCCAGGACCCTGGGATCATGACCTGGGCTGAAGGCAGCCGCTTAAGGACTGAGCCACCCAGGCGCCCCGTGAGTTCTTTTTCTTATTCAAATACCAACAAAAGGCCAGTTTCTTTAATATGTTGTAAAAAAAAAAAGATTTTATTGCTTAACAACTTTTGCATTAAGAGAATCATTACAAAAATTAACAAATGTTTACTGAATCTTAGTTGTCATTTATTGAGTACTTATTATACACCAGGAAATCTTCTCATTGCTTTACCTACAGGATTCTGGTAAAGCCAAACAATAATTATATGAAGTAATACTAGATTTAGTGTACAGATAAGAAACTGAGGCTTAGGGACGCCCAGGTGGCTCAGTCGGTTATGCGACTGCCTTCAGCTCAGGTCATGATCCCAGAATCCTGGGATGGAGTCTCTCATTGGGCACCCCCTGCTCTGTAGGGAGTCTGCTTCTCCTACTCCCTCTCCCTGCTACTCCCCCTGCTTGTGCTCTCTCTCTGTCAAATAAATAAATAAAATCTTAAAAAAAAAAAAAGAAAGTGAAGCTTAGAGAGATTATTTATTCAAGGTCACATGGTCAGTAAGTGGTAAAACCCTAATTTCTCTGACCTAAGTTGCATGCTTCTGATGGCTACTCTCCACTGCATACAGCATCAGACACAAGGATACGTTTAAAAGTATAAGACACAGGGGCGCCTGGGTGGCTCAGAGGGTTAAAGCCTTCAGCTCAGGTCATGATCTCAGGGTCCTGGGATCGAGCCCCGCATCAGGCTTTCTGCTCAGCAGGGAGCCTGCTTCCCCCTCTCTCTCTGCCTGCCTCTCTGCCTGCTTGTGATCTCTCTCCCTCTGTCAAATAAATAAATAAAATATTAAAAAAAAGAAAGTATAAGACACAGTCTTTATTTTCCGTGCACACATCTCGTTATGGATTCTAAATTCTTCACACTTTATTTAAACGTACTGATTACCTTTAAATCTTAGAAAAGAGGAAAAGAAAACAACTCTTTGTTTAATCTTAACCTTTAATTATTAAATCATTTTTGATGATTAAAGAAACATTCTGTAATCTGTCTTTTGGTAAATTGTCAATTATTATTGTTTTCCTAAGTTCCTACTGATGTCTTTTATGGTGTAGCTCCTGAGTGACTTTTGCACAGAAAATCAGCAATATATACCATTGGAGAAATGAGTCCACCATTCTTAGAGATCAGTCTCAGTGTCATATTGGCCTTCTCTCTTTCCCCTCCAATTCAAACTTTTAACCCTGAATCTAAGAGCCAAAAACTGTGGACTCTAACATATTAAAGAGAATTCAGAATTGTGAGTTCATGGCATTTGTTAGCTTTGGCATCTAACATCTATCCTCTTTCTTTACAGAACAGTGATTTCCTTCTTCCTCATTGCAAACAGTGCATCAGAGCTGTTAAACAAGGACTCTGCCATCCTCTCACCAAGTATATGCACATGACACAAAGCCTCATCCTTTATCCCCTCTATTAAATTTGAATCTTAAGCTGAGTAAAAAAGAGATTAAAATGTCTGAGTTAAAAAGAGATTAAAATATTTAACCTAACGTTCTACTCTAGAATTCCCCTTTACTTAAATTGGATGGATGTGGGTTCCCTTCCTTGAAACAAAAGAGGCTTAACTGAGTCTCTTCTTGGTTACCACCCCCTGTTCATTCATTTGCTCAGTATTTATTAAGGGTCTGCTGTGTCCCAGATACCGTACCATGATCAGGACTGACACTACTCCTACAACCATCGTGGACAACATCCCTGTTCTCAAAAGATCTATAAGCTAGTATGAAATAGAGGAAAGAAACAGGCAGTTATATTTTGTTATAGCAAGGATTGTACTTTATGGAAAATGCAAGCCTATCAAGAAGTTCTAGTCAGACCAAGTGCCCTGGAAGAAGTGAAATATATGCTCAACCCAGAAGAATAGGTAAGAGCTGGCAAGTGAAGAGGTGGGAAAAGTATGTTCTTAGCTAAGGAAATGGAGAGGATCTGTGGAGGCCTTGAGGGAAGAGATATCAGGTACATAAGGGAACTGGGTAGAGCACAGAGCACAATGAGACTGAGGGTGAATTAGGGAAACAACAAATTATGAAAGATCTTGTAGGTCCCATTAAAGAATATCTGGTTAACTTAAGTCAGTGGGGAAACACTAAAGAATTTAGAACAATGAAAACGGCATTTTTAGCTTTGTGTTTTAAAGTGCCATTCTACTGTAGCATAGAGAATGTCTTGGATGGGGCATACTGGTTGTGGAGAGGCCTGCTGCACAAGTCTGGGCATGGCATGGCAGGGGCTGAAGCCAGAATTTGACCAACAGGAGTGGAAAAAGGCTGACGGGAGAGGCAGCTAGAATACAGAGGACATAGTAGTCACTGGGACAGGGAGGTGGAGACTAAGTAAGTGAGCAACCAGGAGGAATGTAGGGACATGGTCTGAGTCTGGGAGATAGCTAGATTTGGGTGAAATGATGAGTTTACTTTCTAATTGCTGGCCAACTAGGCCTGGGCCTTCTATGAGCTCACAATATAAAAGTACTGGTGAGCATCAAGGCAGTCATAGTGTGTGTGTGTGTGTGTGTGTGTGTGTGTACATGCATGGGCGTACATGTGCATGTGTGTCTGTGGGTGATAAAAGTTGATGTCTTTGTTCTGCTTGAAGACCTCGCATAGAAAGAATGCAGAGAGTGAATGAAATGCTTGAGAAGGAAGTTGAGGATCTGCTTTGTTTGATGATCTTACACAAAATGTGAAATAATGAGGTTTCTGGGTGAAGCTATGCTATGTAAAGTCTGTGTCCTTCGGGGAAACTTGTTCAGGGCCATGGTGGAGCTGGTTCTGCATTCCATCAATGGCAAGAAGAGCCCATGGTGTGTATACTGCAGGGCTGTTTGTCACACTGCAAGCTGGGTGTGTGGAAGTGCTTACACTGGGGCTATTTCAGCCCAGGCTGGCAGATAATTAATGAGTTTGTTTTTGAGCTGGCGAGTTGGAGCTGACACAATGCCGGCAGGTGCCTTTGTCTCAATCCCTTCCATCCATCTTTATCGGATTTGCCAGACTTGCCTTCACTCTCCTTTCTTTCTTTACTTTATATTGAAGGCAGCTGGGAATGGATCTGAAGAAGGATCCTCCTAGGACAGTCATAACAGTGGGGACTATGTTTATGTTCCTTTTCTACTGATTGTTGTTCACTTCCCAATCCATCCTCTACCTTCATCATCTCTGTCTTGAGCAGAACAAGGGGAATTGTACACTAAAGACATCGTTGCCAGACATTTCCCAGGATGATTCTTCAGTAATGAACTTAATTAGCCCCACCTCTCTCTCTCTTACTCTCCTTGTCTTTCTTTCTTCATTGGTGTGACAAAGGAGAATAAAAGATTGTAGCCATTGTTTCATATGAAAATGGTATGAAAAAGTTTTATAACTATTTTATTGCTTCTTTCTCTTTCTGAAGAACCTCAATTTAACCCAACCCTTATCCCATCATCTTGTATTACCCTTCCAACCTCTGCTTGCTTCTCCCTTTCTACTCCAGCAACAGTAAATGGCACAACTCAGTGGCTCAAGCCAGAACCCCTGGAGTCAACTTCAGCTTTTTCCTTCTTTACTAGCTACCTTTAATCAACCAACAGATTCTGCTGACCGTATCCACTTAACATCCCTCATTATTTTTGTATCTCTACTCTCATAACATTCTTTTACACCACTGTCATTTTGGCCAAATTTTTAGTCGTAGAATTAGAAACTTAAGAAATCAGTCAACTGTTACAGAGTTCATACACATTATCACCTTTCACCTGAATTATTCCAGCAATCCATCTGAATTATTCCAGCAATTTCCTAATGAGAAAACTTGCCTCCAGGTTTGCCTATTTGTACTTCCTTAATTCATGTTGAGAAGATCTAAACAAAAGCCTAATAATTTTCTTTGTTTAAAAATTTTCAGTAGGTTCAGGCTATTCTCAAGATCAAACTACTTAGCATTTTCAGGATAATGCTAATTTTTGGGATATAAGTTTGGCTTATAGTCAAAGTCCCTTACCCTTGAAAATATCTGACTCTCCTTTCCTTTGCAAGTTTGTGCTCCATCATAAATATATCAAGATTAAACCATGCACTGTCTTCCTCTTGGGATGTCTTTTTGCCCACTCCATCCCTCTTTCTTCTTCACTGGGTTAAATTCTATTCTGTTCATTTCAACCTATATGCTGTGTCCACTGGAAATTTTTTTCTGCCTTCCATAGTCCGGCTCATATACTATTCCCAGGTGTTCCCAAAGTGTCCTAAACTTACTTACATCACCATTTACTACAATGTATTGGTGTCAACTCTTTGCATATTGCTTTTGCACTAGATGATAAGCTCTTTTAGGGTGGAGACTGCAACTCATTCACTATTATTTTATACTCAATGCTTATTCTAGTATATTAAGTGCTTAGTTATTAGAAGGCCACAAGGAATAATTTCCCCTGGATTTTCCACTGGGTACCTTACTTATATATTTAGGGAAGCATGAAGAGCATTGCTTTGTAATTTTCTGTTATGTGCCCATGTCCCCCACTAGGTGGTGTGTTCCACATTGACTGGGACTACATTGTATCCATCTCTGTGTACCACATGGAACTTAATACAGTTTCTGGACTATAATAGGCACCTATTACATCCTGGTTCTTGTTAGGCATTAGAAGTACTCTGATGATCAAATCCTTATGCTCTCAGTCTTTACAGAGTTTATATCTCTGTTGTTAATTAGCTAAGTAGTCTGAAGAAACAGCATCCTCATCTGTAAAATGAATAATCCCCAGTCAATCTTAAAAGCTTAATGCTGCTTCCAGTATCAGGATTCCAGAATTCTAACCCTCAGCCTAGTTTGCATCCTGCTCATGTTGAGATGGTTGTGGAATGAAAGGTATTGGAATGCTTGTTCTTTCTTGTTATAAGAGTAGGCTCTTATACAGCTCCTGCTTAATTCATATAGCTGAAACCAGTTTGTGGGCATGAGGTAAGAGGTTGGGTTCTGTTGCTCACATGCAGTCCTTCTTAACAGACTCTAGATCCAGGAAGTCTTGGGTGGTGGACCTTGGAAAATTCCCATGGAATGCCGACTCTTAGCATTACCCTGTGCTGCAAGACAGAAGTGAGATGGAATGGAAATTCTTGTTATTGTCAAAAGTCTGGTGACAATTTCAGTAAGTTTTATAAGGAAGGTTAGATTCTTAATTCTTTTTCCTTTTCCTGATATAGATGCTGAATTTAGAAAAACAAAACAATAAGCACAGTCTTTCTTAATTCTGCCAAGTGGGGATGAGATGGAGAAGAAGGTCTGGGAATCTCTTGGCAGGAGATGGTCATTTGCAACTTCCCAAGATCTTGATGCACATTGCTGGAGACTAAGGGGTTTTCCTTCCTGATCAGACATCCAGCATCTGTCTCTTTTCCATTTGCTGTTAATACTAAGGGCACCCAGAAGTATAATGTAGCCACACCCTACCTCTCCTCTTCTTTAGAATTTAACAGTGGATTCTTACAGCCTGGGAATTCCCATTGTGTCCTTATTTATTCTACATAGCGTATCATGCCTGAGTATCAAATGCTTAAAGTTACCTCCTCAACTCCCTGAAACCTCTCCTTGCAAAAGCCCTGGCTGGGAAGCCAAATTTTGCAAATCCATTTAGGGAAAGAAAAGCCTTTTAACTTAATTTCTTCCTAAGAATTATTTATGTCCCTGATCAAAAAGTGCTCTTTTACCCTTGCAGTGTCTTCTAAATGATGTCAGATGTTACAGATGTCACCCAGCGGCAGGATTCTCAAGTTGCAGACTGCTTAATGCTTTGGAAATGATGTAAGGCTGAGAGCTGAGTGAAGTGCAGTGGTGGGGAAAACTTATTTCCAGGGTCCAGCATCCTAAACCCTTCTGAATTAGAAAGACCTATGAGTTATGGCAGCTAAGCAGGCTTCAGAATAGATGGTTCCCTCAATTGCTAAAGGCAGACCTAGGAAGCTCCATTTACCAAAGTGCCCTCCAGTGGCCTCTTTCCTAGCAGGTACTAAATGTATGGAATGGTGAAGTCTTGGAAGATTTTCTCTCTTTCCTGGTCTGAGTTAGTCAGGGGTCTTTGTGTTAAAGTGTGTAATCCCTAATGATTAGGGGTCAGATTTAGTGCTTCTTCCCTGCTATCTTATTACCTGACGTTCTCCAGCCTGGTCTGACTGCTGGAGGGTGAAGAACAATTGTGTCCCAGAGATTAAGATATTCTCATCTACAAAATGGGGATAATAAGAGCTTTTTCTCACTTCTAGTGTCTTTAGTAAGATAAGTGTCTTAGTCCATTTGGGCTGCTACAACAGAATATCATGAACTGAGTGCTTATCAGCAACAAAAATTTATTTCTCATGTGATGGTGGCCAGAATCCAAGATCAGATTGTCAGATTTGGTGTCTTGGTCTCTTTTCTGGTTCTCTCTGTCTCTTCACATGGTGGAAGGGGCAAAGGAGCTCTCTGTGGTCTCTTTTATAAGGGCACTAATCCCATTCATGACCTAAACACTTCCCAAAGGCCCACTTCCAAACACCATCATATCAGGAATGAGATTTCAACATATGAATTGGGGGGGGGGAAGGCACAAACCAGTCAAGGTACGTTGTAAGATGTATTTTCCTCAGATCCAAGATGTAAGGCAGTTTGCTACCTCGTGATTTTCACATCATCTTGTTTATTTTCATTATAGCATTTATCATCCTGTGAAATTATCTTGCTCAAATTTTGTTTGTTGTTTATTGTCTACCTCTTTCCCCAACACCAATCAAAATATAAAATCTAGAGTTAGGCAATTCTGGATTTCCAGATTCTGATTATGATAGATTAGGTTGTAGTAGACCCGTGCTTTCTCTGAGAACAACTAAAAATGTCAAGTAAAAAACATCTTTTTGAAGGCAGATATATACTGAGGCATGCAAGACTGGAGGCCCAAAATACCCCAAAAGGAGAAACCTCAGGGATGTGACACAATATGCTGCAGCTCTTTTTTCCTTGGGGTATTTACTGATTCTGGGCTTGAAACAAGGGGCTGAGAATTCAGATGAAGGTCTCAGGCAGAAGACCAATGCTAACATGTAGAAAAATAAGTAGACCTCTGGGCATTCTTCAGAAGCTGGAGAGACAAAAATAAGAAATTTAAGGGACCTGGATCAGAGGGGAAGGCTACAGAATGGAGCCTAAAACTTGGCCAGTTTTGATCAAAACATTTACCAAAATCTGAAATTTCAGGGATAGAGCCTAAGGACCTTAACAGAAAGCCTTTGAAAGAAAGAACACAGACTTTGATCATCTTATAAAGGAGAGAAGAATTAGTGTTCAGGATGTACCAGTGTGAAAGGTACCTGGTGCAAACCTCAGGCTCTCAGCTGGGACCTTTAAAGAGCAACCAGAACTAAATAAAGCCTTACTAAAATTGCAATCCCTCCTTAAGGGGATTGTGTTAAGGTACCAGTTCCACACTCTGCCTCACAAAGGAAAGAATAAACCCTCTCAAGAAGAATATAACTTCATTTAGGGCTACTACAACTTATTTTTGGTGTCATAAGCCAGTAAAATATTGTCAAGCCCAAGAAAAAGGACTGAAAACTGAGAAAAAAAAGTAGAAAATCCCAGTATTCATCTCACTTCTAGGTTTTTATCAGGGAAGATCTTTAAGATAACTATAGCTAGATATTCAAAAAATAGAGGAAAAGAACAATAAAAATAAAATTTCGATGGAGAACTTGGAATTTAGTCTTAAAATATCAAATGGTGTGGTAATAGTCATTCAAACCTACACAAGTGATAAAATTTTCCAGAAACACGCACGTGCACACACATGCACACACACACACAATCTGAGTACTTTCTTGTTTGTATGTATGTATGTATGTATGTATGTATTTATTTATTTATTTACATATAATGTATTATTTGCCCCAGGGTACATGTCTGTGAATCGTCAGGCTTACATATTTCACAGCATTTACCATAGCACATACCCTCCCCAATGTCCACAACCTAGTCACCTTATCCCTACCCCTGGCCTCCCAGCCACCCTTAGTTCATTTCTTGAGTCTAGGAGTCTTTTGTGATTTGTCTCCTTCCCCATCCCTTCCTGTTTCATTTCTCTCCCCCATCTCCCCAAACCCCCACCTGCCTCTCAAATTCTTCACATCAGAGAGATCATGTGATAATTGTTTTTCTCTGACTGACTAATTTTGCTTAGCATAATACCCTCCAGTTCCATCCACGTCGTTGCAAATGGCCAGGTTTCGTTTCTCTTGATGGCTGCATAGTATTCCATTGTATATGTATACCATATCTTCTCTATCCATTCATCTGTTGATGGACATCTAGGTTCTTTCCATAGTTTGGCTATTGTGGACATTGCTGCTATAAACATTTGGGTGCACGTGCCCCTTTGGATCACGACGTTTGTATCTTTAGGGTAAATACCCAGTAGTGCGATTGCTGGGTCGTAGGGTAGCTCTATTTTCAACTTTTTGAGGAACCTCCATACTGTTGAGTAATATCTTTACTTTATTAATATTAAGTAGTATTGTGCCAACATCATTGTCTGGTTTTGATAATGTGTTTGGGTATGTAAGATATTATTAGGTATATAGGAACTCTATACTATTCTTGCAATGCCTTGTGAATCTTCAACTCTTTTAGAATAAGAAGCTATGATATAAAACAACTGAACACAATCATGTGCAAATTCTAGACTAAAAAATATAATTGCTGAAATTAAGAACTCAATAGATAGGTTTAACATTAGATTTGACATAGCAGAAGAGAAGGATAGAGGTCAATAGGAAATATACAGACTGAAGCACAGAGGAAAAATTATGAAAAGACCGAAAAGAGATTAAGGAACATATTGGACACAGTAAATCTAAGATAATGTAATTGTAGTCCCAGAAGTAGAGGAGTATTAGAATGAGTTATAAAAATATTTGAATATTTGTTGATTTTTACAAGCTGATAAAAAGCAGCAAACCACAAACTCAAGCATCTCTATGAACCCCAGCAGGATAAATACAGGCACATCTCAGAAATATTGCAAGCTCAGTTCCATACCACTGCAATAAAGCAAATATTGTAATAAAACAAGTCAAATGAATATTTTTTATTTCCCAGTGCATGTAAAAGTTATGTTTACACTATATTGAAGTCTATTAAGTGGGAATAGCATTATGTCTAAAAATAACCAATGTACATACCTTAATTATACCTTAAAATATTTTATTGCTAAGAAATGGTACCTCTCTTCACCACATCAATTGACTCTTCCTGTCATGAATGACTTCTCTTCAGCAAGTAATGCTGTTTGGTAGCATTTTATTCATAGTAGAACTTCTTTAAAAACTGGAGTCAATCTTCTCAAATCCTTCTATTGCTTTATCAACTATGTTTATATAATATTCTAAACCCTTTGTCATTATTTCAATAATCCTCATAGTATCTTCACCAGAGGTAGATTCCATCTCAAGAACCACTTTCTTTGCTCATCCATAAGAAGCATCACATCCTCAGGCTCCACTTCTAATTTTAGTTCTCTTGCTGTTTCCACCACATCTGCAGTTACTTTCTCCACTGAAGTCTTGAAGCCCTCAGTGTCATCCATGATGGTTGGAGTTAACTTTTTTCCACACTCTTGTTAATATTGACACTTTGACCTCTTCCCATGAATCATGAATGTTCTTAATAGCATCTAGAATAGTGAATCATTTCCAGAAGGTTTTCAATTTACTTTGCCCAGATCCACCAAAGGAATCACTGTCTTTGGCAAATATAGGCTTAGGAAAAGTTCTTCTTAAATAATAAGACTTGAAAGTAAAAATTAATTCTTGATTTATGAGCTACAGAATGGATGCTGTGTTAATAGGGATGAAAATAGTGCTAATCTTATTTGTGTCTCCATCAAAACTCTTGGGCATTCAAGTGCATTGCCAATGAGCAGTAATATTAAAAAATAATATATATATATATATATATATGTATATATATATATTTCCTGAACAGTAAGTCTCAACAGTGGGCTTAAGATATTCAGTAAACCATGTTGTGAAGAGTTGTGCTGTCATTCAGGCTTTGTTGTTCCCTTCATAGAGCACAGCAAAATAGATTTAGCATAATTGGTAAGGCTTTTAGGATTTTCAAAATGGTAAACAAGAATTGGCTTGAACTGAAAGCCAAGAGCTGACAAGAGAGTCAACTTATCCTTTGAATCTTTGAAACCAAACATTGACTCTCTAATTATGAAAGTCCTAGATGGCATTTTCTTCCAACAGAAGGCTATTTGTCTATTTTAAAAATCGGTTTTTTAGTGTAACCACCTACATTAATTATCTTAGCTAGAACTTTTGGATAACTTGCTACAGCTTTCACATTAGCACTTGCTGCTCCACCTTCTACTTTTACGTTATGGAGAAGGCTTCTTTCCTTAAAACTCATGAACCAACCTCTGCCATTTTCAAACTTTTCTTCTGCAGCTTTCTCACTTCTCTCAGCCTTAGAATTCATAGAATTGAAGAGAATTAGGGCCTTGTTTTGGGTTAGGTTTTGGCTTACTGGAATGTTGTAGCTGGTTTGATCTTCTATCCAGACCACTAAACCTTTCTCCACATCAGCAATAAGGCTGTTACACTTTTTTTTTTTTTTTTAAAGATTTCATTTATTTACTTGGGGGAAAGAAAGGGAATGAGTTGGGGGGAGGGGCTGAGAGAAAGAGAGATGCAGACTCACCACTGAGCAAGGAGCATGATGTGGGGCTTGATCCCAGGATCGTGAGATCATGATCTGAGTCAATGGCAGATGCTGAACTGACCGAGCCACCCAGGCACCCCAAGGTTGGTATACTTCCTTACCATTTGTGCATTCACTGGAATAGCACTTTTAATTCTTTCAAGAACTTTCCCTTTGGATTTACAACTTGACTAATTCTTTGGTATTAGAGGCCTAGCTTTCAGCCTATCTCAACTTTTCACATGCCCTCCTCACTAAGCTTTTGATTTAAAGGGAGAGACATATGACTTTTCCTTTCACTTGAACACTTAGAGACTATGGTAAGGTTATTAATTGGCCTAATCTCAAATTTGTTCTGTTTCAAAGAATAGAGAGGCTAGAGAAAAGGGAGAGATGGGGCAATGGTTGCTCAGTGGAACAGTCAGAACACACTTTTATTGATTAAGTTCACCCTCTTATATGGGTGCAGTTCATAGAATCCCAACACAATGAAAATAGTAACATTAAAGATCACCAGTCATAGATGATCATAACAAATATAACAATAAGAAAAATGTTTGACATCAAAATGTAACACAGAGATACAAAATAGACAAATGCTCTTGGAAAAATGGTGCCCATAGAATTGCTAAATACAGGGTTACCACAAACCTTCAATTTGTAAAACAATGCAATATCTGTGAAGCAGAACAAAGCAAAATACAATAAAAGGAGGCATACCTGTATTAAGAAACCTGGGCTCATTATAGTAAAGCTACATAAAATTAAAAAAAAAATAAAATCTTAAAACCAAAGACAAATACACATTACCTTTAAAGGAGCAGCAAAACTAACAGCTAACTTTTCAAAGTGAAAATGTAAGTCAGAAAATTATAAAACATCTTTAATATGCCAAAATAACAAGCAAGCTCCAAATAACCCTGTCAACCTAGAATAATATATCTAACAAAATTATTCTTCAAAGCTTAAATAAAGACAGTAATAAACAAAATCTAAAGCAATTTAACAGTAAAGGTGCACTAAAAAATTTCTTCATATGGAAGAGAAAGAACCCCAGATATAAGTAAGCAAATATAAGAAAAAGAACAATAATAAAGTGTTAATATGTGAGTAAATACAAATAAACATTACTTGGGCAAAGGAATAATTATGTTTTCTCTTATGGGTTTTAAAATAGATATAGAATTAAAATGTACGTCAATTAAAAATGAAATTTGGGAGGAGACATTCTAGATTTTAAATATTCTAAGTTTCTAGTATTGAAGAGAAGTGTCAGAGCTAATAATTTCTATTAGAATATAATTAAAGATGTATATTATAATTTCTAGGGTCACTTGGAAAAAAATATAACTAATAAGCTACTAAAGGGTGTGTGTGAAATAATAAACTGTATTAAACAAATAATCAAATATTAATTTAAAAGAAAAGAAGCAAGAAATAAGAGTACAAGAACATAAACAGATTGGTCAAATAGAAATAAACAGTAATCTAGTAGAGAGTAATTTACATCTTTTAGTAATTACATTCAATGTCAATAGACTAAATGTTCCAAGTAAAACACTAAAATTGTCACATTGAACTTATGCTACTACAAAGAATGTGCTTCAAATATAAGAACAGAAAGTCTGAAAGTAAAAGAATGTAAAAGGATGAAACATACAAACAGAAGATTAAAATAACTATTGGCTTGTATTAAGCACTCAAATAATTATTGGATAAATACACATTATTTTTTCAGATATTGATGGTAGTGAATAATATCAAGTATTTTATATAGCCTTTTAAAAAGACATATTTGATTTTAAAAATAGTGTTTATCAACTGTGTTGGTGGTCAGAGATGAACATCCTAAGGCAGATATTTTGTAAGGTTTGTAGTGAGACAAAGTCTTTTTGATAGTCACAAGATTGTACTGTCTAAACATTTAGCTGTTAAAGATGTTAATTTATTTGTTTACTATCACTTCTGGTCCACCTGGTATCTCTGCTTGATTATTACCTCTGAAAGGCAGAAATTAGGTTTATATGAGTTCCAAAGGCCCTCTACTGCTTATCTAGGGCCAATGTCCATGGATGGTAGTAGAAACATAGGAAATGAAAATGAATAAGGAATCTCTGAAGGAGTGACTTCATGCAGGGGTGGCCTGGAAGAGTAAATGTTTCTTGGCTTCTGCAAATATATAAAGCTCAACTAAAATTCCTCTATCTATAGTGTCATACAAAAATTTTATAGTAGTTTAAACATAGACTTGAAAATGTAGTGATTTTTCTGAATGGATTGACTTACGAAATTAATTTATAAAAAGGCAGAAAATTATGATTCTTCTTGTTATCATTAAGAGTAATTCATCCAGGGTTGCCTGGGTGGCTCAGTGCATTAAGCATCAGACTCTTGATTTCAGCTCAGGTCATTATCTCAGGGTCCTGAGATCAAGTTCCACCTTGGTCTTCATGCTCAGCAGGGCATCTGCTTGGGATTCTCTCTCCCTCTACCTCTGCTCCTATCCCTGCTCATGCCCTTCTCTTTCAAAAATAAATAAAATCTTAAAAAAAGGAGTAATTCATCCAGTGAAATTCATTGAATAAGTTACCTAGAGAAATTTATCTGCAGAATTTTTTAGCAGAAATTTTTCCTTGTTCCTGTTCCTCATTCCCAATCCAGTTCCATCTTATTTATCTAAAGAACCATAGGAATAATGGGAGATAGTTTGGTAGACATCAAGAATTACTTGTTCAAAGTCTTAGGTATTAAGATTGAGATTCTAATGTTTAGACACTGAAATACCATGTCTCTCTCACCCTCTCATTTTCTCCCATCTTACCCTAACCTCTATCTCTCCAGACATTTTTCTATTTTTATTTTGTTTCAGAATTAACACAATCCAGCTACTGTTTTCTTTTTTTTCCTGAAATATGTTTATTTTTTCAGCGTTCCAAGATACATTGTTCATGCACCTCACCCAGTGCTTCATGCAATACGTGCCCTCCTCAATACCCACCACCAGGCTCACCCAACCCCCACCCCTCACCTCCAAAATCCTCAGTTTGTTGCTCAGAGTCCACAGTCTCTCATGGTTCATCACCCCCTCTGATTTCCCCACATTCCCCCTTCCCTTCCTTATCACAATGCCCACCATGTTTTTCCTTATGCTCCACATGTGAGACCATAAGATAATTGGTTCTCTCTGCTTGACTTATTTCTTTCCACATAATCTCTTCCAGTCTGGTCCATGCTGATACAAAAATTGGATATTCATCCTTTCTGATGGAGGCATAATATTCCATTGTATACATGTAGCATATCTTCTTTATCCATTCGTCTGTTGAAGGGCATTTTGGTTCTTTCCACATTTTAGTGATTGTGGCCACTGTTGGTATGAGCATTGGGGTACATGTGACCCTTCTTTGTACTGCATCTGCTTCTTTGGGGTAAATACCCAGTAGTTCAATTGCAGGGTCATAGGGTAGCTCTATTTTTAATTTCTTGAGGAATCTCCACACTGTTTTCCAAAGTGGCTGCACCAACTTGCAATCCTACCAACAGTGTAAGAGGGTTCCTCTTTCTCCACACCCTCTGTTTTCTTTTTTAAGAGTGCTTTGTTTCTTTAGGGTCAATGCTGTGTAGACCAACAGTTAGTCATTGAGAAATTATGCATAATGTTTGCAGTGATGAAGAACAGATAGTAATACGTAATCTGTGGGTTGAGCTAGGGTGTATTTTACTGTGCTGTTACTTCATGGATTACTTGTTTGCAACTGACCCTGATATGACCTTGTCTCTAAAATAGATCCAATAGGGGCACCTGGGTGGCTCAGTGGGTTAAAGCCTCTGCCTTCGGCTCAGGTCATGATCTCAGGGTCCTGGGATCGAGCCCCGCATCGGGCTTTCTGCTCATTAGGGGGCCTGCTTCCCCCTCTCTCTCTGCCTGCCTCTCTGCCTATTTGTGATCTCTCTCTCTCTCTGTCAAATAAATAAAATCTTTAAAATAGATCCAATAGCAAACAAAAGAACAAGGACTGCTATGTAAGCTATCCTGAAATCGTATATTGAAAAAAATTTCCTAGTGGTTTTCAATATTCTGTGGTTAGAATCTGAGGAAAACTATAAACAAGTGCTCCTCAAACTTTATTGGGCATACAAGACAAATTGCTTGTGCAATTTACAAAAGTGCAGATTCTGTAGATTCAGTGTTTCCAGTAAGTTTCCAGGTGATTCAGATGGTATTGGTTTTCAGATTGCAATTTAAATAAAAAAGCTTTAGACTAGTGATTCTCAAACTTGGCTATGCATTAGAATCAAATGGAGAATGTTACCAAAAAATCCACTCCTGACACTTACCCAACAGGAATTAAATAAGAACCTTTGAGCATGGGCATTACCACCTTTTAAAAATCTTTCCATGGTGAATACAAAGTTTGGAACAGAAAATATAGATCCTCTCTCCACAAAAGTTCATATATGTGATATTTTTTCATGCAATTTCAGGCATCAAGGATCACCAGAAACCAATATATAAAAATATAAGAACCTATGCTTCAAAAGAAAAATCCCTTAAGGAAATTATACAGGGTACACTCTTCCCCATACATTCCTGTTATGGAATGCATTGTTTTCCCCTAATCTTCATATGTTGAAGTCCTGACACTCAATATGACTGTATTTACTTGGAGATAGAGACTTTAAAGAGGTATCTGAGTTTAGATGAGGTCTTAAAGGTGGGCTCTAGTCTTACAGGACTGGCATCCTTATAAGAAGAGGAAAAGATATCAGGGATGTGCAGGCCCAGAGAAAAGGCCATGTGAGGATGTGGTGAGAAGAGAGAAGTGCAGGGCAAGTAGAAAAGCCTCAGGAGAAACAAAACCTCTCAGCACTCTGACCTTGGACTTCCAGCCTTCAAAACTATTAGAAAATAAATTTCTGTTGTTCAAACCACCCATTCTGAGGTATTCTGTTATGGCAGCCCTAGTGGACCAAGGCAGGTTTTGGTAACTAGAAGTGAGGTCCTTCTATAACAAATTCCTAAACATGTGGAAGTGGCTTTGAAACTGGCTAATAAGTAAAGGCTAGAAAACTTTTGAAGCACTTGTTAGAAAAAGCTGAGATTGCCTTGAAGAGATTGTTGGTAGAAATATGGACATTAAAGATGGTTTTGTGTGGTCTCAGATGGAAATGAGAAACACATTATTGGAAATTGGAGGAAAGGTAATTTTTGCTGTAAACTGGCAGAGACATTGGGCCAACTTGTTTTCTAGTATTCTTGTGAAAGGTAGAAACTATAATTAATGATCTGCTATATATAGCTGAGGAGATTTCTAAGCAAAATATTGCCAATGAATAGAATTCCCATAGGAATTTTCTTTCCATTTTCCAGACAGATGTCTGTATCTACAATTAATTAATTGATTGATTAAGTGTTAAATTAAGTGTTGAATATCTACTGCTAATTTAGGCATTTTGTGAGTAAATTGAATATACAAATTCAGAGATGTAAGAACATAATGCTATTTCTTTCTTTTTTTTTAAATTTTATTTATTTATTTTTTTCAGTGTTACAAGATTTATTGTTTTGCATTACACCCAGTGCTCCATGCAGTACATGCCCTCCTCAATACCCACCACCAGGCTCGCCCAAACTCCACCCCCCCCC